>CM050514.1:15017500-16217500 GCA_027563665.1 Antrozous pallidus | reverse complement strand
ACACTCTAGCCCATCCCTACAGCTGACTGAGACTGGCTCCACAGGGGATCCATCATGATATTTCATTTTCAAGTTTTTCTTGGTTAAGAATAAGATGATATATAAAGAAAGTTAATGAAGTTTTAAATTTATCAGCTATAATGCAACTTTAAAGAATATCACTGGCCAATTTATTTAAAAATTAAATAATAATAATAATAAAATAATAATATATTAAAAGAATAAACTCTAAAACTTATACCAGAGATACATTAGGAAACATATATTGTTAAGAAATATGCTAAAGTACAAATAGATGTCTTGATCAGGCACCAAATGTGATTTTTAATATTGAGAGAAACTTTACATAAATAAGTTTTTAACATTGCTTTAATGCAATTACATATATGAGGATAGTATGTTTGTGTTGTTTTAAAACAGAATTATTTTTTATTTAAAATTATTTTTGAACACTAGTCCTCTATAGTTCCATCCTATCTAATAAAAAGAATAATATGCAAAATGGACGTGCCTCCGCCACACCACAAATCACGCCCACCAGCCAATCAGGAGTGATATGCAAATTAACCCCCAAGCAAGATGGCTCCTGCCCAAGGCCAGAAAGCCTTGGCCAGAGGCTTTCGGCCTTGGGCATGCTGGGGGTGAGCCATCAGTAGGACATCCCCTGAAGACTCCCAGTATGTGAGCACAAATTTTGTGCACTGGGCCCCTAATATATATATAATTGAATATATTAAGATGTATTTCATAAATGATAAAAATACTCTTACAGCTATTTTCATTCGGATGCTAAATTGTCTCATTTTCCTTTCCACGACCCAGTCCATATTCCCATTCCTTCATGGAGCTTCGCATTTGGAGTGTGGTTTTATCCCAGTGGTGGAAAGAGTATAGTAATCACAGCCAGTTGGAACAGACTGTGAGAGAATTTTAATGAGCACTCACATGGCTCAGATATTCTGCCTTCACCTTGCAAAAAAAGTCCTCCATTCCCAATGGTAAAGTCACTAAAGACTGATCAGATGAGCCTCTTCAGCTCACAAGTAGGCTGGTCAGCATTCTCTGAATCTTTCAGCTATTTCTGGACACACACATTTTATCTCTCCCTCTTTCGAAATCAATAGCCTAAATTTTACAGGAGACCTGTAGCTACGAATTCAACTAATGTTGAAATATGACATTCTAAAAGATGCAGCGTTTGGCCTACAGCCCTTCTAAGTCTTACAGCCACAGGAGAATGATCAGTAAGTGTATAAGCACACTCAGAGTGGTCCGGTATTCAACTCAGAAGATGAAGCCGAAACCGGTTTGACTCAGTGGATAGAGCCTGCAGACAGAAGAGTCCCAGGTTCGATTCTGGTCAAGGGCATGCATGTACCTTGGCTGTGAGCACATCCCCCAGCAGGAGGTGTCCAAGAAGCAGCTGATCATTGTTTCTCTCTCATCGATGTTTCTGACTTTCTATCCCTCTCCCTTCCTATTTGTAAAAAATTAATAAAATATATTTAAAATAAAAGATGAGCACAGCTCCAAATTCACCTGTGATATCAGAGCAAACATGCCATCCCGAGGAAGATGAATTTCTCATCCCATTGGTTCCTATCCAGGTTCCCTAGAGCAGTGGTCAGCAAACTCATTCTTTAGTCAACAGAGCCAAATATCAACAGCACAACAATTGAAATTTCTTTTGAGAGCCGAAAACCAACTTGTGCATATGGGCCTCGAAGTTCCAATCGCACTGTACATGCGTGCCAGCACGTGATATTTTGTGGAAGAGCCACACTCAAGGGGCCAAAGAGCTGCATGTGGCTCACAAACTGCATTTTGCCGATCACTGCCCTTGAGAACAGATCCTAAACCAAACCTTGTGTGCTATGGGTTTATTAGAGAGCACAATCCCAAGGAGGGGATGAGACAGAAAAGTAAGGAGAGAAAATGTGGCTAAGAATGTTACTGTGCCCTTTGTAGATTTATAGAAATAATAACTGCTTGCTCTGGCAGGGATGGATAATAGAGGCATCTGAACAACTTTTTGTATTTCAGAGCAATCCATCTGAGGGAGATAGAGGAGAATTCATCTTATGGCTCAGTCCAGCCTCACATGGAGTGCCATAGCCCATCACTGAGTGTGGGTCACATCTCCTGGCCTCTCCAGAGTCATTGGGAGTTCAGAACAGCAGGAGCGTTGTACACAGGCTTTTTGCCAGTCAAGGCCATCAGCAGGGATGTGTGTTACGTAGCTGTGGTAGTGGCAGAAATAATAACCTGGTTCTGCCATCAGAGGTATGGTGCAAGCCTTTGCTAAGGTTGGCCTGTTCAGAAAGCAAGGCAGGGGAACAGATGTATGCTACAAAAACTCAGTGTGATACACTTTTCATAGGTTTTAAAGGCAGTAGCAACTTGGACTCTCAAAGGTTTGTCCTCACTGAACACTGCATTTCAGGCAATTACAGGCGATAATTTTATAGACAGAATTATCATTGCATTCTCTCAACTGCCAGAGTCCTGATTCTTAAAATTATATCTATCTGTCTATTATCTATCTATCTGTCTATCTATCTATCTATCTATCTATCTATCTATCTATCTAGCATCTTGTTTGTTTTTTTTTAAATTTACCTTTTTAAAAAATTATTACAGATATTCCTTTATTCTCCATATAACCATCCAAAATTTCATACCCATTCCCCAAGCCATTGTTGCCTGCAACCTCTTTGTAAAGAAATAAGTTTGAGCCCAGCTGGGTATGGTTCAGCAGTTGAGAATCGACCCAGGAACCAAGAAATCATAGGTTCGGTTAGATTCCTGATCAAGGCACATGCCTGGGTTGCAGGATCATTCCCCAGCATGGATCGTGTAGGAGGAAGCCAATCAATTATTCTCTCTCATCACTGATGCTTCTATCTCTCTCTCCCCCTCCCTTCCTCTCTGAAATCAATATATATATAAAAAAACAAAGAAATTTGAGAAAATTATAGAGAGCCCTAAAATAAACTAACTTATTTCGAGTCAAGTGATCTTCAATAGGATTCCAAAAATACACAGTAGGAAAATGATAAATATTTTTAACAAATGGTATTGGGGAAACATGGATATCTGCATGCAAAGGAATGAAATTAAACCCTCATTTTACAATATACATACACACAAAAAATCCCTCAGAAATGATTAGACAGAGATGTAAAATTTCAACTTCTAAAACTTCTTAAAGAAAACATGGAGAAAATTCATGACATTGATGTTGGCAATGATTGATTCAATACCAAAAGCACAGGCAAAAAAAAAAAAATCCTAAACAAAAATAGACACATGAGACTATACCAAATGAAAGAACTTTTATACAGAAAAGGAAACAATGGACAGAGTGAAAATGCAAGCTACAGAACAGAAGAAAATGTGTCAAACTATCTGTCTGATAAGAAATTAATATCCAAACCATCCAAGGAACTTCTACACCTCAATAGCAAAAAGCAACAAATACTCTGCTTTAAAAAATGAGCAAAGAATTAGAGAGACACTTCAAATGGCTAACAGGTACTTGAAATGTTCTCAACATTACTAATCATCAAGGAAATGCAAATCAAAACCTAGTGAATTACCACCTCAAACTTGTTAGGATGACTCTCAGCAGAAAACCAAAAGACAATTGTTGGTAAGGATGTGGAAAAATTGGAACCCTTCTACACTGTAGGTGGGAAGACAAATTACTGCAGACGCTATGGAAAAGAGTTTGGAGGTTGTTTTGGTTTGGTTTTGCGGGAGGCAGCAAAAGTTATACTCAGAGGCTGATTCTGTTTCTGCCAGCTTTTATTTATTGCAGGTTTCCTGGGAATGGTAATAATTACAATCTTATAGCCTACAGGATACCTCTTTTAACCTTGGCCACAGTGAGCAGACACCTCTAGTGAATTTTCAGATTAGCAAAGAGTTGCCTTGCCCAAAGTGAAACTCTCAAACAGTCCTCACAACTGTATATACATAGTCTAAATGTCCCTTTGCCGTAGTTGCTTCTCCACGTGTTCTTGTGGATAAGTCCTCAGCAAGGCCTCTCAGAAAGAAATTCTGAGAGGCTGCTTGCTGACTACTTATCAATGACAACAGATGTAGAATGATGACCTGGCATGGCTTCAGTCAATCTTATATCAAAGCAACTCGTGTGTGTGTGTGTGTGTGTGTGTGTGTGTGTGTGTGTGTGTGTGTCAGAAACAAGTGGTTTAAAATGACTTCACTTAAGTCATAAACAAGTGTATTTGATATCATATTAACACAATACACAACAGAGGTCCTTAGGAAAAAAATAAGAATAGAACAACTATAGGATCTTGAAGAGATATCTGCATTTCCATATTTATTGCAGCATAATTCACAATAGCCATTACATGAAAACAACCTTAATGGTTATTGGTGGATAAAGAAAATGTGGTATTTGCATATGATGGGCTGTTAGTGTTTTAAGAAGGGAGGAATTCCTGCCATTTGGAGAACCTGGATGAAACTAGAGGACATTAAACTAAGTGAAATAAGCCAGTCACATAAGGATAACTGGTGGTTGATTCTACACATATTAGTTGAAGGTGCCTAAAATAGTCAAACTCAGAAACAAATAATAGATGATGGTTGACAGGGAAGGGGGAAATTGAGAATTGTTGCTCAATGGGTTTAAAGTTTCAATTGTGCAAGATGAATAAGTTCAGGAGATCTGCTGCACTACAACATAGTATATGTAGTTAATAATTATGTACATTCAAATAAAGTGTGTCCCAAAAATGTATATATACTTTAATAGCTGATAGTGCAATTTCGGAAATGAAAAAAGTTTTTGGAATTGATGTACATATTTAATTGATGTACATATTTAATACCTTGATTGTATCATCAAATGTAGTACAATGATATTATGGGTATATGCATATGTCCAAACTCATTAAGGCACACATTAAATGTGTTCTATTTTTCTATTTAAAGCATAATACAATAAAGCTAAAAACACATTTAATGACAGAACATATTAAAATAAATTTTCTACTTGAAAAGTTTAATTTAAAGAATCAGGTAAAGTTGAGGTGATATTGGAATTTTGTCATAAGTAGATTTTCCTACTAATAATTTTAGGTGCTTTATCACATAGACATTTTAGAATCAGAATTTGTTGCAAAGGCATATTTTAATTTCTATTTATTTTTATTAAGTATATATTGGAATACAAAGTAAACGTATAACCTAGTAAAAGTATAGCATTAAAGTTACGTATTTTACTGCCAAATTCAAATACTGTGCAGCTAATACTTTTGAGCTCTGTTGAGAATGAGCCATAGGATTTGAAAGTAAGTGACAATCTTTCCTTATTAATCTTTCTTTTTAAGTCAGTTTTTCTACTTTGTATTTACTGCCTATTCATTTTCTTTGATGAGAAAAGCAAACCACAGCAATATGTCTAATGTGTTGACTAAAAATAATCCTCAACTATATTTTAGACAGTCTAAGGCTAGACTGTATTATCTTTTGAAAAATCAGAACAAAGACCCTTTCAGTTCATGAAGAATAGATGAAAAATTGCTCTAATTAGCTTATTTTAATCTGTAGAGAGGCGGGTAAGTTGTCTACACATCATAAATGCCTAATTTTTAGGGATTAGTTTTTATTTCTTGGCATTATACTCAACCACCTGGCTTGCTCCTAGCCAAATTGATGCTATTCATCTTTTGCTTCAATTTGATCATACTAAAAAAATACCCTCATTTAAATATAAGCGATACTGAGATCATCATGTGTTGTAAAATTTGCTTTTCTTACTTGTCTTCATGAGAACAACTATCTTTCAAGTCATTCAATATAGAATCTTTTTAAAAGTTTTAAAGATAATTTAGCATTAGTTGCAGTTAAATTTAAATCTTGAAATAGACAATGATTCAGTTACTGAAAAACTGATATGCATGTTTGGAACAACTCGGGTATGTGAAAGCACTTTATATACCTTGCACAGAAAACAATGCAAAATCTTAAATCCACCCCAATTACTCACCTCCCACATCCAAATGTTCACAATTTACATTCTATAATTTTCTAAGCCACTCTTACCTTAGGCTTCTCTTCATTTGCATCTCTGATTCCTTAATTCAGTATCTAGTTGTCTTTTCCATGTATTGCTGTGGTACACTTGAACTAGAATCCAGAATTTTTTCTGGCTTTTGTCCTGCATTGCTACCAAAATAATTTTTCAAAATATAAATTTAGCCCTGGTGGGTGTGACTCAGTTGACTGTAGGTAGTGTCCTCCCATACACTGCAAGGTCACAAGTTTGATTCCTGGTCAGGGCAGGTGCACAGGTTGTAGGGTTGGATTCCCAGATGGGGTGTACGTCCAGGCAACTGATCAGTGTTTTTCTTTTTGACTCTCCCTCTACCTCTCCCTTCCTAAAAAATAAGACAAACAACCCACTAAAAATAAATAAATTTTAAATTTCACTTTGCAAAAGCCAGATTAATGACTCTCAAATCTTTACATTAACAACTTTACAGGGAATCTGCATCCTTTCCTAATCTTACCTCTAGCTTTGACACCATATACAACATTCTCTATAACCACACTATAAAGAAAGATCCTTATTTAAATACTCATATCTTATTAAAGGTGTAGTCTATATACACATGGGTTACTTTGCTGTTCTGACAATTTACATTTAGATTTTTGTCCAGTATTCAAAATTAAATGCATTACATTTAAAGTTTTCCAGTTGTTGCTTTTAATTTGTTGATAGTTTTTACATGCTATTTTTATTTTATTTTTCAAATAAATCTTTATTGTTCAGATTATTACAGATGTTTCTCTTTTTCTCCTGATAGCTCCCCTCCACCTGATTCTAACCCCCCATGCCCTTACTCCCCACTACTGTTCTCATTCATAGGTGTAAGATTTTTGTCCAATCTCTTCCAGTACCCCTCACATCCCCTTCCCCCGGAGAATTGTCAGTCTACTCCATTACTATTCCCCTGATTCTATTATATTCACAGTTTATTCTGTTCATCAATTTTTATTGACTTGATTTTTAGATTCACTTGTTGATAGATATGCATTTGTTGTTCATAATTTTTATCTTTTTCTTCTTCTTCCTCTTCTTATAGAATACCCTTCAGCATTTCATATAGTCTTGGTTTGATGGTGATGAACTCCTTTAGCTTTTTCTTATCTGTGAAGCTCTTTGTCTGACCTTCAATTATCAATGATAGCTTTGCTGGATAGAATAATCTTACTTGTAGGTTCTTGCTGTCCATCACTTTGAATATTTCTTGCCACTCCCTTCTGGCCTGAATATTTTCTGTTGGGAAATCCGCTGATAGTCATTTAGGTACTCCCTTGTAGTTAATTAACTGTTTTTCTCTTGCTGCTTTAAAGATTCTCTCTTTGTCTTTTGCCCTTGGCATTTTAATTATGATATATCTTGGTGTGGTCCTCTTTGGATTCCTTTTGTTTGGGGTTCTGTGTACTTCCTGGACTTGTAAGTCTATTTCTTTCACCAGATAAGGAAAGTTTTCTGTCATTATTCCTTCAAATAGGTTTTCAATATTTTGTTCTCTCTCTCTTCTTCTGGCACCCCCATAATTCAGATGTTGGTATACTTATTGTTGTCCCAGAGGCTCTTTACACTATCTTTATATTTTTTCTTTTTTTTTCTTTTTGTTTTTCTGGTTGGGGGTTTTTTGCTTTCTCATATTTCAAATATTTGGTTTAATTCTTGGGTTCCTCTAGTCTACTGTTGGATTTCTGTATACTATTCTTTATTTCAGACAGTGTATACTTAATTTCTGACTGGTCCTTTTCCTTTTTTTTTTTTTTTTTGCATTCTCATTAAGATCTTTGAAGGTCTCACTAAGTTTCTCAGTGGTTTCTAGAAGATTTTTGAGTAACCTTATAACTGGTTTTGAACTCTATATCCAGTAGTTTGCTTTCCTCCATTTCTTTCATTCATGAAAAGTTTCTTTATCTCCACATTTTGGCTGCTTCCCTGTGTTGATGGAGTGGCTTTGTGTGGTAGGTTACCATTAGGGCCCAGTGGCTCAGCCTTCCCAATCACTTGAGGTAGACACTCTTGGTGCACCCCTTTGTAGGTTGGGTACACAATTTTGTTGTAGTTAAGCCTTGATTGTTGTTGTTATCAGTGGGAGGAATTGATCTTCAGGCCAATTGGCTGAGAGGATCAGCTGTGTCTATAATGGAAGAATTGCTGTGCTGGAGACACCCTTATGGGGCAGGACTTGCTTCAGTGGGGCTTTGTTGCTCACTGACCCTGCCTCTTGAGTGTGTCACTTATGGATGTGAAGAGTTTAAATTTGGTATCAATTCACACTGACCACTAGGTACACTGCTTCCTGGATTTTTAAGGAGGTGCAAGTCAGCTACTATCTGAGGCCACCCAGCAGAAGCTTAAAGCAAAATCTGCAGATTTCTTCTCTTTGCTTAGGGTTTGGAAGTTTTGGAGCTGACCCAACTTCAGTTTGTTAGATTAAACTGCAATGGGGCAGGCCATTCGTATGCAAAAGCCTCTGCACACAGTTTGGGTAGGTTTGTAAATTGGGCGGGGCAGGGTCTCAGGGAATCACTAGAGTGTGATAAATAGCGATGGCTGCATCTCTGTGTTTCCATGTTCCTGAGTCCTGTGCCCCAGCACAGTAAATAATGATTACTGCATGCAGCACTGTGAGACAGCCACCCTCACTTTCTAAACCAAAACCAGACAGTCCAGTCGCCCTCTTTACTCCCTGCACCGTAAGAGCCTGGGTCCCCGGAGTCTCGCCAGAAACTGGAGTTCAGAGCAGTTGGGAGTTTGTGTCTCCCTGTCACTTGAAAAAGACAACCACACCCTCAATTGTCAGCTCTCTCCACACACACCTCCATACCTCTGCTTTTCCATGGCTCTGCACCTCCTACACAGTCTCAATGTGCTTTTTTTTTTTTTCCTTCTAGTTTTAGAACTTCCACTCAGCCAGCTTTCCTATGGTTATGGGTTATAGTCATTTTGTCTTTGGTTGTAGTTTTGGTGTGGTTGTGAGAGGCCACACATACAGGTGTATGCATACCTTATGCTGCCATCTTGGTTTCCTTTACATGCTATTTTTAGTTGTTTGCCTTTGTTTTGCATCCACTACAAGACAGAAATAATAAAATAAGATAAGACAAAATAAAAGTTGACTTGAAATAATCTCCAGGGAAAATAGTTAGCACATTTATTGTATTTATTTATAATACAAAAGTATTTATAAATTCTTAATTGCCAGCAGTTCCCTTTATTTATCAAGGGGCCCATTCATGTATCAAAAGTTTATGAAGTATTTATTATTTGTTGGATAATGTGTCAGCACTGAACATATAATTATGATTAAGATTTGGTCCATGTCTATAAGGTGTTTAGAGTATACTGGGCAAAATTAATTAGAAAGCTGAAAATTATGATAAAGAATAAATGAGTTCAATCAAAGAGATGTCATGGTTTTACCTAAGGAAGGATTTCTATTTCCAATTGGAATTGGAATTGGATAAGGAATTATCAAAGGGAAAACTCCCATAAACTATGAAGATACAATCATTAGTCATCTTTTGCCTAATAATGCATAAGCAGTGTCAAGATGAGGATGAAAAGCAGAGAATGGCATACTGATATACTCTAAATTCCAGACACCCAAGAAATACTCCAATTGGCTCCTGCATTATATTTATATATTATTATAATGATATTTTATTGCAGTGATATTTCACATAGTTTAAGGCAGTGGGGATTTTTTGCAGATGGTTGAAAGAAGCCTTTGAGAAATCTGAGGATACACTATAAAGCTAAAAAGCACGAGGATATTAGTGATAGCTGATGCCATGATGATCCTTATTATGGTCCTTGGAGACCATGCAGAAGCAAAGATGAGTGATAAAGTCAAGAATAGAACTGCTTTAGTGTCTACACTTAAATATTCTCTTCACCAAAAATAAAGACACACTACAAGAAAATGAAAAAAAAATCCATAGATTTAACTAGAACTAGAAATAGTTAAGAATTGTATACCTCTTTTATGTACATACTAGAGGCCCAGCGCACAAAATTTGTGCATGGAGGGTATCCCTCAGCCTGGCCTGCATCCTTTTGCAATCTGGGACTCCTTGGAAGATGTCCAACTGCCAGTTTAGGCCCACAGGGATTGCGCCTAAACCAGCAGTCAGACATCCCTCTCATAATCTGGGACTACTAGCTCCTACCCGTTCACCTGCCTGCCTGCCTCATCACCCCAACCACTCTGTCTGACTGTCTGATCACCCCTAACGATTCACCTGCCTGCCTGATTGCCTCTAACCCCTCTGCCTGCCTGCCTGATCACCCCTAACCAGTCTCCTTCCTGCCTGATCCTCTCTAACCACTCTGCCTGCCTGCCTAATCGCTCCTAAGTGCTCATCTGCCTGTCTGATCACCCCTAACCACCTCTGCCTTGGCCTCTGCCACCACTGCTTCATCCAGAAGGACATCTAGAATGACATCCAGAAGGTCATTTGGGTGTCTGGTCTAATTAGAATATTATGCTTTTATTATTATAGGTAAGGTTATCGGACTTAAATTATTTGAATTCTCCACCTTTTACCTTGGAGCATTGAATGAATTGTCAATTAAAATAAATAAACCTATGACTACTTATTTTAATCAATAGCTTCTAAAAACTGTCTATATTTCAGAGAAACTTTCTGGAAAGTGAATTTCTAAATGTCATCAATTTCATGATTTTGTACATTTTTGATACACCAATATATTTGGGTAAATGAAAATATAGAATGATTAATTACATAGTTCAGATAGCAGATAAAATATCTGCCATTTCTCTCAACAGCTCAAATTTGTTTTAAAATGACTGAGAGGTCAAAAAACTTTATTATAGTATACAAAAATCAAAATTATTTTAATTAATAACAAGAAACTTTAAAACAAAATGATACTATATTCTTTAAAAACATCATGGAATTTAAAAAATCATGAAATTTACACTCCGAATTTCACCCAGTATTAAAAAGTAAATAGCGTTATATTGGAAAGTTTTTCAAAGAAAATTAAACTATATATATATATATTGAACTGAATAAAAATGAAAATACTACATAAGAAGTGTGTGGGATGTAGCTAAAGCAGCACCCCAATGAAAATTAATAGCACTAAATGCTTACATTAGAAACCTGAGCTGTTCTCATCAGCAGTGCTGTGCAGAATATATTGTCACCTTCCTGACACCAGTCTTCATTATCAGTTTTTCACCCATTCATTATGGTGTTATTCTTTTCTTTCCCCACATTATCAACTTACCTTTGTTTCCTACATTTCCATTATTATTACTGTTAAAAATCTCTGATGCTTCATTGAAACTTGTTAAAACTCATCTACCGCCTATCCAAATACATATAATTTGTGTGTGTGTCAGAATGAATATTTAGCATAGTAGAAAGTAATCCAGTGGTGAACAGGAATGCCTGCAGATTAGCCAAATGCAAGATGGATAGGTCACTTATATCTTGTCCTGACTCTGCTGATAACCTTCATTGATCCATGGCATTGTTTATGATCCAGGTGGTTACTCACTAAACACGCACCCAGCTGAGAGGCCTGGCCTGATTGATGACCTTCATACTTAAGGTGCAGATGGCATGACACTATCTGTGTTTATTAATGTATAGGGCTGCCATATGAGAGGAAAGGTTTTCCTTTTAATTCAAATCATTTGGGAAATGAAAGGACAGCTTTTTGCTATGGGACCACACCAAGCTACCCAAACTAGCAGAAGATGAAAGGAATCAATGAATTGCTTGGACAGTTCCAGTGGGCACTGGCATTTTTCCATCACTCCTACTTTGAAAACCAGATGGAATGCAGTATGTCAGGTGAAGCAACTGGCAGCTATGCTCTCTATTAGAGAATTGTTTGCTAAAGTTTACATCAAGTAAAAGTACTCTAGATTGAATTTATAAAACTGTTTAGCTTACAAATGGGATGCTATTGGTTAAAATTATAATAAAAATGTGGAATAATCATGAGATTAAAATGTTAATGCTTTAAATCCACATGTTTATCAGGTTGTGTGTGTGTGTGTGTGTGTGTGTGTGTGTGTGTGTGTGTGTGTGTGTTTAGAAATTCCATGTGTGCTAATAGGAGATATATGCAATCTATACAATTATTTGGAAGCAAATGGTCAATATTTCATATATAGAAATAGTTAACTTTGTAATTGGGTCTTTTCTAAACCCTGTGTTTTCAACCTTGAGTTTAGCAAATTGTACAAGGAAGATGTTCAGGAAACATTGATGAATTAAATGTTCTTCTACTAAGTTTCAAGTTAAACGACAAAATTTCATTTCCATTTCATAATACTCTGAAGAGTCCAGGGTTCCTTTTTGATGTTCTCTATAAGATGTCACCTGACTACTGAAAGCTAGAGTTTAACTTGCATGTTAGTATGTATAGTTAAAATTCTTTTCACTCTTTTTACTACATAAATAATTTGAGTGTCAGGAAGTCTAGGTCATATTTTGAATGAAGAACTGTGACATAAGGATATGCAGGCTGGGGCAAAAGTAGTTTTACAGTTGTGAATATGCAAAACAAGAGTTTATTTCTGTATTATTATTTATCAATTATTGTATAGGAACAACTGTAAATCTACTTTTGCCTCAGCCTGTATGTATATTTGCTGGAGAGCAAAATACATATTTAAAATTGCATTATCTATCCTCAACCTCTACTAAAAATAAAAATAAAAATTGTTGTTTGGGGGTGTTTTTTTAAAGAAGATAAAACAGGTCATCTCTACAAAACAAACCAACAAAATTCCACTATATTCTTGAACATATGGAGAGTAGACATCTCATTAATTAAATTTTAAATGAACTGACCTTACTGGATCATTGACAGGAGGAAAAATGAAAGTATCAACAAGAATGGAAATGCACTAGATAATTGTGTAAGTATAAAATACAATACAATACATTATAATATCTATAAGATTAGCCAAGGAAAATATGTGCATTGATGTATAAAGTGGTTCATGGTGCCTGGTTACATCTCCATTCACCTCTCTCCTATCATACTTCATATTCTAAAATGATTTTTATGCAGTTATTCAAGACATCTAGAAGTCTTTCTGGATATGTGCGAGTTAATTCCTTAAAATAAATATCTCTCTACATATATAGGGTATCCCTAAAAAATGTATACACACACTTTGAATAATTATAAAGGAAGTGTTTATTAAACTACATTTTATTTTCAAAATTGAGTTACCAGCTGTTAAATGGTGTATATATTTTTTTTGGGGGGGACACCATGTATATACTAATATATGCACCTTATTGATTCTGTTTCTCTGAAGAACCCTGACTAATACAATGCATTTAAAATTTGCTTACACATTTGACCATTCACTTCAATAACAATCAAGAGCCCTGGCTGGATAGCTCCATGGTTATAATGTTTGCCTGATATGCCAAGGTAGCAAGTTTGATCCCCATAGGAAGTGTGCAGGAGGCAGCTGATTAAATGTTTTGCTCTCACACCAATATTTCTCTCTCTCTCTCTCTCTCTCTCTCTCTCTCTCTCTCTCTCTCTCTCTCTCTCTCCCTTCTTCTATTTCTAAAAATCAATTAAAATGTAAAAAATAAATAAAAAACAATAAAAACCCAAAGAAATATTTTAAATATTTAAACCCACATATACAAATTAAATATATGGGTTCCCCACAAATATTTGCATAAACAATTCAGCTTTCCTTTACAGAGGTAGGGTAGTCAATCATATTTCATGTATATTAACGAAATTGGTTATTATGTAAGAGAGAAAAAATGTAGTGTTAAAATCCATTTCAAATAAATATGAGGTGCTATAATTTTCTTTGAAAGAAGTTAAATAGGACTTTTTTTTAGCTTCAAGTTAGTTAAAGATTAATAAGAACATTCTAATCCAAGCTACAATTTAAATACAGTGTCTAAAAATAATTATAAATACAGATGAGGGGTTTGAGAGAAGTACCTCAATGCATTCTTCATTCCAAAGGAAAGTGTGTTTTCACAATTTATTCTACCCAGTCTTTTATTTTGTTAATGAACTCAAATATGTCAATAGAGATAATTAAAGTTTCTCTCACAGTAAGAGCACTGTTGCAGATTCTTTGTATAACAGGGTCAAAAGAGACACTTGATAAGGAAAATAAAAGGATTGAAAATGTTCTAAATAGCTTTGCATATAAGGAAATAAACAAACTATATAAATAAAAAGGTGACAATAGCTTGTGAAGGACAAAGCTGGGACAATTCAAAGTACATTATTTGTTTGGGAGAAGAAAACAGTCTTTTACAATTTTTAAAGTCTGTGTTAAAAGACTTGAAAAGAAACAACAACAATAACAACAATAATATCTGCAAAATGTTTGAAGTTCTGGTAATATTATTTTTGGTCTTCCTACTTTCTACTCTGTCATAACTTATTTCATGCTCCAATTAATCCCTTCTGATATCAGGTCACATGGCAATTATTATTTTTCCATATTCTAAAAAAAACCAAAAAACATTTTGACCCTACTTTTCTCACCATACATCCTTTATTTGCTTCTCTTTGCAGCAAAACTCCTGGTAAAGTCGGTCAATGAACATTCTTTCCAGTTCTTCTCATTATCTCTTGAACCCACCCAACTTGGCTCTCATCTCCACCAATCAACGGAAGTCACTTCCCCTTTCCTTGACTTAATCAGATCACTTCTGAGGCTTCCAGGACATGCACTCAACAGCACTCACTCCAACTTTCTTCAATGCATTTTTCTTCCCTCTGTTTGCTGGATGCCAAACCCTCCCTCAACTTTCCAGCTGCCTTACTGATAGAACCCTTAAGTCTCTTTTATTGGCCTCTCTCCTTTCTTTATTCAAATTAAAAAAAAATCATGGCACTTGTTAAAAATTATAAGGCAGATTTTATCTAAGGAGGAAGTATCACAGGAACAGAGGGCCCAAAAAATGGAGTCTTCCAATGGGAGAGAGATTGAGTTCAACGCTGAGTACAACATCGGCAAGTAGGAATTTACAGCCAAGGAGGAGGGTGAGGTCAGTGCTTGAGGAACATTAAGAAGTGATAGGCTTGGATGAGGGCGGGGATTCTAGATAAATCAACCTAACATGATTTTTGCTGAAAGTCCCCAAAACCCCCCTGGAATGATGATCAGGCATCACCTAGAGGTTGTTAGAAGGTGAGAAAATTAATTAGTTATTGAGGATAATCATATAACAAGGATGGGGAATTCTGACTAAACTAAGACCTAGACTTAGTAGGATTCTTGCTAAAATTGGACACTGGAGAGACAAACATAGAAGCTTATAAGTCAGAGCCTAGTTAAAATATTCAGGAGAGATTGAGTAGAATTTGACCAAAGAGGGAATGTTGATTACTTCTGCATAAACTTGATGATCCCACCTATTCCCTGGCTTTACATACAATTTCTTCCAATAATTCTCAAGTTTAAATATTCAGTTTTCCTTCTAAACTCCAGCCTCATGTCTGCCACCATAATACTGTCCTTTAATGATTGATAGGTATCTCAACATTAACTAGGGGAAAACTAAACCTGTGATCTTCCCCTTTCCCCCAAACCTGCTTTAAACATTTACAATTTCATTGCTCATGGCAAATCCTAAGAAACCTCCCTTATTCTTCTCTTCTCACATTCCATATCTCATATGCTTCAAGAATTACTTTTGCTCTTCCTTGAGAACATAACTACACCCTGACTAATTCCCACTCCCTCCAGGTCATCATATCTCCCCTGAATTACTGCAGTAGTCTTTAAAGAGGTCTCCTTTCTTTTCCCTTCAGCCTTCTAGTGTATTCTCAACAGTGGATTAAAATGAGGTGTTAGAAATACCAGTAAACAAGATAAATGTATTTGTAACCATAGTGTGAAGAGAAAATTCCCACAGAAGAGAATTGAGATGAGCTCATTTGAATCTGATGACTTGAGAAGTTGTGAAGTCTAGCTCAGAACCTCACCTATCATATGCCATCAGTATTTCTTGGACTCTGGAACAGCCTGGTGATAACTTGAAGAAAACTTAGAACAAAGGTTTTTGTTTGTTTGTTTTGTTGTTTAAATGCTCAGCCAATAAAAATGGATTTGAGAGAGAGAGAGGAAGGGAGAGAGAGGGAAACGTGGATTTGTTGCCTCCTGAATGTGACCTGACTAGGGACTAACCTAAGTGTGTCCTCTGTCCAGAATCTAACCCACAACTTTTTTGTTTACAGGATGGTACTCCAACCAATTGAAACACATGGCCAAGGCTAGAACAAAGGTTTTTAAACATATTTTTTATTGATTTCAAAGAGGAAGGGAGGAGGAGAAAGAGACAGAAACATCAATGTGAGAGTGAATTATTGATCGATTGCCTCCTGCATGTTCCATACTAGGGATTGAGCCAGCAACTTGGACATATGCCCTTGACTGGAATCGAACCTAGGACCTTTCAGTCCACAGGCCAACGCTCTATTCACTGAGCCAAAGCTACCAGGGCAAAGGCTTTCAAATTAGGGAAGTAAATATAAAATTATCTAATTACTCTTCCAAAGGAAAATAACTCTTTCTCGGTCTAAACATAAAGCTTTACTTTCTTAAAAAACAGGAATTACAATCTCATGTCCACTAAACAGACCCAGTCTTTCTTGTTTACAGTAGGAAGTGAATGATATAACCTAAAAATGGTACTTTGTTTGACAATCCCAAATAAACATATTACCTGTTCCTGGGCTTTAAAGGTCCAATTAAGCTGTTGTGTTTTAGCATGTAACCAAGCTTTAAACTAATGTCTAGTATTTTCTCAGTAGGTCAATGTGAAAGCCCTTAAATACAACAAGCTTCTCCACATTCCCGCTGGCTTTTAATGCTGCATCTCACTAGTAAATTAGTTCCAGTAGCATAATCCTTTTAGCTCTTGGCATCTTTCACTTTTTACAAGTCTTGAACATGTAAGGCTTCATTTAAGCAGTGGGGAAGCCATTCACTACCGACACTATCATGAGAGTGCACCAAGGAACACGGAAGGCCGATTAGCAGGGCTAATGCCAAGAACCATTGTTCTGTTGAGATAGTGGTGGCTGGAAGCATTTTCCTGACCTGATAGCCTCAAAATAAATGTTTACTGGACCTTACTGATCTTTATTGACCTTTGAGATGGTCTGTCTGCTACCTATTTGCCATGCTTTACTGAGGGCAAGATGTGTATCTAATATTGAATGAAAAGCAGAGAAGGCGAGGTTTCAGTGTGCCTCTCCAAGAGAGGTCTCCACCTGGCCTTCTAAATTTATATTTCTTGTCTGGTGTTTTCATTTGTGCGTCGGCCCCTTCTTCAGATCCTGAACCCTAGCTGTGCAGGTTGCAGCAAAGTAGCTCTTCGTATTAATTGAATTTATATTGGCCTAATTTAGAAACCATAGTCCTCAACCTAACACTTGAAGTTATAGTGTTGTCATAGTGCATGTATCCTCTTTTGAGGACCACTGTAAGTATAGGACAACATTTATAATGTATTAAAAATTGATTGTGGCTTTATGGTCTGAATTACCAGTTATGCTTAATATGGAACTATTAGGACTTGTGAAAAACTGTGGTTCTTCAATTTTAGTGTGCATAGAATTATCTAGTTCAGTTGTTCAAAGATATGCTAGGCCTCCATCAGAGATATTTTGATTTAGTAAGTTTGGTGTGGAGTCCAAGAATTTGAATTACTAAAAAGTTTTTAGACAAAACTGATGTTGATAATCTGGCAAATACACTTGTAAAAATATTGCTTTATCATATTTGATTCTGTGTTCATGGTTTGACAAGATGGACACTTGGTACCTCTGAGACTCAGTTTCCTTTTCCTTAGGCAATAAAAGCATAATTTCGTCAAGACACTATTTTAAGAATTATAATACAATGGTTCAGCAAAGATTCTGACACAGTTGACAGCAAACACTAACTGCCACTTCTCCCTTTTCTAAAGTTCAGAATTATCTACAAGCCAGCTAAATCTTGCAATACCCTCAGAAACAATATTTTTAACATCGCCTGTGGAAAGTTAAAATATTTTTAACTCTTTGAGGGAATGGGAAGAGAGAAATCTCAAATCAATGGCAAAGCAGACACTGGCCTGAGGTAAATCAGAAAAGGCTTAGTCTTCTCCAACTGTAGGAATGATCAACCATATCAATGTCATCTTGTTCCATAACAGCTCACATTAGAACACATCCACAACAAAACACAAACAAACAAAATAAAACAATGAAATTGTGAGCATGCTACAAAAGTTACTAGTATCTACTACCAAGGCCAGAAAGAGTGATAAAAAAAAAATAAACAGAAAAGCTTTGCTGGGAAGATAGTAACTGGGGAGAGAGAGAGAGAGAGAGAGAGAGAGAGAGAGAGAGAGAGAGAGAGAGAGAGAGAGAGAGAAGAGAGAGATATGCATAGTGATAATTTTGACAAGTTGCTAAAGGACCACCTTAACTGAGAAGTTTATATGTGCCCAGCCTTAGAGGGTGGTGCTCCAGTTTTGTGGGTATTGCCTCCAGGATCTTCACCAGGTTTTATAGTAAAAATCAGAGAAAATCCACTCATGTGAGCTGATGAGGGGAAAAGTTAACAGTTTGAAAAGAGCCCAGGGGAAAAGTAAAAAATTTGAAATATACCCAGAGCCATCTCCATAACAAAAGACCACTGTCTAAACAAAGTTAGGTAAAGAGATCTTTATCTGACCTGGGGGAGTATTATTAGATAAACACAGTTGCCTCTAGGATTTCTATCTTATGTAGGTGAGGAAAAAAAAAAATTAAGAAACACTTCTGAAGGACCCTGGGGCAGGGGGGAAACAACCACAAGATTTAATGATAATGTTAGAGAATGCTTTCTCTGCCCAATGCCTCCTGTACCACACTAAATAAGTTCCAGCATAATAATAGGGCAGATTGTAGCTAAGAGAGCAAAGAAAGAGTTTATTTAAGGAGTTATTAGGAAAATCCAAAACTCAAGGACAGCAGAAGTGGAAAAGAAACACTAGGAAAGCAGAGATGATGAAAGCCCCTAACACCTACAGCTACATTATGAGGACACAGAGGGAAGCCAGGTAGACAGGGACAGGGACCATGGGGCGGCTTGGGCGGGGCAGAAGTAAAACTAGGAACCTAACAAGATGAATTTACTAAGGCACCTCAACTGGTGGGCTGGGAAAGAAGAGTGCATGAGGGGGACCTGAGCTGTAAAATGTATGAATGTTGCTCAGCCAGGCAGTTTGCAGATAACAGGTCACAAAGTAGTAAATTGTATATAAACCAATCCCAAGGATGTTACTAAGGCAAAATTCATTGAAAGGACCAATCAGGAGCTAACAAGCATATATACAAAAAAGCTTCCTCTTCCCCTTTCCCTTGCACAATAGATTATTGAGTTGATGAAAGGAGATGTGCTCCTGGTCGCCCACTTGGCTTATGGCCATGTGGACCTCCACAAATGGACTATTAGACTTTAATTAGCTTGAATACTGAGCTACTCCAGGCTGTAACGTGGAAAGGAAGCTTCTAACAATGGCTTGCTCCTGGGACCCCAGCTGCACTTTTTCCAGGACTGGCTTCTCTCAATAAACTTTGCCTCTGTTCACTATTTTTGTCTGTGACTCCATTCTTTGGTTTTGTTGGACGAGGAACTCAGAATCAAAGCTCAAATTTTGGTTTCAATAATATTGGAAGGGTTAGCTAGCTAGTTTAATTAGGCAGGCTTAGAAAGTTTTACTAATGAAAGGGGTCTATAAGAAAGGAATACATAATGGAGACTTAAAGGCGCCAGGGTGTTTATCTTACTTGTACAGAGAATAAAGAAATGGAATAGGCAAATAGAAATATATCTGGCCCATGCAATTAATGACAGCCATAAACCAAAAGGTATCTTGGGCCTGAGAAAGTAAAGTGACCATAAGTTAGGCCAAAAGTAGCCCTGAGCTGAGTAACTGAGAGGGCCATAAGAAAAGACTTTCCTGCCAATACAACTGGAAGAGGAATAAGATAAATCCACAGGGACTCCAACAAACAAGATAAGAAGAAAGAAAGTGGGGGACACTATGTGAGCTTTGAAAATTAATTCTGTGTAGCAGAATGACCAATAAGAAGTCAGATCCAAAGAACTGCAGCCTATTTAATGCCTCAAGACAAAGAGGCAGCAGTCACCCTTCTCAGGAGCCACTCTGTCCTTCCAGGAGGGACAAAGTGTCAAGCTTAGA
Source organism: Antrozous pallidus (assembly GCA_027563665.1). Lineage (NCBI taxonomy): Eukaryota > Metazoa > Chordata > Mammalia > Chiroptera > Vespertilionidae > Antrozous > Antrozous pallidus. The sequence continues at coordinate 16,197,205 of CM050514.1, read as the reverse complement.
ATTTAGCATTAGGTGTTAGAGAAGTGTCTGCTTACAATAAAGTTTCTGCTTGCAATAAAGTTTCTGTACTTTTCACCTACCACCTTTCATCCATGGCTTCATTTTATGAAACTACAGAGACAAGACTCTGGGAATTCAGGGAGTTTCAATTCAATTTTCGTGTTTCAATATATATAAAGTCTCACAGTGAAGACTTATCTAACTTGGTTTCTATTATCTGATGAATCACATATGGTTTTCAAAAAATATGTGTAATGCATGATAAAAGATTAGAAAAAAATCTATCTTAAAAAGAAAAAGCGGGGGGAGAACACCAAGATGGCCGCATAAGCAAACACCTATTGTTCTGCCCCGCGCAACTATTTAAGAACTACAACATAACAGCAGAACAGACAAGCACCCAGAATCGCCAGAAAGCTGGCTGAATGTAAACTTCACTAATAGGAGAAAAGGTGGGACGCAGACTCAGGACCTGCGGGAACGCAATCTTCCAGACCGAAAGAGGTTAGGAGCCGCTCTGGTCGCGCGCGGGGGCTGGGGCTGGAGCAGGGACCTGCCGGATTTCGCCCACGAGGAAGGGCGGAGGCATCTCACTGCCCAGTTTTCCCAAGCCGGGCAAGGTCCGAGATCCAGGGTAGAAGAGGTCCCCCTGCACAGATTACCTGGAACTGGGCGCGATCCGAGGTCCGGGGGACGCACCCTGGAAGCGGGGCGCGGTGCGCAAACCCGCGACTTGCCCCCTGGAAACTTGGTTCCGGAAACCATTTATTTTACAGCCCTGGGCTGGACTTTTGGTGTGCAGGCACATTTGGGGAAAGGCAGAGTTGTCTGGCAAGGGGAAGAGACTAGCAGCTTTTTCTTGGAGGAGTCTGCAGCCATCCCCATCCAACAGAGACCCGCGCGCGTGAGCGCATAGGACCCAGCTGCCGCCACCACCACTGCCGCTTTGCGCAGCCCAGAGACTCCGCCCATCCAATCTGAACTCAGTCTCCCTTCACAGCCAATTGGCCTGGAGGTCAAACCCTCCTAGGGCTAACAACAAAAACCTGGGTTTAAATTCAAAAACACTGAATACAACCCATAAAGGATTGCAGTAAGAGTACCCACCTCAGGTAACCGGGGAGACTGAGCCACTGTCCCTTTGAGGATATCCACCACATAAAGCAACCACCATGCAGAGATATGGAAAGAAATCAGGTGTGAAAGAAATGGAGGAGAAAAGACGACAAGACATTGAGTTCAAAACCACGGTTATAAGGCTTTTCAAGAGGCTCCTACAAAAGGCCGATCAAATTAATGAGAATTACCAGGAAATAAACAAGACCAACCAGCAAATGAATGAGAATTACAAGGAGATGAATGATACTTACAAGCAAATGAATGAGACCCTCAGGGAAATGTACAAGACCTCTGAGGATACGAACCAGACCCTCACAGATAAAAAAAAGGACCAACTAGAAATCAAGCATACACAGACTGAAATAAAAAATATTACACAAAGTCCTAAAAGCAGTCCAGAGGGCCACAAGAACCAAGTCAAAGATTTGAAATACAAAGAACCAAAATCCACTCAGCTGGAAAAGCAAGAAACAAAAAGAATTCAGATAATTGAAGATAGCGTAAGGGGCCTCTGGGACAACCTCAAGCATGCCAACATCCGAATTATTGGGGTGCCAGAAAAAGAGAGAGAGCAAGTTAATGAAAACCTACTTGAAGAAATAGTGACTGAAAACTTTCCCCACCTGGTGAAAGAAACTGACTTAAAAGCCCAAGAAGTACACAGAACCCCAAAATATAGGAATCTAAAGAGGACCACACCAAGACATATCATAATTAAAATGCCAAGAGCAAAAGATAAAGAGAGAATATTAAAAGCAGCAAGAGAAAAACAGTTGGTTACCTACAGGGGAGCACCCATCCGATTGTCAGCGGATTTCTCAACAGAAACGATGCAGTCCAGACGCGAGTGGCAAGAAATATTCAAAATAATGAAGAGCAGGAATCTACAACCAAGATTACTCTATCCAGCAAAGCTATCATTCAGAATCGAGGATCACATAAAGTGCTTCGCAGATAAGAAAAAGCTAAAGGAGTTTATCACCACCAAACCAGTATTATATGAAATGCTGAAAGATATTCTTTAAGAAGAGGAAGAAGAAAAAGGTAAAAATATAAATTATGAACAACAAATACACATCTATCAACAAATGATCATAAAAATCAAGTGAACTGATAGGCTGATGAACAAGATAAACGGGTGACTATAACAGAAACATGGACATAGAGAGGGAATGGACTGACAATTCTTGGGGAGAAAAGGGTTGTGGGAAGTGCAGCAAGAGATTGGACAAAAATCTTGCAACAATGGGAGAGGACATTGGGGAGGGGGAGGTGAGGGTATAGGGTGGGATAGGTACAGGGGGGAGGGAAGATATAGGGGGATAAAAAAGGGGAAACAATGTAATTAATAAACTGAACAATTAAAAAAAAAAAAAGAAAAAGCAAACATCAGAACCACTCAAGTGTGATACAGATTTTGGAAATATCAAACAGATAATTTAAATATCTGATATAATTACCAAAATGGAACCGAAGGAAATATTTTTAAAATAATGAAATAGAATATTCAATAATTAAGGGGCTATTATTAAACACATATAAGTATAATAAGAAAACCAAAAGAAAAAAGTGAGAAAGAAATATGAGGAGAAATAATGTCTCAAGAATTGCTCCAAACTAATGAGAGACACTAAGCCACAGATACAGAATATTTGAAGAACACTAAGCAAAATAAATATCTCCCCTTATCCTCTCCCCTCAAATAATCCAGTTAGGCATATCATATTAAAACTTCAAAAAACATAAATAAAGAGAAATTTATAAATAAACTAAAAAGCTGGTGGGGATGAGGGGGTAAGGGGTGAGCAGATGAACCTTACTTACAGAGGAACAAGGATAAGTATTAATTAGATTTTTTAACAGAAATCACACAAGCAAGAAGAGAGTGAAATGAAATACTTGAAGTGTTGAAAATAAAATCCCTACCAATCTAGAATTCTATACCCAACAAAATTATCCTTTAAGAGTGATGGAGAAAGGACTTTCTCAGCCAAACAAAAACTGAGAGAAATTATTACTTGCAGTCTTTCCTTATCAGAAATGTGTCTTTGAGGGTCTTAGGAGAGAAAATATGATATAGATCAGAAATGTAGATCTATATAAAGAGAATGTCCATCAGAAAAGGAATAAATAAAAATAAAATATTAATTTTCTATTTTCAGATTACTGGATACATAACTGTTAATTCAAAATAATAATAGAAATATGTTCTGATGAGTAACTGAAATGAATGACAGCAATGTTATAGGGGACTGAAGGAAGAATGTGAATAATCAGTGATAAATTACCTGCACAAGTCATGAAGTGGTATAGTGTTACTTAAAAGTAGACTTAGATTAGTTGTAAAAGTGTATTGTAAAATCTAGGGAAATAACTAATGAAAAATAAGTAAACTTGATATGCTAAGTGAGAAGAGAAAATAGAATCATGTAAGAACCTTATTAAAACCAGAAAAGACACACATACACGCACACACACACACAAAGGGAAGATTTAAAAAAATCCAAAAAGTATAATCCATTGAAAACAGTTAAACTTATGGCAGATAATAATTCAATTCAATTAATAATCCTATATAATAAAAGGCTAATATGCAAATCAACTAAACTGGGGAATAACTGGTCGCTATGATGCACATTGACCAACAGAAGCCTACACTCAATGCAGAAACTGTCCCCTGGTGGTCAGTGTGCTCCTACAAGAGGAGCGCTGCTCAGCCAGAAGCCAGGCTCATGGCTGGTGAGCCCAGGTATAGTGGCAGGAGCCTCTCCTGCCTCCATGGCAGTGTTAAGGATGTCTGATTTACGGAGTAGGCCCAAGCCATCAGTTGTACATCCCCCAAGGGCCCTTGGACTGTGAGAGGGTGCAGGCTGGGCTCAGGCCACCCCCCCCCAAATGCACGAATTTCATGCACCAGCCCTTTCGTTATTACTTTAAATCAGAATGCTCTAAATATATCAATTATGAGAGTGAGATTGTTAACTGAATGTAAACAATATCCTAACTATACATTGGCTGCAAGAAACATATCCTCTTTAATAAAAGAGTAATATGCAAATTGACCATACCTCTGATCAAGCCATGCCCACAGTGACACCCATTAGCAAATCAGGAGCAAATTATGCAAATTAACATAACCAAGATGGTGGTTAATTTTCATATCCAAGTAGAGATTAAAGACTGAAGACAGTGTAGCAGGAAGCCAAGCACTGCTGAAGGGAGCAAAGCTGCAGAGAATCAAGCAAGCAGGGTGATGGAGAAGGAAGGGAAGCAGACAGAGCAGGGGAGAAGGGAAGGAATGAGGCAGAGGAGATGGGAGGGAGGCAGGAGAGAAGGGAGTGAGGCAGCAGAATAAGGAGCGAGGCAGAGGATATTGGAGAGAGTAAGGCAGCAGAAAAGGGAGCAAGGCAGCAGAGAAGGGAGTGAGGCAGGAGAGAAAGGAGTGAGGCAAAGGAGATTGGAGAGAGCGAGACAACAGAGAAGGGAGGGAACTTCGCTCAGGCCACAAAAGCCCTGCAACAGGCCTCTAGTTTTCAACATAAAAAGAGTCACAGAAATATTGACAGTAAAAAGATGGAGATATATATATACCATGGTAATACTACTCAAAAGAAAGTGAGAGTAATTTCATGAATCATAGAAAAGCTGATTTCAGAATGAGGAAAATAATCAGAGAGAAAAAAGAGTATTACATAATGATAGAGAGGTCAATTCTCTATAAAGACATCTAATCTTGTATGGGCTCAGCAGCAGAATATTAAAATATATGGAGCAAAAATATGATAGCATTGCAAAACAACAAACAAATCCATTGTTGAGCATTTCAGAACTCCTCTAGCAATAAACGATAGATAAAGCCAGCAGATAATTAGGGAGGATATAGTTAAATTGAATAGCAATGCCAATCAAAGAAATCTAATTGACATATATAAAATATTTCAATAAAGCAGAATACACATTCTTGGAATATTCAGGAAGACAGAACCAATACTGAACCATAAAATATACCTTAACAAATTTAACAGGAATAATATAAAGTATGTTCTCAGACCATAGTGGAATTTAATTAGAAAAAAATGGCTAGAAAATTCTAAACTATCTAGACATTAAGTACACACTTCAAAATAATACATGAGTCAAAAAAGTGTCAAAATAAGTTAAAATAAATACTTTTCTGAAGTTTAAATATGACATGCCTAACTATGGATCTACAACCAATAGATCTCATCTTCTACCTCAGAAAATGAGAGAAAAAGCATAATGCAATTCCAAAGAAAAGAAATATCACATCTGCAATACTTTCAACAATAAAGATAAATTTTAAATTAAAGACATAGAGCAGAAATCAATAAAACCATAAACAGGAAATAGAAAATCACCCATACAAAAAAACTATTTTCTTGTGTGATATTAGCAATTTACATTGCTCTCCTGAGTTTGAGTTTCTATGTCTCTGAAATGGGGACAATAAAATCCACGTTTAGGTTGTATGGAATAAAAGATCAAATACAAACTACATGTGGCATGTAGTCGGAGCAAATCAGATATTTGGTATTATCAATTTAAAGGCTGTTTTATACTAACACTAATATCAGTAATAGATATGGATGGAGGTACATTTCCAGAGTACTCAATTCAATAAAATATTAAAAATGGAGAGGTTAACTATGTATTATATCTTATAAGAAATACCTTAAACACTTACCACTGTAAAACCTTACATTTTAACGTTTTAGATCTGAGAATATTAAAAGTGTAACTCATAACATGCATCTATTGAAAACCTTACAATGGAAAATTTGCACTTAAAATTATTTACTTGGTAGATTTCTCTTCTATAGCTACTTTATGAGAGAATCTAACAGATAAATCACTTTGATTTTATACATAAAAATATGAAAGTGACCAGGTGACAGCTGTGCATATTGATGTCTTTATTTTAAGCTGAATGATACAAGTTTTTTTTTTTTAACAGAAACAGTAAAGATTCAGCATTTCTTGATTTTTCTCCCTAAGCTGTCCCCAGAGATTCAGTGTTTTAGAACAGCAAAAAGCCTTCTGATAATGTTACTGATATGAAGCACTCAGATCTAGAGAGTGAACGGAAATGTTTAATGTCCCTCCATTACATGCAGAGGAGAGAGAGCCAGACAGATCCAATTATGGAATTTATAATTCAATAACCAGCTTCCTCCCCCTAACCCAGTAATCTCATCAGCTCTGACTCATCTTAAGGAAACACAGAAATATTTCTCCTCATATTATATCATGTGTTGTTATAAATGAAATAAATGGCAGCATTCAACATAAGATACTGGCTTATGAGATATATGTAGACTCATTTAAAATTATCTATTTAATGCCTATGCAATTTCTTTCTCAGTGAGACTAATATTCACCATCTTATTGATTTTATTCATGATGATTTTAAAGATCATTGCAGGGAGTGATGCATTACTACCAGAACAGCTTAATAGGGAAAGATTCCAACTCTACAGGAAGATGATTTCTGTGGGCTTAGATTTTAGGATTTCTGGGGAAGCATCTTGACTCTCAAATCCTTTCTCCTAAGTACTTGTAAGATCAATGCAGCTTCTTTAGCAGGAGTTAAATCTTATAATTAAAAAAAATAGCCTTAGAAGATGAGAAACGTTGAAGTCATTTTCAAATTAAAGTATAAATTAATATTTATCATTTCTCCATTGAAAAGGAAATACTATGAACCATAAGAAAGGAGATAAATACATATTATTATGGACAGAAAAAAAAGGAGCCAAAAGAGCCAAAAAGCAAATTTGGGAGTTTGGAAAACAATGTTTTTTAAAATATCTTTTTATTCATTTCAGAGAGGAAGAGAATGATAGAAACATCCATGATGGGATAGAATCATTGATTGGCTGCTTCTTGTATGCCACACACCGGGGATCAAGCCTGCAACCCAGGGTATGTGCCCTGACCTGACCAGGAATTGAACCATGACCTCCTGGTTCATAGGTCAACACTCAACCATTGAGCAACACTGACCAGGCCAATTTTTTTTCTATGTTATCTTATCTTATGTTATGTTCAAGAACCAAAGCCAGTTCTTGAATGTTATTCATTTTATTACTTAAGTATTCATATATTTAGCTGGTTTTTGGTTTTATTTTCCACAAAACTAGCAGTAATTTGTGACTAATGTGAAATTTTCCAATCTGTTTTTTTTTTTTTTCTAGAGACAATGGGGGAAATGAAATCACAATGAAAAGATAGAAAGTTACCAAAAGCATGCAAACTACAGAACATAGCTGTGAACTGGACTTGTTGGATAGAGGACATATGGTGGAATTGCATAAAGGAGACGAAAGGTTATTTATGTCAAACTAATCAAGCAGATAAACATTTGGAGCCTATCTGAGCAAACTTTTCTACCTAGTCAATGGAGCTTTGGGGTCTGGTGACAGGGACAGTACAAATTTCACCTTTAAAAAATACAAAACAGTCCATGGCCAGTTTTTTTTTTTTTTTAATATATTTTATTGATTTTTCACAGAGCAGAAGGGAGAGGGACAGAAAGTCAGAAACATCGATGAGAGAGACATTGATCAGCTGCCTCCTGCACGCCCCCCACTGGGGATGTGCCCGCAGCCAAGGTACATGCCCTTGCCGGAATCGAACCCAGGACCCTTCAGTCCACAGTCTGACGCTCTATCCACTGAGCAAAACCGGTCTCGGCTCCATGGCCAGTTTGGATCAGTGGTTAGAACATTGCCCTGTGGACTGAGGGTTCCTTGGTTTGGTGCCGGTCAAGAGCACATATTTCTCTGGCTCTGGTCGGGCTAAAATGGGAAGCAAGCCAATGGATGTGTCTTCTTAAATTGATGTTTCTCATTCTCTGTCTCTCCCCCTCCCTTTCACTCTCTAAAAATCAATGGAAAAATATCCCCAGGTGAGGATTAATAAATATATACCTGGTATATCAGTATAGTATTTCTTGATATAGTGCTAGCCTTGAATTTAAGACATATTTTAATTCAGATTCCATACAAATAAAAGCAACCATTTCCCCTGGGGCAATAATGTCTACTCCTAATAGGAGTTTTGTAAGGACAAATATATAAAAAATATTTTCCTCTTTAAAAAGTGACTGATGAAATTCAAAATATCATTCTTTTATGCATTTTTTCTTTTACACATCATTTTTAGGAATGGTTCCCTTGGTTTAAATTTTATTTTGGTTGACTACTCTCCAGGTGATACTGATTAAACCTTTCCCTCAAAATAATGGGATCTTAGAACTCTTAAATTACCCCAAATTTCTATAATGGCCCCTAAAAAGTAGTTAAACTTCATTCGAGTTAGATACATCACTTATTTGGTAACTGATTTTGTTTCTAGTGTTATTGCTTTAGACTTGAACATTGTCTGGAACAAGCAGGCAGATTTTCTAAGAAATCTGAAGTCAGAACTGATTTCCTGGTATTAGAGTCATAGAAAGGATAGCAGAGCCACTTTGCCAAAGGTATGCCTGCGTTACTTGGTTATTTATGAGTCACTGGCACTGCTGGAAAACCAACAGCTGCATCAGTGTCTTCCTGGATATTACAGTCACTTTTATTGATGCTTCTGAACTTGATGCATCGCCTCACACGGGGCGCTGCACACAAAGCTCTTGTAAATATATAATTTATTACCAAGGAGCCTAATTACCGAAAATGCTGCCTGTAAGAAAAGCTACAATTGTCTCTCTGGAAAACACTCAAACCCTATTTCCAATTACGTGTTAGAGTAAGGTTTCTCTGGGTTTTGCTGTGTCTCTTTTAAAACCTCAGTCAGATGATTATTGGTCTTTCTTCTATAAAGAGACAGCTGTAAATGTGAACAAGGAACATAGACTTGGAATAACATGCATGGATTATAGACACGCACACCCACTCTCTCTGCAAAATAAAGTTTATTTATTTTATAAGTTGAGAATAATAAGTGACATGTCTGTCAGCTTTAAGGTACTGACTCATATTTTGGAGTTAATTTGATCCTTAGTCTATTAGGAAAAAAATTGCATGCTCAGTAAAAAAAAAAAAGAAATACCTTATGCCATTATTAATCACTCAAAAACTCTTTCCTGCTACAATGTGGACAGTTTGAACTATTACTGGCACTTACCTTAAATTTGAGGAAAAGAACACATTGAAAGGAGTTTAATTCATCACAAAAGTCACCTATTATTTTTATAGTGTTTATGTATATCTCATAGAAAGAAAATGCCCGATTAAGTCCAATATTCTATTTCAAACTATGACATAAATCTTTCTTCATAACAACAGATCATTTTCTTTTGAGCTGGTTCAGATTGCAAGATGACTAAAATGCTATAATTTTTTTCCCAAAGGAAACTAATATATAACTTCCTTTTTAGAGCCAAGTAAAACAATGTATGATCTTATATGATAAAGTGCTAATGTGCTAATGGTTGTGACGCCCTCAGACCATAATGACAGATCAGCACGAGGCTGTGTGCACAGCAGGCACGTTCGGGTGGATGGGGAGTTGACTCTGGAGGGCTTGACTGGAGGCACAAGTGAATTTCTGGGTCCCGCCAGCGTGGCAGGTGTTTTTCTGGGTCCTGGCTCCTGCAGCGGCGGCAGCAGCAGCAGCAGCAGCAGCAGCAGAGATGGTGGAGGCGGGACTCTTTCTGGGTAGGAGGGTGGGGCTGCGTGGGTGGGGAGGCACGTGCATGCAGGGGGGGGGGGGGATTCTAGGACTCGGACTCGTGCCATTTCGCATGCCAATTCACTAGTATGGCTCTACTATAGAGTGAACATGACTTATAGTGTAAACATGACTTTCTAAGTTAACCTTTTCTACTTTCTTTCCTGAATAATAAAAAAAGCAGCAACAACAAAAATAGAAAGTAAAAAACAGAACAACATGGTCAACATTATTTTTAGTGGAATTGGAGGATAGATATGACCCACAGGCTCCAAATGCATGTAGGTGTCTTCATGGTTGAGTTGCACACAGGCTGTGTAGGAGGAAATGCAAGAGCCAACTAGCAGAGCATGTCAGACATGCCCAACAAAAGCACAGATCCTGCAGGTGAGTATCTTATCTTGATGTGGAAAACCCAATCACTTGCTCTGAACCCCGTCCAGTTGGATTAAGAGAAACATAAACAACATGGCAATATAAAGAGACCAAAACATTAATCTGAAAGAATATATATACCCCTATGTTCATAACAGCACAATTTACAGTAGCTTAGATCTGGAAACAGCCCAAGGGCCCATCAGTAGATGAGTGGATAACAAAGCTGTGGTATATTTACACCATGTAATACTATGCAGCAATAAAAAAGAAGGATCTCTTACCCTTGAGACAGCATGGAGGGACCTGGAGATTATTATGCTAAGCAAAATAAGCCAGTCACAGAAATTCAAGTCTTATGTAATCTCACTCATATGTGAAATCGAAAGAACAAAATTAACTGATGAACAAAATAGAGACATAGAAACATGGAACAGATTGATGAACCTCAGAGGGAAGGTGTGGGTGGGAGGGAAATGATCAATCAAAGAACTTGGATGCATATGTGTATAACCCAAGGACATAGACAATAGCAGGGTGAAAGCTTAGGGCAGGAAGCGGGGTGCTAAAAGAGGTCAATGGTGAAAATGGGACACATGTAATACTTTCAACAATAAAAATAAATTTAAAAAATCATCCACATGGTCTCTGAGACAGGAAAAAACAGGGGAGAGCCATCTAGATAGTTTCCCATTCCAACCCAGGGAACTTCTTCAAGCCAGGAAACTTTAACTTATTAGGACTTTTAATACAAAGGAATGGAAGTTTGGGGGAGTATTTTTAGTTGGCAAAGTGATTTAAGAGACTGTAGATATTCAGTTGAGAGGGGGCACTGATGCTGATTTCCTGCAACTAATGGTATAAATGCATCAAGAATACAACCTTGTGTCCCACATATTTTCAAATCCCCTGCCAGGCATTCAAAGAGTAAGAGAATTTCTTATTATTTCTGAGCTTAGAACCTCTATCTGATTCCCATGTTTTCACGATATGCTTAGAAAAGAAAGCTCATATTACCTTGTACATCTGTGTACTAGAATTATTTTGTGATTTAATAGAAATGTGTAATTTGTTTTTGCAACTTTATCAGGAGCGTACCACAACTTCAATGCCACATCAACCATAACAACTCCATGGTGTCTGAGTTACTGATGGAACACACTTCTATCAATACCATAATTCTACTTAGTACATAATTATACAATTTAATTATGATTTCTCATACAGGCATATCTGTGTATTTACATAGTGAAACATATTTGTCTTAAAAGTTTCTTTCTGTTATCTTCCCCTCATGTTAAAGTTATAGCAATGAATAAGTTATTTTTGAAATTATCCTATCTAATATGCAAATTGACCCCACCTCTGCTACCCTCACAAGCCACAACCCACAAGCTATGCCCACAAGCCAATCTGGAGCAAATATGAAAAAAAACCTCAACAAATAAGGCTGCAGCCCCTGAGAGCAGGAGGGAGGCTTGGGTTTCCTCAGCAATGGAGGAACCTAAGCTTTCCTCTTGCCCTTGCTGGCCTAGGCCTCCACTCAATGCTTCAAAGTTTCAATTATAGAAGATACATAATCCCAACAGAAATGGCAGCAGCCCCAGGGCTGGAGACAGCAGAGGCTAGGGTCACCTTGGTGATGGAGGACGCAAAGCTTTTGTAGCTCGGGCCGGCCTAGGCCTCTGCTGAATGCTACAAAGTTTGAATTATAGAAGATAAATAAACCCAAACAGAAATGGCTGCCACCACAGAACAAGCCTGTTCCAGGCTACAAAGTTTCAGTTGTAGAACATAAATAAATTCCAGATTCCAGGGCCTCACTTGGCTAGCTGGTAGGCGTGGCTGACCTGCAAACCATGAGAGGCCCCTTGCCCAGGCCACCCCATGCCCCAAAAGAACTCCCACCCTGATCTAGGACACCCTTCAGGGAAAATCCCAGGCCCCCACCCATGCACCAGGCCTCTATTCTATCTAATAAAAGAGTAATACCCAAAATGACCATCACTCCAACACACAAGATGGCTGCTCCCATGTAGTCAAAGATCCTGCCCCCATGTGGACATTAGATGGCCACCACAAGATGTCCATCAGGGGAGGGCAGTTGGGAGGGACCAGGCCTGCAAGGGAGGGCAGTTGGAGGTGATCAAGCCGCAGGGGAGGGCAGTTAGGGGTAACCAGACTGGCAGAAGAGAGAAGTTGGGAGCAGTTAGACATCAATCAGGCTGGCAGGGGGGTGGTTAGGGGTGATCAGGCTGGCAGGCAGAAGCAGTTAGGGGCAACCAGGAAGGCAGGCAAGCGAGTAGTTTGGAGCCAGCAGTCCTGGATTGTGAGAGGGATGTTCAATGGCCCTCTCACAAAGGGCTGTCAGACATCCCTTGAAGGGTCCCAGATTGGAGAGGGTGCAGGCTATGCTTAGGAACAACCCCACCCCCATGCACATGTTTCGTGCACCAGGCCTCTAGTGTAGATATAAAGATATAGAGTGTACCACTGTGGAATGTAGGAGAGCATTGTAATTTCTTTTATAATAAAAAAGAAACATTGCATTTAAAAGTTTTGAGAGTCCATTGGTTGGGCTTATATGCATGCATACAAGTCCTTTGGTTGATTTCTCCCCCTTACCCTCACCATCTCCTATCTTCCCTCTGAGGTTTGATGGTCTGATCGATGCTTCTCTGTCTCTGAATCTGTTTTTGTTCATCAGTTTATGTTTTTTCATTATGTCCCACAAATGAGTGATATCATGTGATACCAATGAACACAGACAACCAGGGGGTGAGGCTATGAGTGTGGGAGGGGTAAAGAGGGCAATTGGGGGGATAAAGACACATATGTAATACCTTAATCAATAAAGAAATAAGAAAATAAAAGGATTGAGAATGACGGAAGTATCAAATTGACAAAAATAAATAAATGTTTAATAATGCACTTACTTTGCAGGGCTCTAGGGAAACAAACACTTTAATATATTGCAGGTGAGCATGCAGATTGGTATAATTCTTAGAACTGAAAATATCTATAGCAATTTAGAAATATCTGTAACAGTTACTAATGGAAATACCATTTAATACCTGAGGATTCATGTGAAAAATGTAACGATATACATGAAAAAGTTTTTGTCTAAGATTGTTCAGTGCACTGTTGCTTGTATTAACAAAAGACTGGAAACAACTATGTAATCAGTGCTTTCTTGCTGTTTACATAAATTAATTTGCATTCACATGATAAAATGCTCTGCATGTGTTAAGTGCAATAGAAAGATATTTCTGTTCTGATATGACGAGGTCTCCAAAGTACTTTATTGAATAAAGTAAGCAGAATGTATGTGAGAGTAATGTTCTATTGTGTAACGGAATTAAAATTAAGAACATACGCTAGCATTTTATTGCATATGCCTTAAAAGTAATCTCTGGGAGAAATTACAGAAATGTCAAATCTCTGGAAGAAATTATAGAAATGTAAAATCTCTGGAAGAAATTACAGGAATGTAAAATCAGTGATCACCGAGGGAATTAGAGTGGGAAAGTTATTGATGTTCGGGAAAGGGGCAGCTGTACATAGGGAACAGAGTATGACCTCTGCTTTGTTTCAATTTAATTATTCAACTAGTTGGAAATATTAATAGTAAAATTAATTTAAAATGTAATTAAGATTTCTGTGTATACATTACATTTTAAATCTTTTGAATATAATGTGTTTCCTGGACCTTTTCACAGAAAAATTTACATGTAGCTATTAATAAGAGAAAAATCCATTAGCACAGGGATAACAGATTGTGAATAAAAAGCTGAACATTTACTGATCTCTGTGGCTAAATGCATACTGGGCAATGCTGTGTACTTAATCCTTGTCTCATTATTAAAGTGCCAAAAACGGCCACACAAAAATGGTGAAATAATATAGTAAGACATTTCCTGGTTAGAAAGAGGAATCATAGAAAGGTTGTTTATTTATGTTCTTTAAAGAATTATCGCCAACATAATAAAGAAATAAATCCAAACGTTCACAGTAGGATGAGGTTTAGGGAAGCTCTCTTTAAAAGGCTAACCATTCCTGCTATCATCTAAGCACCAAACAAAAATAGCCCTTCTGCACCTCATTGACATTTTTTATTTGGCCTGGTTTTAGCAAACATGGAGAAAGCTTTTATAGAAGGTCTTTATTCTACTTTTAGCTGATCGCTTGTAATGAGTTTCCTGTATGTTCTATCCCACCATAAATAACCAATATTACAGAAGAAATTTTACTTGAATTTACACATGAAAAACATTAGGAAGCATAAGTTACTTTTGCACATTATTTTCATATAGAGTTAGCACTAAAATTTCCACATAAGAGGGGATTGAAGAATCAGATAGGTCTGAGAGACCTATCTGGGGTATGTAGGAATTGCTTTTGAAGCAGTGGTTACTTAGTAAATACAGTTTTTACTTAGGGTATTTATTTGGGATGATTAAGAAGGGGCAGATAAATTCATGGCACTCACAAAACAGAAGAGTTCCTTAAGGAAAGTTCTAGAATGCATTAATGAAAGCATGTATTAATAACAATTAAGATACCATTGCAAATAAAGGTAAATATAAAATTTGGCAGCTACCAAGCCTCCATTAGGTAGTGTCTTTTATGCACATGTCTGTATAATCTTAATTCCCTTCATACTATATAGCTGAAATAATAACCAGCCTGGAAAATGCCATTTGTTTTTTCTAATCTTTGTTTTAATATTTTAAGTTATTTTTTCTTGAATGAGAGGATACCTGAGTTTTATCAACAGAAATGCAATGAAAACAGCGCACATTTTAAATTTAAAGCCCCATTCTGTCATCTTTTTTAATCAACTACTAGAGGCCTGGTGCATGAAAATTCACACCCTCAGCCTGGCCTGCGCCCTCTCACAGACCAGGAGCTCCCGAGGGATGTTTGACTGAGGCCCATGGACCAATCAGGGGAACAACGCTGACCAGCAAGCTGCCAGTCCCGCCCCCTGACTATCCCTCTTCCATCCCCAGTTGCCACTGTCCCTTGATCGCTGTTCCTTCCCTCTACCCACTGGCACCTGCCTTGGCTAGCCTAGCGCTGCTGCTCCCTGGCCCTGTTCCCTGCTGACCAATTGTTCCATCATTCAGTCAATTTGCATATCAGGCTTTTAGCATATAGGATATTTCTCTAGTTTTCCTCCATGACTCAAGAGCAATTTTTTAAATTTATGTTTTTCATCAAATAACTTATTTTTTCCACTAATCTATAAAATATTACATTTTGAAAATATTTCCAAAACAAAGGAATCGATTGTGTTCACCTGTATGCCCACCACATCCATATGCCTGTCTGTCACGCCTCTGGCTTTGATGAAGCTACTGTGTTCCAGAGATTTGTCTTAAAAGGATCTCGTCTCATTATGCTGCTTCGGCATAGGAAAGGAGTGTTATGCCAATATTCTCTGGCCTTCCAGGAAACAAGAGAGAGAATGAAAGAACTAATGTCTTTAGCAAGTCCAGGACTTTCAAACTGGGACCACATTAATTGAATCCTAAATAGTACCCAGTTTTATATTAGTATTCAAAGAAAACATTTTATGAAAGCATGACTGTCTATAACTCTATCCATTGTATTGAAAAAAGGAAACCTTCATTTCCAGTCACAAAGGTACATTAAAAAAGTAATTATGTTGTGACAAGTTAATTAACTATAACTTTGCAGCAGAAAAACAACAACATATTACTATAGCCTGAATATAGCAAAATTATATTAGTTTGCTATGCCTTCCGTAAGAGAGTAACACAGACTAGGCAGCCTAAACAGCAGATATTATTATTTATTTTCCCACCATGCTAGAGAGCTATTTCTGGAAGCTAGAAATCTGAGATCAAGGTGTCACTAGGTTTGTTTTCTTCTGAGGCCTCTCTCCTTGGCTTGCAGATGGCATCTTCATGTTCACATGGTGTATGTCTGTGCTTCAACATCGTTTTCTTACAACAATGCAAGTCCTTTTGTACTAATGTCTCTCATGACCTCATTTTAACTTTATTATATATTTAGAGGTCCTATGTTCAATTGCAGTCACATTCTGAGATAGTAGGTAAAAGGATTCAATATATGAATTGTGGGAAATACAATTCAACCCATAAGAGAGATTTAAAAAAAGTTAGGTGCAATTGTATGCTATCTAGAGGAGACACATTCAACCTTTTTCCCACCTCAGTGTTAGTCTCACTGGTTGCCTGACAAATTCGCATTTTCTTTTGGACTTCCACCTTGTCCCATCTAATACTTATTGTCATTCATGTCTCTGGAAGAAGGACAACAAACATTGTAGTCTGTCTTGATACCAACTGTCCCCAAAGCCATAATATCCTTTGGCATCAGTGGTTTTTTTTTGTTGTTTTTTTTTGGTATAGTTTTAAACTTTATTAGTTTTCTTTTGCTTCTGTAACACATTAGCACAAACTTTAAAACAACACTGTTTTTATCTCATAAGTTTCATCAAAAGTCTGCAATGGGTCTCAGTGGGCTAAAGTCAAGGTGCTGGGAGGGCTTTGTCTAAGAAGTCTCCTGGGGAGAGTCCATTTTCTCATCTTTTCTAGTAATTAGAGGCTTCCTATATTCCTATATTCCTGTATTTCTATATTCCTTGGCTATGGCTCCTTCCACCTTCAACACTGGTATTGACCATTCTGGTTTTCCCACATGGTATTATTACTCTGACACTGAGTCTTCTGCACTCCACTTTCACATTTAAGGATCCTTATAATTTCATTGAGCCAAACGGGATAATTTAAGATAATCTTCCTAGTGCAACATCAGCTGATTATCAAACCTAGTTAGATCTACCAACTTTATTCCCCTTTATCATGTAATCTAACAGGTTTTTTGTTTTAGGCCCTCGACATCTTTGAGGTAGCAAGAATCATTATTCTGTCTACTGCACCTACTAATTGAATTATTAAAAATCAATCTTTGTTGAATTTTACATCTATCTATTGCTTCAATGTCTAAAACAATACTTAAAGTTACTCCCATCAAAATGACGAATCAAATTTTACAATTTCACGGCAGTCACACTGCTTGTGTTTGGATTCCTTTCTCAAAGCGGACAGTGAAGCAAGATTCGTGTTCAGACAGTTCATCGGGTAGTTGATTTTAGGAGGCCTTTGATTCAATTCCTGGTCAGGGCAAGTGCCTGGGTTGTGGTCTTGATCCTTGGTGGGGGGCATGTGGGAGGCAGCCGATGGAGAGTTCTTTCTGTGATGGAAACAAACTATAGTCTGTGCTCTGAAGTGGTAACGAATAGTAATTATTTCCCTTCTCTGCCATCCATTCTGTATTGCATGCATTTGTGGCCTGTTGTTCTGCATGTGTAGGTGTTTTGCCTGTGTCTGAGGACTTGCTGTTTACTGCTATCAGCAGGCAGGGGTGATAGCACTACATGAGGCACTGCAATAAATGCCTCAAGTTCTGACAAATTGCTTCCTGCCCTCGTCTGTTGAGCAGCGTAAGCTCTATGTGTTAATCGCTACTGAGAACCATGGCCTAGTAACTCCTTTATTTGCTTAATGTTTGATCAGCATGAGGCCCAAAATTACTAGATGGCAGTTATAGTATTAGGATAAAACAAATTCTGATTGCACCCATGGATATAAACCTTGTTCATCCATACTGTATGCCCCTCGGGAATCATAACCTGTAACTCTTCAAAGCACAACATCACGGAGTTAGGAAACCTGAACTTCTTAAATCTGTCACTGAGCATGACAGTGAGGGGGAGGGGGTGGCGATCCTCCTTGCATTTTTTTTCTGTTCATTTTAGCTGTTGGAGATACCAACATCACGTTATTTCAATTGGTTCACCGTTTGCACTGCATTCCAGAGAACAAATTGATAACCCTGCCTAGTACTGTCCTCAGGCTGACATTCTAGGGGAAAGATTATTCCACATTCCATCAGGCCAAGAACTCCTGAGTGATAGAGTACAACTAATGTATCCATCTTTTTATTATATCCATTGTCAAAACCTTTTGCCCTAAATGGGTCCTGTGGTCCAAGGTAAAGTTTTGTAGAATCTTGGACACCAGAAAGCCCTGGCAGAGGAATTGCAGTCAGAGGAGACAAAACCTGATCTAGTCTATGTATGAACCTCAGAAAGATGAATAACTATCTTCTCTAGTATGGGAAGGAATTAATGCCTTCTCCATTACAGTTCATGGATGCAAGGTTTATGATTCTATATAATCAACTAGAAAATAAATAGTCTTTTTAAGGAATGTCACTATATTGAATGTTCAGTATAAATATATGGTATTCACAGGGCAGACATTCAGCATTGTAAGTAATTACATTGGCCTTGATGGGAAATACACATACCAATAAAAGCACTCATAGTATCCAACCCAGTTGCCACTGGTCCACTGTGGGAACATGGGGTCATTGAAGACAAATTCTGGCTCATCTCCCTTGAATAAGTCATTTCCATTTAGTTTTTCTGTGTTTTCATAGTAGATTCTCTTTAGTAGGCAATAATGTAATACAACAGAATCCACTTGCTCTGAACCCACTTTCCTAGTCAATTCTCAATCTACTTTCTCAGACTTGACTATTTTTAATTTTCCCAACTTATCCTTTCCAGGTACCTCGTTATATAGCTAAGTCATTGCATGTACCTGTCCTTATCCAAAAAACAAAACAAAACAAACAAAAAATAAAAAACTGGAAAAATGGGTTGGGCCTAGTATGTGAATATTCTTATGTGTGCTTTTGTTTGTTTGTTTTTGTTAATTCTCATGTGTAGATATTTTTTATTGATTTTTTAGAGAGAGTAGAAGGGGAGAGAGAGAGAGAGAGAGAGAGAGAGAGAGAGAGAGAGAGAGAGAGAGAAACATCAATGTTAGACATATTGATGGATTGCCTTTGCACACACTTGACCAGGGATGGGGATCAAGCCTGCAACTGAGGTACATGCCCTTGACCAGAATAAAACCGAGGACCCTTCAGTCTGCAGGCCAACACTCTTTCCACTGAGCCAGACTGGCTAGGGCTATGTTTTTATTCTTTAATCAATAGAGAATAGTCAGCAATTTTTAACGCAAATAATAACTTGGAAACATTTCTTTTTTTCCACATTTCTGAAAGGGATATTTCTTTGAATGATTTAACCCAGAAGCTTCATACTGGAAAACTACCCACATAAAGTATAACTAACTTATATAATATGATTATAGAATGAATGGGAGCCATAATTATTTTAAAGGGAGTGACAAAATATCATTTATATGAAATATAAACAACTCCAAATATGGCAACAATAGTGAATATTAGCAATTTAAGCCAAAAGTAAGCATTCTCATAAATTTAAGACAGTTAAACATATTGTTTAAAATTCTGTTTGGATAAAACATCAAGTATAGGTAAAAATGAAAAGTAGATTAGTGGTTGCCTAGGACAGGAGAGATTGGGGGTTGAGAGGGAATTTTGAATGTAATGGGGAGGGACTACCACTGAATAAGGTTTATTTATTGAAATGATAAAAAAATATTTAAAATTTTATTATGGTAATGGCTGCACAGCTCAGTAGAACCATCACATTTTGCATTTTAAATGGTTTAACTTTATATCTGTGAATTATATCCCAATATGTTTGTTAAAAAATAAAAGTAAATTAACCAAGAACATGGGTAACCATAATGTGAAATGCTCAAGTATAAGATATCTCCTTCTTTTAGTAAAGAAGAGGTAAGTCATGATTTATATTGACACACATATGGTTTCCTTTCTTCCTGTTTATAATGCTAGTAAGGTATGGGGAGGAGACTGATATTTGTTTGACCTACAGGAAGCATCACACTGGTTGTTTATATAGATAAATTGAGTCATAGCCACGAAGACAAGTTTTACAAATATGATTGGTCTATGTTTTTATAATTAGTTCCATATAAACATCCATTTTCTCATTCCATTAGCTGTCCTGAACAGGAAAAATAAACAAGTCACAATATTCAGCAAAAGGCAAATAATGAAGTTCTCACTTAATTTTTAAGTTTGGAATCTGGAGAGTCCAACAATGTTGTTTGTGCCAATTGGCTAGCTCATCAGCTGTGAGCAGTCCACACAGTCTGCACAAACATACTTGTCACCTATAGTTAATTCGTGGCATCCAGTGTAAAGCGATGTTAAATTCTTATATGAGGTGTTCTCATGTCTCTGTTCTATTTTATTGTTTAAAGTATTACAAATAGTAGTACATATGTTTCCTTTTTTCCCCCACTGACACTCCCTGGCTCCTCCTACCCCCCAGCACAGGCCCTCACCTGCACCTCCCCAGTGTCTTGTACCCATTGGTTATGCTTATTTATATACATGCATACAAGTCCTTTGGTTGATCCCTTCAGCCCCCCTCTCCAACCTCCCCTTGCTTCCTGCTGTAGTTTGACAGTCTAGTCAATGCTTCTTTGCCTCTGTATCTATTTTTATTTTTCCTGTTTCTTTTCTTCAGAAAATATTGCCTCTGCAGACTAGAATTAAACATACGAGAGCAAGAAATGTTGGAGTCCCAAATTCAATGTCCAATAGTTCTGATTCACAATTTCAATGTCAAACTGTTTCTTATGTGTACATGTCAAAATTGACATCTGCATGATGGACAAATGTTGGCAATACAGGTCTGACCCTCTCTGGTTTGGTCCTGTGCAACCTGCGGCGATGCACAGCTGCTGACTGCTAGCATGGCAAGGTATCATCAGTGTCTTCCATCTCTGAATTGTTTCTCCTCTTATCTTCATGGTTGGAGCAGACCTGTCAACTCTGCTCTGTTTCAGGAATCCACATGGTCTTGGAGTTGTTTTCTGAAAATAAGCAAATACTAGAGACACGTTGCAGGAAGATTCCTGCAAGAGTAGGGCTTCCTATGGCCTGAGCAAAGCTCCCTCCTATCTCCACTGCCTCTCTCCCTTCTCTGCTACCTCGCTCCCTCCATCATCTCTACCTCACTCTCTCCCATCTCCACTGCCTTGCTCCCTCCCATCTCCTCTGCCTTGCTCCCTTCCATCTCCTCTGCCTCACTCCCTTCTCTGCTGCATCTCTCCCTCCCTTCTCCCCTGCCCCACTTGTTTGCTTCTCTGCAACTTTCGTCCCTTCTGCAGTGCTTAGCTTCCTTCTATATGGTCTTCTGCAACAGGATATGCAAATTAACCACAATATTGGTCATATTAATTTGCATACTCACTCTGATTGGCTGGTGGGTGTGATTGATGGGCATGGTCTTGGGTGTAGTGGAGGTGCAGTAATTTGCATATTACTCTTTTATTAGATAGGATATTCTCAACCAAAAGTTAATAAAGGAATCTTTTCTATAAATTTGACTTGGGATAGTTTTTATTTTTGCCCAAACCATTTTCCTTTGGCTTATTGTAACACCATGTGTGTTTTTCATGGGTGTCTTGCTGTTAATGTTACAAATGAAAATTAATTTTCTAAAGTAAAGATTTTATAGATGTAATTCACTTACAAGATATTTTTCCTTACATGATATTACCCTACTATCCTCCCCCCTTTTTTTATCATGTCTCTGTTCTTAATTGAAATCCTAAATTTAAACTCTTTATTTCATATCAGAGAATCTGAGTTTATCAAAAAAAGTAACAGATTTCATTATCTAACAGTAAGCCCTGTTTATGGAACATTTTTCTCTTTTTCTTTGCAATTTGTTGTTTCCTTTGTTGGTTTGTTTTATTTTGTTTCTCCTATGTTTTAATGTCTAGCCAATAGCAGGTATCCCTTTGTGGTTCAGGTTCATTGTCATGATTGACAGCTTCCAGTGTCATCCATTTTGGTCAGGCTTCAGTTCTTACCTCTCTACTGAGACTGCTCTTAGAAAAGTCACAGAATGTCTCAATATGCCAATTCCATTAGTCACTCTAAGTTTCTTTTTCAGAGAAATAACCTCATGGAAGATAAAGGTCAGACATTCAATTCTCATAAATGACACTTCCTGATAATCTACGTGTGGTCAATTATGACCGTTTGGTTAGTGCTAAAGCCCAGCATTCAGCCAGAAGAGTAAACTCTTAGAGATATTTTTAAATAGCGTTTTTTAAGTCAAAATGGGCTCTTGATCAATATTTATTGGTCCATGAGTTTTATTGAAAGGCCCATATTTTCTAGTTTATGCCAAATAGCCTAACATATAGATACTGACTTATTATTTTTTGTGTATTTCAAGAAATAAGGCCAAACTTATATTTAAAAAAAGACATGCACGTGTAAATATGCTATATAAAGGACATAAGAACAATAGTACGTGGATGCAAAAGATGTGTCAAATTTTGATAGTTCTGGAAAAATCCAGAACAAAAGATGTAGAATTTTATGATTTTTTTCAAGTAAACATTCCAATTATAACAAATGTCAAAATAGGCATTCCAGCAAGGGACTTTGGAGAAAACAGAGGAGAAGGACAATATTACCAGCTTAATATCCATATTTTAGAAATATGCAGTATATGTAACTCTATATGTTTGTGTGTGTGTTTGTGTGTGTATGTGTGTGTGTGTGTGTGTGTGTGTGTGTGTGTGTGTGTAGTTTCTACTCTACCAGTGACTCACTATAAGGGCACATGAATGAAAGTTCTTGGTGTTTTAGTAATTTTCCAAGAGAAATCAAGAATATTAGAAATCAATGTATAGAAAAAAACTTTATTGAAATTGCCTTTAGTATACAACATGCTGCAATGTTATTTTGCAGGAAAACAATTATTCAGCTTTATATTGTTTTTTAAATAAGTTCATTCATGTTATCAGTAAAATATTTATCCACATATACACACTTTAGAGAAACATACCTGCAGATTTATATTTCTAACACATATTAGAATGCCTCAAGTTTTCAATTGCCATGGGACTCATGGAAAATCAACGTTTAATACTCAACACCATTGATGTGACCTTGTGTTCCTGATAAATGGAAGCATTAGGACTCTACCCAACAGGGTTGCATTTCCCACCTGTATTTTGACCAGTTTCCTTAATGACCTTGCCAGCTGATATAAATTGCTTTTTGGAGGGAGCCCAGAGGAGTGTTAGAAAGCTTAAAGATTTTGCTTCATGTTACAGTAGATGGCTTTTAATAGTGAAGAAAAAAAAAAGTGGCACTTCCTGACACATAAAAATGCCTCCTTTGATTTTGACAGTAGATAACACGCACTTTTGCTTTGTAGGAACAGGGCAGATGCATTACTTGAACAGGGATTTACTAAATTAAAACACACACACACACACACACACACACACACACACACACACACACACTAATTCAAATTATACGCCATTCTTCCTTGTTATGCTGTGACCTCTATTTGGACTGTAATCATTGTGATTGCTGAGACAGGTTCAGTATAGTGTCTGTTATTTTCTCACTTCAGTAATTAGTTCCAAGTCAAAAAGTGTTCAGCCTCATAATTAAACATGTAAAATATTGTTCCTTTAAAAAATATAAATAAGGTTCAAGGAAAAAAAATAACATCACTACTTTCCTCTTAGATTTGTAAAGACAAACAATGTTGTGATATTCCCAATAGATTCCATAATGTGGTTGAAAATTGAAAATATATGATCATGGAATTGTTTCCTGAAAATATACAAGCATATTCTCGACTAAAAGTTAATAAAGGAATCTTTAGTCAGCAGCTGTGCATCGCTGCAGGTTGCCCAGGACCAAACAAGAGAGGGTGGAACCTGCATTGCCACCATTTATCCACTATAGAGATATCGTTGCTGACATGTACACACAAAGAACTATTTGACACTGAAACTGGAACTCAGAACCGTTGGGCATTGAAAGTGAGACTCAAACATTTTCTTTTGTTCTTATATGTTTATTTCTAGGATGCAGATGCAAGATTTTTTTAAAAGAAAAGGACAGGGGCGGGGGCAGGAATAGATACAGAGGCAAAGAAGCATTGAATAGACTGTCAAACCACAGTGAGAAGGCAGGTGAAGGTGGGGGGCGGGGGCTGTAAGAGATAAACCAAAGGACTTGTATGCATGCATATAAGCATAACCAATGGATATAAGACATGGGGGGGGGCAGGTGAGAGCATCTGCTGGGGCGCAGGAGAGGCTGGGGGGAGGTCAATGAGGCAGGGAAAGGAAACATATGTACTACTACTAGTCATAATACTTTAAACAATAAAAAAAGAAATAAAAAGAAAATATATGATCAATTAAGAGATATATAGAAAACGTGCAAACATCCTTAACACGGACAAAATGAAGCTGATTTGGCATTGATAACTATATTTTATATTAACAAGTCATTTACTTTATATTTATAATATTTAGTACAATTAAGTTCTTCAAGATCAGTTTAATGAATAAATGGCTAAATGCATAAATAAATATGTACAATGAAGTCACCAAAAAATTCAGGTGATTTGATTGAAATGCACACACATAAGCACACACACATGCACTCATGTACACACATAGCCAATATGTTTATCCTATGTGGCTTCAGAAATTATTCAGACCTTTCAAAAGCTGTTTGCTTAACAGATTTACATCATCTCATCCACATTCCACATAAAGCATACACTCTCTGTCATTCACTTTTTTTATTTTAAAAATTATTTCTGGTGAAAGAGGCAGGCTAGACTTTGTGGGTTGAACACACAATGCAAATATAAAAATGATGTATTATAGATATGTACTAGTACACTTGAAACATATAATGTTATTAAGTAATGTCACTCCAGTAAAAAAAGAAAAGAAAAGAAACCATGAAAACATTTTTTCTGTAATTTTTGGCAGTCTCAGAAAGCAATCAACATTTTCACATATAAATATATTCATAATTCCTTCCCCATCCCACCACACATAATCCCAAGAAAACAAAAGCAGATGTGAAAATGAAGGCAATGGAGTGTATTACATTCCTATTCGTAGCTAAAATTTTTATGGAAAACAAATTGGACAGAAAACAAAAAGATCCAGAAACTGTGCTAATGTTTTAAAGTACAGCAATTAAATGTGTGAGGCTCGCTTGGGAAACAGCTAGTGTAATTTAAATTAAGTTTAATAAAACGATTCAGACAACAAAGTGCTCTCTGTCATTGCTCAGGGAAATTCACCTTTTGCTAGCCTAGCACAATGTTATCTGAAAAATGCGTCCCTTGGAATTTTCTAGTATATTCTTTTCCTTGTAGACTCTACCAGGATATTTTACATTCAAACAAGCATAGAAAATAGAATTATGTAGAAAAAAAAATTACCCTTTGACTCGACTATCACTGCAAGTTGAGGAATCAGGATAAAGCTGTGGTTATGCAAACCCCAAATGGTCGATACATCAATTTCACTTACTGGACCTAAACAGAGTGAGATTTTCACAGTAAAAAACCAATTTTACCTATCAATCATTGTGGCATAGGCTGTGCCCAAAATTATGGTTCCAGTAGCCACTTTCAATGTAGTTCAAACATTTGGTTGCTGTGATATACTATAGCTCAAAAATTATAAATTGCTTTTGGTTGGTTTGATGCATGAGCAGGTAGGCAATATCATAAAACTGTCTCTTTCGTATGGTTAATAGTTTTGGCTTCTATAAACATTAATTCACATATCTTTGGGAAGTTTTGCTAACAGAAAAAAACAACTAGTAAAAGTACTGATTGTGTCATAACTTTTTTCCATCACCTTTGTTAGAAGAACATAAATATAGGTTGACATGTCTTTCTTTCTACATAAACCTATGAAGGATATCAAAAAACTCACAGGTGATAGTGATACTGTTGTAACTTATCCTAGTTATTAATCACTGGAAGACCAAATAGGATAGGCATGTCATTTGTGCGACTTTGCCAGGAAGCTGCAATTTAACACTCCCAGGTCTATCCCCTGCAGCTCTCTGGGGGAGGGAAGAGAAAGGGGAAGAACGGACACATGCCCAGTAAAGTCTGAGTAACATAGAGAAGGTGCTTGCTGTCAGTCATGCCTGGAAACAGGTCATTGGCCAACGTAGGCATGGCTCATGCTAGCAATGGAGGATTTGAGATATTTCATCTTCTCAACAAAGGAGTTCTCTCTTGCTTGCTCTTGGCTGACTTCTGGCCCGTTGGGTCTCATGCTCCTGCATTCACCCACATGCTCACTGCCATGTGGACCGCACTCAATGGACTAATGAGCTGCAACTAGCCTAATGCTAACCCGGACCCAATTCCAACATGGAATGAAAACTTTGGAAGCTGGCTTTGCTTCTAGCTCTATTGAGTCCCCAGCTGCACATCTTCTAGGACTAGATTAAGGGAAGTGGAACTTTGGAAACCCAAGGATGTAATTCCATGCAAATAAAAATCACTCATCGTTCATGGGGGCCTCTGGAAATGCTTATTCCAGGAGTATCCCAAGAACTAGGCTGCTACTAGCAACAGAGAAACACCATCCATGCATTTATTTCTCCGATGGCAATAGGTTTAAAATTACAGTCAAAATGGGTTAATAAATTGGAGCATCATCTTAATAGAAAACTCCTACCCAATTGTTTGGAATTCATGCACCATCTTTGTTACGAAATTAAGTAGTAAGTCAAAGTGTCTTATATGCTTGAAAAATAGTAAGGTCTGTCTCTACAACGCTGACCTTTTTCAAGTTTCCATTTCCATCATTTGTGATAATTATAACAAGTATTAATATTTTCCAGCTTCTTGGTATTCAGGATTTGTAGTTGAATATTTAGAGAGACATTGCTGTACAGCAAAAATAACTCAATTTTCAGTCAAATACATATTATTGAATATCAGCCTTCAGTGTCTGTTAGACATCATTCTTTTTTTTATAAATACTAAGATTCAGAAATGGGGTATATCCCCCCCCACCACCAAAGAGATGGTATAGATTAATCTCTCATGCAGAATTGACCTCCACATATTAGCATTAAATGTCCCCTTTACTCTCTTTCACATTAGGATTTAGTGTTTTGTTGTTTTTTTTTCTTTTTTTTTTTTCTGAAGCAACCTTTTTTTCAGCTAGCTCTATGGTAGTCGTTGAAAACTGAAAGAGGAAATAGTATTTGAATAGGCTTTCTTAATCATGAAAAACCCAAAAGAGTCATTGATAAAGAGAAATTTAAAGAGGAGATAATACTCTTTGCAGTAAAGGGGGTATAGAACAAAAGTGGGCAATGTCCATCATATTTTATCTTATTTTTCATTTTGATATGAGAAAGCAAATATTTTCAATGTATTTTAAAATTTTATGAAAACTCCATTTAAACATTTTCACCTATATAAAGCATACAGCCAATTCTAACTCAAGTCCTATACTATATCCTTAAAGTATATTAATCAGAAATAATTTATGGAGTTTCTAATATTTTAAACAATTATTAGGTGTGATGATATTAGGTGAATAAAACCAGACCTGGAGCTAGACTACAAGTAGAGAAGACATAAGATAACCTAATACTTATAAGAATAAAGATATAATATCAAACTTTAACAATCTATAATAATAAAAGTGTAATATGCTAATTAGACAGGCTGTCCTTCTGGACATCCTTCTTTCCAGACAAAGCCCCAGTGGGCGGGGGCCAAAGCAGAAGCAGAAGAGGCACCAGGCTGCCACCACAGCAGCAGGCAAGGGCTGGGGCCAAGGCCCTTGCACAAATTTTGTGCATGGGGCCTCTAGTTCTATCTAATAAAAGAATAATATGCAAATTGACCGTACCTCCACCATACCCAATAATCCATGCCCACAAGCCACGCCCATAAGTTAATCAGGAGCGATATGCAAAACAACACCCAATCAAGATGGCTACTGCCCATGGCAGGCCGGGGCTGGGGTGGAGCCAGCCAGCAATGGGCCCCGATTGCAGGGTGATCGCTTCACTGGGTGGTCAAGGCCGAAAAAGCCTCTCGGCAAAAAAGCCTCTTGGTCAGACCGAGCTGGGCTGGGAACAGAGCCAGCCAGCAATGAGCCACAATCACAGGGCGGTCACATTGCTGGGTGCCCAAGGCCTGCCTGGGGGCGAAGCCAGCCAGGAATGGGGTCTTATTATAGGTCGATCGCTTTGCTGGGTGCCCAAGGCTGGAAAAAACCTCTTCCTGAGAGGCTTTTTCCAGCCTTGTGTGGGCTGGGATGGGGGCAGAGCCAGCCAGTGAAGGGATCACAGGGCAACCTCTTCACTGGGTGCCCAAGGCCAGGCCAGGCTGAGGGGTGGAGCCAACCAGTGATCAGCCCTGATCGCAAGGCGAATGCTTTGCTGGGGTCCTCTGGCCGAGGTCCCCCGGCCAAGGATGGAAAGCCTTGGCCAGAGGCTTTCGGCCTTAGGCAGGCCGGGGGTGAGTGGTCAGTAGGACATCCCCTGAGGGCTCCCAGTATGTGAGAGGGGTTAGGTTGGGTTGAGGGATCACTCAAACCCAGTGCACGAATTTCATGCACCGGGCCTGTAGTTATAACATAAAGCAATATAGTAGCATGGAGATATTCAAGAAGATATAATATACTGAACAAATATTATTTGAGATGGGATTTGGGGGAGTAGAGCAATTAAACAATTAAATGCACAAAGCTCATCTAAATATTAATTACATATAACATTATTTCCTCAACTTTCTCAAAATATATGGGCCTTTTTAGTATATTTTTACTTTTCCCACTTTTGTTACAGGAAGAGAATAAGACTGTTTTATTTCTAAATTCTCCAATAAGAAAACAGTACCATAAACATCATGAGAAATATAAACTAACATCTATCTCAGTGTCAAAAAGATTATAAAGAATAGTGAAACTAATACAAATTCTAAAGCACTGTGATTCAAAATCACATCTATAAAAATGTGTTAATGTCAACAGTTTGCCAATGAGAAATTTCATGAATTGCCCTTTTTAATTCATCATACATATTGCAGCCACAGTAGGTTTGTTAAAAACACTAATTAGTTCATTTGTGTTTGCTTAGCATAGATCAGTGTTTTCTCTTTGCCCTTAATAGAATTACCAAACATTAAACATAATTTTCTTATATTATCTGACTCTTATATCACTCTTCACATTCAGTTTATGCTTCCTCCTTACTTGTCATTTAATACCCATCCAATGCCAGGCATCTTTCATTTTCCGAAATGGATATCTTTATTTCCTGCATTGCTTATTTTATTTGCCATTTCTTGTTCTAGACATGGTCTTCCTACTTCTTCTGGTTGATGCCTCTTAATTTTTTTCTAATAACCTTCCCTCTTCTCTACCCCACTTTCAAGACCTTTTAGATTTCATGGCCTGTACATTCCAAGAGAAGCTTGCATTTTTTTCTAGCTAACACTTGTCTTCATTCATTCAGGATCTGTTTTCCTAATTAGACTGTAATCTCCATGAGGGCAGCCATTTGGCTTATTTTATCTTTAGCATCTTGCAGTGTCTCCCACATATTGAGTGCTATACATATTGTAAAATAAATGAATTAATGCCTCTAAATTGGAACAGAGGTGAAATTAGCTCTCTTTTACTTTTTTCTTTCTTGTATGTTAAGTCCATAAAATAAGCAATTACTTATTACCCCTTTGTAACTATATACGTGATTTCATGATCTTAGTTTTGTTCATGTTAAATATGAAATTGAAAATATTATTGTCAATAAACCATATCAAATTTATCTTTTGCTAGTTTTACTTAAATGTCTCTATGTAGCTTTAAAATATTCTGAAACAATTTTATTAAGTACATGTACCTTTATTCTTATTCTAACTGGCACACTTATTACATAAAGTTTGGCAATAGTAAATTATTATTACCAAGGCAACATAGCGAGTGGGTGAGTGAATAAGAAAGAGAGAGAGAATATAAGTATCAGAAAGGCTGGACTCTAACATCATCTCCAAGAAAACATAATTGGAAAATCACAGAACTTTATTGTCCTTGGATTTCTCCCCGTATAAATTAAAATAGCTACAGTTTTATTCTAACATACTAGTATATCAAATCAATTAATGAAATAATGTTTATGAAATTTCTCTGTAAATTTGAAATTGTATCTTTCCATTCATTATTTTTAAACTTGCAAAATTATTCTGCATCTTTATCTTATAACAGAGGCCCAGCAAGTGAAATTGTGTGACCACACCCACCTATACATGCCCCGCCCACCTGCCAGCCTTCCAGCCTTGACACTGTAACCTCTGCACCCAGAGCTCCAATGTCCCTGACCCCTCCTGCCTTCTCAGGTTGCTTCAAACCCTACCCTTTGTCCGCGGGCTAGTCCCGCCTCCTCCTGACTTCTTTGGAGTAACACAGCAGCTCTGCCCCATCTTGGCATCAGAGGAGAGCATGGAAGCCTCCTTGCCTCCTTCAGAGTTTTGATTGTGACTTCCTGGGGGCTTGCTCTGCACTCTTTTCTCTGGCAGGTGGTTGGTGGGCATGCTGAGTGAGAGTGGTGGGTGGCGAAGAACTAGGGAGGGGGGTACTATGGGCTCTCACCCCCCTGGCCATCCCCAATGGTCTCACCTCCTCCGAATGTCTCCCCACTTCTTCTGCCCCATTTTTGGAGCAACAAGGCAGCTCCACCCTACTGCACACATGCACACAGCCATTTGCTGATTGGTCACCAGAGGGTGTCATGACCATTAGCATATTAGCTCTTTATTATATAGGATTAAACTCTTATGTGGCTTATAACCATAACTATAAATAATAAAAAGTAAATATTTGTGCCCTGCCAGCTTGGCTCAGTGGTTGAGTATCAATCTATGAATGAGGAGGTCATGGTTCGATTCCCTTTGGGCACATGCCTAGGTTGTGGGCTCGATCCCCAGTGGGAGCATACAGGAGGCAGCCAATCAGGGATTCTCTCTCATCATAGATGTTTCTATCTCTCACTCCCTTCCCCTCTGAAGTAAATAAAAATATATTTTAAAAAATAAAAAAGTATTTGTTATAATTTAAGTAGATAAAATGAGTACGTAATTCTAATCTTTGAAGTGAGATGTTTAGACTTAAATATTTTATTTTATTTTTCTATTTTTAGACCTTTGTCTCCACTCACTAAATTCTTACACAGTCTTATATATCTCCCCTTAAACCAATTATCTAATTGCCATTTTTAATCTCTGCTTTGTAATAGCTGTCATTGGATAATAGAAGAATAAATCAAACTTTCCCCCCTTCATGTCCATGCAGCAAAGGAACTTTATTATTTTTACTCCAGTGACACTGAGAAGCTTGAATCAATATTGACAAACCGTCAGGTCTATTTTTGAAAAATGTTGATATGATAGAACTGAAAGCTGAACCATTTCACATCTTTTATAGCCATGGAAACTCAAATTTCATTTTCCTCACAAACACATGCATCTGAATCTCCTAGAGAATCATTCTGTAGCATTTGAAGTGCAGTCACCATAACTGACTGCCATGGTACAATACTTGGATTCATCTCCATATCTGAGAATAGAATCAAGCTTAAACAAAAGGAAGTTTATAAACAGGTTTTGAAGATTAATGTTTCCTTAGAAGGGAAAGCAGATCTTAAGAACAATCTGAGTTTGTTCTTGCAATTGATAGAAAAGTTGAGTTTCTAGCTGAACTAGTAGAAAAACTTGTTTACAGATAAATGGATACTTCAACAGTGGGAATAATTCACAAGCAAACCTTTTTCATCATTGTTATTATTAGAAAATTCTTCAATCCACATGCATACAAAACCTCTTCCTATTGAAATACTTTTATTATTTTTGATATTTTAGTTTTAAGTGGTAAGATAGATAATAATCTATTTCTAGGATGGCTCTCATAGTTTATCAAAAAACCTCATGCATATTCTTCTAATAAAATTTATCCATATCTATATAATCTATATATCTAAATCCTTGAAGATATCTATTTTTTTATTTTTGGTTTGTTTTTTGGTTTTCATTTGCCCTTTATCACTGAGAAAATGTATCTGACTCAATGGCTTTAATATCTGAGGCAACTGGTTTATGTGTAAGAAAGAGTGTGTATTTTGAAAATTCAATAGTATTTAGTGATTTCCAAAACTTTAAATATTTACTTGATGCCATTAACTTTAGAATCAAAAATATATTTTTAAAAGTTCTTGGTAAACAGTGATAGATAATATTTCCATCTACATCTTTTAAATATGCAATAATATATAGATTTTGAACCTATATTTTTAGAAAAATGAATTTCAATTTTTTTCAGCTTAGATTTAAATTGTTTCTTGACTTTATATATAACTTGTAATGGGAGCCTTATTAATCATAGTGACAACTGTAAAAAATAGTAATATTCTCTCTTAAAGAAAAAAATAGGTATATATGTGGATATATATGTGTATGTTGGAATAAATTTCCTATCTAGCTATATCATTCTGTTCATGTATTATATTAGTTATATGTATATAAATATATAAAAATATGCATGTTTATATATAGACTAGAGGCCCAGTGCACAGAATTCATACATGGGGGGGTGGAGGGTGTCCCTCAGCCCAGCCTGCACCCTCTCCAATCTGGGACCCCTCGAGGGATGTCTGACTGCCCGTTTAAGCTTGGTAGGATCCAGCCTAAATGGGCAGTCAGACATCCTTCTCACTATCCAGGACTGCTGGCTCCAAACTGCTCATCTGCCTGCCTCTCTGATTGCCCCTAACTGTATTTGCCTGCCAGCCTGATCACCCTCTAACCACTACCCTGCCAGCCTAATTGATGTCTAACTGCTCCCCTGCCAGCCTGTTTGCCCCCAACTTCCCTCCTCTGCCGGCCTGGTCACCCCTAACTGCCCTCCCCTGCAGGCTTGATTGCCCCCAACTGCCCTCCCTTGCAGGCCTGGAACCTCCCAACGGCCCTCCTCTGCTGGTCATTTTGTGGTGGCCATCTTGTGACCACGTGGGGGAAGGATCTTTGACCACATGGGGGAAGCTCTCTTGTGTGTTGGAGTGATAGTCAATCTGCAAATTACTCTCTTATTAAATAGTATAGAGGCCTGGTGCATGGGTGGGGGCCAGCTGGTTCCCTGAAGAGTGTCCCAAATCAGGGTGGGGGTTTCCTTGAGGCATGGGGTGGCCTGGGTGAGGAGCCTGTGGTGGTTTGCAGGCCAGCAATGCCCCCCAGAAACCCAAGCAGAGGCCTTGGGATCTGGGATTAATTTATGTTCTACAATTGAAACTTTGTAGCCTGGAGCGGATCCAAGCTTTCTGCTTGCTCGGTGGTGGCAGCCATTTCTGTTGGGACATTTACCTTCAATAATTGAAACTTTGTAGCCTAACGTGGAGGCCAAGGGGGGCTAAGGCTGCAGAAGTTTGGCTTTCTCTATCACCTGGGCAACCCTAGCCTCTGTTCTCTCCAGCTCTGTGGCTGCCACCATTTCTGTTGAGATTATGTATATTTTATAATTGAAACTTTGTAGCATTGAGTGGAGGCCTAGGCCAGCAAGGGCAGGTGGAAAGCTTGGCTTCCTCCATTGCAGAGAAAACCCAAGCCTCCCTCCTACTCTCAGTGGCTGCAGCCATCTTGTTTGGGGTTTATTTGCATAATTTGCTCCAGATTGGCTGATGGGCATGGCTGTGGGCATGGCTTGATCAGAGGTATGGTAAATTGGCATATTACTCTTTTATTAGATAGAATATAGAGAGATGCATGTGAATATTATACATATGCTTATTTGTATATAGGTAAATTGCACATTCTTTCAAATTGAACTCACTGTAATATGTTTGAATTTATACTATTAGTTAAAAAAAGTTTTCTAAATAACTATACCCTGAAAAAACACAAATTTTATTTTTTCACATGATATAGGAAAACCCCCAAAATTTAGTTTATTTTGTCCTAGGAAAATAATTTTTAGGTAAAAGAAAATTTGTGGAAGTAAAATAGAACAGAAGTAAAATTTCTTGCTCCGAAGAAAAGAGGCAAGCCTGATACAAAATACTAAATTTATGTAACCTCCATGCTCCATCTAACAGAATAGAACTTTCCAAAGGGGACAAATATAAATGGATGTTTCAAAATTACTACAGGGTATAAACTTTGCTTTCAATGTACAACAAGCCTAACCTATTATTAGAAAATGTCCATGAAAAATTGGCATTTTAAAGCAAATTTACATTGCTTTATCACTGTTATGCATCTTGTTTGAGATAGAGTTGATGATTTGAAATCATGATTGACTTATGAGTAGCAATGAGGTTGAAAATATCAGACTTTGTTGCCAAGAAGTCCATTTAGGATAACCAATAATTACAATGAAAATCAGACTGTGTGAAATTGGAGAAGTGTAAAAGAGTTCATGATATTCATAATTATATTGAAAATAAAATGAATATTGAAAAACTTGCTTTCATATGTAATTCCTCCTCCAGGTATTTTTTTTCATATTTATTTTCAGAGCTGGCTAATATTGTTACATTGGCATCTCTTTTAGAGTGAAGTAAAAAACCACTTCAGTGAACTTTCTTCATATTTTGGGTGTGAAGCAAGTAAAATTAAAAGGAGGAAGAAATTTATTGTACAATCTCATAAACACAATTTCTGTCAGTTATCCATCTTTCTGTGTAATAATTGATCAGAGGAGAATTGGCAAACTCATTCATTTTATTGTGTTAAAGGCTTTAAAAAGTCCTTGATAAAAGGTTGTTTTGTTTCATTGGTTAAACATAGACAACATAAAAACAAATGCATACACACAAATAAGTGTTTATATTAAACTAGGTGCCTAATTCACTAATGAAGATTTGTGCAAGAATGGACCTTTGTTCCCCTGGCTGCCAGCACCACCTTCGCTCTGGCAGGAACAGCCTTCTGGAGCCACCTTTCTGCCATCCCATGCTGCCCAGCGGCCCTGAGCAGTTGGGGTGGTGCACCACTCCTGATTGGCTGGAAGGTAAGGTCAATTAGCATGATGCTCTTTTATTAGGTAGATTTACAGTTTAAGTCGTTTTTTAAAATATATTTTTATTGATTTTTTGCAGTATAACTTATAATTAATAGTAGTACATGTTTTCCTTTCCCCCTCCCCCTTATCCTCCCCCAACCTCCCCTACACCCCAGCACATATCCCCACCCTGCCCCTGCCCCGCCCCAGTGTCTTTCATTCATTGGTTATGCTCATATGCATGCATACAAGTCCTTCAGTTGATCTCCCCCAGCATCCACCTCCCATCCACCCAAGCCTTCCCCTTGTAGCTTGACAGCCTGTTCAAGGCTACCCTGCCTCTATATCAATCACTCTCTCCTGTTTCTTTTCTTCAAAAATATCTTGCCTCTGCATACTAGAAATAAATGTATAAGAACAAAAAAATGTTTCAGTCTCAGTTTCAATGTCCAACTGTTCTGAGTCCCCATTTCAGTGTCAAATAATTCTTTATGTGTACATGTCAGCAATGGTATCCAGATGGTGGACACATCGTGACAATGCAAGATCCATCCTCTCTGGTTTGGTCCTGGGCTGCCTGCAGACATGCACAGCTGCCGACTGCTAGCATGGCAAAGTGTCATCAGTGTCCCCCATCTCTGGACCATCCTCGTGACTGGAACAGATCCGTCAGTTCCTCACAGTCGCAGGAACCCACATGGTCTTGGAGTTGTTCTCTAAAAACATACAAACACATTCTCGACCAAAAGTTAACAAAGGGATCCTCTATGCAAAATAGACTTGGGATTCTTTTTAATTTTTGCCTAAATGATTTTCTTTTGGCTTATTTTGACACCATGTGTGTTTTTTCATGGGTGTCCTGCACTTGGTTTTACAAATGGAATTTACTTTACTGGAGTAAGAATTTTCTAGATATATTTTACTTATTCGATATTTTTTTCCTTACATGATATTACCCCACTGCCCCCTCTCCTTTTTTGATTAATGGGGGCTGTTGGAACTTTTTGCAGTCTTGGTAATTTTAACTTTTAATTTTTGCACACAAATATGACTGCTTTACGTTCTTTGGATATTAGGCAACTTTACAGTGAGATGAACTACTAATAGATTTTTTAGTTAATGTTTTAGGAAAAGCTTTTTGTCCAGTACACTAAAATTTTCTTGAGTATTCACTTATTTCACTTGGCCAATTTAAATTAATCTGAAAACTTGATTACTATTTTCCTGTCAATTTTAATACTCAAGCAGAAATCTTAGTTTACCCTGTAAATACTAATAGAAAGGAATATTTGCAATTTTGAGTAGCTCCTGAGCATTTCTGGTAATAGACTGAATTTAGATATATAGCAGCTATTGCTGGCAGAGTCTCTGTCTGCCGCCTGGGTCCCGGTATGAGTTGTGCCTGGGAGGCGAAGCAGCCGTGGGGGTAGGAGACCTCCCTCAGGAGGGGTGAGAATTCAAGCCCCTGCAAGGTTTGTTGGTGAGGTTCTGTGCCCCACCTCTGTTGACCTTTTAGTTCTCTCCTGTTGGCCCTTTTGCAACTGTGCCTGTCTTAGGTTGTTCCCTCCCTGAGGAATCTTACCCGTCTCTGGCTAACCAGCCATCCTCCGGGGCCAAACAGGGTAATGTGAGGTTCAGTTCTGTCTCCTTTGTAGTCTATGCCCCCGTGGCCTCCACGTCCAGCACCTGCGTTGGGGTCCCCTTGCCTGATGGCGGGGTCCCGGTACTGATCTCATATCTCGGGGGACCCAGGTTTCTTTTCCAGAGAGGGCCCAGCTCACACCATTGGTCGAGAGACAGATCCATGGTGCCAGCTGCCCAGAGGCTTCAGCCACAGCTTGAACTGAAAACTCAGGCATCAGCTGTGTGTATTTGGATAGTAAGAAGAGGGTCCCTCTGGGCAGAAAGGGCAAGAAGGGCCAATATTGAATGCTCGGATGCCTTCCCAGTGCCTTAATTCCTTCTGAAATGGATTAATTTCTTTCCTATCCTTTTTAAGTTGCTGTCCAACATTCAAAGAATTAGTTTGTAAGTTTATTTGGGATAATTGTATAATATGCTGTTGTCAAATATCAAATATTATAATGACATTGTAGAATAATACCATTGTAGAATAATACCAAGGGTATTATGCTATCACAGGAGGTTAAGGAGGGCCTAGCCTAAAGACTGGTGTCCATAGGATATGACAAGCTCTAGGCCATGTCAATTCAATCTCAAACTAGTTGCCATTTTTTTTATAACTTTATATAAACTTTGTCAGGGATGTAAAAACACAAATCACTTACCTTAGTTCAAGAGTTCAAATATATTGACTTTTCCCCTTACTCCCACCACCTGCCACTTACCCTGAGGTTTGACATTCTGATGGATTTTTCTCAGTCTCTGGATCCATTCTTATTCATCAGTCTATGTCATTCATTGTATTCCTCAAGTGAGTGAGATCATGTGATATTTGTCTTTCTCTGCCTGGCTAATTTCACTTAGGATAATGCTCTCCAAATCCATCCATGTTGTTACAAATGGTAGGAGCTCCTTCTTTTTTTCCGCGGCATAGTATTCCATTGTGTAAATGTACCATGTTTTTTTAATCTACTCATCTGCTTATGGGCACTTAGGCTGTTTCCAAGTCTTAGCTATGGTAAATTGTGCTGCTATGAACATAGGGGTACATATATCCTTTCTAATTTGTGTTTCTAGTTTCTTGGGGTATATTCCTAGAAGTGGGATCACTGGGTCGAATGGAAGCTCCATTTTTAGTTTTTTGAGGAAACTCCATACTGTTCTCCACAGTGGCTGCACTAGTCTACAATCCCACCAGCAGTGCACGAGAGTGCCTTTTTCTCTGCATCCTCGCCAGCACTTGTCGTTTGTTGATTTGTTAATGTAAGCCATTCTGACAGGTGTGAGATGGTACCACATAGTCATTTTGATTTGCATCTCTCAGATAATTAATGACTTTGAGCAAGTTTTCATATGTCTCTGGGCCTTCCTTTTGTATTCTTTCGTGAAGATTCTATTTAGGTCCATTGCACATTTTTTTATTGGACCATTTGTCCTCCTTTTATTGAGTTGTGTGAGTTGCCTGTAGATGCTTGAGATTAAACCTTTATCACTGGTAACATTTGCAAATATGTTCTCCCTTACAGTGGGTTTTCTTGTTGTTTTGTTGATGGTTTCTTTAGCTGTGCAAAAGCTTTTTATTTTGATGTAGTCCCATTTGTTTATTTTGTCTTTAGCTTCCATTGCCATAGGAGCAGTATCATCAAAGAAGTTCTTTTGGCATATGTCTGAGATTTTTCTTCCTGTAGATTCCTCTAACATTTTTTCTGGTTTCCTGTCTTACATTTAAGTCCTGTATCCATTTTGAGTTTATTTTTGTGTATGGTGTAAGTTGGTGCTCTAGTTTCATTTTCCCAACACCACTTATTGAAGAGACTGTCTTGACTCCACTTTATGTTCATGCCTCCTTTGTCAAATATTAATTGAGCATAGTGGTTTGGGTTGATATCTGGATTCTCTATTCTATTCCATTGATCTATATGTCTGTTCTTGTGCCAGTACCAGGCTGTTCTGAGAACAGTAGCTTTGTAATACAGCTTGAAATCTGGTATGGAAATCCCAACCTGCTTAAAAAATCGATATAATCAAGAGTCAAGTAAACAACAACAACAGGACAGGGATAAAAACACTTTAAGATAGTGAAGTCAGAGAAGCTAGAGGTAGATATGGACTTGGAGTAGGTGGTTGGAGATTAGATATATAAATGGGGTGAAATT
Organism: Antrozous pallidus; assembly: GCA_027563665.1. Lineage (NCBI taxonomy): Eukaryota > Metazoa > Chordata > Mammalia > Chiroptera > Vespertilionidae > Antrozous > Antrozous pallidus. The sequence continues at coordinate 16,158,390 of CM050514.1, read as the reverse complement.
TTAGCAGGGGGTAAAAAGAAAGAATTAAGGTAAATCTAAAGCGGGAAAAGTGTAAGGGAAACAAGGCACTAAATAGGGGAAGGTTAGCAAGAGAGTGGTGGTATAAAGCTGAAGTTGAGGTAGAGTAAAAGATACTAAAGAGTAGACGAAAATAGACTGTATTCCCAAGGTCGAAGAGAAAATATAATCAATTCCCTGTGTCACACAAGAGTCAATTTGTGATTTGGCCCCTTGGTGGCAGTGTTTCTTGATTGACTTCTGGGTCTATTGGTCCTCTCTATCCTGAACTAAAATTTTGCTGTCCCTGTGGTGTTCACTACTGCCTCTAATGGTGACTGCTGTTTTAGCAGCCAGGACCCTCCCAAAATCTTCCGGGTTTCCCTCCTCTGTCAGGTCCAAATTGATTGCGCTCCAGGGATTAACTCTGCCACCAGCTCCAAGGGCCCTCTCCCACGTTTACCAGCTCCAACAGCCACAGATTTTATTTCAGGTGCAGATCTCCAGGCTTTGAGTTCCAAGGTGCAGATCTCCCAGTCTGCCAGCACCCTCAGTTTCATGCCCAAAGTACCCCCAGCGAAATCTGACCTTTCCGTGCTGGAGTTTAGAGCTCCCTGCATTCTGCGCACGTCCACGCCAACTGGGTGCAGGTGTTCCGGGAGTCTCAGCCGTCCAGCCGGTACCGGTACCGTAGCTGTATATTTTCAGGTCCTTCCCCTTCAAGATATCGTGGTCTGCCGCCATGCGCCTCCTCGCGCCTCCTCGTGCAGTTGGCTCAGGGAGAGAACCCAGCAGTACTGGGGCTGCTCAGGCTGGGGACGCCATCCCAGCAGTCCCCTATCTTCTCCCAGAGCACAGCTGTCCCCATACTCACCAATGCTCCCTGCGCTACCTTCAGCTGCTCCCTCCTTCTGCCCTGTGAGCAGATTGAGATCGCATCCCTCCATTCCGCTGCCATTTTTTTCTCTAATTTTCCCAGTTTAAGTAGTTTTAAATATAAACTATTTAAAACTTAGTCATAGTAGCAACTATAGAATTAAATCATTCATTTGAGAGACTATTCATTAGACAGTGTATAAGAATATTCAAATTTGCTTTTAAACTTTATTACATACCATTCAAATCAAAATATTTATTTTAGTTTATTGTAATTCTGAGACATACTATTTAAGGATACATTTTTAATTGTAAATTTTATAAATGAATTATTAATCTTAAAATATATTTAAAAGATTAGTTATATACTTTTCCAATTCAAAAACATTTTCAGCTATATCTGAATTTTTCATCTAATGTCTCCTCAAACATTTTTTTAGTGATGCTAATTAAAGATGTTTTGAATCACCCTCAAATTTTATTGCTTATGACCAGTGATTTAATCTTTCTAAAGAACTGTTTTCAGAAATGCCATTTCCCATTTCAATAATCTTCAATCACTCTCTATTTCCTATAAGACAAAGTCCAAAATAAAATTAACTTAAAAAACAGATTTACTTTGTGGATGTGCTTTGAACGTTTATATTCTGCCTTGTTTTAAGACAGAAAAGAATAACCTTGGAAGTATTAATGCATTTTTTTCACAGTATATTGGAAAGTTCAATACTGAGAAAAGCAGAGGCACCTAAAAAAGAAAATAAATGGCCATTTATTCCAAAAGTATGGCTATAAAAACAGTAGGCTTTTATATATTTGGAGATACATTTTCATATTGAGTAAATATGCAGATCTAAATTAGTAAATTAATGGCATCCTTTCCTTCAGTGTATAAACTATCCTGTATAATAAAAGGCTAATATGCAAATATACTGAATGGCCAAACAACCACAACAAGTGAACAACTGAACAACCAGGGGTCATGTGTGGAACATGGAGGGTACTGGCGGCAGCGAGATGGTCAAGCAGGTGAGCTGGGATGCCAGGCCAAAGTGGGGTGCTGGACACTGTTTTCAGGGTGAACCTCTGGTAGTTACTGAAAATTCTTTGTTCCTGGGCACCACCATCCCGCCTGGTGCTCACTTTTGATGATGGCACTGACCAGGCTAGCATCTGCTGCCAGCACCAGCCCCACTCATGCCCACAGTCATACCGCACCAACCCGCTGTCGGCACCATTAGCAGGTTCTGAGCGGCTTGGCCAGCTCAAACACTGTTTGATAGGTATTTCCCAGAGAGAAGAATTATGTTCAAGTTTACGAAACAACTTTTCCACGTCAGAGGCATAGATTAGAAAACCTCACATGGGTAAAGATGAACCAGGATGCCAAATGAAAATAATTCCATGTGGACAAGGAGCAGTGGAAAAACCTACTCATTACTGCCCAGTAGGTAGAGAAAAGGAGAAGAAAGTGATAAAACATTTGCTCATAGATGTCAATTTTATTCTACTTCTTCTTTAAACTTCTTTTTAAAAAATGTATTTTATTGATCTTTTACAGAGAGGAAGGGAGAAGGACAGAGAGTTAGAAACATAGATGAGAGAGTAACATTGATCAGCTGCCTCCTGCACACCTCCTACTGGGGATGTGCCTGCAACCAAGGTACATGCCCTTGACCAGAATCGAACCTGGAACCTTTCAGTCCACAGGCTGACATTCTATCCATAGAGCCAAACTGGTTAGGCTTCTTTAAACTTCTTAACAGTAGTATGGAAGAAATATCCAAATGTATATTTAACAAAACCAAAGGCATTGGAATTGTTAGCTTGCTTTCCTGAGAATAATCTGGAGGTCGTTAACCTTCTTACTAAAGCACATGTTCTCACATTCTGTTTGGGGCAATACCTAGCATACGAGATTGTGCAAAAATTCATGACTCCTGAGAGACCCAGAAGTTCATGCATGTTCGGGTTTGCAGAAGGATCATATATGTATGAGATGAGAGGGTCCATGGACAGCAAATCCAAGTAAAGTTCACAACATTCATGATAAGATTCAAATAGATTTCAAACATTTTCACTAAAAGGTTAGTTGAGGCCAGTCCCACATCACAGGTGACAGTTTAGTGAAAAAAAATAGCCAACCCATGAGCCAATTGTGAATCTTTAACACTACCCCCTGCCAACAGACCCCTTACGCCCCCATAACACCCAGGTACCCTTCTTAGAACAACGCTAAAATGTAATCAGTTGGAAAATTCAATTCTCCTCATCCTAGTAGAATGGTTATCCAAGAGTAAAACCAAGTACATTTCAGGAAAAAAGTACTAAATTTTCTTTGCACATTTAAGTTGTGTTACCTTTGTTATTTGTTAGATAGTATGTTTGTTTCCTATTGCTAATGTAACAAATATTGCAGACTGAGTGACTTAAAACAAACTCATATTTAACAGTTACAGATGTCAGAAATTTCACTGGGCTAAAATCAAGGCGATAGCAGGGATTCATACCTTCCGGAAATTCCAGGGAAGAATCTGCTTCCTTAGCTTTTCTAACTTCAGAGCCTGCCTGCATTCCTTTGCTCTTGACCCATTTCCCCACCTTCAAAGCCAGCCGCTTAGTACCTCAAATCTCTTTCTCTCTGACTCTGACCTCCTGCATCCTTCTTATTAAGACTCTTTTATTACATTGGCCGTGCTGTGATAATACAGAATAATCTTTCCATCTCAAAATCCTTAATTTAATCAGATCTGAAAATCCTTTATTTTTAACTTTTTTGCCTCATAGATTAAAATGTGGACATCTTTGCAAGTGTTAGGGGAGTAGCTTATTTTTCAGTCAGTGTTTGATCAGAAATTGTGTTTAAGCCCCTTGAGTTCCTAAGCTTTCTTCTGTGTGTTGAGGAGTCAGTGCGCAGCCTAAGGAAAGCTTCAACTTCTGCCCAGTGTCTGCTCTGACCATTCCAGAATGGGTGGAGTTCAGCTCATGCGCACAGCCTTCCTGATCCCCAGGAGGGCTCCTATCTTAGGACAGCTCAGCTCAGATTTATTTATTTTTTCAGTTTCCCTCCTATGTTGTTTTGCTCCTATCAATGGACAGCCATCTCCTTCTTAATTGTTTTACATCTAGATCTTCATTACTGTTGACAATGCTGAAGTTCTCCACTCTCTGTTCCATACAAAGTCCGCCCTTCAAGCAGAGCTGAGGAGCTCCTTACCTTTTATCCCATGGTCTCTCCCTCTGGTCGGGACGTATGTGTATCTGCACCAGAGTTTGGGGTGGGGAGCCACTTTTCCCAAGTAGGACTTCTGTTCTATTAGGGGACAGTGCTTGTGTGGGAGTGGGTTTTGGGGGGGAAGGTGGCAACCCATGGTCTTTTCTACTTGCCCCTCCTGACGTGGTGGCAACCAGAGCCCCACTCTTCTTCAGCCCTACTCCACTTGGGGTGGAGTTTCAGATCTAGATCTAAGGGTGAGTATATGTGTGCAGCTGGATCGATAGCTGCAAAATTTACCTTGGGTAAATTTTTTAGTTATTCTCACTTCTTTAAATCTCCTTGTGATTGATACAATTTAACTTAGATAATAATACAATTAAAATAGGGTATTTCATAAGTTGATTTGTTGTTTCAGGTATTTTAGTTCAAAAACTACTTGCAGTAAAACAACCAATAGATATATAGCTAGAAATAAATGTGTGTATGTGCATGCTTTCATGTCGGCTTAATATTAATGTGTATATAAATATAAAATATAAGCATTGTAAACAATATGCATTTATAATATATACATATACATTTATGGAACAAAAAGGAATATAGAATTTTTAAATGAACCTAAAATCATAAAAGGTTCTTATAAAAAAAGTTACTTTAGAAATGCTTTTCTTCCAAATATAACATCATATTCTGGCTTGGTTTTCCTCGATGAGAAAATGTTTAGATATCTTCACATCCTTTTTGCACAGCTTTTATTGAATAAGGGATAAACATTTAAGTCTAGTACAATATGTTTATGGTTACTAATGGCAGAATTATATTGTCATTATTGGATTTCAGCTCTCAAAACATAGGATTTGCTAATTGTTAATTGTTTAATTCAGAGATTTTCAGCTCTAGAATTGGGAAAAATTGTCACATTCAATTATGAATTATAGAACAAATAATTTATGTATCTAACTAATAAAAGAGTAAAATGCTAATTGACTATACCTTTATGACACCCACTACCAATCAGGAGATGGTGGGTTAATTTGCATAAACAGGTGCCAAGAGGCTGGGGTTGGGGTGGGACACTTTGTGAGGCAGGCATTCTGCACCTCCCAGACACTCCTGGCCTCTGGGCAGCATGGTAAGGCAGAAAAGCTGCTCTGGCCAGAGTGAAGATGGTGCTGGCAGCCAGGGGAACAAAGACTCATTCTTGCATGAATTTTCATTTGTACATTGGGCCACTAGATTCTATATATATAAAAGCCTAAGTGACCATTACAGCTGAACAACTGAATGACCGGAATGATGTGCACTGACCCAGACCTTGCTGCTGGGTCCTGACAGCCCTGAATCTTGTTCACCTGCATCCCAGACACAGACAGGATGAGGAGGGAACCCCATTTCTAATGGAATCAGCCATGTCTTAGCTTGCTGCTGGGGCCCTGACAGCCCCAAATCTGGTTCACCCACACCCCAGATCCTGAAGGGAGGAGGGAACCTGATTCCTTGCTGAATAGGCCTTGGCTTAGCTTGCTGCTGAGGCCAAACTTTGTGGTCTGTCCCCACAGCTAACTGGCCCCCCCAATTGGCTCCAATCACTGGCCAGTCCGAGGGACTTTACCCATGCATGAATTCATGCACCAGGCCTCTAATATATATATATATATATATATATATATATATATATATATATATATATATCTAGCAATTTATCTTGTATAATAAAAGCCTAATATGCTAACTATCCTGTCGTCCATTCAACCATTCAAAACATAATATGTTAATGATATACTAAGGCCACTCAACTGCTCACTATGATGTACACTGACTACGAGGAAGCAGATGCTCTGACCAGTAGGTTAGCTTGGTACTGGGGTCTGGTGGATCAGGACTGAGTGAGACGAACCGGATATGCCCCTGGAGCCCTCCTACAGTTCCTCCGCTGCTGACCAACCTCCTGGATCCCTCCCCGGCCATGATTGTGCAGCAGTAGGGTCCTTGTGCCTAGCCTGCACCCTCTTGCAATTCAGAACTCCTCAAGGCATGTCAGAGAGCTAATTTCGGCCAATCCTGTGGGCCAGGCTGAGGGATCCCACTGGTGCACGAATTTGTGCAGCAGGCCTCCAATCCTATATACTAAAAGAGAAACATGCAAATTTGACCATACCTTCACTCTGATTGACTATGCTACCAGCCAGTCAGGAGTGGGAGCAGGGCCAAGTGGTGTGAAAGCCGGACCTGGGGGTGGAGATGAAATGGCAGTGGCAGTGAGTGCCACAATTTTAACCCAATAATAGTATAATTTCACTTCTTGACATTGCTTTCTGATATAGGTTAGAACCACCTGATCATAAGAAAACCCATGAGACTGCTGCAATGGGAATGCCATTCTTCCTGTCTTTTAAAATTATGAGAAAAGCAAAATGGAGAAAAAACTTGCTGTGATCTTTATGTTTTGTGAACTTTAGTCTTAGGGAAACGTGTTATGATGCTAATCCTAATGAAAATTGACACAGCAGCTGAGTTCATCAATAAAGTTCCTCCCATATATTGCTCCACCAATATTGTGAGACTTGGATTTGTTGCAAGGAGCAGGTGTCTAAAATGATAGCATTATTCAAGGTATCATTGGAAGGTTAAGGAGAGTGCACTGGGTAATGTTAAAAAAATGGAAATCTCCTAAGCAACCAACAAATGATGCTTGTAATTCCTATGTTCTCTTCATTTCCACTTTGATTGGAGTAGTATAGTAGCAGTTGAGATGGGCTATCAAGTGATGGTATCACCAAGAATGACATGAGGTCTCTTAAAAAATCTAATAATCGATGACAGTGCCTTCCTCCAGAAATGTTCCTGAAGCATGATTTTTGGATTAGAATACCAAGTGTATCCCTTAGCAGAATGGTTCAGAGTCTCTTTATCCAGCAGAGTTGAAAAATGAATCCACGAACGCAAGTTAGTATAGCTAAGGTGGAAATTTATTAAAGCACAAGTTCAGACTCCCATGTGGGGATGGGGAAAGAGTCCCATGGAATAGACTCCCACATCAAGAGGAGGAAAGTATCCACGCTGAGTTTCTGTTTCCATGAATTATAAAGGCTGCTGATCTTTGTGCCTTGATATCCCCTCTAATTGGTCACTATTCCCTTAGACTGGTTACTATAGTAACTCCTGGATGGAAAGGTAGAACCTCACATGAGACATATGAGCTTCTCTCCCCCTCCTTCCATATTGTTTTGTTATCCCCTTTGGGCTTTCTTCTCCTTTTGAATGAGGGGCTTCCTTCCCTTTATTTTGTAAACTAGAGGCCCAATGCACAAATATTCATGAAAGAATGGGCCTTCCTTGCCCTAGCTGCCAGCACTGCCTTTGCTCTGGCCAGAGCCACCTTTCTACCTTCCCACACTACCCAGTGGCCCAGAGCTGCTGGAGTGGTATGGAACACCTGCATCCCACCCTGCCCCTGGCCACTCAGTGCCTGAATGAAAATTAACCTACCATCTTTGTTGGGTTAATTTGCATACTTGCTCCTGATTGGCTAGTGGGCATCATATAGGTATGGTCACTTAGCATGTTACTCTTTTATTAGTGTAGATATAGACCTTTTGCTATTCCTAGCTCCTTCATTCTATGGAAATGTACCTGTTGCAGTTTTTCTGTTCCCCTATTCTATGGAAATATTCCTTCTGCTGCTCTGCACCTCTACCTTCTTCCAAGGTTCTCTCAATTTCTAAAATTTCCTAAAACCTGTCTTTTATTATCCCTAAAATTTCTATTTCACTTCCATAGATTCCTTCTGGGTCACATTGTTTTGCTCCTATAAATGCCAAGGAGAAGAAGAATATAAATTGCAACATTTGCTGTAAACTTTCTATTTGTTTACAGATCTAATACTTCTTACTTAAGATCAATATTCCTCTTTTCAAAAGATATATTAGAAAATGTTATAATACAAACTTTCAAATAACAATGAAAGTTTGTATTATAACATTTTAATCTATCTCTTTTTCAAAATAAAGTTTTAATTCTCACATTCTACAATTTCAATCAGAATTTTGTTGTTACTTTCTTGTAAGGTATTTTCTTGTTTTATTGTCCCTTTTTCTCTCTTATTTTTTTTTATCAATGTATAAAAACAAACTTCTATGTTAACTTCTGACAGAAATAAAATAAATCCCCTCTAAATATTTTACAACTAACACTGTGTTTACAGAAAATATTATAAAATAGATACCAGATATAGTCTTTAATTTTCAATCATTAGATTTGGGAACAAACTTCACCATAAGTGTATTTATGAGGGGTAATATGCCTGGTGGGTAAAGCATTTTATTAGGAAACTAGTGGCCTGCTGCACAAAATTCTTGCATGGCGGTATATCCCTCAGCCTGCTTGCACCCTCTCACAATCTGGGACTGCTGCTCCTAACCGCTCATCTGCCTGCCCTAACCACTTTGCCCACAAGAATAATCACCCCCAACTGCCCTCCTGCTGAACTGCTCACCCCCAAATGCCCTTCCCTCCTCCCCCCCGCCCCCGCAGGCCTGCTTGCCCCTAACCGCCTCTGCCTCAGCCCCGCCACCATGGCTTTGTCAGAAGGAAATTCAGAAGGTCTCCTAGTCTAATTAACATATTATCCTTTTATTAGTATAGATAGATTGAGTAGCTTTAATTTCTGCTTTTGAAATCGAAACAGGAATTTTGGGGAGTGAAAAAGACAGGTTTTAGGAAATTTTAGGAATGTTGGAAATTAAGGGGACCATGGAGGAAGCCCAGGGCTTCAGAACAGCAGAAGTATATTTCGATAGAATGGGGGAGCTGAAAAGCTGCAACAGGTACATTTCCATAGAATGAAGGTGCTGAGAATAGCAAATGGTCTATATGTGCAAAAGAAAGAGAAGGAAGCCTTCATCCAAAAGGAGAAGAAGAAAACCCAAAGGGAATAGGAAAACAATAGGAAGGAGGAAGAGAGAACTTCACCTGTCCCCTGTGAGGTTCCACTTTTGAGCTCAGGAGTTACTATAGTCCAAGAAAATAGTGACCAATCAGAGGGGATGTCCAGGCACCAGGATCTGAAGCCTTTATAAGTCATAGGGAAAAAGAACTCAGTGGGATCCTTTGCCCCTCCCCATGTGGGAGTCCATTCTGTGGGACTCTTTTCCCCTCCTCACATAGGAGTCTGTACTTGTTCTTTAATAAATTTCTACCATCTTCTCTCTGTGGATTTATTCTTGGTCTCTAGTGGACAAAGAATCTGGGTTCCAGTCCAGAAATTCTGTTTCAACACATATTTTTCATTTCTAATATTTTAACTAAAAGTCTAGTAAATTTAAATCAGTTCTTCAATAAATTGTGAGACATGTATACTCAAACAGAGTTAAGGTATATATTTATTTTAGCAAACAAAAAAACTAGTTATTTCAAAGGGATCTAATGATATACAACCAATGGAAGGGCTGTCGAAGTCGGGGTTAAAGAGGCCTCTGTTGGTCTCAGGAAACTTGGGAGAGAACTGCTCTGGTGACCCCTAAAGACTAGTTGCCTATAGACAAAGTAGATGATTCTCTGGATGATCAGAGAAGCTTCTGGCAAATGCCTATGACCATGAAGATGCCCTGGCGCCTGCACATAGCTTAAACAAGTAAACCTTACATCTGCAGCTTATTTGCTTAAGCACAATAAGTATTTCAAACACTATATTAGAAAACTGAAAAAAGTTTTTCTCTAAATACCTACCCTTTAACTCCAAGAATGTATGACTGCAAATTTTAAACCTTATTGACACGAAAGATCAAGATTTAGGGAGTGCCTTACAGTGTCCTTTACTAGTATATTGTTTTGGTGTCATTTTCCAAAAATCTTCATTTAAACTCAAGAAAAAAGCCACTGTTTTCCCCTAACCTCTGTCAAAAGCTCCTCTTGGCTCATTGATGTGACTATGTTTGGATATGTGATATCCATTCATATGTTGTAAGACATGTCACCACCAGAAGGTGAAAATAAAAAGGAGAATATAAGATCCCTGGTGCCACCATGACAAAAACAAACAAGGAATTATAATCAAGCAATATTTCCAATTATTTAAAAAAAATTCACGTTTTTTTTTGCTGCTTAATTAACATTTGTGTGATATTTTGTATTGAATTTAATCTATCACTCCTTAGCCAAAAATTGTGTTATGACTATAACAGTAACAAAAATTATATGCTCAAATATAGAAAAGTCCGATAGAGTTTGAAATCCTTTACTGAATAAACTACACTACATTGCAAACACCTGGTTCAGCTACTTCTGTGGGAAGAGCAGAGAGCAAATAAAATGGAGACTATAAAAATGCCAAGTAGTTCATGTGATTAATGATAATGGTGATATAGATAAGACCTTTGATTATAAATACACAACTGGGTTTAGAAAATACAACAAAGAGTAATTAGATTAAGCTGAGTCAAAAACAATGAGCATGTAAAAAAAAAACACCTCAAAATAACATATTTTGATATTAGGCTTGTATTGCTAGAAGCATAAATTGTTGCATAAATGGAGGAACTGGTATGATTTAAGTACTTTTGAACCAGAAAACTCATTTAGTTATTTTATGAGATAAAGACACTCATTGTAAATCATCCCTACATTTGTATGAGGACAAAATAAATTGCCTTGATAAGATCAAACTGATTTAAAGTATACTTCTTAAATATCACTAGATGCATTTAAGGTGTCCTATTATCTTGGATCGAGGCTAAACCAAAAATTTTGTCTCACATATAAATAGACACACACACACACACACACACACCAAACAAACAAAAAACAACAACATATACCCATAAACATATATATACTCACAACATTTCAAACATTTTTGTAAAAACTTTACAGATGATTATATATTATATATATATAATATATAATATATTCTTTATTATAATGTAAAGGAAAAATAACTTTATAAAATATTTACTTTTTCTGGAATGATTGTTAAACCAACTCAACTTAAGCAAGATGATTCCTCAAGTTTCAAAAATAAATTGTTTTTACCTTAGGCAGTTATAAATTGACACCAGTATTTAGTTTCACATTTTGATAGAATGTCTCATAATAGCAACAAGAATAACTTGATTAATAAATACCTTAAAATGTCCAAATTTTGTGTCCACATTTTGATGATTAAAATATTAAAATTGTGTGTTATAATTTAATGTAATCTGCAGTTTCTAAAGTGAGATCATGTCCCGTTTGAACTCTCAAAACTCTGTAAGAGATACTGAGCAGTAATTACATAGGCGGGAACGAAGGTTAAGAATGCATCTTATTTGCCAAAAGCCACCCAGCTAGCCACTGGCATAAGCGGCAAGAACAACACTCTTTTCTGAAGGCTCTAGTCTAACACAACTTGACATGTTCAAGTTAAAGGGAAATTAAATAGCGAAAAGAAATACTCTGTATATATCAAAAGAATAGTTAATATTTTATTATTTTTTAACATAGCACACTCAGTGAGTATGAACGATCCCAAGAATCGAAGTCACTTTATGTTATTATAACATGTATTTGTGTCATTTTCTGGCAGCCTAATTTCTTAATTAAGGTTAGGATATTAAAATTTTGGTTTAATTTTATAGTATTTAATTAAAGTACATAGAATATTTCTCTGTAATCTCAATCAGAGGGCCTGTTTGTGCTCCTGATTATTCCTCACCCTATTCTCTGCTCAGTGTCTTGGAGCTTGAACTTGGCAGCTTTACTTTGCCAGTCTCCCATGTCACCTTGCTTTTTTCTGGGTTATGCCTCTGGCAAGCTCTAGCCAGGGCCTGGAGGGCTGGAGAAACAGAGCAGCCCGGCTATTTCTCATCCTCTCACTCTGTCTCCGGAGGCATTTCGAGCAGAGGCCCTAACTCCCTTAAATCTGCAACAGCCAAACTCACAGAACCCTTGCTCCTTCTCCAAGTTCTTACTGTCTATGGTGCTGGAAGCTTTCTGAAGATGCTAATTTTTGGGTGGCATTGCCTTCCCTTGCAAGGCATCTCAGCACTTTCTTTATGGTGTAACCAATTACTTGCATTATCTTTCCTTCACGTTTCACGCTGATATTCTGTTTGGTTTTTTTTGTTTGTTTGTAACTACTTGAGATGTTTTCCGTCAGGTTTGTCATTAACCAAATTAGATATTAATTGAATCAAGTTGGTCAACAGAGTACAGCCATTGTTGATATAGATAAAATTAAACGTAAATTCGTGAAGATATAAGGGGCATCGTTTTATGATACAACAAATGAATGGCAAATACAAAATGTTACTAGCCAAGAAATAAACTATGTGATTATTATTTCAATGAGCATAATTTCAACAGTAGAAATACAGAATGAGTTGCATTTCACAATGGCACTATTTATAGCAATTTCCTTTGATGAATGCACATTTTACTAACACCTTCAAAACTACCTTTATATGTAATTATTGCAGTGATGTAAAGAAGACACATTTCATGATATAAATTATTATGGATCAAAAAGCCCATATTCTATAGTATCTCTCAGTAATATTTAATAAATAAAAGTCTTCTAAAGACTGCACTTCTAAGTTATTTTATATAGCTATTGGTGGCAAAGGCTGGTAAGCTAAAAAAATGTACACATTCGTGAGCGTGGAAAAATGTCTAAATGCTCTCAGGCTGAATGCGTTATTACCAAACTTGGTTCACCAGGGATCCATTGCATTCTAGTTCTGTTATATTTGGATGGATGCATCTCTTCATTTATATCCAATGGGGAAATAAAAGCTCACTGCTTCTACACAATGAGGTAATGAACAGCATAAATAGTTCATATAACTTCTAGTTATGCACCACCTACCTAATAAAAGAACATATAATATATGAAAAAGTGATATTACTGTTTTTGAAATAAATGTTTATATGGAGGCAATTATTTTCTGCTTTGGGGTATTACATGAGGTTTTAATGCCTTCATATCTCAAATTTGCTTATTTTAATATTCAGAATAATACCATATTTTGTAACTTACACACATTTTTTTTCTTTCTGAATCATTATTATTCTTCTTTGCTAAGCCATGTCTTTATTTGGTTGCAGTTTATCTTAATGGTGTATTCTGTTCTTATTTAGAATTAGTATATCATTTCAAACATTTTTATTTTTGACATTAATTTTAGAAAATTGGAAATAATACTCATCATGTTATGCCCTATACAAGTTTGTGTTTAGATTTTCTTTTTAAAGTAATGATAACACTAATTCTACCAAGAATATTGAGGGTGAATCTTAAATTTATTTCTGATTCTTATTTTTATCCTAAAAGTAGTCAGTTGCAAAGCATATTCTGTCTTGTAGAGTCTCCTACACCCATGTTTTCCTCTCCATTTGCTTTCCCAACTTTTGGGACTCTTAACTCCACTCTCAATTATAACTCTATGCTGGTCATTTTTCACAATGATATGAAAGTTAATGCCATGATTGTCTCCTAATTGTTTACACTGTTTTTCTTCTATCATCTTCTTTTTAAAATAATCTTTCTGAAATAGCATGATTCCATTCCAACTTCCTTGAGAGCTCAATGGTTTCAGTTTTCTTAGAGGATAAGTTATAATATCCTTTAGAGGACTTTCAAAATTTTCCATTAACTTGTCTTTGCCTAATTTATAATTTTAGTTATCGCGCATTACATCTTTCCTACAAAACATTTGCTTTGGCAGAACTGTTTCCATTCGTGTTTTCTTGAATATCACAGGTACATCTTCATTTCAAGAGTTTGTTCACATGGTCTCCTTTAAAGGGAGGAGGAAGAAAAGGAGAGGGAACCAGGAATATGAGAGAAGAGAAGGGAAAAAAATTTTTAACATTTCAGAGCACTTTTTAGTTATCAAGGCCTCAGATTTGGATTAAGATGAGCTGGGCATTTTCATAGGGAAATAACCTATTGTTTAGATGCTTTATAAAATATCTCTGGATGTTAAATATCTGTGAAACTATAATTTGTTGCATGAAACTGTATTTTGCCAAAACTTTCCCAGGAAGTGTATAGTGCTCAAATAAAAGGGAGAATGCCATGAGCTCTTGGATTGGAGATGAAAGGTGACATTCATGCACATATGATAAAGTAACAGTACATGTGTGTTAAACCATATTAACAGGAGTGAAAGTTGACATCAAATCTGTTTTGAAGTGGTAGCTATATAAACTTTCACAATTAGCTCTTGCTAATTATGAAAGCTATAAGGTGTCAGCAGTAGTCTTTCTTTCCTGTCTTCCTTCTATACAACCTTCACTATACTCTCTAAATAAATAATTGAGCAAATATTTAAGGAACATTAATCCTCAGAGGCAACAAATTATTTTATAACAAAGGTTATTATATTAAACTAGTTGCCCTGTACATCAATTCATGTGCCAGTAGCTTGCCAGTAGCTTGCCACCACCCTCCAGCAACTCTCTGCCAACTGCCCTGCCCTCCTGTAGTTCCTCTTGTCCACCGCAGCTCTGTACCCCCTCATAGTGTGCTGCCCTGCCCCCTCTTGTAGGTCTTTGCTTTCCGCTTGTATCTTGTTGCCCCACACTCCTGTTGATCTGTGATCTGGTCGTTATGCAGTCAGTTGTTACACTTCATGACATAATGACCGTTTACATATTACAGCTTTATTATATAGTATGCTTTAAAATACATTATTTTATATCCTATCTAATAAAAGAGTAATATGCAAATTAACCATCACTCCAACACATAAGATGACTGCCTTCATGTATTCAAAGATGATTGCCAACATGTGGACACAAGATGGCTGCCACAAGATGGCTTGCAGGGGAAGGCAGCTGTGGGTGATCAAGTCAGCAGAGGAGGGCAGTTGGGGGAGACCAGGCATTCAAAGGGGGGGTAGTTGAGGGGGCACCCAAGCCTGCAGGAGAGGACAGTTGGGGGGCAGACCCAGGCCTGCAGGGGAGGGCAGTCGGAGGGGACTAGACCTGCAGGGGAGGGCAGTTATGGGTGATCAGGCCAGCAGAGTAGGGAAGTTAGAGAGACCAGGCCAGTTAGAGGTGACTGGGCTGGCAGAGGAGAGCAGTTGGAGGAGATCAGGCCTGCAAGGGAGGACAGTTGGGGGGGTACCTAGGCCAGCAGAGAAGGCAGTTGCGGGGGACAGGCCAGCAGGGAAGGGCAGTTGGGATGGATCAGGCCTGAAGGGAAGGACAGTTGGGAGGGACCCAGGCATGCAGGGGTGGGCAGTTGGGGGAACCAGGGCTGCAAGGGAGGGCAGTTAGAGATAATTGAGCCAGCAAGGGAACAGTTAGGTGTTGATCAGGCTGGCAGGGGGGTAGTTAGGGGGTGATCAGGCTGGAAAGAAGAAGCAGGGGCAATCAGGCAGGCAGGCAGGTGAGCATTTGGGATTCAGCAGTCCTGTATTGTGAGAGGGATGTCCAACTGCCCATTTAAAGATCAGTGGGATCAGACCTAAACAGGCAGTGGGACATCCCTCAAGGGGTCCCACATTGGAGAGAGTGCAGGATGGCCTGAGGGACAAACCCCCGCCCCCCGCCCCAGGCATGAATTTTGTACAGTTGGCCTCTAGTAATGTTTATAAATACACTAGGAATTCAGTGTTAATATTCCAATTTACACATGGACATTCATAGTTTTTTTTTAAATGATTAAGTTTATATTTATAAGATCACTGAGTTCAGAGCTTCAAGACACATAAAAAATTGTTCATTCTTTACTGAATAAATATTGAAAACTTATTCAATATTGTTTATTGATTAGGTACAACAATAGTTGAAACATAATATTGGTTATTTTTTTACAAGTCTGATTTTTAAGTAGAACTATTATTTCTCAATTTGACCATGATTCCTCCTTTCCCACTTCTCTGCCTTCTTTCTTTTGCACAATACCATATATGTACAATATGGTAATTAACAACATATAATTTTCATTATATATGCAATAAAGTATATTTCCTTTAAACATAAGTAAAACAATATATGTATACTTAATAATATAATAGACCATTATTCTATTTTTTAGTAATTGTAGATGAATAAAAAATTACTTAGACCCACCAAATCATAACACTGTATGTACACTGAAATAACTAAGGTAAGTGCTAAAACTTCGCCTTCAGAAAAGATCACTAAAAGCCTTTAAACATAGTGAAACTCACATTTCTGAAATGTGAGAGATAATTGAGAATTTATGTCAAGTATCCACATTCCTCCTTTGAAGGAAATTCTGTTTACAGAGCCACTTCTAATCAGGAAGAGGCCATTCTGGATCACAGGGCAGATGCAGTAAAGGAATAGAAGCCCCCTTGGGGGAATGAAGAAGTTATTGCATTTCTTCATTACTACACCAGAGCAACCAAGGCTAAGGCAGTAATAGAATGGAATTGATCATTGCCATAGTCCCCATGTGAAATTAGGAATTGAATAGCTGTGGGCTGTACTTTGCCACAATTACTAAGACCACTCTTACTTATATTTTCTCTTATGTTTCAGACCTTTTTTTCTATTTCTTTCAATATGTAGGCCTTTCTAGATATATCTGAAGAAATAATCCTACCCAGAAACTAAATTTTATCATATCAGGATTTAGATATTAGTGGGAAAATGATAATACACATACTCTTGTATGTATGGATAGAGATGTCTCTGAAAATGCTTTGAGGAAAGGTAGAATTAGCCAAGTTTAACATGGTTCAATATAATGCTTGGCTTTCAGAAATGCAGCATATGTGGATTTTGTTTGCTATCTATTCTTTTTAAAATATATATATATTTTTACTGATTGCAGGGAAGAAGGGAGAGCGAGAGACAGAAACATTAATGATGAGAAATAATCACTGACTAGCTTCCTCCTACACCCCCCACTCTGGGGATTGAGCCTCCAACCTGGGCATATACCCTGACCAGAAACCAAACTGTGACCACTTGATTCATAAGTTGATGCTCAACCATTGAGCCGCACTGGCGGGGCTGATACCTATTCTTAAGGAGTGAGTACTTTGAATAAAACTGACTTAAGACATACCAGTATTAGGCGGCACAAGAAGGTAATAAATGAGGACTTTGTCTTACTAAGTGTGAGGGAAGGGAATTTTCTTTTATGTTAGTGAGTAATATAGTCAACACCTTGAGTTATTAAATTTTAAGATGTAACACCATTGGGTTATTTATTGTAGCCTCATGGCTACCAAAAAGATATAAAAAAATATTAGTGGGAGATGGTGGTCAAGGCTGTAACAGTCAAGATGAGACTTGGAAACAAAAACAGCAACAAGAGAAGGAGTCTAATGAGATACTTAGAGGACCATACAGAAGCACATGAGTAATTAAAAACATCCATCCTCTCCCAGCTTTTCAAAACAACTGGCAATCCAGTACAACCTCTACTAATAAGGCCCTGGATTTCTTCAGGCTAATATTCACTAAAGATCTTGTATACTTTTAAACTTTCTCCATGATAAATATTTATACTTTTATTGAAAATTTTGGACAGAATTTTGAGCGGCATAATGATCAAGATAGTGAACTAAATAAATAAATTATAGGTTATTTCTCTATGAAAATAATTCCTAGATTATATTCAGTTATTTCTGAACATACCCAAACATAGTGCAAATTAATAAAACATATACCAAATTTGACCTTAAGCTGTTGGCAGACACAACATGAGATTGATAACTAACCTTTTTAAACCAGTTAAATTTAGGATGTATGAATAATAGCACTGAAAATGTTAAGTGATGTGATGGAAAATCCTTAAGTGCAGAGAAAATCATGTTCTTTGGGAGAAAATAAAACAAATTTGTGTATATGTTTAACATTGTTAATACCAACAATAGCATGCCACTTCTGTCTTTAGAACAAAAATTGTGTGAAAATTTTGACTCAATGATGACATTAATCACTGTAGAAATGAAAGCAATTAAAATAAATATTATGGAACAAATGTATAATTTATAGATTATTTGAATATATAGTTTTTACTCACCCCAAGTCACTTCCCCATTAATAGAAAATACAAGTATGCATTGTCATATTAAATGCATTTTAGTCATATCTTTACAGAAAGTTTTTATTTTGCCATTAAAAAAGTTATATATATAAAGGTAGGGAAAGAAAAAAAAATATTTAACACTATTAATTGGATTTATATCTGCTAAATATTTAGACTTTTTTACCTTTGTTCCTAAGTAGGACTGTCCTTTTTTTCCCCTTAAAGTGTCTTGCAAGGTCCTTTACATTATTTAATCAACATAGGCTACATATATTTGAACATCATACTTCCTTACTTTTTAACTTTATTTTTCTGTAATTATATTCATAGTTTCATCCTGATATTATTGATAACTTTTTACTTTTTTCCTCCTAAGTTTTCCTCCTAAGACTTTTCTTTAGGTCTCTGTGCTGTGTTTGTTTTGATTTGTGGAGAGAGGTGGGAGGCAAAAGTGTATTTAATTGGTATTCTGCTTTAAATCTCCATTTTCTATTTCAGTTATTTCAGCTCTTAGCTGTATTATTTAACTCCTCCATTTGCCATATCCATATCTTGATATTCTAATTTTAGAGTTATATGTTCAGTTTATTAATATTAATTGGATTTTATTTAAAAAGAACTATTTATCAAAAATTCCTCACCAATATTGATGTGTTGCATTATATATACATTTATATTTAGCAACTACCATATATTCATAAACATATTTGTAGTTAAATGGACATCTGTGAATGTATGAATAAGACCTAGTGAAATGTAATTAAAATGGATTTAGATTGTAATAAATTTGTAAATATTATAGGGGAAATTGAAGAAAAACCATTGATGGATAAGGTGATACAGGCATATATTTCTACTGCATTATTCTGAAATGAGACATTACACAAACATATAAAAGCTAATGCTGATTGACAGCTTATATAAAAAAGTTTGAATTATGTTGTTATACAGCCAAACATCCAGATGAATATCCCAAAAGTACTCAAAATAGGAATTTCTAGTTGTCAAAAACTAATCAAAACATATTCAAATAAATTAATTCCTTAGTTTCTGAAGGTAAAGTAAAATAAAATCACCTTGCAGAAGAGATTAAATGAGCTTTTCTGACAATAACAATGTTCAATATGTTATTTAACAGGTACAGCTAAAAATACTGAAGTTAATGAAAATGAATCCAAAAAAAAATTCATCAAACAGAAAGTTTAACATCGGGATTGAATCATTTAATATTTGTTACTTTAAGATGAGAGATGCAATATGTCATAATTCATACTTGAGTCACTTAGTGAATAACTTTGGCAGATTGTTAACTCTTTTATTTTTTTTTCTGACACTTACCAACATTTACTAAGACTGCTGAGGTGAAAATATTTAATTTGAGCAACAGGGTTTTAAAAAAATATTTGGCCTTCATGCATATTATAGACTAGAGACATAGAGCATGAAATTGGTGCTAGGGGAGGCAGTTGTCCCTCAGCCCAGCCTGCACCCTCTCCAATCTGGGACCACTCAAGGGATGTCTGACTGCCTGTTTTGACCTGATTCCAGTGGGATCAGGCCTAAATGGACAGTTCGACATCCCTGTCACAATCCAGGACTGCTGGATCCCAACTGCTCACCTGCCTGCCTTCCTGATTGCCCATAATTGGATCTGCCTGTCAGCCTGAACACCCCTAACCACTACCCTGCCAGCCTGATTGATGTCTAACTGCTTCCCTGCCAGCCTGTTTGCCCCCAATTTCCCTCCTCTGCCAGCTTGGTCACCCCTAACTGCCCTCCCCTGCAGGCTTGATCATTCCCAACTGCCCTCCCCATTGGCCATCTTGTCGTGGCCATCTTGTATCCACCTGGGGGAAGGATCTTTGACCACATGGGGACAGCCATCTTGTGTGTTGGAGTGATAGTCAATCTGCATATTACTTTTTTATTAGATAGGATAGAAGCCTGGTGTATGGGTGGGGGCCAGCTGATTTGCTCTGAAGGGTGTCCCGGATCAGGTTGGGGGTTGCCTGTGGGTGTGTGGCAGCCTGGGCAAGGGGCCTGTGGTGGTTTGCAGAATGGTTACTCACTCTGACAACCGAAGCAGAGGCCCTGGGACCTGGGATTTATTTATCTTCTACAATTGAAACTTTGTAGCCTGGAGTGGAGCCAAGCCTTCTGCTCCCTCCCTGGTGGTAGCCATTTCTGTTGGGGTTTATTTAACTTCTATAATTGAAATGTTGTAGCCTTAAGCGGAGGCCTGTGCTAGCCAGGGTGTGTGAAAAGCTTGGCTTTCTCCATCACCTGTGAAACCCAAGCCAGCTCGAGCCTGGATAGGACAGGCCTTGACCCCACCACCCCAGCCCAAGCCTTCTCCCTGGCCAGTGTGTGCTGGCCACCTGGGCCCCTCCCCCCCCATGAACCGGGCCACCTCGAACCTGCTCCCCCGAACCCGGCCGCCTTGGCCTCACCCCCCAAGCCCTGGCCACCTTGGCCACGCCCCCTGCTCCTGATTGGCTGATGGGCATGGCTTGTGGGTGTAGCAAAGGTATGGTCAATTTGCATATTACTCTTTATTAGATAGGAGGATAAAGGGTCTAGAATTTCTTCAGTTTTTTTGCATTTGGAAAAATTAGTAATCACAAATTTAAAATGTTCGTGTGTGTGTGTGTGTGTGTGTGTGTGTGTGTGTGTGTGTCTTTTCACTGAGATAGAGAATAAAATTGGGATTTTATTTAAGGACAGATTATGATGAACTTTACACTAGCAAGTATATGACGCTAAGGAAGTAGTTGAGAGAAATAAATTTCAGAATTGTCAATCTGAAAGGATGTCATGAAGTAATTTATATTATTGATGATAAATTTGTAAAGAGAAACATAGATATGGGTATATTGGTTATTTATAGCGTGTTATAAATTACCACAAACTTATCAGCTTATGACAGCATACATTTATTATCTGACAGTTTGTATGTGAAAGGAGTCAAGTATCACATAAGTACTTTCCTTCAGGATCTCACAAAAGGCTGCAATCAGACTGGGTAGGCCTGTGGTCTTTTTTTTTTGTTTTGTTTTGATTCCTTTTATTGATTGTATTATTACATATGTATCCTTATTTCTGCATTACCTCCCAATACTCCCCTATTCATGCCCTTACCCCCCTGTTGTCCGTGTCCATTGATTAGGCTTATATGTACACGTATAAGTCCTTTGCTTGATCTCTCCCTTAACCCCTCCCTTCCCCTACCTTCCCTGAGGTTTGAGGTTTTGATAGATATTTCTCTGCTTTTGTGTCTTACATCAGATCTCTACTGGGGAAGGATCTGCTTCCAAGTTGATGTGATTGTTAGAATAATTTGGTTCTTCATTAGTTGTTGGACTGAAGACTTCTGTGTTGTTTGCTTGTTTGATTTGCTTTTAATCCTCACCTGTGGATACATTTATATTGAATTTTAGAGAAAGGGAAAGGGAAACTGAAAAAGAGGGAGAGAGAAACATAGATGTGAAAGAGAAACATCACTTTGTTGCCTCCCTTACATACCACAATCTAGGTATGAGTCTTGACTGGGAATCAAACTTTCAAACTTTTGGTGTAGGAGACCATGCCCCAACTCATTGAGCCACCTGACCAGGGCTGAGGATCTCTGTTTGTGCTAGGTGTTGGGTGGAGGCTGCCCTCAGCTCCTTGATAGGTGGGCTTTTTATGTGGCAACTCATGATTTATCAGTGTGTTTCATCAATGCCAACGAGGGAGAAGTTAGTGAAGTTAGGAGGAAAGACAGAAATTTCTTTCTGTCCTTTCACATCCTGTGTGGATCAGGGTTCCAATTCATGGTTCGGGTCTTGAGTAGGCTGCACACAAATGAAAAGAGACTAGAAATGTATAAATTTGGGAATATTGGGGGCCAGGCAGCAGCCACCTCTAGTGGGAGGACCACACAGAGCTCTGGCCTGGCTAGACTTTTTAAGACTATGGGATACACCCATAGCCTTTAGACAGAAAATTCCAATAACATAAATTTACATAAGACAAACACATGTAGAGGCTGCTTCACCTAGCAATGTTTCAGAACAATTAAGATTGTTTACCAACCTTCGAGGCTTCCTGTCCACATCTTTCTATTAGTGAGACCAGGATTGGTTTCTGGCAGAAATTAAAATTATTTTTAACATGATCTCTTTCTGAATGTAGTTATTCTCTTCTTGCCTTAACCATATATATTGGTTGAGAGAAGAGAAAATACGACTTTGGGTTAATAGGACAATAATCCATTAATATCAGAGATTAATGGAGAGGACTAGGCGATACCAGGATGATGGACTTACAGTTTTATCGGATCTTGGGTTACCTGTGATAGAAAAATGTTGAGTTGTTCTATGCATGAGAAGCTTGACATAGATGTTTGGCAAACTGGGAGATATGGCAGCGATGTCTTTGTGTTCACAAAGTATCTTCTTGGACACAGAGCTTCCCCTGTGCCTTTCAGCTGCTTTGTAGTTGGCCATGGCCATGTGACTGAGTTGCCACGAATAGGATATGTGCAGACAGGTGTGTGCCAACTACAGCCTCAACCATAAAAACATTCCATAATCATTCCCCATGTCCTTTCCCATTCTACATGATTAATTCAGAAAAAGCATAGCAACCTTGGAAGCTATCTATAGAAATTAGGAAATCATAAGATCAGTGGAGCCTTGTTTTTCATATTATAGTTTAAAGGAAAGCTATACATTAATCAGAAACATTTAGTTTACCTAAGAAATAAATCCCAATATATGAAGCCAGGGAAATTTGAGATTTTTCTCATACGGCAACATTTTATCAAAACTAATACAATCCTTATTATCATACTCTAGAATATCAATTTCCTTGAAACAGAGACAATATTGTTGATGGTAAAAAGTTTCTTTTTGCTATGATTGGATTACAAACAATCCAATTAGCAGATGAAAAAGTAATTTGAACAGACATTTTATCAAGAAATATATATGAATGGAATAAATGGTGATGGACAAATATTTGACTTCGGTTGGTGAACACACAATTCAGTGCTACAAATGATGTGTTGTGAAATTGTGCACTTGAGACCTTTTTATTTTGTCAACCAATGTCAATCCAATAAATTAAATGAGAAGGAATATATTAAACTTTAGAGGCCTGGTACATGAAATTTGTGCACTGGGGAGGGATGTCCCTCAGCCCAGCCTGCACTCTCTCTAATCTGGGACCCCTTGGGGGTTTAGGCCCAATCCCACACAATCCAGGACTGCTGGCTCCCAATCTCTCACCTGCCTGCCAGCCTGATTACCCCTAACCACTCCCCTGACAGCCTTATCGACACCTAACTGCTCCCCTGCTGGCCCAATTTGCTCCCAACTGCCCTCTTCTGCTGGCTCAGTAACCCCAATTGCCCTCCCCTGCCATCCCAGTGCCTACTCCCCCACCCCAACTGCCTTCCCTGTTGGCCTGATTGTGCCTAACTTCCCTCCCCTGCTGGCCTGATCACCCCCAACTGTCCTCCCCTGCCAGCCATCTTGTGGTGGCCATCTTTGACAACATGGGGGTGGCCATCTTGTGCAAGAGCTTGAGGGTCAATTTGCATATTACCTCTTTATTATATAGGATTAGTTTTAGGTGCGTAGCATAGTGGTTAGATATTTATATAATTTAAGAAGTGATCATTCTAATAATTTTAGTACCCACCTGACTTCATACTTAGTCTTGGCTATATTAGCTATACTGTACTTTACTTCCCATGACTAATTTGTTACTGCCAATTAGTACTTCTTAATGCCTTTGCTATTTTTCACCCAATCTCCCAACTCACCCAATCTCCCAACTCTCCTCCCATCTGTCAACTGTCAGTTTTCTCTTGAATATCTATGAGTCTTTTTTTTGTTTTGTTTGTCCATTTATTTCTGGTTGTCTTTCTTAATGCTACTGTTTTAATATAATAAACTTATTGATCACTTATTCATTTTCTGTCCCGATTCTTACTTAACTCTACCATTCTATTTTTGCTATTGCATTCACTTACACATCAGGGCCCCAAAGAATAACCAACTTATATGCAACTTAAGTGTCTTGTCAGGTGTGATATTGCCTGACATGGTCCAAGTGCTCTCTTCATGAGATTTTCTGCTTCTTTCCCACAAAAGTAAATACCTAAGTATAAAATCTTATTCTTGGACAGTGACCAGAGAAATCTATGGCTTCCCAAGGAAAGAGAATACAATCCCCAATCCAATTATGATGACACACACCTGGACCTGTGCCCTGCAAAATTCAGGATACTTCTAGACCCCAGTGGACTATAGGAGTCCCACTCATGGGGTCTATGCCTGCTTCCTGAATCAGAGCATCAGGCACATGGCTCAGCCCCGGCTTACTGCAGTGTGATTAGATTTCATTTCAGGGCCCACGAGATGTTCTTGAGGACAGCGATGATTATTTTTGATAGTTCTGAGAGGAGAAATGTTGTAAAAAGCAAATTTACAAAATCATCTTGACTGAAATGGGGTTTGCTTTTGCTGCCTGTATGCTTGAAGCATTCTTTCTGTTTCTTTGAAATTCTACATATTAAACAGTCACTAATAATTTGTCTCAGTCTTGCTGGTTCATTTGTCATGAAATGTGGTTCGTTTTGCAGATTTGGTTCTTCTTTCATTTCCTTGGAAATGGTCTGGGTTGCAACTTTAAATAGTTTTCTATTTATTTGTTGCATTCTGTACTTCAAAAGCACTGGCAGTCTTCTGTTGCTTGGTCTGCATCCCCACTGCCTATGATAATGATCTCTGGGCTTGTTTTATTTCTTCAATAGCTTCCGTGTCTTTTTCTCTTCTTTATTCACCGATGACTCAAACTCATTTCCCATTTTAACAATGTAATTTCATTGACTAGAAACCCTGAAATCTCAAGTGTAACACACCATTTCTTTTTCTTGTTTGATTGGTTTGGGGTCTCCTTGACCTGGTGACCTGGCAATCCAGGATATGTCCTCCTGTTGTGCCACCTTAACTGTGTGTGACTTCTAGAATCCCCACCACATGGACAGCCACATAACTTCCACTCAAAGCATATTGGCAAGAACTGATCACATGGCCCTTACCTACCTTCAGGTGTGGCTAGGATGTGAAAGAGGAGAATACAGAACAGTTGGGAAGCATGTCATACATTTGGAACAGAGAAAACGAAGATGAATAACAACACTTTTTCTTTTGGTGAAAAAGTAAAGGATTCTCTCAAAGTTATATGCTTTACTAGTACATTATAACAGAAAATGGAAAGGTAATAAAATCTGCTAAAAACACAATTATTATGCATGCATTAATATTGACCACCTATAAAACTGCTATATATTATAAAAATTATGAGTTATCAATCTTAAAGTTAAAAAAAATCCAAATGCTTTTTGAAAATAGGTAGAGAACATGATTAAAAACTTGTTTGTCTATATAACTTATATAATTAAAGCCTAATGTGCTAAGTGTCTGGTCATCCAGTTGGGGATTCAACTAATCAAAGCATAATATGCTAATGATATGCTAAGGTCATTCAATTGCTTGCTATGATGAGCACTGACCACCAGGGGGCACACACTTCAACTGGTAGGTTAGCTTATTGCTGAGATCTGGCTGATTGGAACTGAGCGAGATGGGCTGGACATGATCTGGAGCCCTCCTGTGGTCTCTTCCTGGCTGGCCAACCTCCTGTGTCTTTCCCCAGTCCCAGTTGTGCCCTGGTGGGGGGGTCCTTTGGCCTGGCCTGCACCCTCTCGCAATTCGGAACCTCTCTGGGAATGTCGGAGACCTGATTTCAGCCTGATCCTCAGGCCAGGATGAGGGACCCCACTGGTGCATGAATTCATGCATCAGGCCTCTAATATATATGTAAAAAGAGGTAATATGCAAATTAGCTGGAACTCAAGGTGACATAAACAGCTCAGGAGGAGGCTGCATCATCACTGGCTCAGGAGGAGCTGCAAGCACAGATGGGTGGGAGGGGACTGTGTGGCACCTCAGCCCCAGTGGAAACACACCAAGAAGAGTGTGGCATGCTCCCAGTGGCCACAGCGTGGTTTGGAGCACTTCCCTAGTGAGTGGTGGTGATGACTGGAGCGGAGTAGCCTGGTTCCCGGGTGCCTAGCAGTGGTAGGAGCAAAGCAGCCTGGATCCTGGTGAGTGGTGATGGCAGTGACTGGAGTGAAGCAACCCAAGTTCTGAGTGCCTGGCATCAGCCAGAACAAAGCAGCCTGGGTTCTGGGTGCCAGAGGGAAGTTGGTGCCGGCAGCAGGTGAAAGAAGGCTATTCTTGCATGAATCTTTGTGCATCGGGGCTCTAGTCTAGTAATAAACATTGTAGAGGTCTACTGATCCTAAGAGGAGAGGTGGAAAACACGAGGTGGTGTTTTTTTTTTTTTTAATGGTAAATAAGAAATTTAGAAACATATACATGAAAGAAACTTCTTCACTAATATTGATAAAAAAGGTGCTTTGTTGATTTGAAAGAGGCAAATATATCTAGCTTAATATTTTAAATACTGTTATATCTGTAAAAGTAATAGAAACAAACAATTTAAAAATATTTAGGAAAAGCATTCAGTGTAACAGGGGAAAATTGAAGGAGTTGAATATAATTAGTTGAATAAAGAAATTCTTATATAAACAATGCTAAAACAAATTTCATGGAAAGATAGCAAATATATCATTCTGATTGCAAAAGAAAGTGGTACCACTATAAACCTATTAGAATTGCCAAAAATTGAATTGGATTTTAAACTTATTAAAGAAGTTAAATGCCAGCTGGGTTTTATGAAAGGTCCTTTGCAATTTTTTTGCTAGTTTATATAGTTTAAAAAAGTTGAGTTTCATATTTGTAAGCAGATCACATTTCTATATATAAGAAATATAAACTGAATACTTATCTATGTATATAAAAAGCCAGTGACTGTAACAGCCATGATGACCATAATGACCTTTGCTATGATATTCACAGTGGCCAGAGAACTGTCTAATCAGGGGTTGGGGTCTAGGGCCAACCTCAAAGCTCCTCCCCTCTATATTTTTTTGTCAGAGAACAGATATTTCTTTTTCATTGTTTAAAATATTACAATTAGTAGTACATATATTTCCTTTTTTTTCTCCCCGGCCTCCCCTACCCCCCAGCACATGCCCTCACCTGCCGGCTACCTCCCCCTCCCCAGTGTCTTGTATCCATTGGTTATGCTTATATGCATGCATACAAGTCCTTTGATTGATCTCTTACAGCCCCCACCCCCCAATCTCTCCTCTGCCTTCCCACTGTAGTTTGACAGTGTGCTCAATGCTTCTGTGCCTCTGTATCTATTTTTCCCCAGTTCCTAAAATGTGTTATTAATTATGTTTTTTAAACAAAATTTAAAGTTTTAGCATTGCAAAAAATTAGTTCTTAATATTAATAAGAATAAAGGAGCAAAGGGGACGCCAGACATTATAGGCATGGTAGTCTGGGCAGTTCAGAAAGATGCAACTTAATGCTCCCTGCAGATCACTGGGGGAAGCCATCCAACAAAGGGGAAGCTGGAGGCATGCTCAGTGAAGTCCAGTTGAAGTGGGAAAAATGCTTGTCTATTAGCATCTTGGGAACAAAGCTCATTGTCCAGGGTGTGGTGCTTCTGTAAACAGGCAAAATCTTGAAAAGGTCAATTTCACCAGAGAAAGGAGCTCTTCCTCTCTTATTCCTATGGCTTTGCTACTGCTTCTTTGCACTCACTTGTGTTCCCTCCATGGCCATTTGGCCCTAGAAATTGCATGGCCCACAGCATGTGGACCCCACAGGCAACGGACTGCCACTGGGAACACCAGCAAACCTAGCCTGATGCTGGACTGGACTGTGCAAATGTGGAGTGGACACTCTAGGCAATGGTTTTGGTCTTAGCCCTGCTGAAGAGGAGATGGAACTTTTCCTTGGAGGAAGGGAGGAGATGGGACCTTGGAAACCCAGGGGTTAAATTCTACAGAAACAAAAGTTTCTCTGATATCTCATCCTCCCAGGGAGGCCTCAGGAAATTCTTGTTCAATAGCACCCCAAAAATCTCACTTCCACCAGAAACAGGTGGGAACATGGAAAATACCCCACCCTTACCTTATACGGCCTGATCCCATCTAACTCCCCACTAGGTTGACAGCCATTGGACAAAATGAAGTGGAGAGCATTAAGGTAAACATTTTTTTTAGAGATCTAAATTTAAGATAGATTTTAAAATATACATTAGTTAAGATTATTGCTACAAATACCAAATTGTTACATGTCAGATGTGCTATAAGGCAATATCTAATTGAACAAGATTTCATTATTAAGTGAATGCATAAAGTCAGAATACTAAACATGTATTTATATTATATAACACTTTACAATTTATATGTGTGTAGTTATTATAGAGCAAATTATCATAGTGTTTTATCTATAATTGTTTGAAAGCTTTCTATGAACACATTTTATGATTGACATTTCCACTCAGATGGCATTACTAAGACCTAATATAATTAACTTAAATATATTATATAAGTAAGTGTAAGGTCTGTAACCAAGTATGCTATAGCCACTATTTTCTGAAAAAGAAAACCATAATCTCATATTTAGCAAAATCTGTAACAGTAAACATAATGTACTTATTTATATAACATCCACATTAAAAAGTCAAGTTTAATGCTAAGAACAAATATTCAAACAACACCATTTCCCCCCTACCTCCTCTGGTTGGCTTTATTTTAAATATATTGGCTCTTTTCTTATTTTTCCTTTCTTCTTTTTCTAATGAATGATGTTATTTTGAAATAAAGACCGTGTTTAAAATAAAAGTTAATTAAAAACAAAAACAAGAAGTACACATCTTAACAAAAGCTCCACTGTATTAGGCTCCTGTTATGATAATGTATGTGGGTATTATAATTTCAATTTATTCCTCTATTTGGCCCTCTATTTGGCTTCTCCTCAGCTAGGCATAACTAGGTGATTAGAAGCAATTTCAGGTAAAGAAAACAATTAATTGCCTTTCTGCAATACACTTATACTTTACAAAGCAAGAACAACTAATTATCTCGCTAAGGGGGAAAATTGATTATCCCTTGTCTTATAGAATACTAAGTCTCTTCTCACTTGTAAAATAATTAAGTTGTACATGGGCTCTGCTAAAAGTTGCTTTTTTACATGTAATTATTGGAACCATCCTTTGATATCATTCCGCATTCTTCATATGCTTTCAGTAAAACACTTCTTCCTCAAAAACATTCAAATGACTTTACTTATCAAATGGTAACTAAGACTTGATTGCATTTCTAGATGATTCCTGAATGACTTTTCATTTGTAATAGCATGGATTTAAAAATGATGAAAATCTATGGAAAAGTAAAAATCTTTATATGATAATAAGTGTATTGTGGCATATCAACAGAGAAATACATTTTTAAATTCTGTTTAATGGAAGACAACACTATTTCATGTGATTGATTATAATATATAAAGAAAAGTCACTTATATTTGACTTCAGATTGCAGTAGGGTTTTGACACACTTCTGTACTTCCAACTCTTTCCCTTCAAGTGTCAATCCCTTTAGCATGTGCAGAATGATTTGTTGGTTATGGGGGAGGCCACTAGAGGCAGTGTGGGTGGCAAAGTGAAATCAGCTTTGGGTTTAATGTCACTCACAATGAATGGCACATGTAACAGAGAGGTAAATAGACAAAAATGATTTTATTTTAACTAAAACCAAATATGAAAATTTAGATGTATCAAATTACTATAATTTTATAATATCAACTTCTCCTTTCTCATATCAAACTGAATCATGCTAAAAAATGTAGTTTTAATTCATATATTAAATTCCCCAGATGGGTTCTTCTTTACTAACATAATTAGAATTATTTTATTTTTCTTCTATAATGGTTATTAGTCAAAATTTGTAAGTGCATTGATAAAGCAAAACCAAAAATGTCCACAATAATATTGGAAGGAAGCTTTGATAAAATGTTTATTTAATTTATGCTTGTTAAAGTCTAAAGATTATTGTGATGAAATAGGAAAACAGAAAAAAAATCTCATGTACAGAGGAAGACAAATTTTTGATGTAATTATTTTCAGTGATATGTGTGCATGTGCGTTCATGATATGATTTTTAGTTTAATACTAGAGGCCCATGCATGGACATGCCTCAGTGGGGTCTCTCAGCTTAGCCTATGCCCTCTTTCAATCCGGGACCCCTCGGGGGATGTTGTTCTGCCGGTTTTGGCCCCATCCCTGCATGCCTGGACTGGGCCAAAACTGGCAGTCCAATATCCCCTGAGAGATGTAGTAGTGTGTGAAGCAGCAGGTGCTGCACCATTCCCGCTTATCCTGGCCTGCAGCACCTGCCTCCGCTGCCACTCAGTAATGCTGCCGCAGAGGCAGGAGAGGCTTGCACCACAACAGCTGTGCTCATAGGCCGTGAGCCTGGCATCTGGCACCCATCAGTGAGCTGAGTGGTGCTCCTACTATGGGAGCACATTGACAACTGGGGGACCGCTCCTGTGTTGACCATTGGCCCCCTAGTGCTCAGTGTGCGTCATAGTGACTAGTCAAATGGTCAAGTGGTTTAGCGGTTGAATAGTGAAGCGGAGCAGTCGACCAGTCACTTAGAGTTTTATAGAGAGAGATTTTATTTAGCATTTTCACTTTCACTTACTGTTAATCAGTGTGGTTGGCAGAATTCTAAGATTGCCCCAGAGACTCCCACCCTGTGGTGTATACTGCCTGGGTAATCCCGGGAATATCCCAATATCATCCTATCTAATAAAAGAGAAATATTCAAATTGACTGTACCTCTTATCAAGCCATGCCCACAGCCACACCCATCAGCCAATCAGGAGCAAATTATGCAAATAAACCCCAACCAAGATGGATGTAGCCACTGAGAGCAGGAGGAAGACTTGGGTTTCCCTGGCAATGGAGGAAGTCAGGCTTTCTGCCTGCCCTTGCGGGCCTAGGCCTCCACTCAATGCTACAAACTTTCAATTATAGAAGATATATCCAACAGAAATGGCAGCAGCCATGGAGCTGGAGAGAGCAGAGGCTAGGGTTGCCCAAGTGATGGAAGAAGCCAACCTTCTGCAACCCTAGCACCTAGTCCATCACTCTAGATTACAAAGTTTCAATTATAGAATTTAAGTACACCCAAACAGAAATGGCTGTTGCCACAGAGCCAGCAGAAGGCTTGGCTCTGCTCCAGGCTACACATTTTCAATTGTAGGACATAAATTAATCCCAGATCCCAGGGCCTCCGCTTGGGATACTGGGGGTGTGGCCGGCCCACAAACCACAACAGGACCCTTGTCCAGGCTGCTCCATTTCCCAAGGGAATCCCTACCCTGATCTGGGACACTCTTCAGGGCAAACCAGCTGGCCCCCACCCATGCACCAGGCCTCTATCCTATTTAATAAAAGAGTAATATGCCCCCATGTGGATGCAAGATGGCCACCACAAGATGGCTAGCAGGAGAGGGCCATTGGCAGGTTCCAGGCCTGCAAGGGAGGGCAGTTGTGGGCAATCAAGCCAGAAGGGGAAGGCAGTTAGGGGTGAACAGGATGACAGAGGAGGGAAGTTGGGGGCAAACAGGCTGGCAGGGGAGCAGTTATACATTAATTAGGCTGGCAGGGTGGTGGTTAGGGGGTGTTCAGGCTGGCAGGCAGAAGCAGTTAGGGGCAATCAGGGAGGCAGGCAGGTGAGCAGTTTGGAGCCAGCAGTCCTGGATTGTGAGAAGAATGTCTGACTGCCTGTTTAGATCTGATTCTGGTAGGATCAGGCCTAAACGGGCAGTTGGACATCCCTCAAGGGGTCCCAGATTGGAGAGGGTGCAGGCTGGGCTGAGGGACACCCTCCACCTCTCATGCATAAATTTTGTGCACTGGCCCTCTAGTTCTATATAATAAACCCTAATATGAAAATCGACCAAATGTTAGAACGACCAGTGGAATGACTGGTGGCTATGATGTGCACTGACCACCATGGGGTAGATGCTAACTGCAGACGCTGCTCCCTGGTGGTTAGTGTGCTCCCCCGTGGTGGGGGGGGAGGGTTGCTCAGCCAAAAGCTGGGCTCATGGCTAGTGAGCAAAGTAGCAATGTGGGAGCCTCTCACAACTCTGCTGCAGGAGGGCAGTAGGAGTTAGTGGTCCCAGGCTGTGAGAGCCCTGGACTGCAAGAGGGATGTCTGATTGCCAGTTTAGGCCCAGTCTCCAGGGGACAGGGCCTAAGCCAGCAGGCAGACATCCTTCGAGGGGTCCCAGGAGGGCGCAGGCCCAGCTGAGGAACCCCCACCCCCCAGTGCATGATTTTCCTGCACCAGGTCTCTAATGAGTTAATAACATCAGTGACTAGGTTATATGATACAGTGACTTTAAGAAAGGGATCTATTGCCCTAACCAGTTTGGCACAGTGGATAGAGCATTGGCCTGCAGACTAAAGGGTCCCAGGTTCGATTCTGTTCAAGGGCATGTACCTTGGTTGTGGCACATCCCCAGTAGGGAGTGTGCAGGAGGCAGCTGATTAATGAATGTTTCTCTCTCATTGATGTTTCTAACTCTCTATCCCTCTCCCTTCTTCTCTGTAAAAAATCAATATATTATATATATATATAATATATTGATTTAAAATAAAAAATCAATATATATAAAAGAAAGGGACCTAACAGGCTAGTCTTTAAAAGAGAGATTCCACATGAAGGAGATTTTTTTTTTGGAGGGGGGAGCTGGCTTTGAAGATAAAGGGATCATTTATCTCTGTTTTCTGGAGCAACATTTTCAAATATTACAACCAAATTCTGTGAATTTGCTCAGAATTTTTGACACTCCTATTCATATAGTTGAACTAGGCAGAAGTGAAAAACTGTTATTTTGATCTTGTGCCTATAGACTAATGCCTTAAATCAGAAATGGACATTTTATAATTTAAAGCTCCACAGAGATTTCGTGTCACCATTTTTAAGTGATTCTAAGTATGCTTGTGGCTTTTTAAAAGAGAGGTTCCATAAAGAATAAGAACTGTGAGAACTATTTCATGTCTATTTATAAGCTATATTAAAAAAGTATTTTGCAATGGCTACTTGGCTAATAGGCTAACATGACAGAATCATTGGATACCTTTATAATTTTACTTTATAAAATATATTTACTTATATTTTAATCAAGCATTATTTAATTAATTAGAGCATGATTTTACTTTATACAATTTACTTTATAATTTTATTTTATAAAATATATTTACTTGTATTTTAATCAAGCATTAGTTAATTAATTAGAGCAGGATATATTTGCAGGATAAATGAATGCCTAGTTTTATAAGCATTAACCATTTTATCCTGGAACAATTTTAGATGACAAACTAAGTGCCTATGTCAAATCAAAAGAAACAGATTTGCACAGTTGGCCATTTTAAGCTATTATCATCTTTTAGTGTTGGCCTGTCTTGAGGCTTTTAAAAGAGCTCTAATTAATGTTTTCTGTTATTCTTTTAAATACCTATTGTGATTTAAACAGTATGGGGAACAAGTTTCTTTGAGCAGTCTTTATAGAAAATAGCTTGGTAGGCACTTGTTCAAGTAAGCAATCATTTTAAACAGTGGCTTGTCAACAGTTTTTTGGGGAAATTACTTTTTAAAACTTCAGACACAGAATACCAATAGTGTGGATAAGGTTGCAAGGCACATTGTATTGGAAAAAATGTTAGGCAACCTTTAGAAAGTTTTAAACTACACACATAAAGTAATTTATTGGCTGATGCATCTTTATAAGCAAATGTCCCAATTTCTCCTTCAGGGATGTAAGCACAGGTGACCAACAGTGCCTCAGCCTGTCTCTAAACAGACACTGACACGTATGACCTAAGGTACTTACTCAATATTGGCCGAGCACAAATTACACAGGAGTCAGACACGCAATGCACAAGTCACACTGGTTTATTTACCAGAGTCCTGGTGGTTTCCGGACCTCGCCAGGGCCCCGGGGATCCGTGCTGACAGACACACACACACACACACACACACACACACACACACACACACACACACACACACCGGACTTTGGGCCTTGTAGCTGCAGCTCGGTGTCTCGTTTGAGGCCTTGGCTTCATGGCTCACAGTTCGGACTCACAGTCCACAAAAGAGCTCGGGCAGATGCAGGCAGGGGGTGTGCAGAGTGACCGACTGTGGAGGAGCAGACAGCCTCTCTGACCTCCTCTGTTTCTTCCCTCTTTTTATGTGCTGGGGGTCTTCAGTGTGTCTTATCAGCGGGTCCCAGGAGCCCTGCTATCTGGTCGTACATATGGGGTACTGGCTACTTTATTTATTTTCTACATATAGGCCACTCAAACATTCTTTTCAATTTGTTTACCCTAAATTCCACACTAAATTTGTTTACATTGCATTTCACACTTTAATTCCACACTTTAATACTTATTTTATATTGTATTTTATCCTTATTATTATTTCTATAACAGCAAACCATCTTGCATATTTTAAAATTTGTGGAAAACAAAGGCGACACAAATTTAGTTAATAGCAACTGCAATTTTCTCAGCATAGATGAGAGTCAGTGTAGCTGGTTGCTTGTGAATGTCTACAAAGGAATTCTAGACCCTAAAATTGTGGATAACTGGAAAGAAAAATAATTTTAAATCCTAATTATACATTTTTCTTTATAATTAAATATAGGTTGCTAAAAATAATAATAAAAAATAAAATGTAGGTTGTTTCCAGTCTACCTTTTACTTATTTTATTTTTTAGTTTATCTTTATTATTAAAAGTATTTCAGATGTCTGCTTTTTTAATTAAGTGACAAACACCATTTAGACAAAATGTTGTATTCATCTATTTTTATTAAAACAACTGGTAGTTATATTTTACTAAAATTGTAATACTTTTAGAATTCGACTCCAGGAAATATTGTGCCATTCTGTTATTATCCTTTAATATAATATGCCATAAATAGTTATTTCAGGCTGAACAATGTACTCAGTCCCTAGCCTATGATTTTCCTAAGAAACCCTGTCCTTATATATTTACTTCATAGTATGAATGGAAAATTAAGTAATGTTTGTAAATAAAACCTATTTCTGCTGTCCCAGGGAGTGGCTTTCCCTGAAGTACTAAAAAAAAAAACATATTCCCTGTCTAAGATAGACGAAGTGACAAACATCATTAATGATTCATGCAGCTTATTTTGTGAGAAACAGGAAGGACACATTTGTTTTATAAAACATATCAATGAACATTTAAAAGTAATTGATAGTTATCCGAACACGCCAATCATGTGGGTTTGATTTCTAGTCAGAGCACATGCAAAAAGCAACCAAGAAATGTATAAATAAGTGGAACAACAAATCAATCTCTCTCTCTCTCTTTCTCTTCCTCTTTCTTACTCAAATCAGTAAATTAAAAAAAAAAGTAATTGAAATCTTTCCTACAGGCTTCTGATAAGGCTTATAAGGAGTATGGAAGTCTATTTGATCCTAACAACAAATAAAAAGCTAAACAAACTGCCACTCCCACCCTCTCTGATGTGGCTCAACGTTTAAACATCAACCTGTGAAACAAGAGGTAATAGTTTGATTGTTGGTCAGAGCGCATGCCTGGGGTGTGGGTTAAATCCCAGGAGGGGCATACAGGAGGCAGCCCATCAATGTTTCTCATTGATGTTTCTCTCTCTCTCTCCCTCTCCCTTCCTCTCTGAAATCAATAAAAAAATTAAAATAAAAAAGCTAAACAAACTGAAAAATTAACAACTCTTACTGAATCTGTTAATGAAGTGAGGTCACAGGGCAAATTGCTGTATAGACTTTACTCATTGAATTTAACAAAGTAAATTCATTGTATATTTATTGCTTTTCTTCTTTAAGAATAATTATAGATAAGCTTTTATTTTCAAATATATTTCTAGAACTACTGTTGAACCTATATGGGGAAAGGAAAGGGTCAGTCCAGTTTAGGAAAACACAAAAGGACAACACTTGCCACGTAGCATCAGTTCAGAATGCACCTCAGTACCCACGAGTGTGCTGGCTGGCTGGAGGTCAAACACTGTACATTGTGCAATATATTACATCTAATGTGACATCACACATTTTCAGTTAAGTTTGTCAAGTTTGTGAAATCCAATGCTCATTTTTTTTTTGTAAAAAACAGTGTGAGATAGATTTTTTGAGACCTACCTGAGACACAACACAGAAGTTTGGGGATTTGAAGAGAATGTTGGAAGAGTCTTTCATTTTTCTAGGTGACAGAGTTGGTATACCTTACTATTTCATGGACAGGAAGTCCCCATTCTGCAGAGGTCATGGGAATCTAATCATTGCAATATAAAGTTAATGTCCTATTTTATTTCTTTCCCAATCTTTTTATAACTTTGAAGATGAGAAACAAGATTAGTCTAATAGAATGGTTTATTTCTAAAATTACAAAACTGAAAATCACTCACAAGGGAAGAACATATAGGTATTATATGTCTCCCCAGAGAAACTGAGCCCATAAAAGGTATTTTATAAAACCTGGGTCACATGATTCTGGAGGCCAAGAAGTCCCATGACGAACAGTCTGCAGGCTGTATAACCAGGAAAGCTCACGTTATAATTCAGGTTGAGTCTGAAATACTAAGAACAAGAAAAGGCAATAGTTTAAGTGCCAGTCCACGTGGAAAGGTCCATCAGCCAGTAGTGCAGATATTGGAGGGTAGAAGATCAATGTCTTAGCTCAGGCAGAGAGCAAATCCATCCTTTCTCCGCTTTTGGTTATATTCAGATTCTCAATGAATTGGGTAATGTCCACCTGCATTGATGAGGGATATCTTCTTTACTCTGTCCCCTGATTTGGATGCTAATGTCTTCCAGAAACAACCCCACATACACTTCCAGGAATAATGATTTATTAGCTCTCTGATTATCTTTTAACTTAGTCAAGTTGACACACAAAATTAACTTTCACAGAAACCTTCAAAGATTGCCTTCTCTAGGAAGTAAATACCTTTCAGTTTATCCCTACATAGAGCTGTCAGATTTAGCAAAATCAACAGCAAAACAGTGCTCAGTTAAATTTGAATTTCATAAATAAATTTCTTTTATTATAAATATGTCCCATGAAATATTTGAGACATGCTTATTCCAAAAAATGTTTTGTTGTTTGCCTGAAATTCGAACTTAACTTGGTGTGCTGTGTTTTATCTGGCAACCTACCTTTTCTGACATTTTTGTATGAATTATTGCTAACACATTTTATCTAGTCTCTACCCCACACGAGCAAAAAAAAAAAAAAATCACATTTCTGCCTTCTAAAAACAGTTCACGTTATGGGAAGGACATGGACTTTGGAGAGAAATCATAGAAAAGAACATTGTTTAGTAGGCCTTTCAGTGAAGCAGCTATTAAAAAATGAAAACAGCTGAAACCCGTTTGGCTCAGTGGATAGAGCATCAGCCTGTGGACTGAAAGGTCCCAGATTCAATTCTGGTCAAGGGCATGTACCCTGGCTGCGAACACATCCCCAGCAGGGGGTGTGCAAGAGGCAGCTGATCAATGTTTCTCTCTCATCGATGTTTCTGACTTTCTATCCTTCCCCCTTCCTCTCTGTGAAAAATCAATAAAATATATATATTTAAAAAAATGAAAACAAATATATTTCTCTCCTGTACTTAAGTATTTACATGAAAATACCCAGATTTTTCTGATTGTTAGAGATTCAAGTTATATTTCTATAACACAATATTACTTGTTTCAGTGGAAATAGATGCCACATGAAAAGAATAATTGAAGTGTTTCTACAATTCAATAGAAAAAACATGTTTTGTGTAAAGAAGACTAAATTAAATCTTATTTAACTTTTAAAATTAATGTCATCTTTTTGGGGGGAAACAATAGAAATCATATGCTAACAAAATTTCTTCTAAAAGTATATTTTTTCTACTAAAAATTATTGAATTGCTTGATTTAGTGATTCAATTAGAGTTTAGAGCCATCACAAGGATTACAAGATCAAATTAACTTTTAAATTGTTAGTTGGGCCAAAACCGGTTTGGCTCAGTGGATAGACCATCAGCCTGTGGACTGAAAGGTCCCAGGTTGGATTCCATTCAAGGGCATGTACCTTGGCTGCAGGCACATCCTCAGTAGGGTGCAAGAGGCAGCTGATCAATGTTTCTAACTTTCAATCCCTCTCCCTTCCTTTCTGTAAAAAAATCAATAAAATATATTTAAAAATATTTAGTTGGTTTCCATAAATGTAATAGTAGGGTTAATTATTCATCTTTTCCTTTGCTTCTTACCAGTGAAGGATGGCTCCACAGGTATTAGATTTATAAGTTACTCATGTGCGTTTGTCCCGTATGAAATGTTTCTGCTAATGTGTATCAGTGGATGTTGTCCAGGCCTAAAATTGAGTGAAGTTTTCATTTGCCTTCCAGTTGAAAAGATGACAGTTAGACCCACACAATAAACTTTGTACCCGGCAGAAGGCTGAGAAGATAGCTTCTTTTGGGGCCTCTTGAGGATGGTTGTGAATAATAGTAGAAAAGCTGGCCGACTTAAATTCCCTACAAGGGTGAGGGTGCTAGTAGAATTTTATTTAAAGAAATAATCAGAAGTGGGCTTGACATATTGGCCTTTGATGCCCTGTCTTTTCAATAACTCAACAAATATTATTTCTCTGCAAAGTATGAAATCCATTCCAGTCTTCCAAATACTGTGCTGCCTGATGCTGAGACCAATGGCCTGAGGACTTACCTACCTGTTGAATGAGTTTGAGAAGACAGCCAAAGTTTTACAAATTAGTGTAAGTTACTATAAGAATCCTAATGACACTGGTGTGTGGAGGCAAGTGGAAACTTGAGGAGCTGGAATAGTTCAGGACAAGGACTTCTTGCTTAGTTCCTCGTCTTTTCCTGTAATGGAGCATACTGATGTGATTGATCTGCTGAGAAAATATTTAATTTTATATATTCTGTATGTGGCTCATAGATTGCTAAATTAAGGCTGAGGTCAGAGGTTTATTTAAACCATCCTCTGGGATCTGATGCTAGGTAATCATTTGTAGATATTGTAAACTTGGGGAAGACTTTTCACTTGCCTCCCTTTAGTTCCCTTATCACACTAGTGCAGCCTTCCCATCTTCTAGCTGTGAGATGAGAATAAATTCTATTTTTTAGGCTCCTCATAGTTTGATGTATTACCATAATCATCAGCTTCAAGTCATATATATTTTAATATTGTTCCATGTTTGAAAGTGGGTTGGGTCTTATAATCAAAAGCAGCATTAGGTGTCTTGATGTGAATAGTAAAGTTTTTTTTTTTATGGTCATAAAATTACATGGCATTTGGTAATTGTTAGCTGCTTAGAACAAATAATTATAGCAGAGTATATGAGGCAGCTTTGATTAGCCATTGATGTGTATCTTTTACCAGTCGTATTGACATCCTGATTTTTACAAAGTCCTTCCTGTTTTGTGATTCTGTTAATTCTAACATTGCTTCTGGTATCATTTTTTTTTTGTGTGTGTGTGTGTATTTATATTTCTCTATATTTATATGCATGTTAATGGAATTTGGAGATAGAATACTTGAGTAGTTTTTCTCCATTTATCCTGTTACATCAAATAACCATTAGTTCCTGTTTGCTGCCTATCTATCAACATTATCTTGTAAAGACATCAGAAACTTTTATTGAGCTTCCCCACCTCAGAGGAGCCAGAGAAAGATCCTGGAAATATGTTTGGGCAGATTGTTTTTTAAAGAAAGGCATGTTAGAATGCTGCTCTTACTCTTCTTGACACTTTTAATTATTTCTCACACTCCAAAAGTAAGTGAATTCCTTGTTCTAAACTTTTAAAGATTATCTAGATGTTGGTATAGAGGATGTAAAACTATTGACGCAAATGAAGATGTTTTGTCAAGATTTCACTCGCCCTTTGGTAATCTTCCTAAAACATAGCAACTAGATAATAAAAAGCCTTTTCAATAACAGCTTGCTTTTAGGGTATTTACAATATGCATGCTTACACAGTGGAAGCATAGTTGAGAAGTTTGTTAGTTTTTACATTATTTTTTTTGTTTTTTATTTGCTATTGTTGGCACTATCACATATGTCCTCCATTTTCTCTCTTCCCTTTAGCCATATCCTCCCAGCCCCTACCTCCCGCTCCCCTGGCCTTCAACACATTGTTGTCTGTGTTTATGGGTTATCCGTATATGTTCTTTGGTTAATTAATTCACCTTTTTGTATCTAGTCATCTCTACCTCCATCCCCTCTGACATTTGTCATTCTGTTCCAGGTAGCCCTGCCTCTGGTTTTATTTTGTTCAGCAGTTTTTTTGTTTAATAGATTCCACATATGAGTAAGGTCATATGGTATTTGTCTTTTTCAGATCAGCTGTTATTGTTTTCTTTATATATTGACTACACAACACCTGATTTCTATTGATTGTGCACACACTATTAAGATAAAAAATAAAAATAAATTTCAACTTCAGCTGTAAAATGCCAATCCAAACATGTGTTTTATACTGCTGTATTTGATCTGAAAGTAAACTACATGTATAGAAGGAGAGTGAATAAAAGCAGACACTTCATGTAGACAATCTTTTGTTTCTTAAAGATAATGTCATGGAACTTAGTACTGAATGCAATTGTGAGAACATCATAGGGATTGGATAACTGAAATAAATTATTATTTGAAGTTTATAAACTGAGCATGAAAGATTCTTTTTATTTACTATTATTTTGATGATATAAATTTTATTGCCTGGCTGGCATGGGTCAGTGGTTGAACATCGACCTATGAACCAGAAGGTCATGGTTTGATTCCAGGTCAGGGCACATGCCCCAGTTGTGGGTTTGATCCCTAGTAGGGGCGTATAGGAGGCAGTCAATCAATGATTCTCTCTCATCATTGATGTTTCTATTTCCCTCCCTCTCTCCCTTCCTCTCTGAAATCAATAAAAATACTTAAAAAAGGAAAAATATATATATAAATTGCTGTTTTGTACAAAATATTATCTCCAACTTAACATCTAATGAATGGAGAGATAAAAATGTATCTACATAATTATAGACAAAATGGCATTAATAGTCCATAAATGACTATGGCCTTGGAAAATGCTATGTTATTTAACTTATAATAAATACAAAAGCTAGTTAAAGATATAGACACCAACATATGTGAAATATATTTGAATTTATTTTTAATGAGAATATATTTTAAAGTGAACATTAAAGGAAAGAATATATTAAAGAATATATTTTAAAGAATTGAATATTAAAGGAAGTCTTCAAAGGAAAACTATTTTAACAGCCTTGATATGATTTAAATTATATCTAAAAAATAGCAGAGCCATTCAGAGGGAGGAGAAAAACCCTGCATATAGGCTATTAGCATCTCAGTAAGTTACCAATTATTCTAATATGTACGTCATTCAGAAATCTAAATAAAGGAGAAAATTGCTTTCTGTAAATTGGACACCGTAAGCACACATAGAGCATGTAATTAATATAAGATGGAAGGCTATATTCATTAGGCATTTCTGTACTATAATAAAAATTATTCTTGCTCATAGAGATATTAATGGAAAACTAAGTTTAATGTAACTTTTTGTACAGAAATGAAATAGTAGCATTTGGAATTAATGAAAACACATAGTTTTGAAGTTATTACATGTTTAAAAATATATAGCAACTGAATTTTAAAGAATATCTTTACCAAATTACTACCAAACTCAGGGTAATACAGTAATTCATAATTTAGTCTTTTCAAGAATGGAAGTAATCCTTATTCATAAATATCTATGTTTAACTTCTAAGGATTATTTTGTAGCCATATTAACTTGGCATGGACATTTTGCCTTTGTCTAGCTGCTAACCACAATGGGTGTCAATATATGTGCTCTGCTATAAGAATAGAAAAATCTCATCACTGTGCCCACCTATCTAAAAAGTCAAGCTGTGAATACACTTTCATCCCTCTCTCCATCATCCAAACTAAAACCTGGAATTATATGTGGCAGATATTACTATTTTTTTTACCTCTACCTCTTGGCAAACAAAGGGTATACTTCTGCTCACATTTCATTAGTTAAAGAAAATTATATACCTACTTCTAACTGATTTGGTTCAGTGGATAGAGTGTCGGCCTACAGACTCAACGGTCCCATGTTCGATTCCGATCAAGGGCATGTACCTTAATTGCGGATATATACCCAGTAGGGAGTGTGCAGGAGGCAGCTGATTGATGTTTCTAACTCTCTAACCCTCTCCCTTCCTCTCTGTAAAAAACTAATAAAATATTTTTTTTAAAAAAAGAAAAGAAAATTACCTGCACGGAACTCAATTTAAAGCAAGTTCTCTTTGTCCTTGCCAAACCATGTCTTAACAAATCTGGTTTCCATGTCTCTTATTCTTGGTGTATTGCATTTCCATAAAATACTAGAAGAAATGTGTACATTTTTCTCTTACAATATATAGCAGTTTGATTGACATTGCATTGAATCAGAAGAATTACTTAAGGAAATAAATAATTTTACAAAATTCAAACTTTTAATCCAGGTGCACATGACACATTTCTTTATTTCTTTAGGTCTTTCCTAATGTATTTTAAAGATTTATATATTTTTGTGTAGAGGTGTTATATACCATTTAGTTGATTTATTCCCAGTATTTATTTTTGCTGTTATTGACCTATTGTTTTTAAAAATAGTGTTTTCTAAGTTTATGTTGCTACTACATATAAATAGGATTGATTTTTGTTGAGTTTGTTTTGAATAGTGTTGCTGAGTTTACTTATTCTAACAGTCTGATTGCAGATTTTACATTTGCTTTACAGTTAATCAGATGATCTCCAAATACTCCTTTTAGGTCTTTTGACCTAATTTTTTCTTGCTTTGTCTTGAACTAAGAAGAATTAGAAACGGTACTTCTCTTATGTATTAGGACTCCATCTTAAATACAAGATAGCACAAGCAGTGAGAGAAAAGCATTGATATGCAACTTAAGTTTCAGCTGTAGATCAGGGCTGGATGATTCTGAAGAAGTCATTTTAACTTTCTATTTCTCACTTTCATTAACCCATTAAATAATATTACTTAAAGAGATTTCTCAGTCTTTCTCAGTTATAACACTCTATTACTTTACACTATGATTCATTCTCATGGGATTTAAATTTTTAGTTGTATTAAAGATCTCTATGTTACTTTAATAGTAAAACAAAATCAATTCTAAATTTAAAATACTAGTATTTGTATTTCCTGAAGTCATTAGGAATTTTAAAACCTAAAAAAAGACATGTTAATTTACATTATATTAAAAGATTTATTTTCACCCTAACTGGTTTGACTCAGTGGATAGAGCATCAGCCTATGGACTCAAGGGTCCCAGGTTGATTATGGTCAAGAGCATGTACCTTAGTTGCATGCACATACCCAGTAGGGAGTTTGCAAAAGGTAGCTGATCAATGTTTCTCTCTCATTGATGTTTCTAACTCTCTATCCCTCTCCCTTCTTTTCTGTAAAAAGCCAATAAAATATATTTAAAAGAAAAGATTTATCTTCATGCTTTTCAAAATTGCCCACAGAAGTCATAAATTTTTTTTATATTGAAAAGGTTGTAATGGATAATACTCTTTTCTATTCTTGGTAACATTCATCTCTCTCATGAACATTTTTTACACATGTATATAGACTAATGTTTTGGGTCCATGGAGACTTCAGAGTCAAGTGCTGCTTCCTTGAAATATTGAAACCTAAAAGGACAGCACTTACTGAAAATAAGACTGACATCACTGCCCCATTCCACACACCATATGGCACCAAATAGCCTCCACTCGCTGCCAAGATGTAATTCAAATCAGTGACCT
Organism: Antrozous pallidus; assembly: GCA_027563665.1. Taxonomy (NCBI): domain Eukaryota; kingdom Metazoa; phylum Chordata; class Mammalia; order Chiroptera; family Vespertilionidae; genus Antrozous; species Antrozous pallidus. The sequence goes on along the minus strand of CM050514.1, from coordinate 16,114,439 downwards.
AGAAATAAAAGACTACATATCCCATTACCAATCAATCCCTTGAGCCACTCAGTCTCTGCTCAGTAATATTTTAATAAATCATTTTCGTTTATATTGATGAGCTGTTAATGCAAATTGTAAGTAAAAGGATAGTTGACTTTTATTAGCAGTGACATGCATATATAATATGCTATACCAAAAATGCCATGCTCTATGATCAACATAATGCCATACAACTCATTCATCAGAAAAAATATGGAATGCTTTATAGAACTTCATGAATTCATACTTTTATTTCTGATTTAATGTCTTATATTGTTTCTAAACAACTGGCTATGGCAGACATTATTAAATACAATTTAGGTTCCATTATATGTTGTTTTTTTAATTTATGAATTAACAAGAGTTAGTTCTAATAAGAGAAAGAGTATAACAACTCTTAGTCACTATCTTAAAAGCTAGTTGATTAAAACCTATTTGGTTTACGTTTATAGCTCTAGTTGTGTAATTCTATGCACATGACTTGATTTTGTCTGACCCTTTCTCTTTTTTAAAATATATTTTATTGATTTTTTACAGAGCGGAAGGGAGAGGGAAAGTCAGAAACATCGATGAGAGAGAGACATCGATCAGCCGCCTCTTGCACGCCCCCTACTGGAGATGTGCCCGCAGCCAAGGTACATGCCCGTGCCGGAATCGAACCCGGAACCCTTCAATCCGAAGTCGGACGCTGTATCCACTGAGCCAAACAGGTGTCGGCTGACCCTTTCTTTTCACTGCTTTTCTTATACTGATGGCATCATTCATATTAACTGTGACACCAATTAACAACCAGTATTTTAGAGATTTTGAGGTTTTGCATAGCTATTGCCATTAACTCTCCTCCAAACTGTAATTCCTAGATATACTGATTCACTCATTCAGTCTACATTACTTTAGCTACTTTATGCATTGTAATAAATGTGAAGAACACAAGTATTAACGACAAAGAGCCCAAATGCAATGCCTAATGGAAAAGTAAAGAAGGGTTATTTTATTAAATTATATCATTATTTTCACTTATTCAATTTTAAAAGAGTCAAAAAGTAAGCATCCTCTAAATGTGGGGAAAAGAAACCTCCTCTGCCTCCATCAGCCACTTGATGTACCAGCCGTGGTGCTGTCCTCGATGCTGTGGTCAGCAGGATACAAAAAAGCAGAACCATCGGGCCACCAGTCTTGGAGGCTGTGGGAAAAAGAAGCATTATTGATGAAGTCTGTTAAAGAAAAAACATACACCCAGAGAACAGAGGCTGAGCAAACCTGCTGCAGAGTGAGAGTTGTCTGAATGCACTTGCCTCACTAGGCAGCTGTGCTGAGTTGCTGCTTGTCATTGGCTGGTGTTAAATCCATATGTAATACATTTCCTTGTTCAGGAACATTTTTATGTTACATACCATTTCTGGATGTTCAGTGATTAAGATCAACATATGGACAAAAAAACAGAAGGCAATTTCAATAAAGCACTAACAGTCAACATTTCAAGTGCACATTGTCAAGTAAAGTACTCTAGACAGAAGTTGGTTGCTTCCAGTTTTGTGGTGGTTATGAATAAAGCTGCTATAAATACTTCTAGGCAGACTTATGTGTGTATCTCTCTAATAAAGAGACATGGTCATAAGGACTGTTACCACGGAAGGCTTGACCAGACCGGAAGTCAGTGCTGGGTTGCTATGGCGACCCAGAACTGACTGGGCCACTTCCATGCCTGACCCAGCACTGGCTGCCTAGGGGGCTAAGGATCAGGACCTGAGAGAGGCTTGCAGAGAGAGGCAGGGTCTGATCTGTAAAATCTGTGACAACTGTTGATCAGAACTTGCCTTTCTTTCTCTCCTGGCCTGGCCAACAGCTGCGCCTCCAATTTCTCTCCAGGCCTCTACCTTTCTGATCAGGCTCCAGTTAATAGGCCCAGAGAGCCTGGCTGGCATAGAAACTGAACAATCAGAACCAAATCTGGGTCAACTGTGAGGAGCCAATTGCTGCCTAGGAGGTGGAGCTTTTGACGCTGACTGGCATAGAAACTAACCAATCAGAACCAAGTTGGCCAGCAAGGGAGGGCAGTTAGGTGTGATCAGGCAGGCAGAGACAATTAGGAGCAATCAGGCCAGCAGGTGAGAGAAGTTAGGGGAAAGATCGGGCCAGCAGGGGAGGGCAGTTGGGTTTGAGATCAGACTGGCATGGGAGGGCAGTTAGGGGTGATCAGGTCAGCAGGGGAGGACCACTGGGGGCTACGTCAGGCCAGCAGGAGAAGGCAGTTAGGGACAATCAAACTGGCAGGCAGAGGAAGTTAGGGGTGATCAGGCAGGCAGAGGCAGTTAGGGGCAATCAAGCAGGCAGGCAGAGAGGTTAGGGGCAATCAGGCAGGCAGGAAGGTCACTGGTTAGGAGCCAACAGTCCCAGATTGTGAGAGGGGTGTCCAACACAAGGATCAGGCCTAAACTGGCAGATAGACATCCCTGGAGGGGTCCCTGATTGGAGTGGGTGCAGCTGGGCTGAGTAAACCCCTTCCCCGCTGCATCTGTGCACGAATTTTTTTTACTTGGCCTCTAGTATGTACATAAGAATCTAATGAGTTGGGGAAAGGGACATCATTGCTGACTATGGTAAGACAATGTTTAGTTTTGTAAGAAACTGCCATGTTTTCTTCTAAAGCGTACCATTATGATGAAAGATTCTTACCATATTATCAAAATATGAATTCATGTCCTTGGAGAGGGTGAGCAAAAAGGTACTGACTTATACAACTTTGGAAATGAGTGGAGCTTGTAAAACTAAAAGCAAAAGGAACTTCATATAAGCACATTACTCTAGTAGTAATGTTTCCCCCAGGGTACAAGTGAACAGTTATGGAAGAATATCCCTGTTGATGCAATATTAAAAAAAATAAATAAATCTGAACTTGGTATGAACTACATGGGATTGCCATTGCATACAAGCAAACTAATATTCTACCAGTTGAAATAGAGACTATCATTGACAAAAGATCAAAAGATTATTTGTGTGCTTTGTAAATATAAATATGGTAAATTACCTTTCTTCTAATTAAGTTAATGAAAATGTGAACAGAAATCCTTCATTATGTCACTCTAGACTGAGAGAATAGATAGCAAGGTATACCTGTTTCAGATAGCAGAATTTGTTATAAATGTTGGTTTTATCATGTTTTATTTTTACATCCCTTTTTCAATATTGGTTACCAGGAGTGGAGCTTGTTTGTTGTTAACTCTTTCTACCAGTGGATTAAAATCCTAATATTTCAAAACTTCAGATTTAGACTTTGACTTAAACCATACCGGGCATTTGTCTGGTCTTTGGTCTTGCAATTTCAACTAAAATTAAAAGCTGTTTGTAAATCTGATCCTTGAGTGACTGACCATGCCACTCCTTAAAATTATTCTTGAAACACAGCTCCCATTAACTCCTCACACTCCCATTAACTCATTACCTCAAGACTCTCTCCCAGAACCTACCACCAAATAAGGGGAGTAATCTACTTTTACAAGACTAAATATCAGATAGACGTGGATAGATGGATAAAGGTACCAGGTAAGAAAGCCAGCTAAGAAAGATGATGTTTTAACACAGTGTTGTGCGTAGAAGGTGATCAGTAAAGATTCATAGAATGAACGAAGAAACTGAGAATGTATTTTTTCAAATAATAGAGGTACCAGTGTGTTCAAGACATATATTAGCTTTCAATAGCAATTGTGTTCCATGTAGGCACGCTTTGATTTTGATCTACATAAAATCATTCTGCAACACTTATATGGCTTTCTGATATAACATTTATTATCTTTCCTTATGGCTATTTACTTGGCTTACTTTCTTGTCACTTTCCTGGTTAACAAAATCATAAAATATAGCATTTCTACTCATTCTTGGTGTTCACTTCTTTTGTACACTTCATTTTTAACCAGGCTCTTAATACACACTGTAAAAATACTCATATTTCAAGTATTTCTAATAGAGTTATAAGTAGAGTAGTTTCCTTCTTGAGGGTTATAACTTCATTTGATTTAATTAAATGGATCAAATTAAAGCAAATGGTAGTATAATCCCCAGAGTAATGTATTTTCCAGTTAGGGAAACTGCCGTTGTAGTGCAAGATGGCTCACATACTACATTTGAAATGTTTTCAGACCTCACTTTTTAACAGTTTACAATAACTCTAAATAAAATAAATGCTGAAAATTTTAGGAACAGGGGAAAGGCTGGGGAGGGTGGGGGGCGGGTGCTGGGGGAGATCAACCAAAGGACTTGTATTGCATGCATGTGAGCATATCCAGTGGATGCAAGACACTGGGGCGGGGGGGAGGGAGCAGGTGGGAACATGTGCTGGGGGGTAGGGGAGGCTGGGGGGAGGATAACTGGGGGGGGGGGAAGGAAAACATATGTACTACTATTAAATCTAAGTTATACTTCAAAAAAAATAAAAATATTAAAAAAAGAAGTTTTAGTTACCATTAAGTGTATCTCCTTAATTTATAAGTATTATTTTATTGCCCTGAGTTGTAATTGCACTATACAGTTGAATACTTAAATGCATAGATATTTCAAAAGTTGAAAAAAAATTAAAAGATGTAGAAGATGATGTATTTTCTTTAATTTCAAGTATACTGTGAAGACACATCCCTCCTTAAGAGCTAAGAAATATTGAATGTGATAGGTGCAAATGTATACATCTTGCACTATAATGTATTAAGTGATGACAAAATAATTAATATGTTTAATATAAAAAAAACTTTGAAGCTCTTAGTTTATCCACTCTCAATTTGTAGACACCTAAATTAGTGCAAGTTGTTGTTATCCTGATTAACATTTATTTTCATTTTTTTAAGAAATATATTTGGGCCAAGACCGGTTTGGCTCAGTGGATAGAGCGTCGGACTGCGGACTGAAGGGTCCCAGGTTCGATTCCGGCAAGGGCATGTACCTTGGCTGCGGGCACATCCCCAATAGGGGGCGGGCAAGAGGCGGCTGATCGATGTCTCTCTCTCATTGATGTTTCTGACTTTCTATCCCTCTCCCTTCCGCTCTGTAAAAAATCAATAAAATATATTAAAAAAAAAAGAAATATATTTGGATGTTTGAGGAAACTCACATATAATCTCTCCATTATAGCTCTATCCTCTGTCATAGGTATCTAAGTAACCTGCAATATTAACTTTGTTCATAAATGTGAACCATGTATATTAAACTGGATCTCCAATTACACAGTCTTCTACTTATGTTGTAAACACTGTTAAGGAAATAAATCCTAAGGGATGTCAAATAATTTCTAATATTCTCAGAACTTTCAGGAAAATTGTGAGACTGCAGATACAAAGATGGTTTTCTAGCTTAGCTTCAGCTGCTGACTGTATGATCTAAGAACAGTTATTACATTTTCCATCCTCATTTGCCATTATATATTGAAGGATGGGGGAAAGAGCAGGAAGAATGTATGAAGAAACTGTGAAAATTGAGAACAATGACCATCAGGCATCCTAAAAAATGACAGGGGGGAGAAAAAAAACTAATTACAAACTAAATGTCTCTTTTGTGACATAGTAATATAATGAATTTCTGTATTGATGAGTTTTTAGATTATGCACAAAAATTTATATTGATTTCTGCTCTGTTCTCATAGATGTCTGTGATATCACCAAAAAGAAATATATATATATATATATTTTTTTTTTTTCATTTTAGAAAGGGGGCTATATGTCAGCTTAGGAGGTGCAGCTCTATGTTAGATGCCAAGCTAGAGATGGGAGAGATTTCTGTAGCACAAGCGTTGCTTGCGCTGTTCTTTCCCATCATCTGATTAATTCAGAATAATTGAGAACTTGTCTGGTTTACCCATTAAGCAGAGGGCAGTCTCATACTATTTACATGGCTGAAGCACTTAACTGCCTATTTTGCAGGTTCCAAATGAGTCTTTTTGGTTTCTGGGGCTGATAAATATGTAAGGTACCTTTCCTATAGCAGAGGTAAGAAAGGCTTCTGAGGCAGCCAATACCTGTCACTTTAATACCTTCCAAAGTGGAGCAATGCTTGAAATGATGGACCACGTATTCACCTAGGCAGAAAACAACAGTGATATCAAGAAGCAGCAAATACATCAAAAGGTAAGGGAGAGGTAGAAGGCTTGGAAATCCCAGTGAAATTATAAAGCAGCTATAGTAAGAATAGCAGACAGAGAAAACTGAAAGGAGGCATGATGGCCTTTAAGGTTCAGCAGAAGTCACTGTATAATTCTGGGCACACCATTTCTATCGACTACTAGAGGACCAGTGCACTGAGGGGGGTGTCCCTCACCCAGCCTGCACTTTTTCTAGTCCGGGACCCCTTGGGGGATGTCCGACTGCCGGTTGAGCCTGATCCCTGTAGGACCCCTGTAGGGCCTCAACTGGCAGTCGGACATCCCTCTTGCAATCCAAGACCACTAGTTAATAACTGGTCTCCTGCCTGCTGGCCTGATCCCCCTAACTGCTCTCCCCTGCTGGCCTGATTGCCCTAACTGCTCTCCCTTCCAAACCTGATCACCCCTAACTGCCTCTGCCTTGGCCCTGCCAACATCACTTTGTCCGGAAGGATGTCCTGGTCTAATGAGAATATTACCCTTTTATTAGTATAGATAGAGGCCTGGTGCATGGATAGGGGCTAGCTGGTCTGCCCTGAAGGGGGTCCTGGATCAGGGTGAGGGACCCCTTGGGAAGTGGGACCAGCCTGGGCTAGGGGCTGCCGGAGGTTTGTTGGCAAGCCATGCCCCCATAGGGGTAGGGGTCCCCACTGGGGGCAGTGCTGGCATGGGCAAGGGGCTGAGGGTCCTTTCCAGGCCAGCTACACTCCCATTAGAGTTAGGGTCCCTGCTGGGGTAGAGTGGTCTTGGGAAAGGAGCTGATGGCCCTGTGCAGGCTGGACATGCCCCCATCTGGGTTGAGGTCCCTGCAGGGGGGCATGGTTTGGCTGAGTGAGGGACTTATGGCCATTTGCAGGCTGGCCATACCCTCATCAGGGTGAGGGTGCCCACTGGGGGGTGTGGCTAGCTTGTGTGAGGGGTGAGGGCTGTTAGGGGGTAAATTACAGGCCAGCCAAGCCCCTGGCTTTGTCCAGAAGGTCTCTCCTGGTCTAATTAGCATATTACTCTTTTATTAGTATAGATAGTTATTGCCTTTGCCTCATGCTATAAGAAAAATTAGAGTTAATATTTGTTTTGTTTTGTTTTAGATTATGTGTGTGCATGGGTGTGTACATGTCTTTGTTGCAGGTGGTACAATCTAAGTTATTTATAAAATCAGATTTACATGGAATTGCTAAGTACATTTTTGGGGAGATTAGGTTGATCAGAAACTGAGATTGGTGATTAGCAACACTACCTGCTATCCAGTTATTCTGTCAAGATGGTGGGCCATAAATCCTCCTCTATTTAAATTACTGAAATGTTTGCTTCTCCCCATTCCACAGCCTCTCAAAAAGTCAGTCCTTTCTAGATGGGTTCGCTTGCTTCTAATCTTATGTTTCATTGAATTATTACATAGGCAGTGAGTGCTTTCATGAAAGAGGTGGGGGGGGCCGCAAATTTGGCATACTACCTTACCGTTTAAAAACTTTTGTATTTACCTATTGTCTTTAGTGTAAGAGCACACAATAGTTCACATGGATTTATAAGGCTCTCTATACCCAGCCTGTTTTACCAATTTTTCCTACATTCTCTGCTAGACTGTAAATCTGTTAGTTTATGAACATGGTATACTTTCACTTACCTGCTGACTTGTTCTTGCTTTTCCCTGTGCATGGATTACTTTTTTTGGGGGGGGTGGTATTTGTAAATTTTAAAAATTTTATTTATTTTTATTTTTTTCTTCTTTATTGATTAAAATATTACATATGTGTCCTTAGTCCCTTATATCCCTTTTGCTCTCCCCTACCCCCATTCATACTCTCACCTCACTGGTGTCTATGTCCATTGGTTATGCTTATATTCATGCATACAAGTCCTTTAGTTGATCTCTCCCCCTTACTCACACCCTCCCATATCTTCCCTCTGAGGTTTGAGCATCTGATTGAGGCTTCTCTATCTCTGGTGGATTACTTTTTTTAATGTTATCTTTTCTTATAACATAACCTTATAACACCTAAACATCTTGAGAGAAGTTTTCAATGAATGTTGAACTAACTTGATTAAATTGGTATATTCTCCCATTGTGCACTGTATATTCCTTTTAATACCTTTTTGGTGATGAAGTATTATTTAATGTCATATTTATTCCTGAAGCATTCTAAGCTCTAAGAGGGTTCCAAATACACCATGTTTCAAAAAGAACTCAATTAACTTGCTCATGATGACATATCTAGTCATAGAAGAAGACCATCTGTGAAATTTTAGGCTGTGTGTAAATGTCCTTGAGGAATGCCTAGAATGAAAAAAGAGTGGTAGATGCTGAAGTATTCAGATGGTATGAGCCTCTAAGGGAAGAAGGTTTGTACTGGGAACTTCTCCCAAATGGGAGCCATAGTCACTATAGAAAATGAAACTTACATAGAAAAATCTCAGCAGAAAAACATGTTTTGTGAAGCAAGGATAAGGAGGCACTGTGGTCGTAAGTGTTAGGAATCTTAAAGAAGAGCTTCAAGAGCCTGTCACAGGTGAGTTGGCTCTAGAATCTAAACAGGTAAGAAAGGTCCAGGGAATGGCCAGACAGGGGTCAGCTTGCAAAAGAGCTAATGATTCTCTGAAAGAATACATCATGAGAGAAGAGTAGGTCAAAACAAGCTTCATGAATGAGAATTTCTCTATATCAAATATAATTTATATTCTTTAAAACATATTGTTATTACCCAAATAAACATCAATAATCAAATTATTAGAAATCAATCCTATGTACACTTGGGGTGACTTATGATTCTTACTTATTTTAGAGACTGCTTCTAGCTAAACAAAACATGAATATATCCACAATTTTCTTATGCCCGAATCATGATATTTCTTTTTCATCAAAGCTCTATTAATACATTTGAAACATGGCATCACTAATTTCTCCTCTACCGATTACTTTTAATAGATCTAATTTTTGTGTTTTAAATCTTTTAGAAGCCTTTTGAATCATTTTTTAATATTCTGATAAAATTATATTAAATTATTGTTTGAATTATATGAAATATAAATGTACCTCTATATAAATAAATGTACCATCTTCGGAAAATATTCATAACATCACATATTCTTCCCATTCTAAATCATGTTTTTTCATTTACTCATAATCTTCTATATTACTATATAATTATTTTGCCTATAGTGCTACAGATTTTGTTATTTTTTATTAAAGGAATAAAAGTTAATAAAATAAAATAGAGTAGAAAACATAGAAGCAAAACATAAATTGGATTTTATGAAATATACATATATATTTATCTTGGTTATTAAAGATATATAGTAAAAAATATTTATATATACCCCCTATAAAAACTCATTAATTTTAATACATACATAGTACATATATAATTTTAATACATATAACATTGTTTATTTCTTTTTTCATTTTGATACAGTATTTTAAAATTATTTAAATAAAATGCATGTAGTAGTGCATTCATTTTTTACTTAATTCTAATTTTCATTGTCATGATCTGTGTGTTTCTCTATTAAAAGAAATGTTTTCATTTATGTAGAATAGATATTTGGTCTCTTTATTAAACAACATTTGACATATACGTTTGTTATCTATTGAAGTAATGATGTATGCATACTTTTTATATTATCTATTAAAGTAAAAAAGTATATGAAGAGATTTTTTATATATTTTGCATCATCTTGAATTATTCATTTTGTGTGCAGTTTTTCTAAATTCACTGTTGATTTTTGCATAGTTAAGTAATAAACTCATTTGTCTTTTTTGTTATATTTGTCAGGTTGTCATGTTGGAATCTCACTGTCTTTATAAATGTATCGTTTTAAGCTCCAGAGATAACAAAGCTCTAATGAATGTTTCCCTCTAAGCTATCAAAACAACTGAAATATAACATTTTCTGGGCTCAGTGACACTGATACTTATCAATAATTTACTGTTTGCAAGGACAACAATGGGTCTTTCATTTGCTTCCACATTTTATGCAAGAACAGAGCAAGCCTCAGAGAGGCTGCATAATCACAGGATTCATACACTAGTAAACCATGGAGCTGAGATTCATGCTAATGTTCACGTCTTCATAAACAATGTTCTTTAGATTATAGCATGTTGCTTTCCAACCCAAAACATTTAGAAAAAGAGAAAAATAAATAGGAGAGCCTTGTCAAGATAGCAGTCCTAAGGAGGGCTGAAGTCTAAATATTGTAAGAACTCACACCTTACTTCTGAAGTTTTTGTGATGAATATAATTCTCTCAGTCATGTTTTCCCTTCTAGGTTTTGTTATCTTTTATACTCTCATTTTTTCCTTTTCACATGTTGAAATAAAAGAGGAAGTTCTCCAAAATGTCTTGAAGGGCACTATAATTAATGACATTTTTAATGAGTTGAGTTTTTAGAACTGTGCATTCCTGTGACACCTTACTGAAGCACCCAATTAAAACATAATTAGGATAAATCACGTTGAGAAAGGAGATAACCTCATATCTGCAAGTACAAACCATAAAATTTTCAAGGTGACTCTCTCAACACTTTTAGAATAACAAGAATTAAGTAGAAAGATGATAATTATTTTAATATCAACAAAGTTATTTTAAAATATATCATTTTCAGTTTAATATAAAAACAGTACATTTTACAAAAGTATTTATTACTAATATTTTATTGAAATAAAGTAGAAGATATCTGTCACTTGTTTTCAATGTCATTTTGAAGTTCTTAATAGCTTGTTTGTTCATTCATCCATTTTTGCACGCAGTTATTTATTCATAAAATGTTGATTGTTAATTGTGTACCATTGTAGGATCAAGACCTCTGTGGACAAATATGTGTTAGGATTTCATTTGATATTTAAAATATGTTTATTAAAGTTTTTCTCATATTTCAAAACTTAGAAATAAGTTTACTACAAAACAAATTACCTAAACATAACTTCCATGAGAGACTTAAATTATTTAGAATAATGTTAGATATAACTTTAAAAATTCTTGATTGCCCACATTTGTACATAAAATGTAAGTATGCATTTCATTCACAAAATTATTGTAAAAACATTTCTAAATCACTAAAATACAGAGAGAAATTTATGTTTAGATTTGTGACCCAGTGGACGGATTTGTGCACATTGAAAGGGAATTAATTACAAGGTGGCCTGTGGGGTGGGACTGGGCATGATGGGCTGGACATGCCTTGGAGCCAACCTCCTGCAGTCCTTCCGTGACTGGCCACACCTGGGGTGGCTCGAAGGGTGTCTGTGGAATAAGTGGTTTCTCTCCGGCAGGTAGGGTCCCTATGCATGGCCTGCAGAAATTGGACCAAAACTGCCTCTCCAACAGCCCTCAAGGGGCCTCAGAGTGAAAGAGGGCACTCTGCAAAGTTGCTGTTATACAGGGTGTGGAACGCAAAAGTAAGTGTGCAATAAACCAGATTCAGGACTGAAAATGCCCCAGCAACACCATAACCCATGGCTGATGGTGGAATTGTGTGGCCCTGTGAAGAACTGGGTTCCCTCCTCTCTGGTTTTAGGATGCATCACCCAAGAACTGCCACTGCCAAGTCATCGCAGCAGGAGGGGAGTGTACGTAATACCTACTAGTTGGACGGACACTTAGCATATTGCCTTTTATATTATAGATAACAGGTGTGGATAATGTTTATAAATTTAAGCTGTCTTAATTGTTTTTAAAATATATTTTTGTTGCTTTCAGAGAGGAAGGGAGAGAGAGATAGAAACCTCAGTGATGAGAGAGAATCACTAATTGGCTGCCTTCTGCACACCTCACACTGGGAAATGAGCCTGCAACCTAGGCCTGTGCCCTGACCAGGAATCGAACCTTGACCTTCTGGCTCATAGGTCAATAATCAGTTAGCCACACCAGTAGGGTAGTGGGGTATTTTTACATTGATGTCCAGAGATCTTGAAATTATAGTCATGCATGGCATCATGACATTTTGTTCAACTATGGACCATATATCTGATGGTGGTCCCATCTATATATATATATATCAAAGCCTAAGTGGGCATTACGACCCAATGAGTGGAATGACCAGACAACCAACTGCTAGCTATAATGTGCAGTGACACAGACTTGCTGGTGGGACCCTGACAGCCCCGAATCTGGTTCACCCGCACCTTGGAACCAGACAGAAGGGAAGAGGGAGCCCAATTTCTCATGGAATCGACTGTTGGTTATTTTGCTACTGGGGCTAACCTCTCACCTTCCCTCCCCCCGGCAGGTTGCCCCCCCTGCAGCTCTGATCGCAGTCCAGGCCTACGGAACCCACCTGTGTATGAATTTGTACACCAGGCCTCTAGTGAGATTATAATCAAATCGAAAAAATGCTTTTGCCTAGTGACATCATAATTGCCCTAATGTCATAGCACAACACATTACATTAGCCTACAGAATTCAGTGCAGGAAGAGGCTGAATGGGTTTCTATCCTAGTACCAATACGCAAAAGTTATAGCCTAAGTATGTAATAGGCCATACCATCAAGATTTGGGTAAGTGCATTCTATTATGTTTGCACAATGACATAACCACCTAATGACACATTTCTCAGAATGTATCCTCATCGTTAGGTGATGCATGATTATCCTGACATAGCAGACTTCTTTGTAAAAATATTTTTACAGTAATGTACCTTGTTTATATATAGTACATATATAATGTATATGACAAGGTATGTTACCAATGTCACATACATTCTGTGTATATATTCCCATCAATGTGCAACTTCACATACACACTAAGTATATACAATAGGCAGAAAATACTTCTCTGAAGGCAGAATTTCTTATGTTATCTTTTTCTTGAAATAGCAGTTTTCAGATCAACATTGGGATTAAGTAATAAATGAGAGTTTTTATTCTTCATACATTGACTTCTCAAAAAAGTTTCAAGTTTATTTAATATGTAACTGATAGTAACTCAGAGAGAAACTCCTGGGATAATGTAAATGAAATTTAGTGCCAAAGGAAAGTCCTATGGATTATTACTTTAGAAGTCTAAAAAAAATTAGAATTAATTCTTCTGCACTAAAATAAAGAAAGAAAACCAGTTACTTCAATGTCTAATCATGATGAAAAGATAGTGTGTTTCCATAGCAACTAAGTCCTGAGTATTTTTCATTCATTTATTTTCTACCAGAATGCACCTCATTATGGTGAAAAGAAATTCAGTGTCACATATATAAAAACTGTATTTTTTATAGAACCAAATACATTTTTTGGTCTAGGATGACTAAGTAAAGATGCTGAAATCCAGTATGGGCTTGAAATAAATTGAAATGTGAGAAGAAATGAAGTTTCTTTTGAATTTTACTTATGTATGCAGCATCCATTATTGGAACATCCAAGAGAGATGCTTTTTGACAGGCTCGGCTCTTTGGATAATTTATTTTTATTTCCTCTATTAGAAATTAATGTCAGTGGTACTTCTGGAACAAAGTTAAGAGTCAAAATTTGTCTGGCAATAAGATTTATTTTTTGTACTATAAAAACACCTGACAAACTATCTACTTGATATTGAACTTTCAAAATACTTTCATTGTACATTTTGTAGTAGCAAAATGTGTTAAAAATTGACTAATGTGTTTCCTGTAGTTACTTGTAAAAATATAATTTTCAATTATGACTACGTTACATAATTTGACAATACTGTAATTTTGATTGGCCCATTGATGGCTTTCTTGTTTCCAACTTGCAAATAAATTATTTTATTTTTGGAAGCACAATTTTAGCCTGTCCAGCTTTCTCATGTACTAAGTTATATAGTTTAAGTGTGTTATTTTGACACACTTAATTGTGACTTTGTCACACTTGTGAGAATATCTCACAATCTTCACTTACTTTATTTCACTAATGCATTTCCATAGGACTCTTGCATTTTTCTGCACAACTACTTTCAAAAGCTTGTCCTGTATTTGTTGAACTATCTTTAATCTTCAGAGCTCTCTAAGTTTCAGGCAAGTACATTACACATAAAATTAATATTTTATAATAAACCTAGTGTCTTGTGACTGTACAACCTTGGTAAATTAATACCTTGGGTTTATTGTTTATTTATTTATTCATTTTTACCTTTTTTTGGTAGATCCCTGTGGATTTTCTATGTATACAATAAGGTTAGCTCTGAATTAAGGTATTTGCACATCTTCTTTTTTTAATCTGTAAACTTTTCTTTTTACTTATTGCCTTATAGGACTGGGTGAATAATGTTTAAAAAATATGATGAGACCGGATATCCTTGACTTAGTAGAAAGGCACTCAGTCTTTTACAATTAAACTACAGGCCTGTTGCATGAAGATTTGGGCCATAGGCTTTTCTTCCCCTAGCTGCTGGCACCAGTTTTCCTCCGGCACCCGGGACTCAGGCCTTCACTCTGGCCACTGCCTTCCATCTTTAGTCTGGCCAGAGTCTTCGCTGGAGCTGGAGCCTTCAGTCTTCACTCCAGCTGGACACTGCTCCTATAGCTCCCTCCACCCTCCCTCCCTTCTTCCCCCTCATAGCAGGTGTCCTGCCCCACTGGGCACTTCGCTCCTGCATGTGTGTTGCCCAGAAGCTTGCCTGGAGCATCTCGGGGGCAAGGCCGCAGCCATGTTTGTTGGGTTAATTTACACATTCACTCCTGATTGGCTGGTGAGCATTGTGAAATAACTGTCAACTTGAATGTTTCTCTTTTATTAGTTTAGATGTGGTCTCAGCTGTAGGTTTTTCTTGTCAGCTTTTTTTTTTAAAGCAGGTTAATAAATAAGATATTTCCTTCTATTCTTAGTTTGCTAAGAAATTTTATCATATGTAAATGTATTAAAATGATCTTATGGCTTTTTATTTTTATTTGTGCAAAATATGAACAAAAGCATGGTTGAATTTTAAATGTTGAACAAACTTTGCATCCCTTGGATCCATATTATCATGATACTATTAAATAATCTTCATACTCCCACAGTGCATATGTGACACGGCATCTGCACCAATTTTGGCTGTGATAATTTGGTTCTGAAAATGTGGTGTGCTCACAGAATACATTGGGCAGTGTCTGGATTGTTGTATTCCTTTAAAGTTTAACAGCTTACTTTTCTAATGAGGATTTGCTTCATGCATTATTTGTGATTGCTTCAAGTAGACTTAACTCTGAATATAGTTTTGCATTTCTATCAAGGTGTGACTGCTCCTTCATCTCTACTGAATGCCCAATCTCTCTCTCTATATATAAAAGGCTAATATACAAAGTGTCCCTTAGGAAGTTCGACTAGGAGACCAAGAGTTCAATTGATTGCTGTAATGTGAGCTGACCACCAGGGGAAAGTGTGGAAAAAAGGAAGGCCCAGGCCAGTAGCTGGAAGTCCCTGATCAGCCCTGATTGCCAGCCAGGCCTATGGACCTTACCCATGTACAAATTTTGTGCTCTAGTATAATGAATAAGGATTAAGATAAAAATTCTCCATGTCCTTGTGACATCTGAGAATTGTTTAACTTAAAGCTTCTCTGTTATTTTTGTCTAGTTTCATGGAGTTTCATCACACACACATACACACACACACACACACACACACACACACACAGCTTAGTGTTCAGTAAAACACAATAACAAAGGGACTTGCATTCAGATTTCTGAAGCTCATTTTCAGTGTGACTTTCAGTAGGAAATAAATAATAGCTTAGGAAAACCATGTGACTTGGCATGTTACAAAATCAATTACCAAATTTCAAAGTTGTGCCTCAAGTCAGATTGTAATCCAAATGACCCTTTTCCTGCAACATTTTTTTTTCATTTCTTCATTTAGCGAAATGTGACTTGGGATTCAGATCATAGTTCAAACATTACATTTAATTTTGAAGCTTTTCTTAAATACTATAGCCTATATTAGGTACCCATCTATGTGTTCTTTTGTTCCCTCTCTCTAAGAATTTATCATAGTAATTACAATCTCTTTTCATTTTTTTTCTTTTCTTAACTAAAATATAAGATATATAACTGATGGATCTCTGTCTCTATCATGTCATGTAGATGCGTTAGTTGTCAGCAATTTGAACATTAAAGCAGTGATAAATATTCGTAAAAAATAGCTAAAAATTTACAATAACTATGAATATTATAAATGTGTACATATTATGAATTATGTGTTTTAAATTTAAGAAGCAAACATCTACATTTTTGTATGACTTGTATCTCAAGAATAAATTCCTATAACACATACTCCTGGGGCAATCCTAAAAGGACATTTTGGAGTGCTATGTCAATGATATATGTGATTTCTTTAATCATTTTTCTTCTGTGAGTTATATTACTTGATGTGTGTGCAGCCATTTTGCTTTCCAGAGCAGTGCAAATGTTGGTTTTGATATGTGGCTTAGTCCTTAGCTATCTTTATGATCATTTTTCTTCACATACCCATCTCTAACCTTTGAGAATTTCTAAAGTGTTTCTAATCTAATATTTCCTGAATTAGAGAGCTGAGAGCTGAATGAAAAGTATTCAAAGAGAAAGATGCTTACCTTAATATGATTCTTACCTCAAAAATTCATTCATCCATTGCTTTAAAAAGACCCAAGACAGCTGGCCTTCGGGTCAGAGAAACAAGTCACATATTATAGAAAAGAAATAGCTCAGTCTATAAATAATTTGCTATAGTTTATCATTTCTCTTTAAAGAAATAATAGGTTAAAAGCATAGTAACTGTAGACCCAAAGGAAACATTTTATGGGGAATCATTTTACTATATCAGTTTTTTAAAAGGCCCGGAGAGTAAAGGAAAGTATATAGTTTTCCGCCCCACTTTCTCACCCTATGTCTGTTTATTGAATTGATAGGCAAACCTAGTGGTTTTTTTCTATAGCTAATGATTTGAAATCTAAGGAACTCTCACTGGCATAATTACTAAGATATGGGTTTCTTTCTTTGTTGATTTAAGATCACAAAGGAAATTCTTTTATTGATCAATTTTAATTATGCTGATAATACAAAACAAGCAAAGTCATAGAGTTGTAAATTTTTATTTGGGGTGTTAAGTTAAATATCCAGATATGTAGATATTTAAAAGCATCTGGATTTTATTTTTTTTATATTTTTATTGATTTCAGAGAGGAAAGGAGAGGAGAGAGAGAAACATCAATGATGAGAGAGAGTCATTGAAAGGTTGCCTCCTGCATGCCCCCTATTTGGGATCAATTCTGCAACTTGGGCAGGTGCCCTGAGCAGGAATGGAAATGTGACCTCTAGATTCATAGGTTGATGCTTACCCATGGAGCCATGCCAGCCAGGTGAAAAAGCATCTGGATTTTTTAAATGTGTGTATTTGTTTCATAACACAGGAATAGCATTTGAAAGATATGGGCTCTCATCCTGATTTTACTCCTACCTGGCTATGAAAGTTCAAAAATAAAACCAGTCTCTGAACATTACATTTGCCAGGCACAAGCATAACTCAACTCTATCTGCTCTCTCAAGTTCTTAGTTCCAAGAAACAAGACCTGATTCAATGTGTTAACAGAAAAAATGAGTATATTAAAGGATAATGGGTAGCATACCTTATTTCAATGAAGCCTTAAGCCTGATACTTCGCTACAACCACAAAGACATCTTTGCTGCAGGTACTGAAAAGCAGCACTCAGGCTTGGGATCAAATGGCACCACTTCTGCCTCTGCTACTGCTGCCTGGAGGGACTAATGTCCCTGACCCTGTCCTTATCAGAATAAATTCCACTTTTAACTTCTGACTTAAAATCCACTCCTTGACCTGATAAGAGGAATTGTCACATGCCTGTGATCTATTATCAAGAGAAGGTCAGAAAACAATTTATTTGCCCTCCCATTAGGAAAGCATATATTCAGGTGCTCCATTTTACAAGTATAAAGAGGTGCTTAAAAGTTTCTGATGGTTACAAAACATGAAGTCACATTTCACTGAACATGTTCAGTCTTAAAATGATGGCATATCTTATCTATGTGGAAAAATGTCTTTTATATGAGATTAATTAAAATTTGTACTTTGAATAGAGCTGTATTGACAATATGGAAATGTGGATTTGATAAGTCACACTAGCAACAACCAATGGGTGTTGAGAGTCTTTTATACACAAGGCCTTTGGTTAGGGATTGAAGATTCAAAGTGGTCCCTGTGCTCCTCCCTATGTTAGTACTTTGCTAACTCAAGTCTTGATAGTACCAACACTGTCAATTGAATAGGAAACAGTAAAAAAGTTGTATTGTCATGTGGTCCAATCAGACAATTTGAGTAATAGGATATTGAGCTAATTATCTATTGAATGATAAACTATGAAACTTTTAATGTTCTTTAAGACTAGAGTTCAAACTTTTGATAAACACCCAGAATCCTAGAGATGTTTATTGAAAAAAAGGTGAAGTTTCTTTTGAGACTTTGACCAAATGTGTCTAATTTGTTTTTATTTTTATGCATTTTTATATTTGATAGGTAATAAATAAATATTTTGATGTTTTATCTGTGTTACTTTGCTACTATTTGTACAGTAAGTAAAGGTAAATGATGAAATTATTTTGAAAGTCTAGTTGGGAAAATTAGAATATTTTTTTCATTCCCATAGAAGAAAGTATTGTGAAAATAGCATTTGCAATCATTCTGAAACTATAAAGAAAATTTCAATCAGGATTTCCTTTGCATATTACCTACATTTCTACCAGAGTTGTGTGTTACTCGGTTGATTGTGAATTTCAGCCTTTGTGGATGGCCAGCTGTTATTCTCTTGTTGGACACCATGCAGAGCATATCTAAGCATAAAACTTCTTTGAAGTGAACATGAATCTCTTGCTAGGTGAAGTTCAAAGGTGTATGAATTCCTTTCCCTTCCCTCTACATCACACCACTCTTATATTTATTCTTTTGTTAATTTGCATAAATATTCCTGGCACAAAAATAAAGCTAATCATATCTACACGAATGTAAACAGCACTTTTAATACTCATCACTTAATTTAATAGTACAGATTGTTTGCAAATTATTTTTAATATTCATATATTTATATTGTAAATGAAGAATAATTACATTAATGGTCATATTAATGCTATATATTGAATAGATAGTTCTCTTTTTTAAAAATACATTTTATTGATTTTTTACAGAGAGGAAGAGAAAGAGATAGAGAGTTAGAAACATTGATAAGAGAGAAACATCAATCAGCTTCCTCCTGGGACCCTTCAGTCCACAGGTACATGCCCTTTGCCGAAATTAAACCTGGGACTCTGCTGTCTATAGGTTGATGCTCTATCCACTGAGCCAAATCAGTCAGGACCATAATTTTCTTTTCATAACTATGTTAAATTAAACTGTCATTGAGTTTTATAATTTAGTTATTTTAGTTTTATTTTAGTTCAATTTTAGTTATAATTTATTTTATTTTTAATTTAATATTTCCATTAAGTCTTCTTTAAATATTCTAAATATTTAAACTCTCTAATAATAAAACCCTCTAGTTTTTTATTTGATTCTAGAAAATTTATAATGTCTTGGTGAAGTATTTTTATTATGGCTACTTTATAAATCTTTGCTAGAAAATTCTAACATCTCTATTATCTTGATGTTGATATCTGTTTATTGTCATTTTCGTTTGAGATGATCCTATTTCTTGACATAACCTGTGATTCCAATGAAAAGCTTTTCATTTTGTGTGCTATATTATGATACTTTGTTGAAGCTGTAGTTTAGAGAGCAAGAAAGCAACAATGCAACAAAAATAAAGACATAAAACCTGTCTTTAAAGATGAAAAATAGATTCAAAAGAACATGTGAAATAGGCAAGGACCAATTCATATGTGACCATGACATTTACTCTTACCTTAAAAGCAACAAGAACCCATTAAAACATTATAGGCAGAGAATAATCAGATTTTGTTTGTAAAGAAAATGTCCACAGTGTGATTGCTGGACTATCTCTACCTATCTATCTATCTATCTATCTATCTATCTATCTATCTATCTATCTATCATCTAACTATCATCTATGTATCTAAGCCTAACCAATCGAACAACCTAATGTCCGAATGACCAGTCACTATGATGCACACTGACCATCAGGGGGCAAAACTCAATGCAGGAGCTGCCCCCGGTGGTCAGTGCACTCTCATAGTGGAAGTGTTGCTCAGATGACCGATGGGCACCAGATGCAGGGCTCATGGCAGCAGCCACAGCCCAGAGACCAAAGCAGAGTGGAAGCAAGCCCACTGAGCCTAGGTGGCAAAGGCAGGTACAGCAGAGCTGGGATGAGTGGGAGTGGCAGGCAGGAGCAGCAGGCAGTGTTGGACTGCCAGTTTTGGCCTGATCCCCTCAGGCCATGCCGAGGCACCCCACCATTGCACAAATCCATGCACTGAGCCTCTAGTTTCTAATAATTAATTAAGTAAAAAGATGAAGTTTTGGCCAGTGATGGACTGGCCTCACAAGACAATACTGTGGGAAAATTCTCAGTATCAACAAAATATAAAGAACAATTATTTTTTTCCAGTGACTGACAAATCATTCCCAAACCTCATCTCTAAAATATGAAATTTTAGATTGTCTTATGCACATGTCCAGGTGTTCTTTGCATTCACTCATAATTCATAATTACTTATTGAGCGAAAAGTCCTGGTTTAAAGGAAAACCTAGTAGTACATCAAGATGCATCTGGTTCGCTTTGAAATAGCTTCAAATCATTTGATAAAGTGGTTGTAAAACCACTGTTTTGATATATCTCCAAATTGTGGAATAAAATAAGGAGTCATGTCTCAACTTCATAAGGTTATGGATTGTATATATAAGTTATAAAAATGTGGAAGATTGAAATGATGAAAAAATATAAGAACAAAAAGAAATAAAAATAGTTTAGTGCTCTTACTTATTTGAGTGAAAATTGTCCCTGTTTTTATTTATTTATTTATTTTAGGTAAAAAATGGAGGAAATCATAACTGTTTTTAAAAATATTTTAAAATTGTATGATTGATTACATTCAAGTATGCCTGCATCTTGTCTAATAATATTATAAATATTTTACCCATGATTGAAATTTAAAAAGTTGAATAGTGTCCAAATCATTGTTTTACTTTTATTTCAATATGTCATTATAACAAATGCATTAAAAACAAAATAGTATAAGGTTCTGTCCTATTGTAATATATATTTTTTTGGTTACCACAAAAAGCATATGTTCTCATCTGATAAAGAAATAATAGTATTGAAAGGCTTATGTTTCATTTATTGGAAATAACATTGAGGTGCTTTTTAAAAGGGTCTGATGAATTAAATTACTTTTAAAATATATTTTCTTCTAAGATATAGAAGATGTAGAAAGATAAATAGCAGTAAATTATATCCACTTAAACAATGCTTTATACTATATTATTTATCATCTCTTTTTTTGCCCTACAATTCATTACCCAAAATGTAGTGGCTTATTTAGCTAATTATTCTCTGTATTGAGTGGGCAATGATTTGGTTCACATCTCTACTGAGTTCTCTCCAGTGTCTAGAGTCAGTTTAGAGGTCAGCTGGTAGCTGGATGAGCTTATCAACTGCCCTCACATGTATAATAGTTGTCAGGCTGGTTGGTGAAAAGACCTCATTTTGGATGGCTCATTTTGTCACTATGTGCATATTAAACAGTAGGATATCTTTGGTATCTTCACAATATAGCCTAAAGGTTCCAAAGAGCAGTGAGTAAAGATAGACCCCAGTGTGCAAGCTCTTTTCTAGTTCCTGCTTGCATGAAATGTGCCATGGTTCCATTGGTGAAACCAAGTCATGTGACCATGCATCAGAGCACCATGGGTGGGGCAATTCTATTAATATAAGGAGAAGGATGATTGGATTCACTTCTGTAAACAATATCTTCATTATTTACATTTTTTCTAAAATGAACTACAAGGGAAAGTAGATAGTATCAATATGTATCTGCGTGAGCCTTATACCCACCTTTAATTTTAAATAAAAAGTAATGACTAGTAAAGGTAAGGTAGGGTACAAAAAGCCACATTAGGAGTTTAATAATTATTTTCTAAAATATCCTTTGTTGTAGGGGCCATCAAATAGGCTAAGAAAGCCACTAGGTATTGCTGGCCTAATCAGGAAAAACATTCTTTGATACTTTCAACAATCTAAAAAAAGAATCAGATATGAAATTTTCCAAGAAATATTTAGGCATACATTTCTGTTTAATGGTGTCAATTCCCATGACATACTTGGAAGACCCACAAATTGTCTGAGAATGTTATATCAGCAGAAAGTCTCAAGTTTTTATTAAAAGGAACATAACAACAAAAACAAAAGGAAGGCAGTCTACCCGATTGGCCTGAAGGGTTTTGTTTGCCTGCATGTATCAAAGCTCAGTAAAACATGAACAGGAGTTTGCAGTCAAGAAAGTAAGGATTCATTAGTTGAGAGGATGGTGCAATACCTGGAGTCACTGGTGAACTAGTGCTCAAAGGTATGGGTCCCAGGGGTTGGATTATACAGGGGGAAAATCATGCATCGTGATGACTAAAGGTGTTAGGGTCATGATCTCTACTGATTGGTTGATACTAAATAGGGGATAACTGATCACTGCATCTGCTCCTAAATGTCAGCTATAGAGCTCTTCTGATTTCGCAAAGATTTATTCTGTAGAATTGTTCCACTTTCCTGGGGCTTAAGCTAAAACACAGCCAAGACCAAGATGCTATCTTTAGTTTGATTAAAAACACTGCCTCTGTAGTCAAGAGAACCAACAACTTGTTCCTAAGACTACTGTATGCTGACCAGAACCTCATTTCTCTGAGGAGTTACTGAGTAAGCAAGGGATAGGGAGGTAGGTGAGTGAGGGTACTGGGTGAGGCCAGTTTGAGTCCAAGGGGGGGGGGGAGGTAATCAAAAGTAAAGACCAGATTAAAGAATTTAGGATTTTTATATGGTTACAGCTATCATACTCTAACATTTTTACAGGCAAGAAACAGACTGATAAAACTCAGTTGCAACAGACATGTTCACTCTAGCAGAAAAAGGAATAATAACTCAGGATCAGAGACTTAGGTCTAGAGGAAGGGATGCTGGACCCAGAGAGTGGAGCTGAGAATCTAGAGGATGGACTCAAGATCCTCAGAGAATTATTCCAAGGCCTTAAATCCTAATAGATTCTATTTAGTTGGACTTCAAAATTGCTCAGGTCTAGTGACTCCTCCTTCAATTTTTTTTTCTTCTTTGTTGGGAGTATTCCTAACTGTTACCTTATGCCTGTCCCGTCATTGTATTTTGGTAGCAGAAAACTTTGTTCTAGCTTCACAAGTCCATAAATAGAGATAAACTTTGTTCTAGGAAGGGTCATACTCAGAATTTATCGTATCTAATATAGATAACAGCTAATGAGATTGAGAAGTTTTAAAATGATAATATTGAGATGAGATTTTGTACTTGCGAAACACTGTAATGAGTTGAGATTCTTGGGAATGTTGAGATTGGGTGAATGTATTGTGCATGTAGGATCGATGTGAGTCTTTGGGAGTCAAAAGAAAGACTGTGGTAGGATAAAAAATGGCCACTTAAAATATCCAGGCCCTGCAGAGACCAGTTTGGTTCAGTGGATAGAGCATCAGACTAGGGACCTAAGGGTCCCGGGTTCGATTCTGGCAAGGGCATGTACCTTGGCTGTGGGCACATCCCCAGTAGGGGGCATGCAAGAGGCAGCTGATCGATGTCTCTCTCTCATCGATGTTTCTGACTTTCTATCCCTCTCCCTTCCGCTCTGTAAAAAATCAATAAAATATATTTTAAAATATATCCAGGCCCTAAGATCTTGGATTCTGTGAATGTTACCTACATGGCAAAAGGAAGTCTGCATATACAAATGAAATTAATCTGGAGAAGGGGAGATAATCCTGATGTATTTGGGTGGAGCATAAATGTAATCATACAAGTTCTTATGAAAGGGAAGCAGAAGGTGATTTTACTAAAAAAAAATAAAAAATAGACTAAGTAATAAATGAAGCAAGATGCCAGCTGATGCTTTGGAAATGGAGGAAGAGGTTGCCAGCCATCCAATATAAGGGATGCAGCTCTGGACCTGGAAAAGGCAAGGAGATAAATTTTAACTTTAGAGGCCCTGGAGGGAGTATGGTTCTTCTATAACCTTGACTTAGACCGAATGAAAGTAATTTTGGACTCTTTCTCCAGAACTATAAAAGGAATAAGTGTGCCTTGTTTTAAGTCACTACATTTTTGGTAATTTGTTACACTTTTAATAGAAAACTAATACATTGAGTAAACGTAGCCCTTGGGCTATGATCATTCTAACTGTTCCACTGTAGTCTTAGGGTGACAAAAACTTAGCCTCTGTTTGTGTGCTCATCCCTTTCACTATCTCTGTTACCAATTTCCTACATTCAATTTTTTCTTTTTAAATCATTAGTTTTTTCCCCTTCTAGTTTACATCCCAATTCCCTGCTTTCCCTACTTTAATATTTTTATAGTGCCTATTATTAACTACTAGAGCTCCATTGCATGAAGATTGTGCAATACGCCTTCCTTCCCCTGGCTGCTGGCACTGGTTTTCCTCCAGCACCCAAGGCCCAGGCCTTCACTCTGACCACTGCCTTCCATCTTTGCTCAGGCCAGATTCTTTGCTGTGGCCAGAGCCTTCAGTCTTTGCTCCAGCTGGAGCACTGCTCCTGTAGTTCCCTCCACCCCCGCCCTCCTCCTCATGGCAGGTTTCCCACCTCACCTGGCAGCTCTGTGCCTGCATGTGTGCTGCCCAGAGGTCTGGAGTGACTGGGGAGTGGGGCCACTTCCATATTTGGCAAGTTAATTTGCATAATCAATCCTGATTGGTTGTGGATGTTGTGAAGTGATGGTTGATTTGCATATTTCTCTTTTATTAGTGTAGGTCATTATTTGATAGTTACCAGGTAGAGTTTGCTACCTTATTAAAATGACTTAAGATAATCATTGAAGTAAGATTAGTTAAAAGTTTCCAAAGTGGTCAAATCAATACAGTTGTTGGTTCCATTCCCAGTTAGGTCACATGCCTGAGTTTCAGGCTCAACCCACAGTAAATGTGTGCAGGAGACAGCTGATAAATGGGAGATGAATGTTATTCACTCACATTGCTGTTTCTCTCTTCTCCTTCATTTTCCTCTAAATATCAATAAACTATTCTTTGGGGTTGGGGGGGAGAAGAATAGATTGCCTGAGAGCTTAAAACATGGCTCTTATATGGGATCATTTAAATGCAAGAGTAGAAGAAGGTCCAGCCATAATAGTGGAAAAAAGAAGAATGACTACCTAAGTCACTGACCTTCCCACATCTTTCCCAAGTACTCCCAAACTCTCCAGGTGAATGTTTGAGTGAGTTCCTTGGGAATGGGAAAGGAGATCAGGATAAAAATAGTAGGTTTAATTTAAGGCTGTTACATGGAGTTCTCAGAAATGGCTGTTAGTGTTGGCAGTGTTAGCTTACAATAGGAGTTTAGCAAGCACTGGGGAAAGCATTCACAGGGAAGAAAACAATGGGAAGATGTGTTTAAAGAAAACATGTAAGGTGATACGACAGATCACATATAACTCTTTTATACACTGACTGGCCAGATTATTATGATCTCTGAATGCATAATATTCTGGCCACTCAGTGTATATCCTATATAATAAAAGGCTAATATGCAAATTGTCCCCTTGACCAGTAGTTCAACCAGAAGGCATGCCGGCCAACCATCCATGTCCCCTCCCCTTGCCCAGGATGGCTGGACACCATCCATGCACAAATTCATGCACTGAGTCTCAAATCTCAGTGGCCAGATTATTATGTATTGATAGATCATAATAATCTGGCCACTCAGTGTATATATACTAGAGGATGCCTGGTGCATAAAATTCATGCATGGGGGGTGTGCCCCCGTGCCCAGCTTGCACCCTGTCCAATCTGGGACCCCTCAAGGGATGTCCAACTGCCAGCCAGATCACCCCTAACTGCCCTCCCCTACAGTTGAATATCCCTCTAACAATCCAGGACTGCTGGCTCCCAACTACTTGCCTGCCTTCCTACCTGCCTGATTGCCCCTAACTGCTTCTTTTTGCCAGCCTAATCACCCCCTAACCTCTCCCCTGCCAGCCTGATCAATGCCCAACTGCTCTCTTGCTGGCCCAGTTGTCCCTAACTGCCTTCCCCTGCCAGCCTGGTCCCCCCCAGCTGCCTTCCTCTGCAGGCCTGGTCCTCCCCGCCCCACAACTGCCCTCCCCTGCATGCCTGATTGTCCTTAACTGCCCTCCTCCAAAGGACTGATTGCCCCAACTGATTTCTGGCCATCTTGTGGTCACCATCTTGTGTCCACATGAGGGTGGCCATCTTTGACTACATGGGGGCAGCTATATTGTGTACTGAAGTGATAGTCAATTTGCATAGTATCTCTTTATTATATAGGATACTAGTGGCCTGGTGCATAAATTTATGCACATTGAAAGCAAATTAATTAGAAGAAATATTTTAACATTGCTCTTCACCATCATCATGATGAATGTCTCCCCACTGAACACAAAAGCCTCATTCTACATCTATAAGAGTTAACACCATCTGGAGGACTTTGGATGAGATTTAATAAGTGCTTGTTGTTCATGAATATTTTAGTTGCTTTGATGAGGCGACAACATAAATATATGGAAGTTACTAACAGCAAAATATTGATATAAACATTATAATACTATCAGAGGCACTCACAAGGAACAAAAGTAATAATGAGACTTCTTCAGTATTTATCCAGAGGTCTAGTGATTCCTTATGTTTATTTATTATGTTTGTGTTTATTTTCCAATTGCATGATTTGAAAAGCAACTATTTTATTGCCAAGCGGTAAGCAATTTGTATAATGCATGGAGGCACCTGCCCTATGAAATAATTATTATTTACTTCCTGGATAACCAATTCAGGTACAGTAATTAGAAAATTAACAAAGTCAAAAGAAAATCCATTAATTGTGTATTTATTTGCACTTTGTAAAATGTTTCAAACAATGAAATGTTTCAAATAATACATATCCTTTGAATACATAGATAAACTTAGTCACACTAAACTGTTAATTTTTGTAACTTATATCTGCAAATTAAAATAATGAGTGCACTTTAATCTATGAAAGGAGAGGTTATAGTTAGAAAGTAACTTCCTATTACTAAATGTTTTTTCTAACTCAATTTAACCTAGAAATTTAGATAGATCTAGAAAATATTATTCAATCTCCCCACCCGACACAGAATACTTATAAGATATAGTTAGAATATGTATGTAGAGTAAGTAATTAAAATAGTGTTCTATCTTTTAGTGTTTGCCATGGAACTTTAGCCTCTCATAAATGTATTCTGTAACCATAATTGAAATACGTTAGAGCTAGCTAGAATTCCAAAACAAAGGAAATATTATTTTAGCAAAACAGAAACTGAGACCATAAACAACATAAAAGTCAAGGATAAATACACTCTCTAAAAGTCTTAATACATATTTAACTATTAAGTAAACTGAGTTAAAATATGCATACAAAGTTTTAATTTAGATGACAAAAGAATGTGGTGTTTTAAACAACTTTAATTTTAGACACAATGAGTAAATATAGTGTGTAGTTAACATTGAATTTATAACATTTTATTTGCTTCAATATGAGTAACATGAAATGTGTTTTTCTCAAAAACATATTTGAATAATGACTAATCTATATATATAATAGAGAAATATTCAAATTAATCAGGATTCTGAGACAGTCCTGAGCACCTCAGGAGGAGGGGCCGGGCGCAGTCCCAGAGCTTGAGAGAAGAACACACAATGGTACCTGCTCCAAGCCTCCAAGGTAGGGCTAGGGACAGGTCGCCAGCAGACACACACACACACACACACACCCCTCACACACACACCCCTCACACACACACACCCGCCTGCTCGGAGCTTCTGTGCCACAGTCTGTCTTGCCTTCATCCTTCTCCCTACCTCATATCCTGGAATTATTGTGCCTTATTTTTACAGTCACTTGAGTGAACCAAGTAGCACCATCACATCCCAATTACAAGATCATCAGTTACAGTGAAACTACATTTTCACTTCATCTCAGCCATTATTTCCAAGGCTGTACCCTGAACCTTATCACCACTTGCAACTGCTAATATCAGAAATTATGGCATGGCTCTGGCCCAGCATTCTCAGTAGTGAGAGCATCCCCCTGCCCACTGAAGGGTCTCAGGTTCAAGGGCACAAACCTGGGTTGCAGGTTTGATCTTCAGCCTTGTTCAGGGCAGATGCAGGAGACAACCAATTTACATGTATCTCCCACATTGATGTCTCTCTCTCTCTCTCTCTCTCTCTCTCTCTCTCTCTCTCTCTCTCTCTCTCTCAAATCAATGGAAAATATTCTCCAGAGAGGATTAACAAACAAAAATTAAATAAATCATAGCATGTTGTCCCTGATGTCCTATTTTATGATTTCTTCTTTTTATTTCTGGCCTATCAATGACCTCCTCCTTCCATTCATATATTCTTTGCATAGGCTGGGCTGTGGGTTCACCTGCAGAAATAGAGCCCCCACTAGGCATTTCAAACAGATAGAATTTAATCTTGGAATTGGTTACCAAAGGATTGGAAAGGAAAGGCTAGAAAAGAAAAAAAATAAGTTAGAGATCAATAGCTACAGGAAGCCATTCTCACTCTCATGGAAGAAGGAGCCAGACCATGTCCTGCTGAGGCTGCTGACAACTTGCTGCTGCCATTGGAATGGTGCTGCCAAGGAAGACAGCAGCCTGGGAACTGCACTGCCCTTGCCCCTGCCCCTCCCCCTCCCTCTACCCATGCCCCTGCCTCTGCCCCTGCCTCTGCCCCTGCCTCTGCCCCTGCTTCTGTCCCTGCCCCTGCCTCTGCCCCTGCCCCTGCCCCTGCCCCTGACTCTACCCCTGCTCCTGACTCTACCCCTGCCCCTTCCCCTGTCCCTACCCCTGCCCTAGTCCTTGCCTCTGCCCCTTCCCACCTTCCCATGCTTCTCCCTCTACCCCTGCCCCTGCCCTTGACCCTGCCCCTGCTGAGCCCAGTGAGGAGCAGAGAGTGGAGCTTTCTCCACTGAGTCCATGCTCTGCATTGAGAAGTTAGCTGCCAGGGGCATCTAGGAACTATAGGAAAGCACAGAAAGGCATAGATGGAGCTCCAAGACACCAGACAAAGCCTACCCTTTGCCTATTTGACATTTATTTATACCCTTTACCTTATATTAAACTCCCAGGAACAATAGCAGGGTCACACAAATACCCCTTAAATAATTGAAGATACTGTCACTTTCCCAAAAGAGAGGCACAAGGCTTCATCAATCATTATTTCCATCTCTAGGTGATCTTCTCCATTTTAATTTTCTTAGAATAAAGGTAATCATCAGTAATATTTCTTATCTATAATAATAAAAGCATAATATGCCTATTACACCTGAAAGCTGAATGACCTTCCAGACATCATTCCGGATGTTCTTCTAGACAAAGCAGTGGCAGCAGAGGGCAAGACAGAAGCAGTCAGGGATAATCAGGCAGACAGGTAGAGTGGTTAGGGGTGATCAGGCAGGCAGGCAGAGGGGATTTAGGGTTGATTAGGCAGGCAGGCAGAGGTGTAAGGAGTGATCAGGCAGGCAGGCAGAATGGTTAGAGGTTGATCAGGCAGGCAGGCAGAGGGGTAAGGGGTGATCAGGCAGACAGGCAGAGGGGTTAGGGGTTATCAGACAGGCAGGCAGAGGGGTTAGGGGTGATTAGGTAGGCAAGTAGGTTAGCAGTTAGGAGCCAGCAATCCTGGATTGTAAGAGGGTGCGGGCTAGGCTGAGGGATTGTTCCCTCTCCTGCACGAATTTCATGCAGCAGGCCTCTAGTTTTATAATAAAGCTTTCTTATATACATTAAAATCCATAAACTTTGCCTATTGCATGTAATGGTTAATTCTATGTGTCAACCTCAATAGAATATAGTATTCAGTTATTTAATCAACCACTAATCTAGGTATAGATTCGATGTGAAGGCATTTTTAGATGTGATGTGAGTTAATTAAAATATATATTGGTCTCTGCCCCCAGTTCCAAGGACAAAGTTCCCCAAACCCTTATAATCTGCTAAGTGATAAGAATACTAGGAGCATCTTATGTTTTGATATTTGAGCTTTGACCCAAGTTCTGGACACAAAGGGTCCTTAAATACTTATAATTTCTTGGGAGATATGAGTGTCTTTTGTTTGAATGAGGAGATTCTGAGCGAGGTCCTCAATGGATCCTAGATGGGGCCTGGTCACCAGAAAAAAACTGAAGAAAGTTGTAGAGAAAGCTTTAGGTCTTCAAAAATACATATATCATCAAAGACAGAGTGTTGGTAGAGATGTAAATGATAAAGGTGGTTCTGTTGAGATTTCACATAGAAATGACAAGCATATCAATAGAAATTGAAGGAAAGGGATCATTGTTAATAAGTAGCAAAAAGCAAAAACAAAAACAAAAACAGCTAACTTCTTGTAACATTTGGTGGAAAGCAGTACTTGTAAGCATTGGTTTTGCATGGTTAGTGGAGAAGATTTCCAAGCAGATTATGGAAGATAAGACATGTTTACTCCTGGCTGCTTATGGTAAAATGAGAGAGGAAATAAATCAATTGAGGAAGAAACTGTCAAGCAAAAAGGAACTAAAACTTGATGATTTAGAAATTCTCAATTTAAATTAGTATATCAAAATATAAAACAAAACAAGAAAAAAAACTTGTTTGGATTGAAGGCAACACAGATAGAATAAAGTGAATGCATGCTCTTGGACTTCTGTGGTTCTACAGGTAAGGAAGGAGATGACAGAGCTACTTGGCTGCGACCTTGTTGCTATTCTTCAAGAAAATGAAAGGATGACTCCAAGGGCAGATGCAGTTTTAGTTTTAGAGTTCATGCTGGAATGCGTGAAGATATTGGGTGACGGAGGAATTACATTCTGCATGCGGGACAGATGTGAACTTGGGAGGGTGCGGAGAGTGAACTATACTGGGTTAAATAGTCTCAACGTATTTAATTGGGTCTCCAAAAATTCATGTTCACACGGAACCACAGAACGTGACCTTTTCACAAAATTGGGTCTTTACAGCTGTAATAATTTAAGATGAGGTTATCCTAGATTAGAATGGACCCTAAATCCAACTGATTGGTGACCTGATAGGGAGAGGAAGCCTTGGGAACACACAGGCACACAGAAAAGGAGGCCATGTAAAGATAAAGGCAGAAACCAGGGTGATCTATAAGCCACGTGATACCGAGAATTGCTGGAAACCCACAGAAGTTAGAAGAAAGGAGTGGAAAGATTCTCCTCTGAGCCCTCAGAAGGAACCAACTGTACAGACACTTTGATTTCAACTTTGGCCTCTGAAACGGGAGAGAGTGTGTTTCTGTTGTTTTAAGCCTCCGAGTTCATGTTTTTTGTGTGGGTTTTTTTGTTTGTTTGTTTGTTTTTTGTTACAACAGCACTAGAAAATTAGTGGGTCATGTAATAAAATTTAGTTTAACTTAATACCATGAGCAATTTATTATCTGATACTTTCTCAGATAAGAAAAAGTAAAAATAAATTTCTTAATTTGCTAAGTCATGTACCTCAACCCCCCAAATTAATATTCTTATTAGTTGCACAATCACTGAAGAAATATAATGTTTGAAATAACAAAATAATGGTAAGTAACCATGTCAACTTACTGTATTTGGATGAAATATCTGTTTATTTTAAATAGAAACATTTCAACATGGTATCTTTAAATATTATTTTTCTCTAAACTGACTTTTAACTATAATCAATCTTTTAGAATGTTTCTTTAATCAAATCTATAAATCTAAATATGTTTCTACAAATAAAGCTGAGACATTAGCAGTTTGCTGGAGGCACAGATGTGAAATGGGATATGGTTTATATGAATGATCGTGGGAAATTGAAGCTGCATTTTTAAAAAAGTATAAATTGAGTTTGGCAATAAATTAATCATTAATTAGAGCAGCTATTATAATGGTGATAGAAATAATTACTGATATCAGAATATAATACATTCAATAGAATGTAGAGTCCCAATAGTATTTGGGGAACGAAAGAAGCACTAAGGCTGTATTTTGAATTAAAATGAATAAGACTTATTAAAATATGATTTATAATATTTTGCATTTATCTCTGAGTAAGAAAAAGGACACATTGCATTATCAAACACTTTTTTATCTTTTCCAATTACTCTGCAACATTAGGAAAACACATTTTCCCATTTTAATTAAAGTTACACATGATCAGCTTTAACTGGTGAGCACAAATAAACCTTTATAATTTTTATGTTATTTAGTGTGTCTACAAATATCCAAAGTCTCTAAATTATTGTGTTGCAGATAACAGACTGTTAAATGAAAGCAATATATAGGGTCATCTATACTATACATTTTAAAAAATATAGATATATTACTGAATTTAACTTGCCATAATTTCACCAAGTGTAGTAACTCAATATATGTTATTTTTAATGCCCCACTTTCTAAAAAGAAAAGTCTTATTTTGACTTTAAACTTTAATTTTATGTTTTTTATTTAGAATGCACAGTTTACACTCGTGATCCTTATTAAGAAAATAATAATCACTAATCATATTCTGGGAACTCTACTACTTCCAGATAAATTAATATAAAACTCCCTCGAGAAAGAATGAACCTACAAGATGTTACGCGTGTGTTACATTATAAATGAAATAAACACGAGTACGGCAGAATGTATGGGAAGGTGAGGCAAGTCTGAGATTATTATACAGAAAAATACACTGTAATTAAAATATTTGAGGTCAGAAGCATAAAATTCAGGTGGTGACTACTGCCATAATCTAAACAAGAGATGATGGGGTAGCTTGGACCAGAAAGTAATGAAAACTAGTTTGATGTTGGATATATCTGAGGGTTGAACTAGTAGAAAATGCTGATTAAATACTAATGGATTAGAGTTAAAGATAATAAAAGAAAAAAGATTCTTTTTTTTTCTTTTCTTGGCTTTATATGGCTTTTTACTAAAATTGAGATTTGGGGGGAGATGTGTTCAGAGGGAGTCAAAAATTTATTTTGTACATTTTGAGCTTGGAATACTTATTGGTCATCTAAATTGAGACAGAAAGTAGGCAGTAGATGTGTCAGAATTCAAGAAAAATTTAATTTTGAGAGTCATATCCTATATAATAAAAGGGGAATATGCACACTGACCCAACAGCAGAAAGACCAGTCACTATGATGCACACTGACCCAGGGGCAGGCACTCAATACAGTTTATGTTGTTCATTATATCCCACACTAGAGGCCTGGTGCACGAGATTTGTATACTCGGGGGGTTGAGTCCCTCAGCCCAGGCTGCACCCTCTCACAGTCCAGGAGACCTTGGGGGATGTCCTTGGGGAGCAGGCCTAAGCCATCAGTCAGACATCCTTAGTGCTGCTGTGAAGGCAGGAGAGGCTCCTGCTACCATTGCTCTCGCCAGCTCTGAGCCCGGCTTCTGGCTGAGTGGTCCTCTCCCTGTGGGAGCGCAATGACCACCCGGGTTCAGCTCCTGCACTGAGTGTCTGTCTAAGCCACAGTCAGACGTCCCCAGAGGGCTCCCGTACTGCTAAAGAGTAAGACACCCCTTACCCCACCATGCACAAATGTCATGCACAGGGCCTCTATTTTTTTATTTTTAATAATATTTTAAGCCTTGGGAATAAATGATATGACCAAGAAAGCAATTCTAGATCAGGATTTCCCAACCTTGGGAGTATTGATATAGCAGACTGGATAACATTTTGTTTTGGAAGGTGTCCTGTGCATCGCTGGCCTCTATTCAGAATATATCAATAGCAACTGCTAGTTGTGGCAGCCTAAAATGTCACCAGATATTGTCAAATGTCTCTGAGATCACACTTGCCTCCAACTGACAATCGCTGCTCTAGTTTAAAGAAAGAAAAAAAAAACCCACAAAACTCCAGAGCTAACTTTTAGTATAATCCAATGTTTAGGGATTAAGAAAAACTGGAGACACCTGCAAAGTATCTGCAGAGAGGGAAATGCTGAATCAAGCAAGAATAATACTCTGAGAGCTAACTGAGGAATTTGCCTTGCCATGATTTGGTTAGGTAATAGCTAAAATAAGTCTTGACTTCTGTTCAAGAAGACTGGACATCTTATCCAGAGCACTTTGGGTGTATTAGTGTGGGAATCTGCATATTTACAGTATGCCCAATTACACCCCTCAGATTACATGAAGACTGTAGAATCAAAACTTCAAATTACTGTGGCGAGAGCAGACTCTTCCTGCTTGAACCCATGTGTGAATATTAGCATCACTTAAAGTAGAACAGCAGGAAGCATGTTCCCATGATTGAACGAAATATGAAGTATATATGCCACATAGAAAATATTGTGTAATATTATAGTTAAAAAAAGATAATGCCAAATAAAGCTTCTATATGTAACTGAAACTTCACTGAATTAATGGAACTAAAGGAATCAGTTAAATGACCGAACAATTTGAGAATTTTGAAAATGGGGTATTCTATAGGGCATTTGACATCAGCAATACTTCTATGATGAGGATATGAAGAGTAGAGATATTATTCAAGAATAAAATAAGCTTGAGATGCATAAAAATGAAGTTTATTTGTTAGAGTAGGCAGCTGGTAGATATGGGTTGGGAGAGGTAGCTGGTGCCTGTAGGAAGTGTGTGTGAGACGTGACAAAGTAAAATTAGGAGATGAAGGTGGCAGGCTCCTTTGAGAGGAAGAAAGATTCAGAGTCCCTTTAGGATGTGACCTAACCAGTGGCATAGCACCTAGATGAAGAAGCCTTATATCTTAAAGACACATTTTAAAAAATTTCTTTATTAATTAACTTATTACATATGTGTCTTTATCCCCCCATTACCCTCCCCCCCACACTCATGCCCTCACCCCCCCTCCCCCGTGTCTGTGTCCATTGGTTAGGCCTATATGCATGCATACAAGTCCTTTGGTTGATTTCTCCCTCTTATCCCCACCCTCCCTACCTTTATGAGGGAGGGAGTGGCTTGCTTCTTGCCTACCAAGCCTAGCGGTATAAATTCTCTGAACTTTCAAACATCAGGGCACTTGGTTTGGTTTTGGCTGAGTGAGTTGCCTGCTCAGAACCGGGGTGTATTTTTTTCCTACAAATAAGTCCTCATTTACGTTTGTTGTTATTTTTGTCTCATGTCTTAATTAATTCCTACAAGAAAGTCAAGTTATGCCTGGCATTGCAATTTAAGAATTCTATGAGTTTTCAGAACAGTTTCTTTGATAGACCTGCCAAAAATGGATGTTTAACTGTCCTTAAATTATCACAGGCATTTGGAATGATGACAGGAACATGTTTCTAATGTCTACCTGAAAGATGTCATGGAATGCAGAGTACTAACTGGATTAGATAAAACACAAGGGCTTACCGCCAAATCGCCTGAAACTCACAAAAGCATGTGCATATAACAAGAGATCCGGCAAAAGAAATAATGATGGAGGGAACATCAAAATCCTCTCCTGGCTCTGGAGATCTTGTTTGATGGGAGCAATTTCATAGTGGATGACCACAGGAGAATGAATGTGTTCTCACGGAAGAAGCAAAATTTAGTCAGGCTGGCAGGAAGTAAAGCCTTGTGGAAAAGGTAACAAGAGACTGGGCAAGTTCATTGATAATGAGTCCAGGTTTTCACACAGCAGAGGAAAAAGCCTACAGGAGATAAAAGATTTAGTGCTGTAAGGATAAGATGGGATAAGATTATGGGAATGTTAGTTGAAAATAGAAAGAATCTCTCCCCAAAGAATAAAAGAACAAGAGTCATTAGATTCAATATTGTAATTTTGGCAGAAATTATTTTGGAGACAAATTGATTGAGAGTTGGTCTGAAATAATACTTTGCCTGATGAACGATACAAATAGGTGGCAATAATCATGTTTTTAATGATTGATGTCCCATTTCTTGGGAAGAAACTTGGTAAGGAAGTGGAAAAATTCATTTCCTGTAGATATATTTTAAGGTATTCAGAAGAATGGAGAGAGTGCTACTTTGAGTGATTAATCCCATTAAAACTTGAGGGAAGAGGTAGAACTGTGTTCCCGGATGAAAGTTACTGACCTGTTTTGATTAAGAGCCCTAACCTAAGAATGGTGTAAATTTGAGAAAGTGAATGTCATCTACTATATATCATAAATACAAAACTTAAGTTGTGAAATGTAATACTATTTTTAAGTGATAAAACTCCAATATTGCAAATGCAATTTTTATAAATTTTAAAATAGGATTTTCTGAGTGCATATATTAGTCAGATTCTCCAGAGAAATAAAACACAAATGTATTAGAAAGAGAGAGGGGTGACTTGAGAAATTTTACCTGATTGGAACAGGCCAACTCACATTAAGGAGGGCAATTTGCCTTATTCAAAAGTACAATAATTTAATTGTAAATCTCATCCAAAAAGACTCTTACAGAAACACCCCAAATAATATTTGACCATATATCTGGACCCAGTGGCCTAGTGAAGTTGACACAGAAAAGCAATCATAACACAGTGGAGTTAGTCTACAATCATTTGTCTTTGCTGAATTATATAGTTTATGTATAAGGCATAAAAATGCCAATTTTAAACCTTATATACCTCTCTATACTTATCAACTGTTATAAATAATTCCAGTTTATTTTTAAACTATCTGAAGAGAAAAGCATTACAAATTTGTAGGAGCACATAGTAGAAGTATTACCCTTACAAGATTTGGAGATAATGAGAGGCCACATGGGTAAAGAAACAATCACAAGTTAGAACAGCCAATAAAGCAAGAGAACCAAGGCTTGAATGTCAGCCTTGTGACTAGTATAAGAATGATGTGTCACTTATAGCTGGGATATAGAGATAAATGTTAACTATAGTTAGAATCAACATAAAGAATCAGATCATTGAGGGTCTTTAACTTTAGGCAAAGTATTATTCTTCATTAGAGAACCAGCATGTGGTAGGGAACTGATTAACTTATAGCTGCTTTAAAGGGACCCACAGGTATTTATGTTGGCAATGTACTATTTACCAGCCACTAATCTAAAGGTGATCTTATTATGGAAATCCTTAATTTGAAAATAAGGATGATTTTATATTACACTCCAAAGAAGGTAATTGTCTTTAAATTACCCTTCTTTTCACAGAAGATTTGATCTCTGAAGCCTGAAATGAAACTTTAAGATTTTTAATTAAATTTAAGCCTTCAAGGTTTTGTTAAAACTAAGAAAATGATTTGTGAAACTCTTTATAAACTGTCTCTAAAATAAGCTTCAAGCTAGTAAAGTTCTAATTCTTAACATTCAAACCCATTATTAAAGAGAGGTTCCTTAATCTGAACTACTATCATAATGTTCAAGACATGCAAAAAATAATAAAATATTTATCAAATGAATTAAGATTTTATTTCAATATCTGGAAAAATTTCAAGCAGTAAATGACTTACTGATTGCATATTTAGGAGGTGGAGGCTATGAAAACAAACAAAAATCATGTTGCCTTCTATTGTTTGTCTTCGAAGATTGCAAATATTGCATTTATAATTATACAAACTACATATTTGTACTATTCTCCCAAATTTTGCTAAGCATTTTGGGTTAATCCAACATCTTTTTAATCATAAAACACTCAAGAGAATGGAAGTAAAATGGAAGTTCCTAAACCTAATAAAGGGCATCTATGAAACATTCAACTAACAACATACTTAATGGTGAAAGACTAAATGCTTTTCTCCCATGAGGAACTAGACAAATATATCTGCTTTCACAACTTCATTTAACATTGTTCTCGGGATAGCATCCCAGGCAATTAGATATGAAAAAAAGAAAGTAAAACATTCAGAGTGGAAAACAATTAAAGCTCTAATTGCAGGCGACATGATGCTCTCTATATGCAACATTGTAAGAAATCCACAAAAACTATTAGAACTAATAAAGGATTTCAGCAAGGTTTCAAAATAAAAGATCCATATACAAAAATCAGTTGCATTTTTACAAGAAAATACTAAAGTTCTTAATGAAATTCTAAAAAAAAAAAACTTCTATTTATATTAGCATTATATACCTCTGTATACTTACAGACTTTAAAATATCCTATCGAATAAAAGAGTAATATGCAAATATGACCATACCTTCGCCATGCCTGTAAGCCATGCCCACATCCATGCCCACCAGCCAATCAGGAGTAAGTTATGCAAATAAACCCCAGCCAAGATGGCTGCCACCACTGAGAGCAGGAGGAAGGCTTGGGTTTCCTTGGCAATGGAGGAAGCCAAGCTTTCAGTCTGCTGTTGCTGGCCTAGGCCTCCAATTCTAGGCTACAGTATTTCAAACAGAAATGGCTGTTGCCCTGGAGCAAGCAGAAGACTTGGCTCCACTCCAGCCTACAAAGTTTCAATTGTAGACATAGATTAATCCAAGATCCCAGGGCCTCAGCTTGGGTCGCTGGCAGGCATGGCCAGCCTGAAAACCTCCACAGGCCCCTCGCCCAGGCTGCCCCTCACCCCAAGGGAACCCCCACCCTGATCTGGGACACTCTCCAGGGCAAACCAACTGGCCCCTACCCATGCACCAGGCTTCTACCCTATCTCATAAGAGTAATTTGCAGATTGATCATCACTCCAACACACAGGAGGGCTGCCTCCATGTGGTCAAAGATTCTGCCCCCATGTGGACACAAGATGGCCATCACAAGATGGCCAGCAGGGCAGGACCATTGGAGGTTCCAGGCCCTGCAAGGGAGGGCAGTTGTGGGCAATCAAGCCAGCAGGGGAGGGCAGTTGGGAGGGACCAGGCCTGCAGGGGAGGGCAGTTGTGGGCAATCAAGCCTGCAGGGGATGGCAGTTAGTGGTGACCAGGCCATCAGAGGAAGGAAGTTGGGGGCAAATAGGCTTGCAGGGGAGCAGTTAAACATCAATTAGGCTGGCAGGGTAATGGTTAGTGGGTGATCAGGCTGGAAGGCAGAAGCAGTTAGGGGCAATCATGGAGGCAAGCATGTGAGCAGTTTGGAGCCAGCAGTCCAGAATTGTGAGAAGAATGTCCGATTGTCCGTTTAGGCCTAAACCTGCCAGGATCTGTCCTAGACAGGCAGTCAGACATACCTCAAGGGGTCCCAGTTTGGAGAGGGTGCAGGCTGGGCTACAGGACATCCTCTGCCCCCCATGCACGAATTTCGTGCACCAGTCCTCCAGTATGTATGTGGATGTCTGTACATCCACATACAACAAAATCTCTATTGATTTCAGAGAGAAAGGGAGAGGAAGAAAAAGATAGAAACATCAATGATGGGAGGGAATCTTTGACCCCCTACACGCCCCCTACTGATGATTGATCCTTCAACCTGGTATGTGCTTTTGACCTGAATCAAACCCAGGATCCTTCAGTCTGCAGGCAAGTGCTCAGCCAAACCAGCTAAAGCAAAATAATAGACTTTTAATGGCAATAATTTGTCTCCTATTGATCTTGGGTTTCTCTCAACACTATTCGAAGAGAGTCTTCTCTTTCAACTGGTTCAGCTCTAATCCACGGAATTCCTGCTCTTGTGGGGATAAATGATGGAGCAGAGGATACATTCTATGATATTATGAATGTATCTCATTATTTCAATGGGTCTATTTCTCTGGGGTGTGACCTTCAGAGTGTTTCTTAGCATTTCTTTTCCCCGTAGGTGAGACGGAAAATTTAGAGGGTCCTAGAGTGAAAGTAGGCTAGGTTCCAGTTAAGTGCTTCCTTCACTATGAAGAAGGCTCTGGGTATGTTTCATAACTACTTCTCTCCTCCTTTCCCTGCCAGAACCACCAGGTCTTTCTCATGTCTTGACTGTAAGTGCCTAGAGAGAACAACATGATAGTATGCCCCCTTCCATAAGACTGATGTCCTCAGTAGCTTAACATTCTCAAACTTGTCCACCCTCAGCCCCTAGAAATTTGTTAATATGACTATTTTCCCTCCAGTTGACGGTTCAGATTCTCTGTATGTGATTGTCTCTCCAGATTTTGAGGTAGCATTTTTCCTTGCAACATTGGTTCTCTGAGAGTTCCAGGAATCCTCATTGATTTTCAGTTTGTACAACCATTTCTTGTTTTAATGATGGGAGTAATGACTTCTGAGCTCTCCAGATATTCGAGCTGAAATAGAAAGTACACTAATACCCACTGATAAGGTGTTAGCTTTGCTCTTGGAATTTGCTTGTTCCTCTGTTCACTTAATTTTTTGTCTCTTATGTGACATTTCCTCTTTCTTCTATTAACTTTTGGTTATTTGACAAAGGCTCTTGTAATTTAATTACAGTCTACATCTACTTGTTATCATTTGAAACGTCCCTCTATTAAATTCTCTGGCTATCCCTCCTCTGCCTCAAGCCTAGTGAAAGCCTGCCAAGCTTACATTTGTCAGAAGCCTTCTGCTTACTTTTTCATCTAGCCATTTATGTTTTTCCTCTTCCCCTTCTATTGCATGGGTGCTCTTCGGCTATCCCTTAACCCTACACTTACCAGTCCCAGTTAGTTGGGCTTAATAAGATCTCAGCTCATGCCATATTGTATGGCTCATAGTAACATGGTTGATGTTGAAAAGTAGTTAAAAAATACATCAGTAGCTGTCACATTTTATGTAGTAATACTAAAGGCCTGATGCACAAAATTTGTGCACGGGAACAGGGGGGTGGAGGAGAGGTGGTATTTCTCAGCCCAGCTTGCAAAGAGGCCACCATCCTTCACCCAAGCCTCTAGCCAGAGGTTCCTCTCCTCCTTCTGCACGGCCTCTGGGGGAGATGCTTGTCCTGGGGCCTCCTCAGGGCCCCTGCACACAGCATCCTGTCAGGTACTGGGGGGCTTGGGCTTTCAGATCATGGCACATTTGCTGCCATGGGAGTGGTGCCTCAGGAATTGCCCCCTTGGATTGCCCCTCCTATGTGTGGGGGGGTGGCTTCGGCGGCAGTGATTTGATGCCCGTAGTGTGCCTGCTGGACACACCCCTGCCGCGAGCCATGCTGGTCACGTCTGGGCTGCGAGCAGGGGTCTGCTGGGCTGTGACTGGGGGCTGCAGGTGGAGGATCCCAGCATCCATAGGGCTCCATCAGCATCAGGAACTGGAAAGACGCATTTTTCTGGTTCTTCCCCTCCCTCTGCACAGCCGGCCCATTTCTTCTCTCTGCGCCCCGTGACCGGGCTGTTGGGGCATGAACACTGCCCCGGCCAGCCCAT
This sequence comes from Antrozous pallidus, assembly GCA_027563665.1. Taxonomy (NCBI): domain Eukaryota; kingdom Metazoa; phylum Chordata; class Mammalia; order Chiroptera; family Vespertilionidae; genus Antrozous; species Antrozous pallidus. The sequence goes on along the minus strand of CM050514.1, from coordinate 16,073,080 downwards.
TCTCACAATGGCCACAGCCATCTGATCTTTCTCATGTCTTGACTGTAGGTGTCTAGAGAGAACACCATAATAGTATGCTTCCATTGGGGTTTATTTGCTCCTGATTGGCTGGTGGGCATGGCTGGTGGGTATAGCTTGATCAGAGGTACAGTCAATTTGCATATTACTCTTTTATTAGATAGGATAAGTTCCTCTGGCAGGTGTGGCTCAGTTGGATGGGCGTCCTATCTACTGAAAGGTTGCCAATTAAATTCTTTGTCAGGGAACATGCCCGGATTGCACACAGGATCTCTGGTAGGGGGTATGCAGGAGGCAGCTAATTGATATTTCTCTTTCACATTGATGTTTCTCTCTCTATCTCCCTCTCCCTTCCTCTCTCTCTCAAAAAAAAATCAATTAAAATATTTTTTAAAAAAGAAATATAACTTTGTTAAAATGAAGCTGTTTTTCAAAAATTTTGAAAATCCAGATAATATATAAAAGTACATTTTTACTTAAAAAGTATATAGCATTAAAAGTTTATTCTTTTTCTAACACTTAAACGTAATATTCACTTTGTGTCTTTGAAGTATAAAACTTAATAACTACAAGAAATAAATCCTCCCAGTTTCTAAATCACTGATTTTAGAGATGGAAAAGTGGATACCCAAAGAAGTAAGTAGCGCAGATTGTACAATCTACCAATTTACAGATCAGTGATTTTTCATTGTGTAACCCTGCCTCCTGACACCTCTAAATAATTTTCTACTTGAAGACAGATAAGTGGAGGCTATGGATTGCTACAATTTTCACTCAAGGCAGACTCGACCAATAACATTATCACCAATATCCCCCACAGACATATTTATTACAACCATTCCCTGTTTTGTTCTGCATCAGCAGGTCCATTTGGCAGTGAAGGAATGACCAGGTGTTCCCAGGAAAAGTTGGCATATAACAGCTTTGAATATTGTGATACTGGCAGGAGGGAGGGATTTAGAAAATGAAAGGGAATTAAATTATTCTTGGTATATATGAATTTACAAGGCATTTTTAGATAGTCACAATTATGGGACATCTGTTGCTTTATTTGTGCATGCTTTTTGCTTGGTTTATACACTGAGAAAGAAGTGTAAATATCCAAGAGTCACATAGTGTCACATCAAGAGGTTTGTGAATAAAGAGAAGTTTGTAGGTACATTCCTTTGAAAATCTGTGGTAATATTAGGGAAGAAAATAATGTATGGCATGCCTCATCAAAATCATTTATTATTAGTCTAAAGAAAAAAAATATATAACCTCTCTCTTGATTATTCCTGACTAGTAGGTACCTGTCTTAGGTTCTCCAGTCAGATAGTGAAAATATGGCTAACGAACGACCTTTGCCTTACTAAACTGAACTTTGTGGCTTGCCCCAGTATGACCGATACCCTGTTTATTTTAGCTTATCAAAGACAATGAAGATATTAAGAGAGAAACTCTTATTCTAATATGATAGGACACTAGTTGAATGACAAATGTAGTACATGTTTACTGAGGCTTCCAACAACTTGTAAGAAGCTTTCATTGGATATATTTGTGTGGTAAATTGAGACACGTTAATGAGAAAACTCCCTTGCTGGTACCTGTACTACATGATGTCCTTGGCTTTCATTATGTAAGGATTAATACCATGGCAAAAGTGTGTTTATTCGTTCTAAATATACATAACGTATATTATAAAATATGAACCATATAACATTTCTATGGCCTTTCAAGTCAGAAAAAAATGATTAATGTTTTATGATTTGGTTCATTTTATTTTAATATTTTTTTATTTAACCTTTCTATTTTACCTTCCTATATTTTAGTTAACCTATTTTACCTAAAAGCATTCTTTAGTTATTTTAGAAAAACTGAAACAAAAGTATTTTGTTCCCAAAAAGTTGATAATTTCAGTTTTTAAAAATAAAATTTAAATGTTTAGTCCTTTAAATAGAGACATATATATGTGTTCTTACACATTTTTATAAATACAGATTTTATCATATTTTTCTAATTTTTCCAATAAATTAAATTTTTGTTGTGTGTTGTTTGACTTTGTTCTTTGAATATAGTTTTTATGCTATCATTATTTAAAAATATATAAGTTAAAATTTAAAAGACACCTAATTTGCATATGTATTTTTAAATTTAAATGTTAAATAATTTAATGAATCCCTGGAATAAAAGGTTTCAATTGTTGCTACTCTTGAAAGTCAAAAGAGAAGTAAAAGTTATGCGTTCTTAAGTACAAAAACAATGTTTCTCATTTATAAAAATATTAATATCTTTGAGTTCTGGTTCATAGCATTTCTAGATATTAACATTTAAACTTCCCTATTAACTTTTACTTTATTTTTGTGAGATTTGATTATTTGATTTCAAGTTTTTTTTTTTAATTTTAATCCTCACCCAAGGATATTTTTCCATTGAGTTTTTTTTTGTTTTGTTTTGTTTTGTTTTTGTTTAAGAGAGAGTGGAAGAGAGAGGGCAAGACAGAGAGAAATATCAATGTGAGAGAAACACATCAATTTGTTGTCTCCTGCATGCACCCTGCCCGGGTCCCAGGCTGGGGAGAAGCCTGCAACCCAGGTACCTGACCTTAACCTGAATTGTACCCTGGCCCCTTGGGTCTGCAGATCAATTCTCTATTCATTGAGCAAAACCATCTAGGGTATATTTCACTTCAAAAAATTTTAAACATATTTTATTGATTTTTTACAGAGAGGAAGGGAGAGGGACAGAAAGTCAGAAACATTGATGAGAGAGGAACATCAACCAGTTGCATCCTGCACACCTACTGGGGAAGTGCCCCCAACCAAGATACATGCCCTTGACCGGAATCAAACCCGGGACCTTTCAGTCTGCAAGCCAAAGCTCTATCCACTGAGCCAGACCAGTCAGGGCTTATTTCAGATTTTGACAGAATCTTGAACAAGTTGATTTTTCAGTCAAAACCATTTGATCACTTATAGTCAAAAAATAATTTGAACTATATAATGAAGTTGCAATAAAATTAATTGAAAGTTTTATGGATAATAAAAATATATACAAAAAGGCTAAGCTCAATTTTGCTTTAATATAATAGCTTTTTAAAATTTCTATAATGTTGTGATAAAATGCTATAAAATGAATGATTTGAATTCAGTTTCCTATTTGATCTGATCTAATTATTAGATGGTATTGAATTTAAAAAGTATATTATAGATTTATTTAACATTTACTTTCATTGAGAACTACATTTTAGACTGCAATAAACCAAAGGTTGGTTTAGAGAATAATGATATCTTACTAATAGTAGTAAATATATATATATTAACCAGAATTGATTATGGTTTTAAAAGCTTTTACTAATATCAAAAATGGCAGTGGAAAAATGATGATACCAATCAAGTTACTTATTTTCACCAGACTTGATGTTTTGGAATAAATGAGGTTTTTCCAGAAGTGAAAATATATATGCTTATTTTGCTGAAAATAATAAAATTTTCTTCATTAATTAATAAAGTGTTCTATTATAAATGAGATCAGAAACTAAAATCTTTTATTTATTAATGGATAAATCTTTTATAATAGCTTAGTTCTGCAAAGCAAAGAAAATACATCTCTCAGATTTATTTTTACCATATTACCGATTGTACTGTAATTGAATATCAACATTGATATTTATTCAATCATTTTTGATTGACTCAATCATAAGATCAGAGAGTCAACTGGGAAAATAATGTTTATTTGAGCAGGATGTTGAAGTTGTCTAACAGAGTGAGGGCCAGCAAAAGTTGAAGTCAAGCGGCCAATCACTAAGTTTCTTTAAAATGCCTTGCTTCTCCATTAACTTAAAAAAAATTAATATTGCTATTTTTTAAACTTATCTTTATTGTTGAAAGTATTACAGATGCCCCTCTTATTCTCCCCTCATTGGTCCCACTTCTCCCTATACCAATGCCCCATCTCAAGCCTTTACCCCACTATTACCTGTGTCCATGGATTATACATATATGCATATATGTTCTTTGGCTAACCTCTCTCCTCCATCAACTTTAAAATAGAGTGCACATGGCTGAAACAACATTTGTTTATCTGACAGCATACACATTTTAAATTATTACCATTTGCTACTTGATACTTTTGGGATCTAAGTCCATACAGTTTTAGAATAAAGCACCATTAACTTTAAATTATTTTGAGTTAGGGCTGAAACTGGTTTGGCTCAGTGGATAGAGCATCGGTCTGCGGACTGAAGGTTCCCGGCCAGTCAAGGGCACATATCTTGGTTGCCGGCACATCCCCAGTAGGGGGTGTGCAGGAGGCGGTTGATTGATGTTTCTCTCTCATTGATGTTTCTAACTCTCTGTCCCTCTCCCTTCCTCTCTGTAAAAAATGAATAAAATATATTAAAAAAAATTTTTTTGAGTTAGGGAGATAAAAAATAGTGAAATTTTACGAGTTATAAAAGTGGGCAAAATCTTTGATTTATACAAGAAATATAATGTGTCTGTGTAATAGACAATTTTATTCTTTCCAGTTGCTTTTTATTGTGTTCCATTATGTAAGTTTCTTAAGGTCAGGATGACATTTATTCCTCTTTGTCTCTTCAGAGATTAAGACAATATCTGTGGATCAAAAAACTATGGTACATCTACACAACGGAATACTATGCTGTTGTAAAAAAGAAGGGGCTCTTACCATTTGCAACAGCATGGATGGACCTGGAGAGCATTATGCTAAGTGAAATAAGCCAGTCAGAGAAAGATAAATATCACATGTTCTCACTCATTTGTGGAATATAATGAACAACATAAACTGATGAACAAAAATAGAGCCAGAAATATTGAACAGACTCTATAACCTAAGAGGGAAGGCCAGGTGGGTGAGCAATCGACCAAAGGACTTGTATGAATGCATATAAGCTTAATTAATGGATTCAGAGAGTAGGGGCATGAGGGCATGTGCTGGAGGATGGGAGTGGCCAGGGAGAGGTCAAAGAAGAAACAAAGCGATTTATGTAATACTTTCAACAATAAAGAATTTAAAATACAGAAATCAATAAAGAAATACATATATATATATTAAAAAAACTTATTCCATTCCTTTTTTTTATAATATAACCTCTTGTTACTTCTATATTGTCCATATATATATATATATATATATATATATATATATATATAAAATAAAAATAAATTAAAAAGGCAATATCTGACTTAAATATTTTAGAATTGAACTAGGTATTTTACCAAATTTTGAAATATGACAATGAAATTTTTTAAAAAGTTTAAAAAATTTGTTTAATCATTGAAAAATTAAAAATGACAGGTTTTGTGTTGGGGCCTTAGCTCACTGATTTTTAGTACTTAATTGTTTTTTCTGCTCCTTGCCTCTGGCTATTATTACAAGAGGTATTTTCTTTTATTTTGGGGGGGCAGTTAAACTTTTTGATTAAATTTATTGGAGTGACATTGGTTAATGAAATTATATAGGTTTCAAGTGTACAATTTTATTTTTTTATTTTTAAAATATTTTAATCTTTATTGTTCAGTTTATTAATTACATTGTTCTCCTTTTTTTCCCCCAATAGCTTCCCTCCACCCGGTACCTCTCCCACCTTTCTCCCTCACCTCCTCCCCACCACTGTCCTCTCACATAAGTACATGAACTTTGTCCAGTCTTTTGCTGCACTTCCCACTCCCCTTTTCTCCCCAAGAATTGTCAGTCCATTTCCTCTCTATTCCCATGATCCTGGTATATCCACCAGTTTATCCTGTTCATTAGATTTTTAATTTACTTGATTTTTAGATTTATTTGTTGATAGATCTGTATTTGTTGTCCAAAATTTATATTTTTACCTTTTTCTTCTTCCTCTTCTTAAAGAATATATTTCAACATTTAATATAATATTGGTTTGGTGGTGATGCTTTTTCTTTAGCTTTTTCTTAGCTGTGAAGCACTTTATCTGACCTTCAATTCTGAATGATATCTTTGCTGGGTAGAGTAATCTTGGTTGTAGGTTCTTGTTATTCATCACTTTGAATATTTCTTGCCACTCCCATCTGGCCTGCATTGTTTCTGTTGAGAAATCCGCTGACAATCATATGGGTGCTCCCTTATAGGTAACTAACTGTTTTTTTCTCTTGCTGCTTTTAATATTGTCTCTTTGTGTTTTGCTCTTGGCATTTTAATTATGATGTGTCTTGGTGTGGTCCACTTTGGATTCCTATAGTTTGGGGTTCGGTGCGCTTCTTAGACTCCTAAGTTAATTTCTTTCACCAGGTGGGGGAAGTTTTCAGTCACTATTCCTTCAAATAGGTTTTCATTATCTTGCTCTCTCTCTTTTTCTGGCACCCCTATAATTCGGATGTTGGTATGCTCTAAGTTGTCCCAGAGGTCCCTTACACTATCTTCAATTTTCTGGATTCTTTTTGCTTCTTGCTTTTCTGACTGAGTGGATTTTGCCTCTTTGTATTTCAAATCTTTGACTTGGTTCTTGTGGTCTTCTAGACTGCTTTTAGGTGTTTTTTTTTATCTCAGTCACTGTATGCTTAATTTCTAGTTGGTCCTTTTTCATATCCTCAAAGGTCTCATTCCTTTCCTTGAAGGTTCATTAAGTTCAACAGCCTTTTCTAGGAGCCTCTTGAAAAACCTTATAACTGTGGTTTTGACTCTATGGTTTTTCCTCCATTTGTTTCACATCTGATTTCTTTCGATGTCTCTGCATTGTGGCTGCATTCCTGAGTTTGTCAATTAGTTTTGTGTGGTAGATGTTCTCTAAGGGACAGTATCTCATCCTCCCCAGTTACCTGAGGTAGACACTCTTGCTGCAGTCCTTTATGGGTTGTACAGTCTTAAAGTTAAGCCTAGATTATTTCTGTTAGCACTAGGGGGGTTTGATCTCCAGGCCAATTGGCTGTGAGGGTCAGCTGTGCTCATGTTGGATGGGCGAAGTCTCCAGGCTGAGCTGGCAGTGTCAGCTCTGCCCTATGGGGCACCTGGGTCTCTGTGCCTGGTATTAATGGCTGCATGCACCTCTGAGAGAAAGCTGTCACCAAGCTCTACCTGCTGCAAGACAATTCAGCCTCTCCCCAAATGAGTCTGCACACCCAAAGTCTCACCCGGTGTTGTAAAACAAAGCAGTCCAATGGTTTCCTGAACAAGAGAGCAAGTCACAAGTCCTCTCTGCGCACTCACGCACTTCTGCTCTTTTCAAATTTATGCGCCCTCTCCACAAGCTTGCAGACCTCTGCCACGCCTGGGTTTCAGCGTGCTTCCTTAATCTCCACTTTCACCCTGTATGAGTGTGGGTCCCCTGGACCTTGCCCAGAACTGGGGAATCTGTGCAGTTGGATGCTTTTGTCTCCCTCCCTTTTGTAGAAAACCAGCCGGGTTTGCAGCCACCTGCCCTATCTTCTGGCACGGATGCACAGCTCCAAACCTCTGACTCTGCGTGTATCTTCAATGCTTCCCTCCAGTGATCCTCTGAGTCACAGTGTCCTATCTTTACTTTTATTTGTGGAATTTTCACTCAGCCAGCTTTCCGGTGATTCTGGATGATATTTGTTCTGTCATTAAGTTGTAGTTTTGAAATTGTTGTGTGGGGCAGCAAGATAGTTGTTTACCTATTCTGCCATCTTGGTTCCTCCCCTGGTATTCCAAGTGTACAATTTTATAACACATCATCTGGACGAGGGTTTTTTTCTAAATTCAATTGAGTCCTCTATGGTGCATGATAATCTTCATTCAATGCTAAGTTTCATTTTTCTGAAACCTAAAATTTTCCATCTCCTAAACCAATCATTAATTATTTCATATTTCCTCAGCCAATGAGATCTGTGCTGCCAATACAGTGGAAGCTTGTTTCCTAGGCTTCAGTGAGTGTGGTCTAATGGAAGTGATAAAGGAATCTAAATTTCAGGGCTAGTCACAATTGAATGAACTTTGATTTATGTTTATTAACCTTCAGTAATTGCCAACATGATAGACAAAACTATGGTTTATGCCAGTCTTCGTCACTGGTATGACAAAATGGCATGGCAAACCTTACCTATCCTATAAGCATTTTACAAAAAATCTAATGAAGCACAGATCATGGGATTATAAGGATTTTAAATTATAACAACATGCGATTTATTAATATTGTTTAATCATTATGATGATTAGTAATAAAGGTAGTATACATCTGAGTAATTACAAACCTAATAATTATCTGATTACAATGCTAGCCTAAACCAAATAGGAAGTCTATTTAAAAACACATTTGCAGATTTTTACACATTTTAACCTTTAAGGTCATGGTAAGAGAGAATTCCCCAAAATTATTTTTAAAAAAATGATCTATAGGCATTAAAATGTGCTTTAATATTTTCCCAGCCTGCATAGCTCAGTGGTTCAGCTTCCACGTATGAACCAGGAGGTCATGGGTAGATTCCTGGTCAGGGCACATGCCTGGGTTGTGGGCTCGATCTCCAGTGTGAGGCATGTAGGAAGCAGCTGATCAATGGGTCTCTTGTCATCATTGATGTTTCTATCTCTCTATCCTTCTCCCTTCCTCTCTAAAATCAATAAAAGCATATATAAAAAATAAATAAAAGTAAACTAAGTGAAGGTTAACAAGTGAGCCCAAGTAACATTGTTTTTAAGTCAGAATAATGTCAAGGAAAGCCTCAATTCCCTTGAAGCAAAAGGATAAAGATATAATGGCTCTAAATCAGTTGTGAAATGGTCAAGGGGAGGGGAGTGGGAAGGGACAGATGTACTACTTTCAATAATAAAGATACATTTTTTAAAAAAAGTAAAATATGATAATCTGTGGTTCAAAATTTAATAAGCGCATAGCCACTTAATATCCATAAAGAGACTCTCAAATAATTTGTAAGGGACACCCTATTTAAAACTAAATAGATTAACACATCTATTGTAAGCTTTTAACCACTGAATTTTTCTGGTATACCTGGGATACTTCTGTTGTTCTTAAACACATTATGCCAACCTTTTCTTTTAAAAAATATAGGAAATTATACTAATTTTCCTAGCTTCATCTAAATAATTAAGAAAAAGCCAAGAATAGAATCCAAAACTTTTACATGTATTCCAATAATTTTGGGTACTCTTTCAGCTATAGAGTCATCTTCTTAGCATGACAAGTTATTTTTACCCAACCAGCCTTGTAACTAAGTCTTTAGTAGGCCATCCAATGTTATTCTTACAGGTGTGCTTCTAGGTATGGTGTACATTGTGAGTTTAATACATTTCATGATAGTAATCCATTCTCTTGCTTTTTTGGCTGTAAATTAATTCGCTTGTTCAGGAGCAGTGTTATGTGAATACTATGATGTTGAACAAAGTAATCAATACATCTAATAAAGGTGGTGCTGAAAGAATTTTGAGCTGGCAAAAACATTCTATAACTGAGTCATTATTTCTATAAAGCTAATATATTATTTCCATCCTTCTCCCTTGTCTGACAAGAGAGAATTAACATAATTCAACTGCCACTGTAGAGAGTGCCTGGGAAGACACATGAGCATTTATTTAATTATTGTCAGCTGAGTACAGTGGTGTTGGCAGAGCCATATCCTAGAAAACATACTATGCCAGGGGCAGGTACATTGTCAGTCTGACCCTTGCTAATGTGCCAGGGATTGGGCTTCATTATCTAAGTTCAACCAGGCACCAGGAATGGACACAATTATCTGGGCTTAGCCAGGAGTGACAATTACAAAGAAGTCACAAGAATGAAAAATTACAGCTTGATCTTTAACCATGATTTCACATAATTGCCTTTGTTTTAAACTCTAGTAAAACTTTCTGGGATTACACTGTATAACATAAACATGCTGCACCAGCTCTGGGTCACTGTCTCTCCATCAGAGGACAGCTGTCCCACATGGTCCCAGCTTTCCCTATTGTTTCTGTGTCTGTCTCTTTCATTTTCTCAACCCCCCATCGCCCCTACTCAGGACTTGTGTCTGCTCTTTATCCCCACTGGTCACGGTCCAAGAGAGAAATACTTATACGCCACAGGTATCAGGCTAGTTCTCTTGGGAAATGACATCATTATCAGGCATTTAGCATTGGCCTTAGCAGTTGGAGATTGATCACTCAGAGAGATAGGCCCTACCTAATGGATGTCTTTCTCATTGACTTCATGCATAATATTTATCCATTCTGAACTTTCATGGAACTGATGTCCGACCACTTGGAGATATATATATACCTGGATCAGCAGATCCAATTTCTATGATAGTAGAACATTCAGACGGATGGTGAAACATTCTACGTTCTGCATACTGGACTATGACATAGAACAGATCTGGTGTATTTATGAGGTAATAGAGTAAATATATGCTATCTTACATGCCACATGAAAGCACACCATGCTGATTCTTAAATGAATACATAGATGAAAGTCAGTTGCAATGTTAAAAGCTGTAACCAGCTACTGCTCTTCATAAAGTTTGTTTCAGTAAGTAGATCCCATCTTAAACAATAGCTGCAATTCAAGGCAGTTTCTAAGAAGTTTACAATAATTGCCTTTCATTCTTCAGTACTGATATTTCTTCATAGCCAGTGTCATGTTAAGTGATCATACATTAGATAGACTCCTTACTCTTGTACCTCTCAAGTATTTGATGGTGTCATAATTCCTTAAGACTGTATCAAGATTATATTTTTTTATTTTTATTTGTCCTTTCTAGATATAATGGAATCAGAATCCTACATTTTTCATTTATACCATAACAGCTTTTACCCCTTGGGCTGGAAAACAAATGTGGGGATTTTGCCAACTATGAATTATGCATATTTCAACTATGCATTTGGAATTTTGGGAGATAACTACTGAGTGCTTTTGCAGATTTACTACATCCACTAAGAGTTGGATTCAGGCCAATGTTTTTTTTTGTTGTTGTTTTCAACTGACCTCTAAAATCCCCCATTCTGAGTAGAAGAGTGCAGTGGCCTTTCAGATGATCAAAAATGCATGTCAGTTCAGAGCTGTGCATTAAGTAAGACTTTAACATTCTGGACATTTCTCTTTCTCCAAAACAAGTTACATTGATAATGTTCACAGGTCCCTTTGGGAAAAACTGTGAAGGTTATTTCCATTACATATTGGCAGTTTTGTTACTAGAATCTAATGGAAGGAATCCCAGTTTCTCCTTTATTCCAGAAGCCCCAGACTCTTTGTTGTGGTTCAAATCTGGCAATTAAATTAGAGCTCTTGATTCCTCAATTTGATGGCTCACCTTGTTTCTTGTTTGTATTATTCTATCTACATAATAAAAGCCTAATATTCTAAGTGTCCAGTCATCCAGTTGTCCGTTCAACCAATCAAAGCATAATATGCTAATGATATGCTAAGGCTGCTCAAACACTCACTATGATGTGCACTGACCACCAGGGGGCAGACATTCTGACTGGTAAGTTAGCTTCCTATTGGGGTCTGGCTGATCAGGACTGAGCAAAACATTCCAGACACACCCTGGAGCCCTCCAGCAGTCGCTCTCTGGCTGGGCAGCATCCTACATTCCTCCCTGGCCCTGATTGTGCACTAGTGGGGTCTCTTGGCCTGGCCTGTGCCTTCTTACAATCTGGGACCCTTTAGGGGATGTCAGAGAGCTGGTTTCGGCCTAATCCCACAGGCCAGGCTGAGGGATCCTATTGGTGCATGAATTCATGCACTAGGCCTCTAGTTATACATATTAAGAAAAAACTTACTGATTTCCCTTTGTTTTAGTCAGGGTTAAATAAGAGGAGCAGAATAGAGGGATATTTATTATAGAAAATAGACTAAATAGTATCAGTAATGGTGTCCTATTTCTAATGCTAGAGGCTACTGGAGGAAGAGAAGATAACAATAATGCTGGAACCACTGGATAACAGACCGAGAATCTTGCTATTTATTGTTGCCCCTGATATTGGTGATTGGGGCATCTACAGAAACCAAGGCCTTTTGTCATGTAGTTGAGCAAATATACAGCACATGCATGTTTCCCAGGTGTCAAAGAAAATGAAGGAAGAACTAGGGAGAAATTCATGAAAAATATAATAATAAAATAACCCTTGAATAATCCTCTGCAGATGGCTTCTCTTCCTAATCATTTCCATCCCCGCCACTGTATTATGTGCCAATTAAGTTCCATTATCCTAACTTTATTTAATTTATGTCAACTATGAGGAAGATTTTAGTTATCCACTATGATAGATATTTATCAGTGTGTAAGCTACCATCCATATTCCTTATTTAAACCCATCTAATGTTACGATTTTCTTCTAAAATAAAATGTATAATTCTTTCCCCACAAGTATTCCAAGGTTTTGGTTGATATAAGTTGACACAAATCTGGCCAATCATTTGATTTTTATTCTATCTCCTCTCAGGTTATAATTCATCTTGATTCTTCTAAGTGTAGCTGGTTATTTATCTGGGTTTAGAAGACATGAAACATAAAAACAATCAGCATCTCCTTGAAAGTCATCTGCATCAAAAAAGGTTATTCACTCTTACAGCAAAGGAATGCTAAAAATCAATCACAGCAAGAGAGTTTTTTCTTCTTAAATGCACAGTTAAAGAGGATTTTAAGTGATGATATAAGAAATCATACGTATCAGAATTCATACAAATTTCCAGGGTTCTACATTTTTCAATCCTTATTCTCACTTTTGCTTAAAAGCCTAAAGAGGTTCTGAATTTAATTTGCATTGTAAATTTTTACTTGCAAAATCAAAAATTGGTTTACTTTTTCTTTGTATCTGATCTGTGGCCACGGGAAATAAAATATTCTTTTAGAACAGTAATAAGCACTCATAAAATTGTATATTTCTTTTATGTAAAAAAATCTTTTGTCTTTCTCTCCCATGCATGCCTTTGTACTCTCATTCTCTTTCTGACAAAAACAGTTCTCAAATGTTCTTTCTGGATTTCAAGGTGTATACATTCCTGAAGTTTCTTCCATTTATTTATCCCTGCCAGATTACATTGTGTTTTTATTATCACTATTATTAGTTTTATTATTTTTTTGTTTTTATTTATTCTGTTGTTGATGATTGCTAGTTTATTAACATTTAATAAAAGGGAAGAAAACAAAGGAAAGTCAGACATTATAAACATGGTCACCTGGGAAGCTTCACTAAGAAGCTATATAACTTCACACAACCTTGTTCCCCCATGATATTAACACCCCTTGTTCTCCCATTTGATACTGGATTGTTTGGGGGAGAAGGGAGAAATGGGCACATGCACAGTGAAGTTCAGGTGATATAGAAAAGGAGTTAGCCTGTAACAGTCTAGCCTTGTAACAATGAATGTGCAAAATCTTGGAAAGTTAAAATCTCCAGACAAGGCATTCCCTTCTCTTCCTTTTGCAGTCTTTTGCTCCATGACCCACACTCACTTGTGTGTTTGCCTCTTCCGTCTCTATAACCATGGGGCTTAAGCAGGAGTATGGTCCATGGCCATGTGGACTTGGACTCCAAACACAGGATTTTGGACTGGACTATGCTTTACTATGGAGCAGAAACAATGGACAGTGGCCTTCATTATGGTCCTGTTAAAGCACAAGATTGGACTTCTTCCATGGTAAGGTGGACCAAGGTAGGGCCTTGGAAGAGAACCCTTTAATTTCATGTCATCAATAAAGCTTTCTATAAAACTATCACACCGGGGCCTCAGCAAATTATTTTCCTTGTGACACCCCAAGAACTCTGCTTTCACCGATACCATTTTAATTATATATGTCCCTTAATAAACTTTCCAGCTTCTCTCCTGCCCTCCCAAAGTTCACAAAGTATCAAATGACATATATTATGCCTACCATATCAAATCTACTATACTCCTAGGTGCACTGAAGTTTGACTTATCTGACCAGATCACCAAAACTGCCCTGCGGACTTCACTATGCATTTCCTAATGAATACTAACAGTTATTTTCATGGACTAAGACTTGTGTAGTACCACAAATTTCACTGAAACAACAGCATTCATTCAGCTGTAACCTAGGCTTCATCTCAACAAATACTTTTGTGATGAGCATATCAAAGTTGGAAGGTGAGGGAAGTTGGGTGATCACTTGCTTTCACTTAGAAGCACCATATTTCTATTATTCATGTTTCATTAATCAAACCAAGTCTGTTGAGCATTCCAGAATCATAGGAAACAGTGAGTAATTCTCTCCTGTGCCTGGAGAAGAGGAAACTGGATATTAGTAAACAGTAATCTCTTTATCTTAAAAAAAACTACTTATTTCATAATAATAATTTTCTTCATCCAAGTTTAGGCTTGCTTATCATCATGATTCCTAGTGCAGATTACTAACATTTTACTATGTATACTTTACCTGGAAAATTCTTTATTATCATAGCTTCAACTAACATCTATAACTTGATAATTAAAAATCTGTATTTCCAACCCAGCTATCTCTTTCCATTCTTATTTACCTGTCAGCTAGAAATCTTCATTACATACCCAAATTTATCAACACATAAAATCAAGTTATCTCTCCTCCTCCTTCTCCTCCTTCTCCTCCTCCTCCTCCTCCTCCTCCTCCTCCTCCTCCTCCTCCTCCTCCTCCTCCTCCTCCTCCTCCTCTTCTTCCTTCTCCTCCTTCTGATATAATTTCAATATTACACTCTTTATTAAGCAAATACAATAATCCCCAAATCTCTGTGGTTTTCATTCTTAGCCTCCTGAGGTCCATTTCCAACAACCTGCTTTCAAATTTATCCACTCATATTCATCATCCATGTTTTTTTTTTTTTGGATACTGATTTTAAATTTAGTGCTCTTGGTGTCCAGAGACCTATATAACCTAGGTGGGAGAGTATTGGAAGTAAAGGCTGAAGGTTGAATTTTCTCCAAATGTTTCTAGCCTGGATTGGAAACAATAGGTGAACTGATTCTTTCATACTGGGAAAGCAGGAAGTAAACAAATCTGAGAAAGTAGAAATAATGTTTCTATTTATCTCAGTAGAATGGTAACAACCTGTCCTTAACCCACAGCTCCACAGAGAAAGAGTCTCATTTGCTTTGACACCCTGATATTTCCAGTTATAAAGAATGTTCAAACATTGAAATTGAATTCTCAATTCATTGGCACAGTAAAATTGCAGCTTATCTGATAGGCCTCAGAAGGAGAAGAAAAATATGATAGAAAGTTTGAAACACAGAGCAAGAGAAGCAGAACTGCTAGAAGAGTCAGATAGACATCAATTTGTTTTAAGCTCTTGTTAAAATATGTTCAGACATCAGGTTAAATGAGAGGAACCTGAGACTGAAATTAGCAACTTCACAAATGTACTCAGGAAAATTAGTATGAAACGAATAGGAGTTTCAAAGAAAGAAGAGAGGACAGATGGGTCATCAGAAATAACAAAACAGTTGATTGAAGAAAATCCTCTTAGCCCAACGAGGCACTGTGTTTATAGTGAGAGGGCTCATTGATAAGAAAGAAAATTTGTCTTGATTAAACACATTTTTCTAATTATAAAATAATAATTTAACAGTTCTCCGTATGTGAGGATAAGTTATCAACAGAGAAAAAAGGTTTTTAGTTCAATAGAGAAAAAAGATATAAGTACATCTTTGCATTAGCAGCAGTTAAACACAGAATACTACTTGTATACTACAGAAACAAAAGGATTTCAGCCCAGGTGTTCCAAATTTACTCATGATGTCATTTGTTTCTCAGATATCTATACTAATAAAAGAGAAAGATGCACATTGACTGTACCTTTGTGATGCCCACCAGCCAATCTGGAGTGAATATGCTAATTAACCCAGCAAAGATGGTGTGTTAGGGTTAATTTGCATACACAGGTGCCCATTGGCCAGGTTGATGACGCACGTGTTTTTCACCACCCCAGTTGCTCCAGGTCTCTGGGCAGCTTGGGAGGCAGGAAAGGCGGCTATGGGCCGGAGCAAAGGCTGTGCTGGCAGCCAGGATAAGGAAGGCCCATTCTGCCTGAATCTTCATGCATTGGGCATCTAGTAGAAAGATATTTGAACATATGCAAGAAAACAAAAGTGTATTCCTCAATTATCACACTTAAGAAAAATATTTGGAAATAAAAAGACTACGACCAAACAAAAATTAACCAAAATTGAGACCTCAATATATTTTAATGAAGAGAATAAGGCATAACAGAATATTAGTAAGCATGGACCTTGATATAAATATATTGACAGATTGAGGGAGGCACATATATCATGTGTTTATATAAATACACAAATATATAATGCACATTATATATTTTATTTATTATACATTAATATATATATTTGTGTGCAGTATGTTCTATTTTGCAAAAAGCATTTCAAAACAGGGAATGATGCTATGCTTTCAGTGCTTCCTGCAACCATACTTAAATATTCAGGAGTGATGTCCGAGACAAGCATTCACATAGGCTACTTTTCTTTTAGTTTTTTACTCAGAAAATAATGCCACACACACACACAAATCCCATTGTATACCAATATCACTATCTTTGCCACATTTTAACAGTTAGATGAGACATCTAATTATAGCAAATATGCTGAAATTTATTTAGCTTCTCTTTCTAGACTGGAAAAATGCAATTTAGCATTTACTGGACTCAATTTCTAAGTATTCATATATAAGATCTCATTTTTCTAAATATATATTTCTATATAAATTTCTATCTATGCATTTTTCTATATATTATGTTTATCCTATATAATAAAAGAATAATATGCAAATTTTACCCTACCTTCACCATGCCCACCAGCCATGCCCACCTGCCAATCACAAGCAAATTATGCAAATAAATCCCAACTAAGATGGCTGCCGCCACTGAGAGCAGGAGGGAGGCTTGGGTTTTCCTGGCAACGGACAAAGCCAAGCTTTCCACCTGCCTTTGCTGGCCTAGGCCTCCACTCAATGATACAAAGTTTCAATTATAAAAGATACAAAATCGGAAGGCAGCCACAGAGCTGGAGAGAGAAGAGGCTAGGGTTGCCAGAGTGATGGAAGAAGCTAAACTTCTGCAGCCCTAGTGCTTAGGCCTCCATTCTAGGCTACAAAGTTTCAAACAGAAATGGCTGTCACCATGGAGTGAGCAGAAATCTTGGCTCCACTCTAGGCTACAAAGTTTCAATTATAGAACATAAATTAACTTCAGATCCCAGGGCTTCCACTTGGGTCGCTGTGGCCTGCAAACCACCACAATTCCCCTACCCAGGCCACCCCATGCCCAAAGGGGACCCTCACCCTGATCTGAGACACTCTTCAGGGCAAACCAGCTGGCCCCCACCCATGCACCAGGCCTCAATCCTATCTAATAAAAGAGTAATACACAGATTGACCATCACGCCAACACACAAGAGGGCTGCCCCCATGTGGACACAAGATGGCCACTACAAGATGGCCAGCAAGGGAGAGCTGTTGGTAGGTTCCAGGCCTGCAAAAGAGGGCAATTATGGGAGATCAGGCCAGCAGGAGAGGGTAGTGGGAGGGATCAGGCCTGCAAGGGAGGACAGTTGGGGGTTATCAAGCCTGCAGGGGAGGGCAGTTAGGGGTGACCAGGCTGTCAGAGGAGGGAAGTTGGGCCAAACAGGCTGGCAGGGGAGCAGTTAGACATCAATTAGGCTGGCAGGGAAGTGGTTAGAGGATGAGCAGGCTGACAGGTAGACGCGGTTAGGGGCAATCAGGAAGGTAGGCAGGTGAGCAGTTTGGAGCCAGCAGTCCTGAATTGTGAGAAGGATGTCCAACTGCCCATTTAGGTCCAATCCCAATCGGGCCTAAATGGGCAGTTGGACATCCCTCAAGGGGTCCCAGATTGGAGAGGGTGCAGGCTGGGCTGAGGGCCACCTCCCAGCCCTCCCCGTGCACAGACTTTATGCACCAGGCCTCTAATATGTACATAAAATATATAAAAATTCCTAAATAATAAACAAAAAATTCACATATCTAGTATTCCCAACACACTCTTAAGTTTATATTCTACAAATTTTGGTAAGACAGAAAATGTCAATAGCTCTACCCAGCATTCATTATATTTATAAGCAAATAAACACTATTTGATTTTTCTTTACTGCTTCTTTACAAATAGCTTCCAAATCTTTCATCATGACCCTAAAGCAATCATTAGGTAATTAAAGCAAAGGTGACTTTTCTTCAGGTCTGTTTCCTATCCTCAATTAAAAACAAACAAACAGGTAGTTCAATGAACCCAAATTCATTTATTCATTCAATAAATGTTTAATTAGTGTCTACTCAATACTTTCTAAGACAAATAAACATGAATGAGTGAATGAATGAGTGAATTAATTAATTAAATTAATACCTTTTCTGAGAGCAAGCAAAATAAACAAATGTACAATTAGTTGTATTTGTCCTTTCAGTCTTCTGTAACAAATTACCAGGGTCTGGGTTGCTTATAAACAATAGAAACCTATTTCTCACAGTTTGGAGACTGAAAGGTTAGAATTAATACACCAGCAAGTATGGTGTCTAGTAAGAACCCGCTGGACATATCTTCTTCCTGTGTCCTCATATTACAAAAGGTCCAACAGAGCTCTCCAGAGTATCCTATATAAGGGCACTACTGCCATTTTATTGCATACCCCTTATGATGGCAAAATCCTGTCAATTAGGTTCTGATACTTCATAAATTGTAATGTGAAACTCAATTTTAGAGACATTTGTAGTAGAAATGTCTAAAATACTATATTACAATATCAAAAAATAGCAAAAGTATAGTTTGTAAACTTATAAGTAAACCCCAACCTGTATTTTTAATTAGATGTCAATGCACAACCATTTGTTTTTCATTCTCTAGATAATTGTCTTCTTTCTGGGTTCAATACCTATAAAGATGGTAATGGTGGGATTTCTTTAAATAATTAAAGGGGACTTAGCCCATGTCTCTGACAGAGCACGGGGCCCTCTGAATGCAACATTTCATTCTGTCCCTCTTGTCATGAGGTCAAAGAATGGCTCTTCCGTGCACTGAGTGAAGTCAAATGGCCTTACAAGTAAACATCCTTTACAAGTGGAACCTCAGGGTAGACCATAAGTTTTCTACCTTGTTGAACTCAGCTGACAGGACAAGAAATACTGCTCCGAAGAGCTGTGGCCAGCGGCACTTGACATTCAGGGCTACACTTCCCCTTCACTTCCCAGAGGCAATCAGATTCCTGCAATCAGATATCTTCTCTGTATCAGCTCTCTTTTGTTCTGAACTGTAAGAACATAGCAAAATAGATATTTTGTAAACAGACACAAACACTAAGAAATAGATTACTAGTAAATTAGGAAATGCTGCCAGTAGTTAAGTACTAGTAACCAAAAATGATACTTTAGCTGAGCTTAAATAAGCTGAAATAAAAGAAACTAAAACAGTGAGACTGATTTTTTTCTTTATAATAGCATTTTAAATGGAAAAGCTTGAAATAATCTAATTTTAATTATCAATTGTATTGAATAAAAATTATTATAATTATTAAATTTTAAAGTATTTTGAATTGTGAAGTCACTCTTAAACTTCTCTTAAAGTATTATTTTCAAATT
Organism: Antrozous pallidus; assembly: GCA_027563665.1. Lineage (NCBI taxonomy): Eukaryota > Metazoa > Chordata > Mammalia > Chiroptera > Vespertilionidae > Antrozous > Antrozous pallidus. The sequence goes on along the minus strand of CM050514.1, from coordinate 16,053,560 downwards.
CTAAATATATGATCCTCATATTAATATAGAATGAATACATGTCACAGATTTTATTCACGTTATTAACTAATAAGGTGACCAGTAAGATGGGAAGGCTGGTTCCTAGAACATTTGAAGAATAAATATTTGCATTTATTTTTCTTGGAAAGACACCTAAAGAAAATATTAAAATGAGATCCTGAAATTACCCAAACACTGCTTCATATCTTAAAGGACAATAAAAACATTAACTTTGGTGATATTTTTTTCTACTGGACAAATATCTTCATGTAAGCATGTAATTTAAAATGTCTATGCACTCATCAATTAGCACAAAAATATCCATCCTTCTAGAAATTTAAATAATTTTTGGGCAGGCCTATTAATAGTGCAATATGGCACTGAAAGTATATGCAGATATACTGTATTCCCAGGGCTTTCCAAATTCTATTTCAGGTATGCAAATTAAGAAAGCATGATTCTTCTTTATCTTTATTCAGAACATAACCAAAGAACCCAAATCAAAGAGAGTTTTCCATAAATTATTATGTAGAACAGAGAGAAAAATTTACATTAAAAACAAAAATGCATACTTATGCTCACATGGGATTTTAACATTTATACATTTTCAATATTTACAACTTTTACTAACAAACTAAGGGGTAAGTTGTCCAAAGGTAAGAACATTAGCAGAGGACTCCTTGTCAAAACATAGCTTAGTTAGTGTTTTGAACTGTGATTTATATTAGAGATGTAAGGTGACCTGCAGTATGTATTTCATGCTCTAATTACTGCTGCCTCTACCTTGTCAGTTAATATGATGTTGAACTTAAAAGGGTCTGCTTCAAAATATACCTGTAACAGAGGCTGGACTGATGGGAGTGAGATTTATATTATAACTTCAAAAAGCTTGACAATAAAATGAATGTGGCATCTTTCTAAAAAAAAGAAGAAGTAAACAAGATGTGAATTGAAAAGAAAAGGAGAAAAAATATACAAGGGAAAATTAATTAAAATTAAAATCTACAGAGCCCAGCAGAATGACTGCTACATATGGGAGTTTAATGAATGTCTGAGTAATGCACAAATAAATTCAGTGCACTAATTAATAGTTCTGTTCTCTGAGGGAGAGTCGCCCAAAGTAATAAGAGGGATAAGCATGGAAAAAATCATCAAGCTCTGTTTTCTTCTCCAAGAAGATTTCCCCTCCACACTGTCACTTTTTCAGACCTTTTGAATCTTTCTTGAAAAAAGAGAATAGGCTACATAAAGACATAGACATTCTAAACACCAAACCTCTCCCTCTTTATGATCAGAAGTAACATGGAGGCTGGCTTGCTGCTTGCTTTCTCCAATGAGTGTGTCAGAGAAGATGAAGGATGAGTTCTGACTTCAAAAGGCCTTTTGTACTTTTGCTTCCCCTTGCCTCTTCACGGTCTCCTGAAGCCATGTCTAGGTTAGCCCATTAGAAAGATGGAAGAGAACACATGTGGGAGAGCTGAGCCATCAGGAGCAACTGACAAAACCCAACCCAACATGTGAGAGTCCAGTCACAATCAGCAGGTATAACATTGAGCTAGCTAGGACTGAAAGAACCATCCAACTGATGTAAAGACTTGTGAATGACAAAAATGGTATTGTGTCTCTTATTTTGGATTTCCAAGAAGCAAAGCCTGAAACATGAATTCCGGATCAAATGATTTTTTGGTAAATGGCATAGGGTAAAGAGAAGGAGAGGACCAATCTGCTGTAAGTAGCCTGGTGGGAAAACATATTAAAATGGCATTTTAGTCTGCTCAGGATGCTATAGATTAGGAGGCTTAACCAATAGACATTTGGGAGACTGGCAATTCCAAGATCAAGGTGCTGGCCAAGAATCCACTTCCTGGGTCCCTGCCTTCTTACTGTCTTCACATGTCAGAGAAAGCAAACTGTTTCTTTTATCATAAAGCCACTAATCCCATCATGATAGCCCCACCTTCATGACATCATCTAAACCCAATTGCCTCTCAGAGGCCTAGTCAATGTCGATACAGACATACTGGGGCTAAGAGGTCATTGTATGACTTTTGTTGGAAATGCAATTCAGTCCATGGTAGATGGCAACCGAATTTAATGGGAGGCTAGGAAGATAAATTTATTAAACCAAAACAAGAGTCTAATATCTAAGAATTCTTTCTAGATAGAAATATAATAATGAATGGAAGGATTCCAAAAGAGATAATTGACTTGAGTAAAAAGATTATGAAGAGCCATTTGAAATTTCTGAGTGGAGCTCTCTCTCTCTCTCTCTCTCTCTCTCTCTCTCTCTCTCTTTTTTAATCCTCACTGGAGGATATTTTTCCACTGATTTTTAGAGAGTGGAAGAGAGAGGGAAAGACAGAAGCCAATGCTCTATCCAACTAGCCAAATCAGTTAGGGCTGAAAACTTTTTATATGTGCTAAATTCTAAGTAAACAATTCAAGTTGATCCTTTTAATTCTTACAAAACATATTAGGTAAAATCTAATCTATCATATTTAATAAAAGAGTAATATGCAAATTGACCATACCTTTGCTACACCCACAAGCTAAGCCCACAATCCATGCCCACAAGCCAGTCATAGTGAGTATGCAAATTAACCCAACCAAGATGGCGGTTAATTTTCATATCCATGCACAGAAGATGGCATAGGAAGAAGCCAAGCACTGCAGAAGGGAGCAAAGCTGCAGAAACATAAGCAAGCGGGGCGGGAGAGTAGGGAGGGAGCAAAGCAGAGGAGACAGAATCCAGGCAGCAGAAAAGGGAGGGAGCTTTGCTCAGGCTGCAGGAAGCTCTATTCTTGTAGGAATCTTCCTGCAATGGGTCTCTAGTATATATATATATATAAAAGGCTGAGTGACGGACTGTCTGTCCAACTTTCTGACTGACCGACTGGCAGATACATATTATGCTCACTGGCAATTTAAAACTAAACGTTAACTCACCCTAGTGTAATGCATATAAAGTTCTCCTTCTTGGAGGGGATTTTTGACAATGTCTCAGTGTTGTGCCTATTGCTATGCGATCGGCCATAGTACAATTGAGTTTAAAGTACTGTAGTGGTTAGGAATGTTTCAGACAGTTGTTTCTTAAAAAATATGAAATCAGAGGATTATGCTTATAATGAATGGTTAGTAAAACTTGGAGATGACAAACATAATAGCAATTTTCATTTAGGAATTCGTGTTATTGAAATCCCCCATGAAAATGATTTGTAACAAATCTATTATTGAAGCTACTTTCAAAAATAATACATCTATAGATAATATAAAAATATATCTGAACATGCGATTCTTTGTCCTTAAAATGAGCACATTCATAAATTAAATGAAGAAATTTTGGATATACTCAATGGAGATGTTTACATTTATTTGAGTGATGATTCCATTTATTCAATGGATGATGCTGAAAGGAAAATTCTCCCATCAGATTCCTTGATAGTATTACTCCTTTGGGAATGCTGTGTCATAAATTAAAATTGAAAGTAGGCACAATCATCATGCTACTGAGTAATCTTAAGAGTAAATGGGATCTTTGTAATAATGGTACTAGATTTATTATCAAAAGATTGCAACCTAACATAATCAAAGCTGAAGTATTAACAGGATCTGTGGAAAGAAAAGTTGTTCTGATTCCAAGAATTGATTTGCCCCATCTGACACTAGCCTCCCATTTAAATTAACTTGAAGACAGTTTCCCATGATGCCAGCATTTGCAATGATTATTAATAAATCACAAGGACAAATTCTAGACAAAGTAGGAATATTCCTACCTGAACCTGTTTTCAGACATGGTCAGTTTTATGTTGCTTCCTCTTGAGTTTGAAGAGTGTGTAACATTAAAATTAAAGTTGTAAATACTTCATCACAAGGAAAATTAGTAAATCATGCTGAAAGTCTTTTTACTCTTAATGTGGTATACAGGGAGATATTAGAATAAGTTTACTCAATTTACCAGTCATTGTTTTTATCAATGTTGTTTTCATATCATGTTTTTGTTGTTGTTATATCATATTGTTATTATTTATTTATTAATCAATGTATATATTGTTTTCATATACATTTTATTAATTTTCTTTCATTTCTGACACTTCTAGTATAAAAATGGTAAATAGTGATATTAAAATATTTATTCTAATTAATTTTATTTCAATGTGCAGGAATCTGTGCACTGAGCCATTAGTATTTTCATATTAAATAGGAAAAAAATTTTTTTTTATTTTTCCAAGTTTACAGAAGTATTATTTGAGTGAGTCAAAATTTTAACATAAACCATTTGGCCTTAAAGCCTATGTTATTTTGGTAGGAAAAAAATCATAAATGTATTTATTGTCATATATGCATCTATAATGTTATTCTTATGTGTTTCATTTTATGTTTATACTAGACGCCCATTGCACGAATTTGTGTACAGCTGGTGACTGGCAGGCTTGGCCCCAATAGAGTGGATCAGGGCTAGGCCTGTTTGGGAGCAGGAGACAGTGGGAGTTTGGCCAGTCAGCCCACCTTGATCAGGGCCCTGATCATGGCTTGGCTGGCTGGTGGGAGGGCTCATGGACCAATCAAGGTGGTGGGGGATGATTGGAGGTGGGGTGGGCTGGTCCTTCACCTGTGGGGTTGATCTGGGGTGGGGTTGAGTGGGAGGATGAGTTGCAGGAGGTTGACCGCCCCCTATTGGGGTACAGAGGTCAATCAAGGGCGGGGCCAGCTGGGGGGAGGGCAGTGGAAGGTTGGCCTGCTGGCACCCCGTCCCCCCATTTGGCTGGTTTGCTGGCCACAGCGGGCATTGTAGCAAGTGGTCATTATGGTTATTACAGTGTTACGGTTGCTGGCTTTTTATATATATAAATGACAATTTATTTAATCACTCTATTCTTGGAATTTACACTTTTACTGTTTTTAAAAATATCATAAAGCTTGGTTGATAATTTGTTGTTACTAAACATGTCTCTGATAATATAGCCTTTTAATTTTCTCGCTTATTAAATTATTTCCATAAAATATATGCCAAAGGTTAAAATTACAATTGCAAAGTTTTCTAAACTTTTAGTTGTGCAGAATAAGGGGTTTTATAAAATCAATCTCATTAGCATAATGGTGTAAAAGTTGATAGAAACAGGTTGATATGTAAATGAATGTTGGAATGAAATTTTCAGGGCAAGTTTATTGAAACTAGACTTAGTTTACAAACAAATTCATATTGGTTTTCATTTTCATGCCATCTGCAAACCTTATAAATTATATATTGCTATTCTCACCAAGGTAAAGAAACAGGGAAGTTCAGTCATCTTCTTAAAATTACATAGCTAAAAAACATCAGAGCCAGGGTTCAAACTCAAGGATTCTCTTCTGCAGGAAAGATGCTAAAAATGTTTAGAATTGTCTGGGCTCTCACATATTTGAAAGCATTTGTTGGCTAAGGTGGGTGTGGAAAACAATAGAGACTGAATTTATAGACATTAAAAGGGAAAATTGTTGGAGATGTTTCCTGAATACACAAATAACTAGTAGATCAAAAGGATTGAAAATAGAGGCAAACAAAATCTAAGTAGAGAGGATGATAGTTTTATAAATATGTTACAGGGAAGTTGAGGGTTTTATATGAATTAAAAAATAAATGGCATCAATATTATTTCATCTTTTTACAACCTGGCAAATTGGCCATTGAGTGTTTTCTTCGTAAAATACCTTTGCAATAAATCATTCATTAGCCAGGATGACTTCTTTTTCAATACTGGTCAAGATCACTAAGAGAGCTGAACTAATGCAAATTTAATGAAATATGTACAATTTAAGCAAGGCATTAGGTAGATATTGATTACTAAGCCATTAATTTATGGGCTTAAATTAAATAGCTCCACAGACAGCACAGAGCCTTTATAAATAGTCATACACTTAACCTTAACAAAAATAAAATAAATCAGAAACTATCAAGTTATTAATTTTATTTCTCTGAGTAAGTAGACTAAAAAAGATAATTACCAAATGAAAATAAGACTTGCTAGTAAAAAATATGTTAAAGTATATGCGAAATATTCTAAACTAAAATATAAACATCTCATTCTCTGCTATAATCTTATTTCTACATACAAGTTGTTCCACTCCAAAGTATGATCTTCATTTCAAAATTACCTTCTTTATATGTAGAATTTTAAAAATTAGAATGGAATTTAAACAAAATTTAATAACAAAGTAAAAAATTATTGTTTTTTTATCATCTTATTTAACTAATCTATTTGCTTTTTCTATTTTATTGAGCTAGTATTTTTCATTTTTATTTTAATATACATAGAATAACATATGCCTTTGATTTCTAAAAATTATATTAAAGCTAGATGTAAACTTTTATACTTGTTATAAATACTGCTTATATGCATTAACTATGTAATATTAGAAGGTGTCAAAGGCAATTTTATTTGTGGGCCATTCTGTCTATCTTTTCAATTACAAATATCATTGAGCATGTTTTTTTATGTTACCTTTTATTCAAAACAATTTGAATTGCCTTTGTTGTGCTATTGGAGTTTATCACAGAGGAAACTTTTTCCATTCCTTTTTAGAGAGTGTGGAAAAGAGGGAGGAAGCAGGAGAGAAACAGAGGAGAGAAAGAGAGAAACCTCAATGTGAAAGAGACCCAATGATTGGTTGCCTCCTATATACACCCCAACCAGGGCCGGGAATCTACTAACTCCGACCTTGCAGTGTGCAGGCTGATGCTTTAATCACAGAGCATACTGACCAGGGCCAAGTTCTATATTTTAGATGAGAATATCACCTGTATGACCCTGAAAACACTCAAGTAAACAAAAAAATCTGCCACAATCATAACGGAGTCAACCATTTTGAACTTGAGGTAAGATACCAAGGAACTTCTTGACACAAAAGAATAATATCTAGATAAGCCTTCTGTTATTTAGGCACACAAGAATAATGTTTTATTGATTACTTTCTATTTAAACTGATTCTTGTATTCATGTTAAGTGAAACAAAAGATAAATCTTCATTTGAATGTAATGACAGATTTGAAAAAAATTAAATGTTCCAAGTTGCTATATGACCTGCAAATGTATATTTTATTTTCATTTGGTACTATTTGGCTCCATCAATTTCTATACTATTCTGTATTGGAGACTTTTTTATTGCTGAAACTTTATATTTCATAGGATTTATTCTCTTGCTTCCCATTTTCCTCTAACTTAGTGACCACACACCTTGATGAAAATCCCCTTTATTTAAGCTAATGTTTCATGTACATGTCACTTTCCAAATTTTACTCACTTCTATTTTCAGGTCAAGCTCTCACATTTACAAGAATTTTAAAACCTGATTTAATATCAAGTTGTCCATCCTTGCACCAACCATAAACTTTAGAGAGTCATGCATTTAGTTTTAATTTGTTGATATATAAAACATAAAAAATAATAGGGTTTTATCAAATAGAATTTGGGGCCTCTTTCTTAGGAGTATAAAAAAATAAGTGAAAAAAACAAGTATTATACCAGTATATCTAAAAGAAGACACCAGTACAAACTAGAAGACAAAAAGAAGAGCATTGGTAAGACAATAAGATCACTCAGAAAGACTTATAAATAAGATAGAGGCCTGGTGCATGAAATTAGTGCACAGATAGAGTCCCTAGGCCTGGCCAGCAATCAGGGCTAATCTGTGGGGTGACCGGTGGGGCAACCACCTTGCCTGGCACCACCCTCTCACCTGCTTCACCATCTGCTGCAGTCCCACTCTCATGGACTGGTTGTTTGTTTGTTCGGTTGTTCCACTGTTCAATCTATTTGCATATTAGGGTTTTATATATATAGATGCTATCTGGACGTTAGCCAATTAAATTATTTTTTAACTCCCAGAAAATAAATGAGTACTTTTAAAGCTAAAATATATGTCTTTAATTGTCTTTTGAAACAAAGGACTTTTGTTTTAAGATTGTAGAGTTCTTTGTTATATGACTCAGGTGTTGATACAGTTTCAATAATCACTAACTTTACGAATCTATATATGTAAAAGCCTAAGTGACTGTTACAGCAGAAAGATGGGAAAACTGGAATGACTGGTTGCTATGATGCGCACTGACCACCAGGGGGGTAGATGCTCAATACAGGAGGATGGAAAGGGCGGCTCCACAAGGCCTGGAGGTGCACATTATGGCTCAGTGATCCCAGGAACTGCAAACCCAGAGTTTGTTTTCCGATAAAAAAATAAATTGGGGTGGGGGGTGGGGGAAAGATGCTGGACACCACCACCCTGGGAAGAACATCTCAAGGAGGGAAAGGATCCACAGGCCACACCCAGCCCAGCAGGTGCACTGCGAAGACCAAGTATCACCCACGGCAACCTCACCCCTTTCCCTCCCCCCCACTGTCTTTCCCTCCCGTGTCTCATGGTGACTCACTGGTGACATGCAGGAAGAGCAGTCCCTCTGAGTCTAAAGCTGGTCATGGTGACAGCTGCTCCCTGTCCTGCACCATGGTGGATGCAGTGCTGCTGGATTATTCTGGGTCAACTTTGGCTTCCAGCTTCCAGCTTCCTCCCCGCCCCTTCATATACTATGTGAACTCAGGGTCATGGTTTCATTCTCTCTGGCCAATAGCGCTTTAGCACAGCCAGAGAGTGGCAGGACACAGCCACCAGGGCTGGCTGGGCATTGATTTGGCCATGTGACTGACGTCCATGTTCAGTTATAATGAGTGTTTACATTTGTAGGGAAGCAGGGCAGCCTGCTCCTGCTGCCCATATCAGCTTTTAGGCTAAGAAAGGCCCACGTATCTATGTTTCTCCTCCTGTCTGTAATCAAAACCACTTGGGGAAGAATGATATTTCTGGCCTCAACACATGCTCAGTGTCACTGTCACAGACATTCCCAATTGTTACAGCCCATTCCTTTAGCCTGCAGTGCCCTGCTCCATCCACTCCCATTCCTCACCTGTCACCCCCTAAGGACCACCTTATGTTATCTTATTTGAGATGTGAGCTATGCCCCCCTGTCTTTTTTTTAATAGCTCCCTTGCCCTACCTTTCTTCCTCTAAAAACCTTGCACTTTAAAAATATATATTTGATTTTGGAGAGGGAAATAGAGCTAGAAACATCAATGATGATAGAAAATCATGGATCAGCTGCGTCCTGCACATTCTAAACTGGGGATCAAAAACTCCTGTGGCCCCTCCCCTGGCTAGCAGGCCTCAGTGGCAGCACAGTGGCAAGGGAAGGAGAAGTGGGGAGGTGGGGTACCACACGGGGGTGGGGCCCCAAGGGTGGTATCAGCATCTGGTGTTCATTCCTTCTGCACCAGGCCCAGTGACCATCGCCTTCTCTCTTGACCCTGAGGAGCCTTTGGGTCCTGATTGGCCAGACCCTGATTAATCCTGATCCCTGGCCAGGCCTAGGGACCCCACCGTGCACAAATTTCATGCACAGGGCCTCTAGTGTGATTATAATCTCCCTGTGTACTACAATCTGTATGTCTCCCTGGGTGATGAAATTTGAGCTTCCTGTGAGATTGTAGTTTAATATTCTGGTTTGTTACAAGCAGCCTCATGGTTTTCTGTTTTGAGCAAGCACATGGATGAGTTTTTATTTTCCGGAAGCCTTTTTTATTCCACAGAAAGATTGAGGGGTTGTATCTTAAGCCTGTTAAAACTGAGGAGACAGAGGGAGGCTAGGTAGACAGGGACAAGGATCATGTATGTGTGTGTGGGGGAGGGTGGCTGGGGGACAGGCAGGGAAAGAAGCTTGCTGGTGGGAGACATGAGCTTTAAAATGTATGAATGTCACTCAGACAGGCTGCTTTCAGTTAACCAATCAGAAGGCAATAAGGCCTATAAACCAATCCCAAGGATGTTGCTAAGACCAATCAGGAGCTAGCAAGGCTGTTTCCATCACTAAATTAAAAGGCCTGTGCTTCCTCTCATCTCTCTTTTCTCACCAGCATGCAATGGGTTCCTGATGTTGGTTCCTGTGATGTGGGAGCATCCCTGCACCCCACCTGGTTTAGGGCCATGTGGGCCTCCACACTTGGACTATGAGACTTTAATTAGCTTGACTACTGAACTATTCTTAACTGTAACAAGGAAAGGAAGCTCTGGACACTGGCCTGCTCCTGGGACCCCAGCTGCTCCTTTTCCAGGACTGGCTTCTCTCAATAAACTTTGGTTCCATTAATCACTTCTTTTTTGCCTTTAAAATATGTTTTTATTTTTTTCTTTATTGATTAAGGTATTACATGTGGGATCTTATTCCCCATTGTAGCCACTCCCACACCCTGCTCATGTCCTCACACCCCTGGTGTCTGTGGCCATTGGTTATGCTTATATGCATGCATACAAATCCTTTCATTGATCTCTACTTTATTCCCACTCTCCCCTACCTTCCCTCTGAGGTTTGAGCATCTGATCAATTCTCCTCTGTCTCTGGATCTGTTTTTGTTCATCAGTTTATATTGTTCATTATATTCCACAAATGAGTGAGATCATGTGATATTTATCTTCTCTGACTGACTTATTTCACTTAGCATAATGCTCTCCAGTTCCATCCATGCTATTGTAAATGGTAGGAGTTCCTTCCTTTTTACAGCAGTGTAGTATTCCACTGTGTAGATATATCACAGTTTTTTAATACACTCATCTATTGATGGACACTTAGGCTGTTTCCAAATCTTAGCTATGGTAAATTGTGGTGCTATAAACATAGGGTTGCATATATTCTTTCTGATTGGTGTTTCTGACTCTCAGGATATATTCCTAGAAGTGGGATTGCTGGGTCAAATGGAAGTTCCATTTTTAGTTTTTTGAGGAAATGCCATACTGTTCTCCACAGTGGCTGCACCAGTCTGCATTCCCACCAGCAGTGAAGGAGGGTTCCTTTTTCTCTGCATCCTAGCCAGTGCTTGTCGTTTGTTGATTTGCTGATGATAGCCATTCTGACAGGTGTGAGATGGTATCTCATTGTCATTTTGATTTGCATCTCTCAGATGATTAGTGACTTTGAGCATGTTTTCATATGTCTCTGGTTTTTTGAACTCTAGTCAACATCTCACATTTAGGTTTCAAAACCATGGATGCTTTCAAAGCTATCATCAGCAACTTTCTAATTGAATAAAGAATTGGTTAACGCAGGAGATAGCTCCTCCAAATAGAAGTATGCTGTGATGTGTCTTGCTTTATGCAACCGTATCTGTACAGATAAGTCTCTGTATAATTTTCTTTTAAAAATACTATATTTAAATATGTCTGTACTTTCTGTATATTATCATCTTTCTACAGCACCTATACTTTTCCCAATTTATAATGCCACAGATATAAAATTTATCAATACATTACAAGAAATCATTTTTATATTAATAGTTTAAATATACATGTTAAAAGTAACATTCTTCTTCCAGAATCTGCCTGAAATTGAGAAAAGGATAATTTAATAAAGAATAAATGCACAAGAGTACTTGAAAGAAGTAAGACATCTCTATGCCTTAAATACGAAGAAATTTGAGATAAGAAGAGTGTAAAGAAGCCTTGACAGAAGAGCAGCCCATAATTTTTCTTCCTTTAAGTAGAATAGGTGCTGACAGAAATATAGCCATACCCACTATTTCAATGAGTTGCAATCAGCAAATGAAGTTAAATTATTTTTTAAAATTCATCTTAATTGTTGAAAGTATTACAGATGTCCCTTTGTTTCTTTTTTTTTTTATGGACCCATCCTATCCACCCTCCAACAACCCCTCCCAGGCCTTCACCTCACTATTGTCTGTGTCCATGGATTATGCATATATGCATATGTATATAAGTACCCCTTCTACCCATTAATTACTCCACCCACCCAACAGTTGTCTTCCTTCTGAAATTCATCAGTTTTTGCCAAACTTCTATGTCTCAGAATCTATGTATTTTGTTCATCAGTTTATTTTATTCATTAGACTCCACATATAAGTGAAATTTATTTTAATAGGTCTTTGTCAGCATCCTGAAATGATTAAAAAAACTAAAAGAATCAATAGTAGATTTTTAATAAACAAGGTTTAAATAAATAAGCAAATTGATTTATTCTTACTTTAAAAACAATTGTAGGCTGAGAAGTAGCAATTACATGTTTGGCAGTATCATACATTGCAGGATTCACTTTAATTAATGGTAGCATCAAATCAATGGATAAAGGAACAGCAAACCACACAGCAGCAATTATTCTTCACCTTAATGGAAACATAAATGTGTAGTAACATAATTAGAAATTTCAGCTGTGAGTCACTCTCTCTTCAGACTTCTTGATTTAGATATAATTCACATACTATAAAGTTCATAATTCAATCAATATCTGTCTATCTTCAGAGTTGTACAACTATCATTACATTCTATTTAAAATATTTTTGTCAACCCAAAAGCAAACCCAAACACATTAGCTGTCACTCTCTACCCCTCCATTCTCATCCTCCTATCATGTAGGCAACCACTAATTTACTTGCTGCAATGGCTTTGCTTGTTCTGGACATTGTATAGAAATGTAGTCATACAAAATGTTGTCTTTTGTGAGTGTTTTCTTTCAGTTCCAAATCACTCTTAGGTTTAGAGTAACTAAAAGTAATGGCATAGGTTAAATCAAAACAAAAAATATTCAGTAGGCATTTAAAAAGCATTCTTACATTAAGAGTAAAGATGTTGATATGAGAGTATATGTTTCAAGATACTGAAATTTAGAAGCAATCTATATTTCTATGGATATTAGGTCTGTGATTTCTGTATCAGTCAAAAAAATAATGTCAAGATGTCCAGCCAGTGTTGCTCAGTGGTTGAGTGTCAATCAATGAATTAGGAGGTCACAGCTGGATTCCTGGTCAAGGCATGTAACTGGGTTACAGACACAGTCTCCAGTGTGGGATGTGTAGGAGGCAGCCCATCAGTGAATCTCTCTCACCATTGATGCTTCTATCTCTCCCCTTCTCCCTTCCTCTCTGAAATCAATAAAAATATATTTTTGAAAAGAAAAAAATACAATTTCAAGATGAATTTTAAGAACACACTGGTTGCTACAACCTGTACATGTGCACAAAATTCCATGTCCACAAAATTGTTTGAAACCTCTCAGTTTCACTTAATCAAAGATTTTGTTTTTCTTTCAAAAGGGCACAGGTGAGTGTAGCATCTAGCACAGTGCAGAAACAAAATCTAAATAAAATGCCAATATTTTAAACTAAATTTTTAATGGTGTTACTCAATGCCTTTGTACCATAAAACTTCAGCACATCTCAGTTGAGATAGCATATTCTGATTAAGTAATTTAATGTTTAGTTTATAAGTTGTGCATAGAATTAATCTTCTCCATCATATTTATAATTAAGTATGATTTCTTGAAAAGGTTCAACCAGCTAAATTAATTAGTAAGTAGATGGGAGAGACAAAGGCTAGTTATTCAATAAATTATTATTGTATAATATATGCCAAGAGTGTACTAGATGCTGAGGCTTTATTGGTAGGTAAGATACTAGCATTATCCAGTAAGAGATTTTAAAATAGAGAAGACAAGAATGTAAGCCTGAACAAGAGATAGCAATACTTTGAGATAATTATCATAATAAGGTGAGTAATAAGTCCAATGTGAGTAGACAAGTGAGTCTAGTATTAATGCTGGAAAGTTTCTAAAGACTTTGTACAGAGCTATCCTATCTAATAAAAAAGTAACATGCGAATTTGACCGTACCTTCACTCCTGATTGTCTATACTACCAGCCAATGAGGAGCAGGGGGCATGGCCAACAGGATGGGAGGCAAGGCTGGTGAGGCCTGAGGGGGTATGGCTGTGGTGCAGTGTGCGGCTCCCCAGGCCGGGGCCCCAAGGAGGGGCAGGGCATGGCAGGCGCCACAGGCCAAGAGGAGGGGTGGGACGAGGTGGGTGCCATGGGCCGGGAAGAGGCAGCTGTGACAGCAGCGCAGTGTGTGTGTGTGTGCTCCCCAGGCTGGGGCCCCACGAAGGCGCGGGCCCGGGGTGGGGTGAGTGCCACAGGCCAGGAGGAGGCAGCTCTGGCAGTAGCACAGTATGTGTGTGCTCCCCAGCTGGGGGCCCTACAGAGGGGTGGGATGGCTGCAGAAGGCCCGCCTAGGGCTGCAGGGCATGCTGTCTGCGAGGTGTGCTGTTGGAGAGGTGCCTGCCCATTGGGTTGGCATGGGACCCCCCCCCCCCCCCAGTTCTGGATGCATTTCTCTGCTCCTTCAGTCTCTATGACTTCATGCCGTTGTCAGTGGCAGTGTGTGCGAATCCAGTAAGGGCACCCTTTCCCCAAGCACCACGCACATTCCGTGGCTCCCCGCCTCCTCAGGCCAGGATCGGAGCCAGAAGCCTTCCAACCATGTGCTCTGGCTTCTGGAGATGCTGAGGAAGGCTCGCCCTCAGCTGGGCTGCAGCATCTCCAGTTTCTCAGCTCACGCCCTCTCCCCAGGAGGCTGAGGAGAACATATATGGCAAAGTTATTTAAGCCATGGCAGTCAGAGTAATGGAACTCAGCCAGGCAGGCACATAGAGGGGCTGGGCCCCTTTGTAGCCCTCGGGTTAGACAGTATGCCTGTCCTAGGTGCCTGTGGGTGCCTGTGGCTGCAGCTGGCCTGAGTGAAGCTGGCCCAGGTCCTGGGTGCCTATAGCTGGCCAGAGGGAGGGAAGCCTGGGTCCCAGGTGTGGGGCAAGGCAGAGGCAGTTAGGAGCAATCAGGCCAGCAGGGTAGCACTTAGGGGTGATCAGGCAGGTAGGCAGAGGGGTTAGGGGTGATCAGCCAGGCAGGCCATGAGCAGTTAGGAGCCAGTGTTCCTAGATTGTGAAAGGGATGTCCTACTGCCAATAGTCAGACATCTCTGACTGCCAACAGTCACACATCCCCAAATTTGATAGTCATCACAATTATTAGAAGTATTTGCTAATAAGCAAAGGAAATTTTCAGTTAAACATTTAAGTTCGGACAATTTTTTTTTCTCCATTTTCTCTTAAACAGTAAGTTTAAAAAGGGGGGCAAAGGTGTTTTAAAAGAACAAGGAGAATGGGAGAGAATACCATAACAGACTTGCACATGTCCATTTACAAAAGAGAAGTTATTAGTACAATTGAGAAAAGCAAGGGTTAATTTCCTGAGTGCAGAAAGCCAACAAGAAGCAAGCAGCTTATCACTTCAGAACTTAAAGAGTCAGCCTTGGGACTACCAGGGAATGCTCAAGACAAGTAGAGTAGGATGAGGCCGAAAAGCATTAAAGCAGAAGAAATTACTTAAAGTATGAGTAAAGAGGAGTTATATTATTCTCTCCCCCCATTCGCCACGCTGTTACATATTTCTTATACTGAGAGATGATTAGAGCAAAGACTTATTTCTGAAAGAACAAGTCCTAGAAGCTCCTGGCAAATTGGACACTGGGGACAACAGGCCAACACAGGTCAGAGTTCAGGCACTGTTCGTGCTTCTGAATGTGGCAAACCATATTCCATTTCATTTAAGCTCCCAAGAGCTGGTATTCAGTTTTATAAACCCAAAGCAAGAGTTAGAGTATTACTTCCAGTATTTGCAGAAAATGATTCACCCAACAGGAAAGATGCAGGCATCTGAGACTCTCCATTTAAAGACTTTATTATCTACCCAATCACAACATAGTGAACATCACAATGTTAAAACAGCACCCATTTTTCCAATCATTTTTAGTGACTTGTTCTTAAACATAGCAGAGTAACAAGAATCACCACTCATTTTAGGAAAACCTCTGTCATGAAAGACAATGGCTAAAACAAATAAAACAGACAAAAATCAGAAGAAAAAGGGAAAATGCTTAGAGCTAAAGAAAGTCTCTAAAGAAAAAAAGCACTGATATTCAAATAAAAATGTATTACATCAATAATTAAAAGTATAAAGCTATAAATAAAAATGATCTTCAGAAGTTAAAGAGCAGTAAAAAATAAAAAAGCAATATCTGTTATACATATGAAATTAATACAGAGTAATATTGAAAGTAAGCTATAATTTTAAAAATTAAAACAATGTGTAAGTAAAAAACAAGGCCTTTTTAAAAAATAATAAGAGGCTTCAGAGATTTGAGCAGGCCTCACTGTAGTTTTGAGCTAAGTGAAAAATTGTTGGAAAATAATAGCAAAAAGAGGGGAAAAAACCAACTTAATTACTGACTAGAGTCCCCATGCACA
This sequence comes from Antrozous pallidus, assembly GCA_027563665.1. NCBI lineage: Eukaryota > Metazoa > Chordata > Mammalia > Chiroptera > Vespertilionidae > Antrozous > Antrozous pallidus. The sequence continues at coordinate 16,037,396 of CM050514.1, read as the reverse complement.
AAATTCATGCAAGAGTAGGCCTTCCTTTCCTCAGCTGCCAGCACCAGATTCCCTCTGAGACCCAGGCTTCCCCCACAGCCTCACCTCATCTGGAAAGTCATCTAGAAAGACCTCCAGCCTAATTAGCACATTATGCTTTTATTATCTACACGAATAAAAGAGAAACATGCAAATTGACTATACCTCCACTACACCCACCAGCCACACCCATCAGCCAATCAGGAGGAAGTATTTAAATTAAACCAAAGAAGATGAAGGTGGACATGGACCCAGAGTAAGCAGGAGGCTTGGATTGCCCCTGGCGATGGAGGAAGCCAAGCTTCTGCCTGTCCTGGCCGGCCCTGGCCTCTTTTGAAGGCTACAAAGTTTCAATTATAGAAGATAAATAAATCCTACATACTTGCTTCTAGCCAACCTTGGCCTCCGCTCAAGGAGGTGCTGAATAAAAAAAAGAAAAGAAAAGAAAAGAAAAGAAAAGAAAAGAAAAGAAAAGAAAAGAAAAAAAGGGGCTGATAGCTTGGGTTGCTGGGGGGTGATCAGGCCAGGATGGGACAGCAGTTATGGGTGATCAGGCTGGTGGGGGTGGGGCTATTGGGAGTAAGCAGACTATCAGTAGGGCCAGTTGTGGGCCCAGAAAGTCATCAGTGGGGATCAGTTGTAGGTGATCAGGACATGGGGGGAGGATTTTGGAGTGAGCAGGCCAGCAGGGGGGCTGTTGGGGGTGAATAGGCTGTCATGAGGGGAAGTTGGAATGATCAGGCTAGTAGGAGGACATTTGGGGGCAAGCAGGCCAGCAGACAGAGTGGTTAGGGGCAATTAGGCAGGTAGGCAGGCAGGTGAATGGTTGGGAGCCAGCAGTCCCAGATTGTGAGAGGAATGTTAGACTACTGGTTTAGGCCCAATCCCTGTAAACCGACAGTAGGACATCCTTTGAGGGATCCCATATTGGAGAGGGTGCAGGCCAGGCTGAGGGACACCCCCCCCGCCCCAAACACACACACACACACGTGCACAAATTTCATGCACTGGGCCACTAGATATAGATAATGCTGACATTGACATGGTAGATAAGTCAAACCAAACCAAAATCTATTCTCAAAAGTCTGTTCTTATTGTAAAATACCAAAGCAGAGACTTAATTTTCTTTGAGCAAAAGCAATATACAAAAATATTACTAGTTTTTAGCTTGAAGTTTACTTTTTCTCTCAATTAATTAGCCTCTCATATCTTTTCATTTGTTATTTTTTTCATATTTGACCAATGATCCATAATTTCAACCACTTTTTAAAATCATTTTATGAACAACTATTTATATCTATGACCCATCTCACAAACGTGTCTTAAAACAATACCAACAGAAAGGAATTATAATTGCCCAGTGTTTATATTCCTATCCTAGGCATCAGGACACTGATGGGGAAAAAAAAAGCAAAACATCATAACAAACCAAAATAGTACAACTTCACAGAGATGAGTAAATAAAATTCATGTCCTAGAACCATGTATGATGAAGACAAGGTTACCCGGTATTCCTATAAATGCTCAATGACTCCATTGTCCATTTCCCACTGTATTTCAGACCTTTAATACTGTCAACCATCCACCTCCAACACATTATCAAGAAAAGAAAGAATGTAACTTGTAGTGTTTGAACATCAAACTATAAACTAGAAGGTCATGGTTTGATTTCTGGTGAAGGCACATGTCTGGGTTGTGGGCTCGGTCCCCAGTGTGGGGCTTGCAGGAGACAGCTGATCAACCATTTTTCTCTCATCTTTGATGTTGCTGTTCTCTCCAAAATCAATAGAAATACATACTGAACAAAAGAATGCAGCCCCTCACTACAATGCTTCTCCATCTACAGGCTCACTGCACTGATTTCCAAACTTACCCATTTATGCATTACGTCAGGGAAAAAGCGTAGCCATTCTTTTTTTCATCTACCAATTACTAAACTTGCCAACTCATCTGCCTATTTTCAAACATCTCTTCCTTCTCTTCTGGAACAAAAAATAAAGTGCCCCTGAGCCTTTCAAAGACTAGTTCTCATTGATTTGTGACCTGGATCCCTTCCTATCATGCCCTCTATATGTTTCATTACTGCACTCCTCTCTCTGTTTATAATTCTGATTTATCCCTTTCCACGGAATCATTTTCTTAAGAACACAACCCCAGTCTGCCAACTTTCGTCTTACAGCACCATGCCCCCTCTAGTCTCATACTCCTGTGATGAGTTGTCCTCTCCATTTCTCTCATTCATAGCATTCATTGTCCATTTCTGTGCTATCTGGAATAGTAAAAAAACAACCCATAAAATACTCAGTTATAATGCCTGCCTCTGCTTCTTCACCTCCTTCTCTTTAAACACATTCTAATCTATTGCTCCAACCAGGTTTGCTACATAATTCATAGGTCTCAGTGCAAAATGAAAATGCAGGGCCCGTTGTTCAATTTTTAAACATTTAATTAAAGCTAGAAAGAGATAAAATTTTCCCCTATAAACTGTTATTATTTATAAAACATAATACAGGTAATAGTGCTACATGAATAAACTCAAACTTACTAACTGAAAAGTAATAATTTTATATCTTCTATAATAATAAAAGCATAATATGCTAATTAGACCAGGCATCATTCTGGATGTGATTCTGGATATCCTTCCGGATGAAGCTTGGGCTGGAGGGGTGCCTGGGTCCTGGTGTCAGAGGGAAGCTGGTGCTGGCAGCCAGGGGAAGGAAGCCTACTCTTGCATGAATTTCATGCATTGGGCCTCTAGTATATAATAAAAGGCTAATATGCAAATAGACCGAATTCTGAACAACTGAACTGAACAAACTGTTGCTATGATGTGCTTTGACCACCAGGGGGGCGTGTGAAAAACATGGAGGGTGATGGCAGCAGCTGGATGGTGAAGCAGGTGAGTGGGGGTGCCAGACCAAAATGGGGTGCCAGTTGCTGTCATTGGGGTGAGCCTCTAGAGATTACTGAAAATTATTTGCTCTTCCGTGTTGCGGTCCTTCCCAGTGCTCACACCTGCTACCAGCGTTGGCTCCACTCACACCTGCAGCTGACGCCAGAGCTGACGCTTGCACCCATTGCCAGTGCTGGCCTTGCTTGTACCTGCTGCTGGCACCAGAGCCACTGCTCAGACCTGCTGCTGGCACCTGGCGCCAATCCCAATGCCTAGGTGTGGTCAGCAGGTGCAAGTGGTGGCCCCAATCACCACTGATGGCTTCTTCTCCTTGCCCTGCTCCTGAAGGGTGATTGGGGCAGTAGCCACCACTTGCACCTGCTGACAACACTGGCCCCACTTGCACCTGCTGCTGGAGCCAGCCCCAATCACTATGTGCCATAAGTGGATGCTAGCGGGGTCAGTGCTGTCAGTGTGTGGGAGTGGCAGTGGCAGGAGTGGGGTTGCTGGCAGACAGGGGAAGGGAGGAGAGGGGACTCATGAAAGGACGAGCTTGGCGGGGGCATGGAGGTTGGGCTGAGACCTGTCCCTGTGCCCACCAAAGCCTCACGGCTCACACTTCCTTTCAAGGTGCACAAATTCGTGCACTGGCCCCTAGTACTATAATGATAATAATAATAATAACAACAACAACAACAACAGTAATAATAATAATAATATTTGATTAATGGGTTATCTTGATTGATAGTAAGATTTTTCTGATTCGTCTGAAAATTTATTTATCAAGTCATCTAAATTTATACATTTAGCAATTCAACTGATATAATTCAAAGCGACATCGGTTTTTCTTGGCAAATGGAAGGTGGCAGGCAATATTTGGTAATTTTGAATTTGAGAAAGTTGTTCCTGATGATGCAACTGTTACTAGAGTTGCTAAAGTGTATTTTATGGGTCATGACAATAGTCAAATAAATTCTGATAAATAATTTTGAATTATAAATTTTGGTACTTCTAAAGCTGATGATTCTTGTGGAACAATTATTCTAAGAAGCATTATTTCTTCATACACAAAGGTTTCATGTCGGTCTGAATTTAATTTTAGATGTAACTTTATAAAATGGCATGTTAATGTTTCCTCTGACATTTCCTGTAACCTGGGGAGGTTGTACAGGAAACCAAAAGTGACTTCCTGACCTGTGTATAATTCAAAGTGCCAGTTAATGTATTTTATCATTGTGTCTCCCAACAGGAAGGGAAATTAATGTAAAAGCTGGCTGCTTCTTTGGTTATTTGTCCATGTAATGCATCTCATGAAAACAGTGTTCATTTCTATTTAATTTTATGATCTTTAAACTAATTTCTATATCTAAGCCTGCAAAAGTTTACTTTGCAATGATGAAACAGTTTATGAAACTAAAGTTTCTAAATTTGTTAAAGAAATCCAACAACTATCTCAATGCTTTTTAGCATTGTTCTATGCCTGCTTTTATTTTGTAAAATTTACTGAACAATATTATCTATTTGAGCATAGAAGTTCCTGCTTTGCACTCAGATAGGAGTTGATATTGTGTGGATGCTACAGAGCTGGGTTCAGAGGTCAGAGGGCATGGAATAGACCTAGAGTGTACAGTGGAGGTAGATACTCTATAAGCTCTTGTTGATTAAATGAACATGCAAAACACTTAAATAAAATGACTTGTTTGTTTATCACTCCCTTTAGGTATAACAACATAAAATGGGTTGTTGGCATAGTTTGACTGCTAGCAAAATACTCAGATATAACAAAACAATTAGGATTGTTCAATTGCCTTTGGGCAGTAGATCCCAAAATGTGGAGATCTTGGTGCTCAATGACAGGAAAATATAATTAGCAAGCAAAAGAAAGTATCTTCCACCCTACAGAGGTGTCTATGGGGAAAAAATCTCCTTGTGAATCCTTGATTACCATATTTTTTTCTCTCTTAAATTATTTTCTTGTCATGTCTTTGCACAATGGGAAGTCTCAAGTAATCTCAATTGGCTTTGAACTTTTAAAAGTCATAGAATTGATAACAATCTATAACACAATGATACAAAAAAAGAGAGACTAAATTTAGTGTTGTCAAAAGATGGCTAATGACAGATAATGTATAGTCTTCAGCTAGGACAGCTTGTCCCTCCCCAAATGGTGCTCAAACTCTGAAGTAAGCAAGACTGAGCTTGATTTCAAGGTAATTGGGGCACTTTCCCGTGCGTTTAGTAGAAATGTACAAGGCCTTCCTATGCCCAGGCACATCATGTACTTTTGGGTAAGCCCTGGCTGGTATGGCTCTGTAGGATTAGTGTCGTCCCATGTGCCAAACGGTTGTGGCTGGATCCCAGGTACGGGAGCATGCAGGAGGAGCAGATTGATCTTCCACACTCACACTGATGATTCTCTCTCTCCTCCTCCACTCTCTCTAACTTTCTCTCTAAAAATCAATTTTAAAAAAATCCTTTAAAATTCTATTGGTTAAGTCAAGTGAGAAAACCAATGCAGATTTAAGACGTGGAAAAGTTCCACCTTTTAATAAGCGTTGCTTCAAAGCCATATTTAAAAAAATCATCAGTATAGAGAGGTAAAACAATTAGAGACATTTTTTGTAATCAGTCTACCTTATGAGACAATATTAGCCTCCAATGTAGCAATAGAGGATTCAGCTTGCAAATTTGCTTATTATATTTTGGGAGCTGAATAAGACAAGTTAAATGCCATATGATGTTTCAATTATTTTGGAATTGAGTACTTCCCATTTCTCCACATTTAATAAATACTCACATGGTGTCTGTGGTTCTTTAACATATGAGCAAGTTGTGTTTTGTGTTTGTGTTTTTTGAACAAATAGAATTTTAATTTAAATCTATATGTTAACAATTCTCCAAAGCAATAAATATGAGCATAAAAATGATTGTTTTTAATACATGCATTTGTGTCTATCATAGGGTTGGCTTTACTTTGTTACCAAATGTTAATTTTATTTCTACATACCTGGTTTTCAAGATGAAATAGAATTTCTTTATGCACATTAACATGTTACTTTTTAAATTTCTCTGGACTCAATCACTAGGTAGAGATTCATTTTTAAATGATGATTTATATTTTCAGAATTAGTCTACAAGTAGAACTTCCAGATTGTAGATGACATTTCTTATATCCTTCCCATATAAAATTGTTGTTTACTTTACATACAAAATATAATTTATTTAAATTTTAGAAGTTTACTCATGACTTTAACTTCTCCATAAAACTGTCTTCCTGTGAACAATAAGTATAAATTCTATGTACCAACCAATGTAAACTTTACAGAAGAAATGGTAATGGAAATAAATAAAATAAAATAAGAACAGGTTGTACTGCACAGTCCTGATTACAGTTCCTCAACTTAGAAACTTCTAATATAATCATTAACAAGATCTAATTTATTTATTTATTTATTTATTTATTCATTCATTTATTTATTTATTTTTGTTGATTTCAGAGAGAGGAAGGGAGAGGGAGAGGGGGATAACATCAATGATAAGAAAGAATCATTGATTAGCTGCCTCCTGCATGATCCACACAGAGCATGTACCTGACTGGGAATCGATCTGAGACCTTCTGATATATCGATTGATGCTCAACCACTGAGCCTCAACAGCTTTGGCAACTAGATCTCCTTTCACACAGTCCAATTTATTTATTTATTTATTTTTTTAATATATTTTATTGAATTTTCACAGAGAGGAAGGGAGAAGGATAGAAAGTCCGAAACATCGATGGGAGAGAAACATTGATCAGCTGCCTCTTGCACACCTCCAACTGGGGATGTGCCCGCAGCCAAGGTACATGCCCTTGACCGGAATCGAACCCAGGACCTTTCAGTCTGCAGGCCGATGCTCTATCCACTGAGCCAAACCGGTTCGGCCACACAGTCCAATTTATTAATAAATACATGAATTACATGGGAAAACCAACTAAGTATTTTCTTCTCATCAGTAGGTAACACAGGGCTGCATTTGTAACATTAAATGAGAAGTTATATGTGTTTTCCATTGGGAAGTTTGATAGCAAACTCATCCATGCTAAGTCACTTTGTGTGAGAAAAGCAGACACAGAGAGAAAATTAGAAAATAAGGTGAAGAAAGGGAAAAAATAAACAGCATAAAAAACCCTGAATTCCATCGTAGTTCAATATTAGGCCATTTTTACATTTCCTATGCATCTTTCAGTTTGGCAATGGTATAATTAGCCTATCAGAACATTTGTCCATTTCCAGCACTGGACCTGTGCTCCCAAGGGGGTAGACGGTGGGAGGCAGACTCTCTGCATGCACTAGTGGTATGTTGCCAATTCAGGGATCCTCGTGGGCTGTGTAAGAAGAATATTCAAAGTGGGATGCCTTTAAGTATGCATCATGATTGAGTTCTAAGAACTCTACTATACTATGTTTTCTCTTAAAATCATAAGTATTTGAAGTCAGAAAAAAATAACAGAGGATAACACAGTTGACGAACACAGTTTTTATGTATTCATAAATCTTACCACATTTTATGTTCCTTCTTAACCCCTTCCCCTAAATTAAAAAAAAAAGTGTTTCTAGTTTGACATCTTAAACATTTATCTACTTGGATATGATGATATTTTTGCGATATCATTGAATATCACTTTCTGGTTGGGGACTTTCCCAATGGGATACCTCATTTTGGATGCCATCATCTCTTTTTTCTTTCCCACAAGAGTTTCAACTTTTTGCAATTGCTCTCTTATTTTTCTTCTAACTTGAATTTTAGTCTTCTAGATAAAAATCCAGGGGTGCAATGTTTGTGGCATGCTTTGCAATGATAAAATTCCTGGAATACTTTGTGCTCTGTTGCATAAGATGCTAGGTGTTTGCTGAATGAACAAGAGGCTGGTATACCATGTAACTTACAGTTCTCCATCCCAAGCACCTAATCCTACTTCAAATTAAATAGAAACCTGCTCTGGCATTCCTCCTCTGGATCTTGGGTCAGTTACTGTATTTCCTTGTAGAATGTTTCCATCATTCAGATTTTTATATGAGAACCATTTTGAATCAATCACTTCTATATTAATATATCAATCTAAATAACCAAAAAGAATAATTGAAGTTATAATGAATTGAGGAAATTCTGAAATAGCAATACTTCAGAATCGAATGCTAAGAACTTAATTGCATCTTGATTGCTACATAAAATATTAACATAATGCAAAGACAGCATGCACACTGTAAAGCTTATAAAAACTTGAATTCATTGTTTTTTCATCTTTAAAAAACAACCTCATATTTTTATTGATTTTAGAGAGGAAAGGAGAGGGCGAGAGAAATAAAAACATCAGTGATGAGAGAGAATCATCAATCGGCTGCCTCCTGCATGTCCCACACTGGGGATCAAGACCACATTCCGGGCACGTGCCCTGACTAGGAATCATATCATGATCTCCTGGTTCATAAGTTGAAGCTTAGCAACACCTACCAGGCTGACTTCATTGTTAAAAACAAACAAATTAAATGAATAATTTTTAAAAAGAAAACAAAAACAGCAGTATTTCACTGTCAGAAAGGAAATATAGAAAGACTTTTTATATACATTAGGGAAAAAAGAAACAGTTTACCAAGAATCATTGAACATATTTCTATTGAACTTATAAAACTTGCCTCCTAGCTACTGTTAATATTAAATTTGATAAAATTCTTAAAGAGTTCTTTTGGGATTCATACAGCTTCCAAATGCTCATACCAAGCACTTTATGACTGATGTAATATAATTTTAAGCCTCTTTCACAAGAACAGTGTTCTCAGCAGATGCTTTATTTGAAGTACAAAGAATCTGTGTGAAATTACTTGGAAAGTAGTTGTTATCTAATAACCTTCTGTCAAAATAGATTGAAATTTTCTTACAGAGAAATGAGTAATATGGCAATTTACATGAACTATTTTTAAAGCCTAAGAAAATGATGGTCTGTCTGAATGATAAAAAAAACCTTCTATAATTAAGAATAGTTGACAACAGAATTAATTACTTTAATAGCACATGTAAGTTATAGGTAAAGAAAACATTGGACATATTTTAAGTATTTGGCATATTTATAATTATTATAGAAGATTCTAATGGGAACACTAAAATGCAACCAGAAGCACAAAAATTATTTTTTAATAAAGAAAATATTCTTTCTAAGTATGATAGAAGACTGTTGCCAGAAGATATATTTAAAAATGTTATTGAAAGTAACAGGTTCAGATTATTAAGATTCCTAGGGAAAAAATAAAAAAATTGTACCGAGAGCTAAGATGATACCTAGCAATATAAGGCACTGAAAAGTTGGCTTTACTAAAAGTATAAATTCTCAATATGCTTTAAACATTTAAAACAATAAAAATATCATCCTGTTCGGGTTTTCTGATTCCTCCTGATTCAGTTTTAGAAGATTCTATTTTTCTAGGAATTTGTCCATTTTGCCCAGGTTATCCCATTTGTAGACATATAGTTTTTCATATTTTCTTATAACCCTGTGTATTTCTGTAGTTCCAGTTGTTGTTTCACTGATTTCATTTCTGATTTTATTTATCTGGGTCCTCTCTCTTTTGTTTCTTGATGAGTCTGGTTAAAGTTTCATCAAACTTGTTTATCTTTTCAAAGAACCAGCTCATGGTTTCACTGATCTTTTGTATTTTTTTGTTTGTTTGGCTTTAGCCTCTATGTCATTTATTTCTGCTCAGATCTTTATTATTTTCTTTCTCTACTTACTCTTGGCTTTTCTGGCTGTTCTCTTTTTAATTTTTTAAGTTGTAGGGTTACATATTTTTGTTGTTTTTTTGAGCTAGGGATGTAATGCTATGAACTTCTTCTTGGGACTGCTTTCACTAAGCCCCATACATTTTGGATTGTTGTGTGTTCATTTTCATTTATTCCCAGGAAGTTTTTTATTTCTTTCTTTATCTCATTGGTAATCCATTCATTGTTTAATAACATACTATTTAGCCTTCATGTGTTTGAATGTTTTTGAGTGTTTTTATTGTAGTTGATTTTGAATTTCATGCCACTGTGATCTGAGAAAATATAATTTCAATCTTAAAATACAAACAAACAAGAAAATAAGAAAGAAAACCTACTCGCATGAGAATATATTCTTGATAGATAGTAATATTAACATCTTCAAACATAATTTTATAACATAACAAATGATAAAAATATTTGACGCACTTATTCTCATTGTACAATGAGGAAAAAGTGGTCAGATACCCACTAACCCCATGTTCTTGTTCTTGCAAGAAAATCTCACAGGAATTGTAGGAAGAGTACATTTCCCAAACTTCCTTGTAGTGCAATTAGAGACTGATTAGTTCCAGCCATTGATATGAATAGAAGTTTGTGCCTCTGGTGATTTTGGGCTTTCTTTTTCCTCAGTCTGCTTGGGCTTCAGGAAGAATTAAAGAATGGCACAAGCACACAATTAAAATAGCAGAAATCCCTGAATTGCCCCTTGGCAAAGACCTCTCCAGGAGAGACATCTGAAATAATAGGACTTCCCAGTACTAAGGCATAGGCCGGATGTTTGTGCCACTGAGATTTTAGATTATGTAAGCAGCAAATCCTACATAATAAAAGCCTAATATACAAAGTGTCCAGTCATCTGATCATCCATTCAACCAATCAAAGCGTAATATGATAATGATATGCTAAGGTCTCTCAACTGCTCACTATAACGTGTACTGACCACCAGGAAGCAGTCTCTCTGACTGGTAGGTTAGCTTGCTGCTGGGGTCCAGCCAATTGGGATTGAGTGAGACAGGCCAGACATGCCCTGGAACCTTCTCAGAGTCCCTTCCTGGCTGGCCAACCTCCCATGTAGTCCCCTTTAGCAATCTGGGACTCCTTGGGGGATGTTGGAGAGCCAGTTTTGGCCCAATCCTGTAGGCCAGGCTGAGGGACCCCACTGAAGCAGGAATTTGTGCACCAGGCCTCTAGTGTTACTATACCAGACAAGCCTTATCTTCACAATTTAGCAATAAGGATTACATTAAGAGTCCTAGCACATAGGAGAGTAAATTACAAAACAAACAAACAAAAAAAAACATGGTATGGCCTATGGATCTTTCCTGTACAATAGTAATAATCATCAAACTATGTTCATACTGTTCTTTTTCAACGTTAATTTCAATTTTGCTGAGAGTATGTGTTAAGAAATGATTGATTCTGTGGTCATAGTCAGATAATCAGTTTTTAATCACTATTTTATTGTCAAGGTGAAAGACAAGGGATTTTTTGTCCCTTTTTACATAATGATTAAAAATCTTCAGTGTCATTATCTTCTGGAAGTGACAGTCATGAGAACACCCATGACAGTACATCCATTCCATTGTCATATACCTATCAGTTTAAGTTATGTCTGAAAAGTCATTAGAAAATTCATATTGTGCTTCCAACTAATAATTATGGGAACTTCATAAAGACTTCACTAGGCTACTCTCTTTCAAGTAGTATTTTTGATATTGAGACATGTATTCCACACTGGACCTAACTATGTAAGTAGATGTTAAATATACTAGTAAACTTTTAAGTCGGATTTAATTACAACATGCCCCATGGCAATAATTGGATGCATTTAAAATGATTAGTCACGGGAGGTATTATTCATAGAAATAACTCAGTTTTGCTCAATCTTTGTAAATACTGTCATATTATTTAAAACATCAGGAGTATTGTATTTACAGCCCAACCAGCATGGCTCAGTGGGTGAGCATCAACTTATGAACCAGGAGGTCATGGTTTAATTCCTGGTCAGGGCACATGACCAGATTGCAGCCTGGATCCCCAGTATGGAGCATGTAAGAGGCAGCCAATCAATGATTATCTCTCATCATTTCTGTTTATATCTACCTCACCCTCTCCCTTCCTCCCTAAAAATATATTTTAAAAAAAGAGTACTGCACTTATATAATAATCAGAATAAACATGACTTTTTATTATTTTTGTTTCAAAATATTTGCTTATATTATTAACTTTTATGTTCTAGCATAAATAAAACTTTCCCTGGCAATATGCTATACAAATGTACACAGACACAAAAACACAAAGTTTTGTATGAACATAAATATTCAAATATATATATACACATACATATTCACTCTCTCACTGTATTTCACACATACATATTTTACAGATATGACCTAGTTATTTTTGTATGCTGTACAAATAAGAAAATAGAGACACAGGAGGCTAAAGATCTCCCATAATTTTCCATCAGAATAAAGTTTCAGCCCAAGATGTCTGAGTCTTGAGTTCTTTATTACTATGCTAATATTTTATTTACCCTAATTTATAATATGGTCTTCCTGCCTGTAGAATCAGGAACCCTGAATCCAGTAGTTGTTTCATCAGTTCCAGTAACTATATAATATCAAACCATATATATTTTTTTTTCTCCAGGCTCAATTTCCTCAAAGAAAGCATTTAAATTGTTACACAAAAGAAATGTTAATAACTAATTATGTTATCAATTCATGTATCTATTCAAACAATATATTCTTTAGTTTAAATGTAAAAAAATATACAGAATATCAAGAGAGAAAAGCAAAATTTTTATATAAGGTATACTAATATAATTTATTTTGGCAGGAAACATGGAGTTCTACCAGATTTGCCTTTCTTTGGCACCTGGACCTCTCCTGGATCTCAGGGGGCCAAATAAACACTAATAGCAAATATTTATTTACATAGTACTTTCTGTGTACTGGATGGATTGATACACAGGTAGACTTAATTCTAAGAGAAGTATATAAAAGTATCACATTCTGCGAGTATAAAATCAAGGTTATGCCAAAGGTCAGACATCCAGGAAGAAGCAGAGCTAGGATTAGAAGCTGGGATATATATCACCAGAGTCCACTTTCATAGCCAGAATATTACAGTGGATGTTGAATAAGACTAATTTATTTTTCCCTAGCTTGAATTTGCAACCAGGTGAGTTAAAAGAATAGCAATTGAGATCGAATGATTTTATTATTTGAAAAGGTTGTTAGTGGAGAAATGGACTTCTATGAATAGCAGAAATGGGTTTTCATTATTAGGATGGTTTACATCTCATAATGGGCAAACTTATTCATTCTGTCACATGCAACACTAGCTCATCAAAGGCCTTTCCACATGGGGGCAGGCCATGTAAGTATTATAGCACTGAGGAGCAGAGCAGAGTGCTTACTTACCGATTAGAATTGGTACCAAAGGGAAAAAGAGAAGAGAAGGGCTGACCCATTTGTATTTAGTTTCTGCCCCCAAATATGTCAGATGGAAGGAGAATGGCCAGGATTGCAGCTCTAATGCAGATCACACTTCATAGAAAGTAAAGGTAGTAGAAGACACTGATTCCCCCTAAATTCTTTTTTGAAACACAGACATTAGAGAAATAGTGATTAAAAATTACTGATCAAGACGATAAGAAAATCCCTGCTAATGTTTTCCTGATATATTTTTTGGGGGAAATGAGATCATTTGAGGCTATAGCATATGGCAAAAATAATTCAGAGAATTCTGGGAACCAAAAACCCAGCTTACCTTAATGTTAGAATATTTTTAATATATGTATATTTTTATTGATTTCAGAGAGGAAGGGAGAGGGAAAGAGAGATACAAATATTATTGATGAGAGAGAATCATTGTTTGGCTGTCTCCTGCATGCCCCACAAAGGGAAATGCTTTTTTTTACATTAAAAGCAACTAAATAATTTTGCTTTTGAAAACTTCTTTACAGTTCAAATGCAAAGGGAAATGCTTTTTTTACATTAAAAGCAACTAAAAATTTTGCTTTTCTAGCCTGCAACCCGGGCATGTGCCCTTGACCAGAATCAAACCAGGTATCCTTCAGCTGATGCTCTATCCACTGAGCCAAACTGACGAGGGTTTAATGTTAAAATCTTAATAACTATAGATTATAGTGTCTTCTAATTTGCTATATGAGACACAACAGATTAGAATAAAATCAAGTGATACTAACATTATCTTTATCTCTCCACCTCACCTCAGCTTAGTTAATGAGTCTGATTTTACATCCTGTTTAGCATGTAGCATTAAGGGGAATTTTTTTTCTCACTGTCTGCAGTTTGAGAAGAAGTATGTTATCTGTTATACAAATCACTTATTCTAACAACAAAACCACCGTGTAATAATATAAAATTGTAAACTCTCATAGGGAGTTTTTATTCCCATGTAATTAGGCATATAAAAATAAAAATTTTACAAATAACTTGACAAAAATCCGTTTTGGTCAGTTTATTACAGAAATACCAGTCACAAAAAGGCTATAGAGAAACTAAATGATCTAACAATGATATAATAAACATGAGCACATGCCAATAAAATATATATGTAGAACATGAAATATATTTTCAAGTTTTTCCTGAAAAATTCATATACACACAAACACACTAAAGCAATACTAATATTAACAGTAAACTAAGCTTTTTAAAACAATATCAGAAATGACCCAAGTAAATTTAGCCATAAAACAAACTCAGAAATAACCAAATTTTAGCCGAAACTGGTTTGGCTCAGTGGATAGAGCGTCAGCCTGAGGACTGAAGGGTCCCAGGTTCGATTCTGGTCAAGGGCATGTACCGTGGCTGTGGGCACATCCCCAGCAGGGGGTGTGCAAGAAGCAGCTGATCGATGTTTCTGACTTTCTATCCCTCTCCCTTCCTCTCTGTGAAAAATCAATAAAATATATTTTAAAAAAAGAAATAACCAAATTAAACATTTTACTCTCTACCTATTAAAAAATGCTAGTGATTTAGAGTAGATGTTTTTTAAAATGCTAAAAATCAGTAATATCTTATGTGTACACATATCAAGAACAATTATGTAATGTACTATATATTGCCACATATATATATGCTTATATACAGTACTAGAGGATGGTAGCATGAAGATTCATGCAACAGGCTTTCCTTCCCCTGGCTGCCAGGACCAGTTTCCCTCTGGAACCTGGGACCCAGGTCTTCCCTCTGGCTGTTGCCTTCCGATTTTGCTTTGGCAGCTGGAGACTTCATGCCAGCTGGAGCCTTCAGTCCTCTCTGCTCTGGCCGGAGGGCCACGCCACCTCCAGGGGCAGGTGCTCTCCACAGCCTTGTCTCTGCCCCAGGGAGCGGGTGCTCATGGCCCCGCCCCTCACTCCTGATTGGCTGGTAGCATAGCGAAGGTATGTCAAATTTGCATGTTTCTCTTTTATTATATAGGATTGGATAATAATCAGATGGTTAACAGCTTTTTTATTTTAGCCTCTCTAGGTAACCACTCACAATTTGATCAATCTTTCCAGAAACATCAGTGAATGAGAAGAATCATTTTCTATTCTGATGATTGCATTTCTACAAGCCACAAGGTCTTTTGATCACACTGACAAATATAAGGAGGTCAGCCTACTTATTTCTTCTTTTGAAAACTTCTTTATAGTTCAAACACAAAGGGAAATGTTTTTTTACATTAAAAGCAACTAAATAAAAAGCAAGGGCTAGTTAGAATGATTCAATACAATCACAGCACATTCAGTCTCTCTATATGGGAACATAAAAAATCTGCTTCATCAAATAACAGATCATCAGATGCATGACATTTATTCTTTAACATTCCTAGCATTTGTTTGTTTCCAATACCCTTGAACTCAAGGACACACACAAGGAGTGGAGAAATAGTACATATTTTGTTTCCAATAGCCTTGAACTCAAGGACACACACAAGGAGTGGAGAAATAGTACATTTTTTTTCTATTTTACTAGATTCTAGTTACTAATTTATTCTCCAAATTACATAAAAAATACAGCAAAACATTCTTGTCAGAATAAAAATACAACATAAGAAGTTCATATCCCCAAACTGCGTAATTCTGTTTTCTGTTATATATACAATGATAGGAACTCAATGTGTAACCTATCAACTCTTCTTTATCTATTAGAAATAATGCAGCTGTGAACAGTTCTATATAAGTCTTTTTCATTTTCCTGGGTAAAATACCTAAGAGTAGAATCACTAGGTCATATGGTAAATTTGGGATTAATTTATTTAAAAACTGTCAAGTTTTTCCAAAGCTCTGTATTGTTTACATGCCCACAATCAGTGTGTGAGGGTTTCCGTTTCTCCACATCTTGGCTACACTTGTTCTTTTCTTTCTACTTTATTAAAGTTATTCTAGTAAGTGTGAAGTATTATTTTGTATTACTTTTCAGGTTTTATATTAGTTACAGAATAGTAGTTAGACAATCACATGCTTTACAAAGTGTTCCCTGATATTTCCAGTACCCACCTGGTATCATACTGTCATTACATCACTATTGACTACATTTAAGTAACAATAAGTTTATAGGTTCCTTCTAATCGTTCTTTTGTGTTGCTTGCCCTTCCTTCTCTTTCTCACATCTTCCCCCATTTTCCACTATTATTACATAAGATGAAACATTGATTAAGTTATAGTTTGGGGGCCATTTATATTATTTCCATTAGAGTATAAGGAAAATCTTTACCTTACAAAGACTCACATGACTACTCTCTGTGATAAACTTTGTAAAGCACCTTGCATGCTTTCTAAAAGGCAGTTATTTAAATGCCATTAAAATTATTTTCTATGTATTTGTAATATGAAATAAATTCTTAATTATTGTAAATAACTAAAATTGATATTCATATTTTTGAGTCTGAAACTCATTCCAAATTTAGACATAATAAAGGCTATATTATACTTATAATAAATCATTTATGCATATAGAATACAATATTGATGTATTGATATAAATATATAAAATGCATCTATATATAAGTTGTATATGAATTCTGATGAACAAACCACTTCTCTGTTGAACTGAACACAAAGGCAAGGATTTATATAAAAAGACAATGTCATGAAAGATGGTAAAGGTCCTACTTTCAATGAACCAGTCAGGAGAAAAAATGTTTGTGAAATTAAGCATACATACATTGAATACTTTTAACATTAATTTTGCTTTATATGATTTATTTTTATTATTTATTTTTACCATTATTTCTCACATACATTAACATGACTTTGTGCATTCAACTGGCCTCTGTACTCTCTAGATTTAGGTATTTTTTTCAGCAAAATAAATTTGTCATATCATTTGAAATTTCTTAATTTTTACATTTTTAGACATCATAGGTAGAAAGAAGTAATGATGACTATTTTTCATTTAAAGTGGAAACATTCCATATTCCTACTTATGAATGTTTTATACATCTCTTGGAAAAACTATGTTATTAATGTCCTTACATATATAATCAGCTACTTTGTTCAAATAAAAATTTTCATAGAATCAAGTATTTCATTAGTACTTTCTTTTCCCCAAAATTTTGTCAGAAGGAATTGAAAGGTTAACATTTTGTTGAAAAAAGAGGTAACCATCTTGATATAATTTTCCCCATTTTATCTGAAGCACAAAATAACACTGACCAAAATAAAACCAAGTGCTCTGTATCCAAGAACTCGAGCTTGGTAGGCTCATACAACTACACTTGTTCTCTATTGCTAAGCAAGTAATTACAAGTGTTCAAGCCAAATCCATTATGATGGTGAGAATCTGGTTTCCTTTCATGCCTCTCTTAAATTAATGCCAACTCAACCGCAGTTGATATCCTTTAACCTGCTCTTGCAAAGGGTGCTTACATTTGAACTCTGAAGATAGAAACGATTTGTATTCCGATGGGCTTTCGTCTTTGAGATGCTCTTCACCTTGTGATCTGAATGGAACGTCAATGTTGAACCTTCGATTCTGTCACATTCATGCAAGTAGCAAAAATAATCATGTATTTTAAAACTCCACATCAATATATTTTAAAAATATATGTACACACATACATACACACATTCATTCCCCCTCTGCCACATATGCATGTGAAGGTATATAGTACACAAATCCAATTTAGGATTATAGTCAAATATCTCCTTTTGGTTACTTTGCTGTCAAATATTAATTTTTACTCCTCATTACCCTTTATTTAGAGCTACTGATTATTTCTAATTCTTTATCTCTATATCTCTAAGAGCAAAATTCTAAAGACTGATAATCAACATAAATAAATTTATAAAAGATAATTTAGTTAGAGGTATAATAACTGATATGAACTATGGAATACAGCAGACTTGTGCTAAAAACTCGGTTTAGCACTAATTAGACAAGTGTGTTTATCTTTTAAAATCTCAACACATGTTAATTATTATAGCTTGATTAGCCATCTATTTTTATTTCTAGACAGAACAATATAATATTTAATTAAAGGGGTGGTAAATAGCTAATCCTTGAAGATAATTTACATGTGTCATTTACCACCCTCCCCCCCCCACACACACACACACACAAATGATTACCTGGTGGAAATATTTTCATAAAAAACAATCTTTTTCCTATTTTTAGAAAACAATAAATATGGAATTCTTAATGATGTATTCCACAGAACTTAACTCTTTTTCTTTTTACCAAAATTAAGTTTATAAATCACAAAAATAGTAACTTGTTCTATTTAAGCTCAAATATTTGTATTTGTGCTGAACGTATGCCTAGAAATAGGTAACATCAAACACTCTCTGCTTCAATATCTCTTTCCTATGATGTGATGACTAAAAACATGTTTTAGATCACATTCCTCTCAAGGCAAATGAAGGGAAGAATATGTCACACTTCCCTTAAATTGCATTGCTTTTTCTTAAACTCTCCGGGAATTTGTGCTCCAGTCATTAAAACTAAAAGAAATATTGATTCCTCTACCACATTACAAAATAACATATTATAATTATATCTTTAAAATATATATTTATAGGTTAAAATTATTTTCTTCACAACTCCTTACCCCTTTCTCTTTTGTTATTGTATCCTTTTAAAAAATTAAATTTATTGGGGTGTCACTCGTTAAAAGCATTATGTAAGTTTCAGGTGTATAATTCTATAATGCATTCTGCATTCACCACCAAATTCTTATCTCCTTCCATCATCATATACTTGACCCCCTTTACACTCTTCATCCTCCTCCACCTTTTCCCCCTCAGATAACCACCATACTGTTGTCTGTGCCTATGAGTTCATTTGTTACTTTCTGTTTTATATCCCTCAAATGAGTGATATCATATGGTTCTTATTCTTTTCCATTTGACTTATTCCACTCTGTATGATAATTGCAAGATCCATTCATTTTGTCACAGATGACAGTATTTCATTCTTTTTTATGGCTGACTAGAGTCCTGGTGCAAGAAAATAAATCCACTGGAACGGGGGCGGGGGGCGGGGAAGGTCCTACAGCCCAGCCTGCCCTCTCTCACAGTCCAGGAGCCCTCAGTGGTGGAAGGCAAACCAGTGATCAGTGGAAGCAAAACCCTAGCACACCTCTGCTGCTGCCACTGCCAAGCAGCTCAAGCTTCTGCCAGCCCTGGGCAGCTGGGCAGCCACCATACATGCTCACCTGTACCTTGGGCCAGTCCTGGGTGGCTGGGGGATTGAGGGGATTGGGGGACTCTGGAGGCAAGTGCACAGAGCAGCCTGGCCTCCCTGGGGTGGATCTAGCCATGCCACGTGCCTGCCACCCCAGCAGGGTTAAGGGGACTGGACACTGCCATCTTGTCGCCGTGGGTGCTGCCATCTTTGAGGGTATGGTAGTCAATTAACATATTCCCTTCTTATTGGCCATGGGTGCTGCCACTATCTTTGCGATGGCATGAGGGTCAATTAGCATATTCCCTCTTTATTAGATAGGATAGTATTCCATTATACTAGTATAGAAGTATGTATTGAATCTTTTTTACCCAATCATCTATAGAAGAACATTTCAGATGTTTCCATGTCTTGGCCACTGTGAATAATGCTGCAGTTAATTAATAAATGTTTTCAAACACTTTAGATACATACCTCGTACATTCCTATAAGAGGGGTTACTTGGTCACATGGTAACTTTATTCTCAATTTTCTGAGGGACCTTCGTACTGTTTTCCACAGTGGCTGTACCAATTTAGATTTTCATTGGAAGTGAATGAGACTTCGTTTTTTTCCACATTCTATCTAACACTGGTTATTTCTTGTAACTTAACCTTTACCATTCCTCCATATAGGCAGTCCTTGGTCAGACTCAACAAATGCTGTCAGACTCGACGGTTATGTCGCCATTTTCCATTTATTTATATAAAAAATGTTTCATAATTTTAATTTATGTATATATGTGTTTTATGTTTTTTATTATTTATTTACCACATGTAAAGGTACAATTATCTGTATTAGAGAATTAAGAGATCTGAATTTTAAAAGTTAGATTAAGAAATATATTTCTGTTACAAAATAAGAATGCATTTCATTAATTCCTAGTTAGAGTGTTTTATTTAATATTTAATCCTAATATTGTCTGACTTTATTAATATTGGTATAATTACATAGAGGATAACATTTTCAAAGGTCATCTGACTTATTCAGGAACATTTCTCATTGATTGACTAGGAAATGGAACAGTTTGTGGCTTTTCTTTAGTTATTGAAAGCCATCCTACTAATCTTATTAGATATTTATAATATTTCAAATGAATGAAGGTAGTTTTAGTTTCGTAAGTGTAACTGTAGAAGATAAGCCTTTCCCAAATAATTTGCTATAATTTCTTTTGAAAATATTAAAATAATAGTAATCAAAACAATACAGCCATTAACTTGGAAAATCTATACCCAAATATGGTATAATCTTTGAATAAATTTAGTAAAAATTAAAAACAAAAATTTTGGACATCTTGGTTATTTTAGTCCAGATGTCCATAAATCCATGTATAGTGATTTTCAAGTTGATTAATTTTGTTCAGTTAATAGATGCTATATCAAACATAGATATAACTACTATACAAAATGTATAATTTTTATTCAAAGAGTTTACAATTTTCATATTTGCAAGTGTACTTGCATTTTTCAGTCTATTTGGGTAATTTAAAAAATTGCTTTAAAGAGGTGGTGCCCAATAGTTTTTACATGCATTTGGACTTTTTACAAATAAAATATTATGAGTAATATTTAAAACACTATTAAAGAAAATGAAGCCATTATTTTTTCAGTGGGGAAAGCACCTATCAGTCTGTTCTGGTGGCTCTTAACACATTTCAGCTAGACTCACAGAGCTTTTGTAGAATGCAGGTTTAGAGATCAATTAAATAAAATAGCATGTCCAAACATATGTGAAAGGTTTTGTCTAATTGTACAGTGTTACAATATTTGTTAAAGTATTATTAAAAGAATCCTATTTCTGAACAAATAAGAATTTCAATAAAAATGAATAATAATCATATATACTTACTTTTTCTATATTGAATTCAAATGCATTCAGATATTATATTTTAAATAAAACTCATGCAAAATTTTGTAGCTTAGTTAAATATTTGGAAGTTAATTTTAAATCTTTTTTGTTTGTGTAATCACAGAGTACTTATTCAATGTGATTGTGTTATTAACTAATATTCTGAAATTGTCTGAAAGGCAAGGTACTATGGGTAAAAACAATCTAACTTCTATGATCATAAAATGATTTTTTTATTTTATGACAGTTTTTCTTTAATATGACTAACGCTAATGAAGTATTCATAAAATTAGAGGTTTGGGAAAGACTTTGAGAATTCTATTAGTCTATTTCCTTTCCCGAACACCTTAAGACACTTTATTATTCTATTTCATTCTCAGAACTCCAGAGAAGACACTTTCATAATTTCCTTTATTGATAACATATTTCAGGTCTTTTAGAGTGATATTATAGTTCTTCTTCTTCAGAGGTCTATTGCTTCAAAATATTTTTCCTCTTAAAAGTGGTTTAAATTCATAGTTTATGCCTAAGGTGGCATTTTCTCCATGCCCCTAAGTATTTATCTTTTATTTTTAAATATCATTCTGAATGTGATTTCTTATATTGAATATTCTTTTTCTTTGCATCTCAAATACCAATGATATTACCTATCCAGGGATTCTTCCACTACTAAATAGATAATTTTCTGAGTTTTCTAGTGTCAGAATTTTCTGTAAACGCTATGATGCCTTTCAACTGGATAGCAACTGAATCTAATTATTACAGTGTGTTTCAAAGCCTTTTCAGAGTAGGATCTGTTAAAAGTGACATCACACCCGGCCAGCGTGGCTCAGTGGTTGAGCGCTGACCAATGAACCAGGAGGTCAAGGTTTGATTCTCACTCAGGGCACATGCCTGGGTTGTTGGCTTGATCCCCAGTGTGGGGTGTGCAGTAGGCAGCAGATCAATGATTCTCTCTCATCATTGATGTTTCTATTGTCTGAGCTAAATATAGGTGTTATTTCAGCTGATGTTATAGGACCTCTGTGATCTTTGGCAACAGTGGGGAAGGAAACAGGCTTGAAGAAGTTTAGAGAAAGGCAACAATTTGAGAATACTGAGGGCTCCATGAGTTGTCTCTGATAAAACAAAGCTCCGAATTTTCATGAGTTTTAAGTTTTTTGCAATAACGCTTTGTGAGTGTGTCCTCTAGCTGTTTTTAATATAATTCTTTCCCCTTATTTCTTTTTCTTTTTTAACATTTTCTTATTTGAAGTGACCCTACGGAAATCCAGTTAGTTAGCAGAACAATATTGAGTGAAGAATTTGGTTGTATGAAATGACCATCCCATGACCACGCACAACCACTAGAGCCTGCTGAATCTCTTGTACTTCTTAAATGTGACAATGCCTTTCATTGATCCACTCTGAAGGCAGGACCCTGCAGGCTATAAGCAACCTGAGAAATGATTACTGAAGTGAATTAGATAAGAAAGAATGTGGGAATGTATGGCATTTCTGAGGGCACAGAGCATTTCTCTTTTCCCAAATTCTTGGATAATAAAAATAAACTTGATTAAGTATAATACGTTTGATAGCAGATATCAGCTAATAACGATACTTTAAAATAATGTAGTTTATCTCATCTTTGAAAGATCCATGGGAGTTCACACACACACACACACACACACATACACACACACACACACACAACTTTAAGTAAATATAGATCATTTAACCAGAAAAAGTACTAAATGATCATTTCTCAAGCTTCTTCAAGGGCAATATCTTTCCAGATGTTTAGAAATGTCTTCAATATACTTCTATACATTCAAAAAGTAGTTATTTACTATCCTCTCATAAATTAGTAACTTTTTACATTACCTAATGGCTTTTAAATGACAAGTAGAAAATTTAGATCTTATAATAATAGTATTGGTTAAGGCATTTCCCCTACTCTGTGCCTTTTAAGCAAAATCTTTCTTCTATAAAATGGAAATTCCAGACATTCAATTTCTCAACCTTCCTTACTGCGAGGCATGTGCACATACCCTGGCTCTAGGGGACCTGAAAAGTATCTTGATAGCATTTCTGTGAACAGTGCTCCTCCCTTAGAAGGAGCAGAGAAAGCCATGGGTGAAAAGTTCCTGTCCTCTGTTTTGGTTTCTGATGGAGAAGAATTTGTCACTGGTTGCTGCTACAGCCAACCAACTATGAAGAAAGGACCAAGGTACAGAGTAAGCTGACCTAGGGCTTGCCCAAATGAGCTGATGTACCAATCCTGAAACCTCTGCTTTCACATATATATTAGCAAAATCAGCTATTCTGTTTCTTGGGACTGACAGGGGTCTTTTAAATCTCACCTTTCCCATTCCCTCTCTATCCCTGCTTTGTAGAATTGAAAGATCAATCAATATTGAGTAAAAAATGTATTCCTTTTACACTCAATTGAAGCAGATACATGAACATAAATATCAAACGTTCCCTCTTCTTTGAAGCCCTCCTGTCTATGCTTGTCGTTATCTTCCGTGACCTTCGCCCTTTGCTCACATATTTATTGTTGTGTACACTGCACTTTTGCACCAGAAGTAATATGCATACCTGGTTTTCTTCTTTCCCTGGACATTTAATCCCTTTAAGACATCAAAAAAATCAACATGCAATGCATAAGAAGTCATAAGAACAAACTTGTCATTGAGTCTTGAGAGAATGAATAAATATGTATGCTGAAGGGGGGACATCTTCAATTCTAATCATTAGCATTATTATTTGTTTTCCAGATGTAGCTCATTACATGCATTAATATGGCCAACTTCTTAATTTATATAAGTCTGATTATGTTAAGAATCATTGCTTTTGGTATCATAATTTTACATATCTGAACACCCAAGGAGAGAATTAATAGCATTAAGTTATAGATAACTGAGGTTCAATGTTATGTTTTCTAGAGTAGACATCTAAGAAAAGATATATTTACTCATATATGCTTTTGAAATCACTTAATGAAGCAAGAGGAAGCTCATTATGAAAAATTTCCAAAACAAACTATTGAAGAAACATAATGAATAGAGCATAAACATGTACTACAGATATGGCCTATGATTTTTGGCTTTTTAATATAATTTGGGGTTTTTTTAACCATAAAGTAAGATCAATGTATAAGCCCATTTTAATATCTTATTGAAATTTGTATTTATGTATTTTATGTAAGTTGCAAAAATAGTCTCCATGACTTCTATGCATGGTTATAATATCCTAATGCTTTGTACTTGTCTGTGATGGGATCTCAGTAGCAAAATGGCTTGTATAACTGTCAGTACATAGAAAAAAAATAAAGTGGAGATGTTTTGTTGTGATTTGGGAAAAGAGACAGAAATGAATTGATGCCAAATAATTCATATGCTGTAACATTAAGGGAGGCTGGGACTTGAATCCAAGCAGATGAATATAGTGTATATCACTGCTCTTGGAAATAGCGAAACAGCATATTATCTGCATCTACTGCTTGCCATATGCCACCACATTCCCCTTGGTTTTTCAATAGTAAGTTAAACCTAATGAGAAAAGCACAAACACATAAGTGATAAAGGCAAGCTCAAGCATTTGGCAGCATTTAAACAACATGTTACAGGCTGCACATACATATGCCTCTGCAAGGATGAAAGGAGATCCTATGAGGAAAAATTTCTTTATTTTAATAACTGTCTGTACAATATTGTTACACATATTTTGCCAAAAAGCCAATAGTCCCACACTGTTCTATGAGCAACCTGTCTTAAAGAACCCAGTCCCTCTTTTGCTTTTACTGTAGCTTCAGAATCTTAATTGGTACAACTTAATGTGGAGTTTGGCACATCTGAATCTCCTGATTAGCTTTAAGAGTTGAGATCCTATTCGTTCTCATTTACTTTTCTCTCTAAATACACCAAAATTTATGGTTAAATTTGGGCAAAATGTAGCTTAAACCTTTAGAATGTATACCAGGATGCAAACATTGTTACAAATAGAACTTATAATTAAACACTGACTTCATATACTATATATTTTCATAAATAAATTTATCTTGTCCTTACTCTTCTCAATCTAGACTAAAAAAGAACTGGTGTATCCCTGCATTTTTATAACATATAATATAGATTCAGAAAGGTAGGCTGCACTAAAATCATAAAAGTAGTATTTCATTATAAAAAAAGGACAGGTTTTATTATATAAAGAAAGGTAATGAATACCCTTCTAAAAAAACCTTCTCAGCAACCATGTCTAGCTTTTGTTGTTCTTAATATCAGTGGTTAGAATTTAAGCATTTCTCAAAGTAGCCTGCACAGTTAGACATCTCTTCTATTTCTTGATATTTTAATTCTTCAACCTCAACATTTTATATGTATACATTGAATTTATATATATACATATATGCAAACATATTACATATAATTTAACAATAATGTACTTATTTAGTTTGAAAGAAGAAAATACCAATATATAGTAAAATAAATGGAATCATTGGTAGATGTGCCTACAGATACTCATTTTAATAACTGAAATATTTATTCTAAGTAATTTATTATGTTGTAAATATATGTAAAATTAAGTGTGATACAAAATAGAACAAGTAAATTATAACATTGGTTACATGTTTCATTGTGGAGGTAAAACATATATCCCAAACTTGTTAATAGATAGTATTCTATCTAATAAAAGTCTAGTATGCAAATTGACCATACCTCTGCTACACCCACCAGCCATGCCCATCAGCCACACCCACCAGCCAATCAGAAGTGAGTATGCAAATTAATTCCAACCAAGATGGCTGCAGCCATGGAGAGAGCTAAGGGAGGCTTGGGATTCCCTGGCAATGGAGGAAGCCAAGCTTTTTGCACACCCTGGCTTGCTTTGGCCTCTGCTTAAGGCTACAAAGTTTCAATTACAGAAGATAAATAAACCCCAACAGAAATGGCTGCGGCCATGGAACAAGCAGGAGGCTTGGCTCCACTCCAGGCTACAAAGATTCAACTATAGAAGATAAATCCCAGATACCAGGATCTCTGCTTGGGTCACACGGGAATGTGGCCAGCCTGCAATCCATCACAGGCCTCTGGCCCAGGCTGACCTACACCCCAAAAGAACACCCACCCTGATCAGAGACACCATTCAGGGCAAACCAGCTGGCCCCCCACCATGCACCAGGCCTCTAGCCTATTTAATAAAAGAGTAATATGCAGATTGACCATCACTCCAACACAGAAGATGGCTGCCCTCATGTGGTCAAAGATCCTGCCACCATGTGGACACAAGATGGTCACCACAAGATGGCCATCAGGGGAGGGCAGTTGGGAGGGACCAGGCCAGCAGAGGAGGGAAATTGGGGGCAGCTGGGCCTGCAGAGAAGAGCAGATAGGGGGGACCAGACCTGCAGGGGAGGGCAGCTAGGAGAAAACAGGCTGACAGCGGAGAAGTTAGGCATCAATCAGGCTGGCAGGGGAGTGGTTAGGGGTGATCAAGCTGGCAGGCAGAAACAGCGGCAATCAGGAAGGTAGACAGGTGAGCAATTGGGAGCTAGCAGTCCTGGACTGTGAGAGGGATGTCCAACTGCCTGTTTAGGCCCCATCCTATTGGGATCAGGCCTAAACAGGCAGTCAGGCATCCCTAAAGGGGTCCCAGATTGGAGAGGGTGCAGGCTGGACTGAGGGACACTCCTCCTACCCCCGTGCTCAAATTTTGTGCACCAGGATACTAGTATTATATAACAGCAGTTACATAATTATACATATACATTACTGAGACTTATAACAACGTTCCAGAGTCATAGTTAAGTAGTTTTCACTTATAAATACCAAGTAAATTGTAGGAAATATTAAGAAAAGGATATCATAATCAGTATTCTTCTCTAGTGTTGAATAATAAACAATGCAAAAATATTTAAAATTATACATTCTGTTGCATTCAAATTTCTAATTTTTAAGAGTATAATATTGAAAATATGCACATTTTTCTTTTAAACTTTATATGCAGTTGTATTTAAATTTAATACATGACAGTACTGTAGCAGTCAGAAATATTACCTTAAATAAGGGAGAAATGCCAGATGATTAAAGATTTAATATAAGCTTGATTAGTTTTTATTAATTTATCTCTCATTGACTTACTTAAATTCAAATAAATCTTACTGAGATATTTTAGGTCTGCTAATTGATAGTGCTAAGTAGTACCTGGCTTAATAATTCATGAAAATAATTTTTGGAAGATATTAGTTTATTTCACAATGTTAAAAAATTGGTCTGTATTTATATTACAGTCAGTATTTCTATAAAATCAAGGCTAGTACATGCATGTTTGCAACAGGTCATAGAATATTCTCTCACATAAAAGAGAAAACAAAGATTGTAATAAATAACAAGTGACTTTATTCTTGTGTTGAGACATTGCTTCATTATTTATCCTTACTTTTGTATGTATCTTTTTCCCTCTCTTTTTATTTACGTGTTCAAGACTAGTATATATACATTATACCTACCTAATGTTGTGTACAGATAGTAGAAGGGTAAATTTAGATGTACTAATTTTGGAATACTGATCAACTGCATCCACTAAAGCTAAATGTATGTACATTTGCTGGCCCAGTAATTTTACTTATTACTCCTTCCTGTTTATTCTCTTCTTATATGTTTTTCTAGCTTGTATTGCAAGCTCATTTTTAAGCGGGATTTCATAGTTTTTATATTAATAAAATACATCCGACACAATGAGAATTAAATGTATTTCTATTTCTTTATTCTGGCTCACAATATTGTTTAAATAAGCAGAAATAAACCACACAGACAGTCCAGAGACGGAAGATGCTGACGACACCTTGCCATGCTAGCAGTCAGCAGCTGTGCATCGCTGCAGGTTGTCCCATACCAAACCAAAGAGGGTTGGACCTGCCTTGCCACCATTTGTCCCCCATCAGATAGCATTGCTGACATGTACACATAAGGAACTATTTGACATTGAAACGGGGACTGAGAACTGTTGGACATTAAAACTGGGACTCAAACATTTTTTTTGTTCTTATATGTTTATCTCTAGTATGCAGATGCAAGATTTTTTAAAGAAAAGAAATGGGGGGAAAGAATGGATACAGAGGCAAAGAAGCATCAGACTGTCAGACTACAGTGGGAAGGCAGGGGAGAGTGGGGGCGGGGGCTGTAGGAGATCGACCAAAGGACTTGTGCCCACATATATAGGCATAACCAGTGGATACAAGGAGGCACGGAGGGGGGGGAGGGGGCAGAGCAGGTGAGGACATGTTCTGGGGGGGGGGAGGGGGCAGAGCAGGTGAGGACATGTTCTGGGGGGTGGGGTAGGTCAGGGGGAGGTTAATGGGGGGAAAAAGGAAACATATGTACTATTATTTGTAATACTTTAAATAATAATAATAATAATTATATATATGTAGATTTTTAAAAAATCAATTGTAAGGTTTTGCTTTTATGATGATTTTCATGTAAAATAAAATATAATTTTTCTCTTATTCATGATAGGTCTCCTTTAGGCAAGTTAGTTGATCACTTTTGTAATCACTATTACTATACAAGGTTGCAATGTATATTTTGGTTGTCCCTCCAGCCTCCGTTTCTGGACCCTTAAACTTTATTTATTAGTTGATTCCACTCTTAAATCCAGAATTGGTCTGTGATTGGTCCAGGTAAATCAGGAACATCCTATTATCCCCATTACCATATAATTATTTCAGATGTAATAGTTTGTTAAATAAGAATAAAGTCCTGGGCTCAAAATTTTGGTTGTGAAAAATTTAACTCTCTCTCTTTTCAAAATTAGGACATAATAATATGGAGCCCTGGCCATTGGGAGCTACACCACTAACTTGAGGGAAACCTACCTAAGAAATCAAGAAGCCAAAAGAGCAAGAGGTAGCTCTGAAGGTTGCGTAGAAATAGAGACAATCTTGATAAAACTTGAGTAAAAACTCATGGTTCCTCTAAGATATGTAACCAATCAGCTGTAATAGTCTCTTGTTTCACTCTGTTGGGCAAGGTCTGTGCATGTCTGTTGGAATGACTCAGTCAGAGACTATCGCAAGACTTTTTTTTTTTTTTGGTCTTTTTTCATTCTACGTTATGGTGGGTACATATGTGAGCTGAGAACTATTGAAGACATTTTGCTAAAATAAGGGATTAAAAAAGATAAAGATAAAGATAAAAAAGATAAAGAATGGGAAGCTCAAAGAATCACAGAGAAAACACCCCTAATTTCTTATTAAAATCTATTGAAGTTTAGCCAATCTATTGACTTTTTACTTACTTAATCTAAAAAAAATTTCTTTATGTAATTAGTTTGAGATATTTTTAATGATAGCCTTTTGTGTGTAACGATTGATGTGTTAGTCCTAGCCAGTTTGGCTTAGTACATAAAGTGTCAGCTTGTAGTCTGAAGGGTCTTGGGTTCTATTCCAATCAAGGGTATGTACCTTGGTTTTAATCTCCTCCCTGGCCCTGTCCTCTCAATGATGTTTCTCTCTGTCTTTCCCTCTCTCTTCCACCTTCTCTAAAAATCAATGGAATAGTATCTTCAGATGAGGATTAAAACAAATAGATATGTTATATCTTATGCACCATAACATGTGAAGCAGCATTTAGCCTTCAAACAACACTAAGTTACTGTTGTAATTTCCATTTTCTTTGGAGTGAGGAAACTCAGCTTTTGGGTAGTTACATGAATTTCCCCAAAGTCAGATGATTCATAATTGACAACTGTTGAATATAGAATACAGAATTTGAACCAAACCTTTCTTATTTTAATCTTATATAAGTCCATTTTTAATAAAAAGGGTAAATTTATTTAAAAAAACACACAAAATAATAACAAAACATGAATCTGCACCATCCTCATTATGATATTGAATTGGTCCCTTCATTTAGAACTGTAATATTCTTTGCTTATTAATTTTTTGATTTGTTAAGCAATTTTGGGGGGATTGTTATTTCATAAAATTACTTAGCATAGTTAGTTCTAGATCATCCTGTTGAAAAAGTTCAATTCTTATTTGTTTTATTTATCTAGTTATATGAAGTTTTCCATTAAAATATACCTGGTTAAAAATTTAACTAAAATGTCTTCAATTTTAAAGATTGATTTGGGGGGAAAAAAGTGCCTGGTGCTCCAAAGTTGGAGCTGGATTAGGAGTTAGAGTCTTAGCCACGGAGGAGATGAGGCAAATGGCCATTGAGACCCCTGGCCAGGGCTCAAAGCTTGCTTGTTCTTGCCTCACTGTCAGAGGGGTATTGACATGTTTGACAAGAACAAGTGCATGGACAAAGACAGAAGGTAGCAGTGGCTGATTCATCAACAAAGCTGTTGGCTTCTTATTATTCTACCAGTTGTTAAACTGTTTTCTTTCAACTCTTAACCTAATGATGTATGTCCTACTTTGTGAGGCTTGGGATAGGAATCTTCAAACTACATGTTTTTCCCTAGGCCAGCTGTCTTCTTGTTACATTACATTAACAGAGGACAACTGAGGGAGTCTGGGAATCAGGAAGAGAGGTAAGGACTTTCCTACTTCTTTGCTTCTGTTTCTGTCAATGGCTTCCGATGAGCAATATTCATTGATAATAACAGCTAGTTTTCATCTCTCACTTATGTTGATCCTTGCAATCTCAGCATCACCACACCCCTTCAGAAGTTTGGTGGGCACCCACTGGCTCAAAAATATCAACCCACAGCCACTGAACCATTCTCCAGGTGCTGAGATTCAGCAACATGCTGGGCAATTGTAGACATGGATTTTTTAAAGTATGTTTTTATTTCAGAGAGGAAAGGAGAGAGAGAGAGAGAGATATCAATGATGAGAGAGTATCATTGATCGGCTGCCTCTTGCATGCTCCACACTGGGAAGAGTCCCACAACCCAGGCATGTGCCCTGACAGGGAATCAAACCGGGACCTCCCAGTTCATAGGTTAACATTCAACCACTGAGCCACACCAGCTGGGCTTGGCCATATTTTGACATGGGTTTTATTCATTGTAATCTACCATCAAGTCTTAATCTTATATTTTAGTTGGATATATACCCATGTATGTGTGTTTATATTCCTAATATTTAGTTGAATATATGTGGTAATATTTGGACCCTTTATTAGCTTTGAGTTAAGGCTAGAATCACTGTTTTTGTTTTATTTTGTAACTATATCACATTTAAATTTATCACACAAAAATTTTCAATTGTAGAAAAACTGTGACATGTTTTCAGAAGCTTTCATACTATAAACCAGATAAGATAATAGAACCTTAGCAAATGATATAAAAGAAAAGTCCCTTAAGCATCACAATCCAAAGCATAAAAGAGCATAATTTTTAAAGATGTCAGGTTATTCAGAGAGTGACTAAAATAAAATGTAAACTATCTGAATAACATCCATTTGTAACCTTCTATTTTGGAAATTATAATGTTATGTAAACCAGTGCCATGTAAAATAGAATTACATATATTTAAATATATTTTATTAATTTTTAAAAAGAGGAAAGGAGATGGATAGAGAGGTAGAAACATTGATGAAAGAGAAGCATCCATCAGCCACTTCCTGCACACCTCCTATTGGGGATGTGCCTGCAACCAAGGTACATGTCCTTGACCAGAATCAAACCTGGGACCTTTCAGTCCAGAGGCCCATGCTCTATCCACTAAGTCAAACTGGTTAGGAGCATATATTTTATTAGGTAAAATAATAGATTTTTATTTAGCCTTTTCAACATAATGGAAAAGAATACAATGATTTTGCAACTTGTAGTGTTCTTTCAACCTAAGGAATAATACAGTTAATGCAATAAATACAATTAAGCTACTTGAGAAGGCAGAATTATTTTATGAATAGAATTTATATGCAGCATTATAGACAAAATAAACTAATGATAAAGCATCACACTAAAGAGGAGAATTAATTGCAAGGGTCCAAAAGGAGAATTAATTGCAAGGGTCCAAAAGGAGAATTAATTGCAAGGGTCCAAAAGGGTCCAAATGTTACCACACATATTCAAGACCATAGAATTAATATGCAGAGATGCATTCTACTTGAATTATCTAAGAGGAGTATTTGTATCTTCTTTATATCCCACACAATACTCTTATATGTATAAAAGAAAACAATGATTTCCTCTCTCCAAGGTAGCTGTCATTAAGTCATTTATATTATGAAAGTGATTGGTCTACCATCTAAGGTCTTATTTTGATTAATGAAAGAGGAAAAGTAAGTGAGCCAATGACTTAAAAAGTAAAAAAGTGGTTTAAGGTAAAAATATAATTTTATAACAGTTTTAGGCAGATGATTTGCCAGTTGAGTGAAATAGCAATAGTTTTTTCCAGCAATAACAGTTCCTACCTTTAGAACTAAATACATTTATGATCAGGTGATATGCCAGTTGCTCAGTAGTTTACCCTAGTTCATTGCTATCTTCAGATAGCACATGGTCTTGACCAACATAAGTATGGATTGATAAGCACAGGTCATGACCAGACTCCAGAGTTTTTTTAACATAATAATTTAGTAACACAATTGGGTTAACAATTACACACATCAAAGATGCCAAGTAATTTTATTGGGGCCATTAAGAACCAAAAAGACTATAAGGGGAGAAAAAAAACAACACACAAGTTTCCAACCACACACAAAAAAAGTCCTCACATTAAAAGCTTTCAAGTAGAATAGGCAGTGATTTCCTGATTAATGGGCTGTGTAATGAAAGAGATGCTTGAGCATCACCTTTTCAAACGATATAACACTAGTGGCAGCCGGTGAGGTGCCCCACAGAAGTGTTTTCAGGGCACAATATCTTCAGAAGAAAAAACATCCTTTATGAGAGAACTAGAGTATTGTTTCTACAGTTTAGGAAAAACGCACATTATAAATTAAGTACTAAAATTGTGCTTTGCAATTTGAACTTAAAAAAATAACACAACCCTTCCTTTTCTAAAGCTTCTGCTATGAAAAATAACAAAAATATACACGACAAAGTCATTTAAGGATTTGTTTGCTTTTCTTTCAGGTAGAGAACACATGAAATTTTAACTTTTAGCCGAAACTGGTTCGGCTCAGTGGATAGAGTGTGGGACTGTGGACTAAAAGGTCCCAGGTTCCATTCTGGTCAAGGGCATGTACCTTGGTTGCGGGCAGATCCCCAGTTGGAGGAGTGCAAGAGGCAGCTGATTGATGTTTCTGACATTCTATCCCTCTCCCTTCCTCTCTGTAAAAAAATCAATAAAATATATTTTTTTTTAAAAAAGAAATTTTAACTTTTAGAAGAGGTAGAGAGTACTGTTGACTGATGATAGAAAGTAACCAAAAATGCCTGAAACGTGTTAACAATACCAAGAAATGTCAAAAATAAAATTATTTTCTAGCAAAACCAAAAAGAATACTTTGACACATATAGAGAATTTTTAAAATCCCTTCTCATTAATAATCTGTGCTGTTTCCAATGCCACAGTCTTCTCCCTGCTCCACATTGCTACCTCCAAACCACCAAAAAGTGGGCCTAAGATCAACACTGAGAAATTAATATAAGCAGGAATAATTTTTATTATAATCGATTGGTGCTTTATAATGATTTTATTTCAGAAGAAGGTAATAAAGCCTTTGTCATCAGCTGGTTAAAACCACAAACATTTAATAAACAAAACAATTTCTAAGGATGCTAGTAGAGAATGCAATGAGCTTTGAATATATAAGGCATCACAGCCTTTATTTCTCTACTAGAGACTTTGGCCTATGGAATCAGGCTAAAACCAGCTCTCTGACATCTCCCCAGGGCTCCCAGTTTGTGAGAGGGTGCAAGCCAGGCCAAGGGACCCCACTGGTGCATGATCGGGGTAGGGGAGGGACACAGAATGTTGACTAGCCAGGGAGGGGCTGTGGGAGGCCTCCAGGGCCTGTCCAGGCTATCTCATTCAGTCCCAATCACCGTACCCCAGCAGCAAACTAACCTGGTAGGCAGTGCATGTCATAGTGAGCAGTTGAGTGGCCTTAGCATATCATTAGCATATTATGCTTTGATTGGTTGGACAGACGACCAGACACTTAGCATATTAGGCTTTTATTATATAGGATTAGACACCTTTCTAGAAAAGCATTACTTGTTGAATGGTGTCCTTTCAAAATGCATGTGTTGAAATTCTAACCCCAAGTACTGCGAATATGACCTCATTTGAAAATAAAATCATTCCAAATGCAATTAATTAATTAATTAAGATGAGGTCATTGGCCTTGGGGTAGGTTCTGGGGACCAAAGGAAGGCCAAGCCATTATGAGAGCACAGCTTGTGCTGACTATGTACTTCCAGACCCTCCTGCCCTCTCAGGACTGCCCAGTCCTGGCATCTCAAAGTTCACCTTTACATTTCAAGCATTAAGTCAATAAACACCTGCAGCAACATGGGAGAAAGCAGATGCTAAACCTGAGAAAAGGCATTCAAGAAGCCAATTCATTCTGAAGGGAGCACAATTCCCATCTTACTTTTTGAACTTTGGCAGTCTCCATGTCTGTCTCTATTGCTTCAGGGAATCAGCTGATCATCTAGCCAAGAAAGTAACCCTATAGGATTTGTAGGGAATATATATATATATATATATATATATATATATATATATATATATATGCTGATTTGAACCCTCATATCTTCTTGAGATTCCCTCTTGGGTCTCACAGAGGCAGTTTGTTGAAGTAGCGATATGCTGACACTTCTGAGTTGCCTTTTCCCTGTGGGTTCCTCCCTGACTTTGGATTTTGGCATGACTCTTACTCATACTTGAACCTTTCTTATTACCCCTCTACTGAAAGCAACTCTTGTGTCATTTTGAAGACAGTTCCTTAGACCATAGACTAAAAATCACCCATGTGAGGAGGCGGCGTGGGTGCCAGGACAAAAGGGTACCTACTGTCTGGGTCAGTGTCATTGACATGCTCTTTTTCTCAGCTTGCTGTCCTTATATATGCTTGTCTCGTCTCTTGTGACACTTGTATTTTCTCCCCTACCCCTGGAGATGGTCTTCAAGATGTTGACTTCTAGGATTTGTAGATTTCATAGTGTGGTACTACTTTATATTTTGTCTAAGTTTTTTTCTAGAGGGGAAAAGGCAATAATTTCCTAAAATCCATATAAATGTGAAGAAAAACAGTATGTTATTGTCATCTTTTTTTTTATAGTGTTAAAGTAAAACAGTAAAAAGAAAAAAAAATGAAGTCATTCGTGTGGACTTTGATCTAATATGGCTGGTGTCATTGACAGACCCCACACCTGGAGACCACCACGTAAACGTGAAGGCAGATGGGGGTGATGGTCCATAAGCCAAGAAACACCAAACATTGCCAGCAAACATGGAGAAGCCAGGGGAGATGCCTGGAATATCTGTTTCCCTGGGGCCTTTAGAGGGAGCTTGCTCCTGTGACACTTTGAACTGTGAGACAATAGAGTTCTGCTGTTTAAGCCACTCAGTTTGTGGTACTTTGTTACAGAAGCCCTAGAAAACTAATACAAGGGAAGCGTGGAGCAGGTCAGCTGCCTCTGCCCAGTGTAGGCCGTAGGGTTTCTCTTCTGATGACACTGACACTTACAAAGAAGCTCAGAGCTCCTCACATACAATATCCTGTGAAGCCAGAAAACTGAGTGAGCTTAACATAGGAAGAGTAAGTTCAGTATTCAATACCATTCAATGTTATTAAGAAAAGGGTGAAGATAATTGAGTATAAGGAGCAAATCCAGAGCATCAGTATGCATTGAATTAATAATAATGAAATGATTCATTCAAGGGAAAGGAAACGAAGATGTAACTACTAAGTGAGACACAATATGTGAACAAATTGGGACTAATGTTATATTACCATCTATAAAGGGCTTATTTGTCTTTAATTTTAAACCAGTGATACTCAGAAACAATAAAAAGCAACAACAACAAAATTAATAAACTAATGATAACATTATTTAGCAAATCTGGTAACAAATCTAACCAGACAACATCACTCCAATATTATGTTTACTTCTTCCTAGTAAAATTATGTTTAGACACTGACATCTAAACTTACATCAAAATAATAATTGGAGAATTTTTTAAAAATTGACTTTTGAGTAAATATAAGCTTTAAAAAATATCTTGCCCTAGCTGATTTGGCTTAGTGAATAGAGTGTCAGCCCACGCACTGAAGGGTCCTGGGTTTGATTCTGGTCAAGGGCACATCCCTTGATTGCAGGTTCCCTGGCCCTGATTGGGGTGTATAAGAAGGGAACAATCCAGGTACCTCTCTCTGTCTCTCCCTCTCCCTTCCACTATCTCTAAAAATCAATGGAAAAATATCTGTGGGAGAGGATTAACAACAACAACAAAATAAAATAAATTTTAAAATCTCTTCATTAACGTGGCAAAGGAAAGAAAACTAGTTTTTAAAGTGAAGAAGATAACATAGCTACTATAGGAAAGGTTTTGCTCTTTATGAATAAAGATCTCAGACAAAGTGCCTTGCAAAATTAAAAGCGTGAATAGCCTCCTCACTGTGAGTATATCACAATTGTATTGGGAGACCCCATCTTTAATCTTTAATCCATGGTGTTATGGAAATCACTGTAGATCAGACTTTAAATTATATATATATACTAGAGACCCAGGGCATGCCCCTCTCACAGTCTGGGAGCCCTTAGGGGTGGGAGGTGACCTGATGATCAGGGGAAGGTGACACCCATCATACCTCTGCTGCTGCTACTTCTGACAGCACAAGCCTGGTTACCTGAGCAAGGGCATTCCCTGGGTGGCTAGGCAGCTGCCACCCAAGGCTTTCCTACACCTCGGGCTGGCCCTGAATGTCTGCAAAACTGAGGGGACTAGGGGACTCTGGAGGCAGGCACCTGGAGCAGCTGGGCCCATC
Organism: Antrozous pallidus; assembly: GCA_027563665.1. Lineage (NCBI taxonomy): Eukaryota > Metazoa > Chordata > Mammalia > Chiroptera > Vespertilionidae > Antrozous > Antrozous pallidus. The sequence continues at coordinate 16,000,275 of CM050514.1, read as the reverse complement.
TGGGGATAGGCCCAGCCTTGACGCATGCCTGCTGTTCCAGCAGGCCTGAGGGGACTGGGTGCCATCATCTTGTGGCTGTGGGCACCATCTTTGAGGGTGTGGCAGTTAATTAGCATATTCCCTCTTTATTGGCTGTGGGCACTGCCATCTTTGTGACAGCATGAGGGTCAATTAGCATATTCCTTCTTTATTAGATAAGTATTGACAATTAATAATGCAATTTTATTACATTATTATAAACCTCATATAAATATTCTACCACTTACTCATTAACATTAATAGAATGGATTATTAGCTTAATTGGTATATAACAGATACTATGCACTATCGTACTGATTTCAAAATGCTAAATGTGAAAAATGTACATTGTCAAATTAAGAACATATGGCAGTAAGAAAAAGAAATGTGTCTCTTCTTGGCAGATTGAATTTTAATACAGGTTAAGAGAAATCAAATAGCAAAGAGTTAAGGAAACTGAGAAAAAGTAGTGAACTATTTCCCTTTTCTTGATCTTCCTCATATATCCTTTGATATGACTTATTTTTTTCTCCAAATTCTGACTATTATGCAAGAAGTAAATGATAAGAATTTGTAGTAAGCAAGCATAATTGCATTAAAGGGACAATAGTGGAGTTTTAATGAGAAACTGTGAAATTGCCCACTCTGCTTCTTTTGAGATTTTAGATTGTTTTCATCATTAAAGGTGAGGCACCTGCTATTCCACGTGGTTTTAACCAGGCTTCAAATTCTGAATTAGTTTCTGTTGTAATCAGGTAGATCTAAAGAATTCAAAGGTACTCTCAACTGCTCAGAAATGAGTCAGTGTTATTTCTAGTTTTATTCTGATTATATCAACCTATTCTCACCTAACACAAATCTATCTACCTTCTTGGAAGGAAATATAAATGCATTTCTCAAAAGTATATATTTATACTTAAATGACCTCATATTCTCTCTATTATATTCTTTAAGAAATATAATTGCATTTACCTAATTTATGTATAATTGAATTTACTGAGGTTACTTAGGTTAAAAAATTATATAGGTTTCAGGTATACAATCCTACATCACATCTGTATATTTGTATGTGTGTTTACCACCCCATATCAAGTCTCCTGCAATTTATCTCCCTTTATATATTTTTAAAGTGTTAGTGCTTGTAATTCATAGAAGTACAGAAATGGTTTATGTTTTTTGTACTTGTTGACAATTGCCTTTAGCTACATAACCTAATAATACCTCCATTGATTTTTTTAAAAGTAATTCATCATGATCTGTAGTTTATAAATTTGATTATAGAAAGGAACATTAAAGTCAGAAATTGAAACTTAACATTTTAGCGTTCAAATCTTCACAGTTTATAATGGCCTGTTTTTAAAGGTTAATTTTGAATGCATCGCTCCCTAAGGAATGCATGGCTTTACATAGGAATGGATTTATACAGGACCACGGAGCAACTAAATCCTTTAAACAACTCCTTGTTTTTCTTCACTGATTTCTGGCATTAAAGGCATTCAATACAATTAAGAAACTCTCTGACACTTCAAATAACCTTGTCGGATCTCTCTAAATACAAAATTTTAGCAAAGCCTCACCATCAAAAGATAGGGAACTATATCCTTTAACAACTTTGAATGGATAATCACTGATTAAAGTAAAGCCATCCTCATTATATCAAGACTATAAGAATGATTTAAATATGAGGAATTGGGACCAGGAAGTCCCAAAATATTATTTTACTACTAAAGCAAGCACTGATAAAATCAGGGTTCCAGCGGCATGCATGTATGTTAAAGTAGATACAAGTACATTTTTATTTACATTCACACATAATCCAAACACACACACACACACATACACACACACACACACACACACACACACACACACCAGTCACATCAGATAAAAACTGTGTAAAATAAAGTAAATAAATCAAACAAAGAATGGCTAAATCAATATGTCAGAAAAAGACTATTGCTGAGTAAGGATATTAATGCCTTGTGGTTCTTTTTTATTTAAAAATATTTTTTTATTGATTAAGGTGTTACATATGTATCCTTATCTCCCCATTATCCCCTCTCTCAACCTCCACTCATACTGTTAAAAAGCAAGGATATTTGGCTCTCTACTAATAATAAGCATGACATGAGCTGTGTGCATATTACCTAATACTTCCAGGCCATTATGCCAACCTTTTGCTTATTTGGTATATTCAACTGTATAGAACTAAATCACATTTTGTTTTTCATTGGCAATACCACAAAGTCATGGTATATATTAGCAACTTTATTAATGTGTTAGGGCAAATTCTGTCAACTCAATTCTCACATCTGAATTTTATGTCCATAGCTCTTCGTAACTTTGTATATATTTTGCATAAGAAACTCTTTTTTAGCATATTTGACAAATTTCCTCTATTGTTAAATCTGGAAGCATAATCATTATAGACATATTACTTACTAGTTTTAAGATATATTGCAGTAGAAAATATCTACCAAGAAGAACATTTAGCTTCTGAAATAGTTTTTTTTTTTAAAGCCAGCTACAAATCAAGAAGCAATAAGAGGAATAAACATGCTATATTTTAAATAGTAAGAAACAAATTGTGCTAATAAGAACATCACACATTTGAATAAAAATGGATCCAAAGATTGAGAAATGTCCATCAGAATGTCAAACCTCAGGTAAGTGTGGGGTGGCAGGAGTAAGGGGGAAAGTCAATATATTTGACCTCTTGAACTAAGGTAATTAATTTGTGTTTTTACATCCCTGACAAAGTTTATATAAAGCTATAAAAATTGGCAGCTAATTTGAGACTGAATTCACATGGCCTAGAGCATGTGATCTCCTATGGACACCAGTCCTTAGGCTCGGCCCCCCTTAACCCTTTGTGACACCATAATACCCTTACATGATATTATTCTACAATGTCATTATATTTTGATATTTGACAACAGCATATAGTTCAATTCTCCCAAAGAAACTTACAAACTAATTCTTTGAATGTTGGGCAGCAATTAAAAAATAAAATAAAAAAACAGGAAAGGAATTAATTCCTTTCAGAAGGAATTAAGGCACTGGGAAGGCATCCGAGCATTCTATATTGGCCCCTCTTGCCCTTTTTGCTAAGAGGGACCCTCTTCTCAAAATCCAAGAGCACACAGCTCTTGCCTAAGCTTTCAGTTCAAGCTGAAGTTGAATCCTCTGGGTGGCTGGCACCATGGATCTGTCTCTCACCCAATGGTGTGAGCTGGGCTCTCCCTGGAGAAGAAACCTGAGTCTCCTGGGTTATTTGATTAGTAGTGGGACTCCGCCAGCAGGCGAGGGGATCACAAGGCAGGGGCTGGGTGTGGAGGCTACAGGGGCATAGAAGACCAAGGAGACAGAACTGAACCTCACTTTGCTTGGCCCCAGAGGATGGTTAGTTATCCAGAGATGGTTAAGATTCCTCAGGGAAGAAACAACATAAGACAGGCATAGTTGCAGAGGGGCCAACAAGAGAATACTTAAAGATCAACAGAGGGGGGGCACAGATCCTCACACCCCTAACCTTGCAGGGGCCTGAACTCTCACCCCTTCTGAAGGAAGTCTCCTGTCCCCACGGCTGCTTTGCCTCCCACACACAGCTCAGATTGGGATGCAGTGTACAGACAAAGTCTCGGCCAGCAATAGCTGCCCTATATCTAAATTTAGTCTAGTACCAGGAATGCTCAGAGCCTACTCAAGAATGCAAAAAATCCTTTCCACTAATATTTACAGCATAAAATAAGATTATTGTTTGAGTATTGAATTTGACAGTAAAATAGTAATCAAATTTCAGATTAATTAAAATTGGCCAATTCAAATAAGTGAACATGCAAGAAAATTTAAGTGTACTGGACAAAAAGCTGTTCCTAAAATATTAACTAAAATTTCTATTAGTAGTTCATCTCTTCGTAAAATTGCCTAACATGCAAAGAACCTAAAGCAGTCATATTTTTGTGCAAAAATTAAAATTTAAAGTTACCAAGACTGCAATATAAAATTTCCAAAAGCCCCCATTAATAAAAAAGGGGGGAGATGGTGGAGTAATATCATGTAAGGAAAAATATCCTGTAAGTAAATTACATCTAGAAAATTCTTACTCCAGAAAATTAATTTCCATTTGTAATGCGAACAGCAGGACACCCATAAAAAACACACATGATGTCAAAATAAGTCGTAGGAAAATCAATTGGGCAAAAATAAAAGAACCCCAAGTCTAATTTACAGAAAAGATCCCTTTATTAACTTTTGGTCTAGAATATGTTTGTATATTTTTCAGAAAACAACTCTAAGACGATATGGATTCCTCCAACAAAGAGGAACTGACAGGTCTGTTCCAACTGCAAAGACAGTCCAAAGATGGAAGACACTGATGACACCTTGCCATTCTAGCAGTCAGCAGCTGTGCATCATTGCAGGGGGCCCAGGTCTAAAACAAAGAAGGTGAAACCTGCATTACCACCATATGTCCAGAATCCAGATACCATTGCTGACATGTACACATAAGGAACTATTTGACATTGCAACTGGGATTCAGAACTGCTGGACATTGAAACTGAGACTCAAACATTTTTTGTTCTTATATATTTATGCCTAGTATGCAGATGCAAGATTTTTTTAAAGAAAAAAAAATGGGAAAAACATTGATACAGAAGCAAAGAAGCATTGAACAGATTGTCAAACTACAGTGGGAAGACAGGGGAGGGTGGGGGGCGGGGGCTGTAAGAGATCAACCAAAGGACTTGTATGCATGCATATAAGCATAACCAATGGATACAAGATACTGGAGCGGTGGGCGGGGGGCTGGTGAGGGCATGTGCTGGGGATTAGGGGAGGCTGTGGGGAGGTCAATGGGAAAAAAAAGGAAACATATGTACTACTATTTGTAATACTTTAAAGAATAAAAAAATTAAAAAATAAATAAGCTATAAATATCTCAAAAAAAAGAAAATCACTTATAAAATCACGTGATTTGTAACAATCTTCACCATTAAAGGTAAATTATCATTGTTTAACTTACTGAGCTAGTAAATTATATTTTTATATAACCTTTTTTCATTATTACAAAAATATTGTATATAATTTATAATTATCTTAAATATAGTTCACTTTCAAAAACAAAAAGTATGCTATATCTTGTTATTGACTAGGCAATTCTAATTTATTTCATTTTATTTATCTTGCTATCCCATTTATAATGCATTCTGTTCTATCACTACCAGTAGTTATTTCCTTATTCTATGTCATGGAAAGTAGTGGTTTTCTTATTTCAGTTGCTTCTGAAAATTGTTTTCCAAAAACTCAAATATATACGTTTACGTTTGTATTGCTGCCTAAACCTGTTTATTATTCTGTCTAGTACGCTCCAATGGTTCGTTCTATATGAAAACAACAAAACCGGAAGTTCGCTTGTAGCCAGTGCAGCTGTTGGCTCTCTGACTTGACTGTTGTTCACTTCTCTGTGTCCCCACATGACTACTGTTCTTAAAAATTCTCTATTTCATTCCTCGAGTCATGTTCTCTAGTCCTACCATTCTAGGACCTGGATATCAGAGAAGACAATATTGGAAAACCAGTACTGTTCTTGCTCTAAATGTTCTATAGATCAGTGGCTGGTGGAGGAGGTTGAAGAAGCATGAGCTGTAATAAATCATGGCATGTAACAATGACAGGTTCAAATGAACATGTTTATTGGGCCAGACAAGTACATCACTGAAGTGTTCTTTTCCTCAGGTGCTGACATATAGTGCCAGATGTTGGATTTAAACCCTGACTCAGTGACTATAGCTGAAAACTGCATTGGCATTTTAAAAGCATCTGTTAAAAACACTGATCTGAGTAAGACATGAACCACAGAGATAATGTAAGCAAAACCGAATGAGAGTTTAAAGTGATTACCTGGGCAAGTTCAGAAAGCATGAAGGCTGAGCTTCAGAGCACTGGATTGTGTTCCTGTTAAAGAGAGTTTGTGTGGGGTCATTTCTCTAAACATTTTCATTCAAAAGTATGAAAAATATGTGAAAAAATTCTAACATACCATCAAATTGTTTGTATTTATGAATTTGTCATTTTTTCATATGTTAGTTGTTAAGAGATATTCTGATGGACCCAGAACAGAAACTTGTGCATTAGCCCACTATGCATAAAGTTGCCCACAATGCAAGTAAAGGACAAGATCAGTATGGTTAACTTCATGCTATTCAAAGTTGTATGTATTCTAGAACTAACACAAACAGCATGATGCTAATTCTTCAGGACAGCAGCCAGTCAGACATTAAATGTTAAGGACATAGCAATAGTTTTGTTTTCAGAAAATATCTCATATAAATTAATGAATTAAGTTAAGTCATTAAGCTTTACTTAAAGAAATGTAATTTAATATTTTGATCATCATTCATTATAATTGGTATTTTCACTTTAATTTTAATGATACTTATGGATATTTTATAAGAAAATGATATTTTTAAAATCACTTTTCATCCTTTACATTTATTATAGTATACATATTTTGATAAACATATTCAAATTTCACATAACTGAATAAAATTTCATTTTATTTTATGTCTTAACTCATTACTTTCAATAGACTAGAACTAACATCAATTTGATTAGTATAAGCTACTGCTTTTGTCCAGATGAAAATGATAAATACACTTAATATGCTAAATGTAACATGTTATACATGTCTTTATTTTACTGTTATTCAAATATATATGATGGCCCATTAACAGAATGGTATGATATCTACAATAAAAATAAGTAAGTTATTTTTGTACTTCATGCAGAGAAAATCGTGCCAAAATGCTGCAGTTGAAGTGACTTCGGCATGTTTTAAGACAAAACAAACTGTACCATGGTTGGAATAGTGGATGAGAGACAGAGGGGTCAACGACGAGGTTAGAAAAATTGATGGAGTGCAGGTATTCTTTTCCATTGACCTTTACCTTCCATATGGGCTGAAGGGAAAATATTAGAAGCATTATGAACTGAATTTTCAATGGGAATATTTCTTATCAAAGGAAAAACACACTGGCAGTCAGTGGGGTTCCTAAATAGTAACTTGGTTCCATGGTCTTCTAAAATCTTGCAGGAAGGAGCATGCACACATATGAAAGAGCATAGTACCCATGATTCTTTCTGATGGAAAGAAATACTTTGTTGCAAGTATTCCAGTCATGAGGTTTCTTTTCTGCCCAACACAATCCTATATAATAAAAGGCTAATATGCAAATTGACCAAACAGCAAAGCAACCAGTGGCTATGATGCACACTGACCACCAGGGGGCGGACACTCAATGTAGGAGCTTCCCCCTGGTGGTTAGTGAGCTCACACAGGGGAATCACTGCTCAGTCAGAAGCCCTGAGTAGGTTGGACATCCCCCAATGGCTTCTGGACTATAAAAGGGCACAGGCCAGGGTGAGGGACTCCAGTGAGTGCACGAATTTCATGCCCTGGGCCTCTAGTGTAATATAACACATTCCAATGTGTAGAGCTACTGCATGTCAAGGAATAGTTAGGCAGAACAGAAGATGCAACTGACTAGAACAGAGAACCCAGACTACTGAGCTAGAACAGAGTATTGGTGTTAAACAGCCATTCCAGAGCTACCTGCTCAAACATGATTTACGACATCTCAATAGCATAACTCAATAGAGGTTTCACTCTTTCTCATCTAGACTCTAAGTGTGTGTTTCTGATGAGCAGGAAGTTCTTTTCCAAGCATGATTTAGGTTCCCTGGGTTCTTCTTACCCTCAGGGTCCCACTGTCCTACCATCTGGGTTCTACGAACCCTGGTCAAGCTGCATCAAGCCAGCAGGGGAAAGACCAGGGAGGCTTGCTGATAGGAGGTGTTTATGGACAAGGACTTAAGGTGGCACATATTGACTCGGTTTATGTCCTATGTCCCTACATAGCTGAGAGAGGCTGGGAATGTGTTATGGCTCTGTATCCCGAAAGAGAAGGAAATGAATTTAGAGTGAAAAAAAATTGCAGTCCACTAGAGTCGACTTTTCTGCTTATCAAATATTCATGCACAAGAGGCTGAAGGGTGGAAAATTTTGCGCTGACTCTAATAACTGTTCATCTGCACTTCTCTTGTTAAACTCAAATTGACAAACCTACATCTGCTCCAATGGAGCCTTAGTCTTGCAGTTACTAAACCTTGCCACATCTAATGCAACCTGAGTTCCTCACACTTGCTAACATGTTGGGCAGTGAGAATTGTGAAAATAAAACTGACTCTAGTTGACCTTCCCCAATCTAATTTGTAAATTTTTTAGGCCACTTGTTCCCTGCAGGACAATTTTCTTTTACTGTCTTCACCATTGCAGTGTTTGGATTAAAGCTTAATGGTTTCTTTTTGCTCACAAATCTCATTGTTGCTGTTTGTTTATTTGTTTCTCTGGTTTGGTGTTTGTTCCTTTCCATCTGTGGCTGCATCTGTACTGAGTGTCTGGGAGCCTAAGAACCAAACACATTTATAAATTAAGTTTGAGTAATTTTCAGACATGAGCTTTTTTCTGGTTAGTAGGATTCTGATTTTTGCTGCTAAGTTCCATGTGCCAGTAATATATCTACAAATTTTCTTAGACATAATTGCCAAGGCTGTTTTATTTTTAAATTGCATCTCATGGTCTCTAATTTTAATGGCAGCTAACTTAAAGATGCATGAGATATTGGTTTTAGGAATGGTACACTATTAATCTTATCTTTGCTATACAACTAGGTCTTCATAATCTTTCCTTCTCAGGATTTCTTTTAACATTATCTCACTCTTTAGTATCCAAAAGCATTCTTTTTTGCTTAAGATTTTATTATTAAAATATATGGATACTCTTCATGCCCTATCATTTGTCCTAAAAATCTAGTCATTATTTCATATATATATATATATATATATATATATATATATATATATATATATATTTAGAGAAGAAGGGGGAATGTGACAGAGATAGAAACATCAATGATGAGAGAGAATCATTGATCAGCTGCTGCCTCCTGCACGCACCCCACTGGGGATCTAGCTCGCAACCCAGATATGTGCCCTTGGCCTGAATCAAACCTAGAACCTTTCAGTCTGCAGGATGATGTTCTATCCACTGAGCCAAGCCAGCTAGGGCTAGTCAATTATTTCTTAAACTTATTTCTCTTACATAAATTAATAATCCAGACAACCATTTATTTCTAAGCCACTTCCCTTATATCTAAAGTATCCACAGTCATGTTTTTCTGTGCACTAACAATAAATAATGTTCCATATTTTAGGAGTTGATTGCAGTATTGCTGTACTCTGTATTAGGTGTATAACTGTTACACCTGAAAATGTATAACATAAAACACATCAGTGGCTCACTCATATATGGTACAAATGGAAATTCTTGGTCAATAGTGCAGAGATCCAGGTCCTGCTCTTTGTGTCCATCCTATGCTAGGTCCCCAAGTTTATCTAAATCAGTTAATGAAAGAATGAAGAAGGTGCCAGATAACCCTGCCAGGTAATCGGGCATGGGCACATGTATACATAAGAGAGGCTGGGAAGTCTGGTTCTATCCTTGAGTCCAAAAAATGCACATAGGTTACAATGAACACATGGCAGCTTCTGCTCATTGACTAATGGAAATCTTAACATGTGCATTTTTGTAAACTAGGAAGTGTCTCCATTTCAGCCAGCATGGCGCAGTGGTTGAGCATAGATCTATATGAGCTAGGAGATCATGGTTTGATTCCTGGTCAGAGCACATGACAGGATTGCAGGCTCGATCTCCAGTATGAGGCAAGCAGTGGCAGCTAATCTATGCTTCTCTCTCATCATTGATGTTTCTATGTCTTTTTTCCTCTTCCTTCCTCTCTGAAATCAATAATATATATATATATATATATTAAGAGTATCTACATCTAATCGTAAATGCTTTCAGAGAACCAATATTCCAGAGCAGGCTGTTATTAGACAAGTGTTGCATCTATGGAGATTAAAAGCTCTTGAATTTAAATGCTATCTATAGAGATAGGAAGGTGGTTTAGAGCAATGATTCTTTACAAAGCTATATTTGTAAAGGATTCAATGAGCTGAATAGGAAAGGCATGCTTAAGCTAACCATAGTGTAAAATGTGTACTGACTTTTTTTGTTATTCTCAACTAAGCCCTCATCTGTCTTCTTGAAATTGTTAAGGTAAAGAACCAGCGCTGCATTCACTATAGTTAGAACATTGAGACTTGTTACATCCTGTCTATTGTTTTCAAGATTCCCCCCTCTTTTCCCTTAAAGTTTTTTGAAGGTGGTTTATTTTTATCCAAGTGAGCAACACACATTCCAATTATATTCAATGACACAGTCAGAGTATAAAAATGGCCAATACAGGGCTCTGCACTTGGCAAAAGACTCTGCACACAGAAGCCCTGGGAGTTGGGGAGCATTAACATTCCCACTCATCATATTTCAGCTGTAAAAAGTGCATAAAGGGTTAGGCAGCAAGGCTCTGAAGAAGCGGCAAGTGGTATGCTGGGTTAACAATAGAAACCAAAGTGTTAGAAGTAATATTTGATAGTATGAGATGGAAAGTTGGTGTAGGAAGAAGGTTTTCACTAATGAGCACAAAATATATTTCAGATAGCACTCAACATCACACTGTTCTCCTATTATGTAAAATCAAGGAGTCTCATCACAAACCTGCATCAAAAATTCATAATAGTCACTTTAGAAGACAGTGATGCATTGATGAGTTGAAGCGTCCAAACTCCATTGTCTGGATGTGAGTAGTAGGAAAATGAACAAGACTATAGTGATGTTGCTGTATAGGTCATAAACAGAAAAGCAAAATCCCTATAAATGCAACTAGTAGAATCTGACAAGAGCTGATATGGGGTACAGAGACATAAGATATGAGTGATATGAGACACAGAGACAGACAGTTGAAAGAGCATAAAGAAAAAAGAAGGGATGGTAGGTCATAAGTAGGACCCATATTTTTTTTTCAGGGGAAAAGAATGGTAGCAATAACCAGCATTGCATTGTAGGGAATTCGTAAAACTATTTCTAGTTGGTGTGTCTATATCATTCCTCCTCCAGTTTCTATTATTCTTGACAGACAAAGATGCCTTTTTATTGAAAACTGAAAAAATATGACTAACTGTGTATATTTTAAAGAGAAAAAAATCCAATTATATTTGTTGCTGAATGGATGAGACCCATAATAGGAGATGAATTATGGAATATTCTGCTTTAATGGGGCCTCAATAGGGCTTTTGTTTTTGGTGGTGGTAAGAGATTTCTACTCTCACTTTCTCTAACTTACAGGAATCACAATGTGTCACTCTTCTTTGCTTTCTTATTAAAAAATAATTACAATCTCCCATCAAAGAAAATTTTTTTTAAATCAACTAATACATGTCAAATATTAATAAGCATTTTGTATATGAGATAGTGAAATACCAGCTACTTTAAACAGTATATTTTAAATCCATGAAAACTATTGAGTATTTTAAATTATTATGCCAAGGGCCAGCCATACCAATCAATCAATATTGATGTGTAAACTCCACCAAAAAGACAAAATTACAGTAGAACTAGAGGCGCAGTGCATGAAATTCGTGCATGGGGTGAGGAGGATGTCTCTCAGCCCAGCCTACACTCTCTCCAATCTGGGTCCCCTCAAGGGATGCTCGAATGCCCGTTTAGGCCCGATCCCGGTAGGATCGAGCCTAAACGGGCATTAGGACATCCTTCTCACAATCCAGGACTGCTGGCTCCAAACTGCTTACCTGCCTGTCTCCTTCATGACCTCTAACCGCTTCTGCCTGCCAGCCTGATTACCCCCTAACCACTCCCCTGCAAGCCTAATTGATGTCTAACTGGTCTCCTGCCAGACTGTTTGCCCCCAACTTCCCTCCTCTGCCAACCTGCTCACCCCTAACTGCCCTCCCCTGCAGGCTTGATTCCCCCCAACTGCCCTCCCTTGCAAGCCTGGTCCCAGGTTCGATTCCGGTCAAGGGCATGTACCTTGGCTGTGGGCACGTCTCCAATTGGAGGTGTGCAAGAGGCAGCTGATCGATGTTTCTCTCCCATCGATGTTTCTGACTTTCTATCCCTCTCCCTTCCTCTCTGTGAAAAATCAATAAAATATATTTAAAACTTTGTAGCCTGGAGTGGGAGGCCTAGGCCATCCAGAGCTGCAGAAGCTAGGCTTTTTCCATCTCCCGGGCAACCATAGCCTCTTCTCTCTCCAGCTCTGTGGCTGCTGCCATTTCTGGTCAGATTATGTATCTTTTATAATTGAAACTTTGTAGCATTGAGTGGAGGCCTAGACCAGCAATGGCAGGTGGAAAACTTAGCCTCCTCTATTGCTGGGGAAACCCAAGCCTTCCTCCTGCTCTCAGTGGTGGCAACCATATTGGTTGTAATTTGTTTGTATAATTTGCTCCTGATTGGGTGATGGGCATGGCAGTGGGCATGTCTTGATAGGAGGTATGGTAAATTTGCATATTACTCTTTTATTAGATAGGATGGGAATATTAGAAATGATTATAAGTGGGGATTTTTAAAAATATATTTTATTGATTTTTCAGAAAGAGGAAGGGAGTGGGATAGAAAGTCAGAAATATCCATGAGAGAGAAACTGTGATCAGCTGCCTTTTGCACACTCCCTACTGGGGATGTGCCCACAACCAAGGTACATGCCCTTGACCGGAATCGAACCCAGGACCTTTCAGGCTACAGGCCAACACTCTATCTACTGAGCCAAACCAGTTTCGGCAAGTGGGGCTTTTTTTAATGAGAATCAAATTCTCCTTAGGTATACATAGCATTCTAAGGCTGTTGACATTATTACTTGTTATAGCAGACAATTCCAGAATTGACATGCTTTATTTTCTTAGCAATGGTAAAACATATCCATAGAGATTTATTTCCTTCTCCAAATGGCTCTGAGTCAGAACAATTTAGTGTCATGTAAATGTAATAGTAATATGCCTCTCCCCGAAACAAATTTAGCCTCTTCCTTATGTCTAAAATCAACTCCTTTATTTTCTCAAGTTTTCTCTCTGAAACAAGATAAGAAATGACCAAATGATATTAAGTGCTTCTTTGAAACAATTATATCACGTTCTTTGACCTTCAAATTACATACAGCATTTATCTTGAACAAAGCTATACAATTGCTCAATGTTGTGAACAGAAAGATTCATCTGGCATTGTTAACATAATCAGCAGTGAAATAAAATTAACTGAGCATGCATTCTCTTTATAACTCCAGGAGAAGTTTTAAAACCATATTAGGCGCTTTCAGATAGTTGATGTTACCAAATTGGTAGCACAGGAGAAGTGCTATAGTAAGTAAAAAAAATCCCACTGCAGAAACTATATTAATTGTGCAACACTTTTTATTGTATTTTGAATACATTTTGTATTAACTGAAAAATAAATGGCATTCCCCCTCCTCCATAAATAGTGACAAAGGTGTGGGAAGTTCAAGACCAAATGAATAATACAGAAAGTACAATTTGAACATTTTCCACAAATGACATTTATTCAATTACTAGAGGCCCAATGCACAAAATTTGAGCACTGAGGGGGAGGGTTCCCTCAGCCTATCCTATACTCTCTCCCATCAAGGACCCCTAGAGGGATGTCTAACTACCGGCATTAAGATATCCCTCTCATAATCCGGGACCATTGGCTCTTAACTGCTCAACTGCCTGCCTGCTTGACTGATTGCCCCTAACTGCCCCCCTGCCAGCCTAGTCACCCCCAGCAGTCCCCCTGCCAGCCTAGTCACCCTCAACTGTCCCCCCCACTGGCCTGGTTACCCGTCACTGCCCCCCTCTGCTGGCCTGGTCGTCCCTCATTGCCCTCCCCTGCCAGCCTGGTCACTCGCAACTGCCCTCCCTCAGGCCTGGTTGTCCCACACAGACTGCTTCTCAGTCATTTGTTTGCCCCTCACTAACCCCCCTGTCGTTCTGGTTGCCCCACACAGCCTGTTTGGTCATCCGCTCATTTGCAATGTACACTTAGGCTTTTTTTATATAGAGATAATGATCTTTTTCAGCCAAGATACAATTGGCAAAGTCACAAGTTACGGAGAGATAATTAAAATGTTCAATGTCCCTTACAAATCCTCCCCTGCCTTCCCTCTGAGGCTTGACGGTCTGATCGATGCTTCTCAGTCTCTGGATTTGCTTTTGTTCATCAGTTTATGTTGTTTATTATATTCCACAAATGAGTGAGATTATGTGATACTTATTTTTCTCTGACTGGCTTATTTTGCTAAGCATACTGTTCCACATGCTGTTGCAAATGGTAGGAGTTCCTCTTTATAGCAACCCAGTATTCCATGTGTAGATGTACCATAGTTTTTTAATCCACTTGTCTGATGGATGGGCACTTAGGCTGTTTCCAAATCTTAGCTATTGTAAACTGTGCTGCTCTGAACATAGGGGTGCATATATACTTTCTGACTGGTGTTTTGGTTTTCTTGGGATATATTCCTAGAAGTGGGATAACTGGGTCAAATGGAAGTTCCTTAAAATGAGATTGCAGGGTCTCTGGAACAAGGTCACTTAATTTTAGAAAATAACAGTCAATGAAGAAATGAAGAAATAATCTAACTTAATACAAAACCAAACAGTAAGCTCAATATGTGGACATCCAGACTTGGGGTTATTATATTTCTTATAAGACAGTAATAATATTTTAAACACTGAGAATGTTCAATAAGATAACTTTGGAGATATCAATAATATTTCTCAATGGAGCATATGGTTGATTAAAATGATGGGGATTCATTACCCTAGACATTAAGCTCAGTACAGGAATTATTAAATTGATGGGTTTTATTTTTACTAAAGTCAACAATCTTATTGTATTAGTTTACAAATTTGTATCTGTTTACTAATTTTTATCTGCTTATACATTAAAATGATTTTTGAAGCATAGTTTATTCTCAGCAACTGGTATTTTAGCATATTTTCAAATTTTTAAAAAGATATTAAAAATTAACACAATATAAAAAATAATTTAGAGAAAGTTCAAAGAATAAACTTCACTTTAATTCCTTTAAACAGATTTGTTTTTAAAGTTAGTTGTGTCCCAAACCTTTTTTATTTCAAAAATATACTGCTTTTTTTCAATGCTAATATTTCAATGTCTGCAAAACATTTGAAGAACTTCAAAAACTTAAGAATATATAGAAGTATATAGAAATAATTAGAAATATTCAAATAAAAACTGATATGTTCTTTAACTTGAGTTTTACTTGAGTTTTCAATTCTATATTAACTCTGAGTTTTAATGTACATTTTTCTTCCTTCAGTATTTTTGAGAAGAAAATTCTTAAACACACTTTCTATGTACTTTTTCACAACATTCCTTTCTGCTCTGTAATAGCAAACATCGCTGCCAGAGTGGAATTCAGCATTAATTACTTTCATGACTGCAGGCAGAGACATTTCCTCAAGGAATCAATTTACAACAGAGGGAAACATTTTTTGTCCCTGGCAAGACATTCACAGAAATAAAATATTAAATGGCCATCTACTATGTGTGAGGCATTTGAACAAACCATAACTTGTTAAAACATGCAATAAAATGCCAAGAAAATATTTCTTTTACCTATAAAATATAGAAATTATAAAAATCCCATTCTTTCTATAAGGTCTTGCTAATATCATTTAAAAGAATGTTACTAGTTTATTTTCAGCCAACAGGTTTGTGAATAGTGCCTATTTAATGTAAAAATTAAAGGTATATACCCATTGAGCAATATCAACTCAAAGGTGATTCTTTTCTGGATTCCTCATTACTAATGTTTGAGCTTCTTCACTAAAATGAATATTTTTTTCACATACAATATGTCATAATTATCTCTTGTTAAATATCCTACATAAAATTACTATGCTTTTCAGGATTTTAGTATATACAGAAACCAGAAATGCTATATCTTTTTATTTAGAGAGTAAGAATGTATTTTGAAATTCTGTAGTTATAGTATGGATAAGATAATGTAGGAGAAGAAATATTCTTATGTGCTTCCCTTTCCACATTTTATTTACTGTGTCAATTCCACAGGTGTTCCCACACTCAGGTCCTTGCATATTGATGAGCACAGATCTTGTTGATATCTACTACCACCAAAAAATACTTCATTATCATCAGACTCCAAGGCAATATGTACACATCACTCATCTAGAAGCAATTTCATTTTATCTTTTACCCACTAATTTTGTCCAATTAGAAAAGGAATGTATATTCATACTAAAAACAAATTAAGAGTAAAGATAACATATTCTTATATATTTTGGATGTTATTGTATGAAGTATTTACACAACTGACATAACTTTATATATAATATTGATAGCCATGTTGCTTTATCTTATGTTATATCCGAGGCTTCCCAAACTAATAAATTTAATTCCTTTCAAACAATTTATTATATTGACTCAGTATTTTTACATAAATAAATCTAATATATGTAAGCATTATCTTGTGGTTGAGCATTTTATTTCCAAATTTTATATGGTAAATATAATGTTACAATGAATATATCTGTACTAGTATATGAATCTGTTCACAGTTTATGTAATTTGGTAGGATTGGTTTCCTCCCCAAAATAATGACTTAAAATTTTATTTGAAACATTTTAAAGTTGTTGATATATGTTGCCAAATCACTTCTCAGGAAATTTTATCAATTAACTCCCACAGAAATGTTTGAGCATTTATAATATCTTTCCTGGGATTATTTATCTTTTAAAAAATACAAGTTTAGAATTTTAGTTCCTGACACTGCATTGTTACAGTTAATTTGGAATGCCAGTATATTATATATCTATATCTACATCTACAAATACATCTGTCTATTTACATTGAACCTCATTATTCATGGATTTTATATATCCACAAACTGTGGCTTTGTCTACTTCTAAAATGTATCTGTAATCCCCAAATCAATGCTCCCTGATGCTTTTGCTGGTCATTTGTGGACATGCACCGAGTGAACAATGTGATGCTCCGATGTGCACATGCCCAGCTGAGGTGGGACATAAGGTGACAGGATGCTCCCCTTGGTTCAGCTTTCAGCTTTCATGCTGTAAACAAGTGTCCTTTCAGCCACCTATTTAGTGCCACCGTTTCCACATTTTTGTGCTTTCTCTGGGAGAAATCCGCTGTTTAAAATGCCCCTCTCCACCCCAAGGCACAGAGCTCTAATGCTGTTCGCTGTTTCTAAGTGCAAGAAGGCTGTGATGTGCCTGACAGAGAAAATACCTGTGTGAGAGCAGCTGAGTTCAGGCATGCGTTATACTGCCTTTGGCTGTAAGTTCAATGCTAATGAAGCAGCAACGTATTTTAAAAGCAACACACATAAAACAAGGGTACATATTGATCAGTTGATAAAAATGAGCAGAGGATCACAGACACCCAAGCTTATATTTTCCCTCCAAGTTGTGGTTCAATACTGGCTAATTCAGTGTTCCTGGGGACTTTACAGAATATAAAACTACTGCAAATAATGAGAACTGACTGTCTATCTATCCATATAGAAACTCAGTCTTCAAAAGTAAAGGAGGTATTACTTAAGGACTTAGCAGGGAGAGATACCTGAAAACTGGAATGATAGGTAGATGAAGAAGCTTCACTTACTATGGTTATGCTAAGAGCAAAGACATGTATGTTTTAGCAGCCGTATGACAATTATGTCTATTTTGTCAAATAAGAAGAATGTGTTCTTACCTGAGCCCTAAAGAGGGAAAGAATGCCATCAATCCATAAATATGTTATAGAATAAAATTGATGGTTTTAAGATTTCTTGGTAATCAAGAGTCAATTGAGAATGAGAGCTTTTTATTTTTGAATCAATTGTCAACATTATAAGTTGAGATGATTTTTAAGCACTCTTAAAAAATACTGTACATAGAGAAAATGGCAGAAAAGGAACAAATCGCAGACATCCAGCCTGAAATAACAAATTAGACACAGCCCAGGAGACAGTTTTCTGTAAGGAAGGGCAGAGGACATCTAGAAAACAGCACTCCGCCAGGGTGAGCTCCCACACCAGGCCTCCTCACCAGCCCACCAGACAACATTCTAAGTTCCGGCTCCAAGACCCCACAGTGAGTGCAAGCCAGGGGGAACCCTGTGCCCCACCCCTGCCATGACCCCAGAACTGAGCTGCTAGCATGACCCAGATTCACCAGGCACTCGCTTCACCCCAGCCCTCTGACCTACTGGAGTGACCCAGAGCACCCCCCACTGTGGGCCACAGGAAAGCATGGATTGTGTAACCCAGAGCAACTGGTGCCCGTTCGAAAATGGCCCCCTGAAACTCAAAAAGACAATGAGTAACCATCTTATACCTGTCAGAATGGCTATCATGAATAAATAAACACAGGATGAGTGCTGGTGAGGATGCGGAGAAAAAGGAACCCTCCTCCACTCCAGGTGGAAATGCAGACTGGTGCAGCCACTGTGGAGAACAGTATGGCATTTCCTCAAAAAATTAAAAATGGAATTTCCATTTGACCCATTAATCTCACTTCTAGGAATATATCCCAAGAAACTAGAAACACCAATAAGAAAGGACATATACACCCCTGTGTTCATAGCAGCACAATTTACAATAGCTAAGATTTGGAAATAGCCTAAGAGCCCATCAGCAGATGAATGGATAAGAAAACTATGGTACATCCACACAATGGAATACTACGCTGCTATAAAAAAGAAGGCACTTTTGCCATTTGCAACAACATGGTTGGACCTGGAGAACATTATGCTAAGCGAAATAAACCAGTTGAAGAAAGATAAATATCACATGATCTCACTCATTTGTGGAATATAATAAACAATATTAACTGATGAACAAAAATAGATCCAGAGACAGAGAAGCATCCAACAGAGAAAAGAGAGGGGTAGAGGTGGGTGTAAGAGATCAACCAATGGACACAGACTGTAAGGGGTTGAGGGCATGTGCTGGAGGTTGGGGGTGGCCTGGGAGAGCTCAATGGGGGGAAAAGAGACATGTAATACTTTAAACAAAAGATTTTTTAAAAAATACTGTAACTCTTTTTTGTCTTTTGTTAGAGATATATTGAAGATAGCTAAAAGGATATTTTTCTATTATATTTTCATATCATATCAGCAAATCAGTATTTGAAGTAGATCTACCATTTGATGAAAATGCCTCATTTATAGAAACAATTTCTAGATATAATAGTGATTTCTACAACCTGCATGACTCTATATGTGTATGACTGGAGAGAAATTCTTTATTTTTGATATGACAAACCAGTCTTATTGAGTTAATTTATTATCTAAGGTGATTTTAGTATTTTTAATTAAATGAATACATATTTATCAAAAGTCTAGTATCTCAAGGCCCTATTTGGGGCACTAAGGTAAAGTTGGGAAGAAAATAAACAAAAATGTATACCTTTATCAAATGTTGGATACAAGACTTCCAGTTAAGAAGGGAAGATGTTCTTTATGACTGATAGAATGAAATCCAAATCTAAACTTACAGGGAAAGCACATAAGGTGCCTAAAAAATGATGTTAACTAAGTTCTGCTTTAGTCCTTCAATGAGAATATTAGGATAAAACAGTTCTTTCTTTTAATTTTATAAAATGATTAAAGAATGATATTTCTCCTGTCTATACATATATTAACTGATACTGTTATAATAAACTAAGGAAGATATCTTCATAAAAGCATGTAATTCAGATGGAGGCAGAATAGCAAGTGACTTCTTGGGACCAATTAAGGACACTGGTACATACTGTGCATATTTTATGCTAGCCTTTAGGGAATGTAAATGGAGACCTGATTATCATTTCAACCGAAACCATTACATAATCGCTCCATTGACTGCACTTACTTTCAAGATGTTCATGTTCAATTTAAGACATGCATTATCCTCACATAAAGTTCTCTGTGGCTTCTATCCTGGCATTGTAATGGACTTTCTCTTACAAATGATTAAATTGCTCATATTTTTCAGTGAGCATTTAAGGTCACTAGAGTGCATTTGAGAAATATTCTAATTCAAAGATACCAGTGACTCATTTTAAAAAAGGCACAGTCTACTCATTTAGAACTATCAACCTAGATTGAATGCACTGATATTTTAAATTAGACCAATATTAATAATTAAAGAGTTTATTTCATATTAATCAACAATTCCTAAAATGCCTTTAGAAAGTGGTTGTAGTAAGTCTAATTCAGATTAAGATCATCTGTGCATTTTATCATCTTATTTTATGGAATAATTGACTTAAATAATTGCATACTTTAAAAGAATAAATCTAGCATATGGGAAAATAGCCTAGAGAAATAGTGTATATTTTTACATAGATTTTGACATTTTGAAGGATGCTGTTGCTTTGGGGATTATAAAAAGAAACTGAGGAAGTAGATATTATTTCAAGATAATACAAATTATAATAAAAGTATTGACATTTTAAATTCTTTATTAATAACAATTCCCCTATCCAAGGTAAATATCTTCTATTTTAATTACATACATGCCGCAAACTGGGGATAGAGCCCATAACCTGAGCATGTACCCTGATCAGGAATCAAACTGTGACCTCCTGGCTCATAGGTTAATGCCCAATCACTGAGCTATGTTGGCTGAACTCAGGCACTTTTTATCATATTATTAATCTAAAAATTTTATCATACATTAAAATAAATTTTATTTGAAAAGAATTTACAACCCGATTGTAGATTAATTCTTTTTTTCTTCACTTTTTTTTTTAGTCTTTCAATTATTTGTTTTTATTTTTCTTACTAGAGGAACAGTGCACAAATTTCATGCATGGCCTGCACCCTTGCACAGTCTGAGAGCCCTGGGGATGTCCGACTGACGGCCAGTCAGATATCTTTAGCACCACCTCAGAGGCAGTAGAGGCTCTCACCACCACTGCTGCGCTCACCGGCTGTGAGCCTGGCTTCTGGCTGAGTGGCGCTCCCCCTGTGTTGAGAGTCTGCCCCATTGGTCAGTGCACTCATAGCAATTGGTTGACCAGTAGTCTATCTGGCCCCTGGTGGTCAGTGTGCTCCCACAGGGGAAACACTGCTCGGCCAGAGCAGTTGAGCAGCCTTAGCATATGACTAACACATTACACTTTATTGGCTGAAAGAATGACTGGATGACTGAACACTTAGCATATTAGGTTTTTATTATATAAGATTGTGTGTGTGCATGTGTGCGTGTGTGTGTGTGTTTAATTTCTTATTTTCATATTCAAGTCCAAATCCAGTAGATGATATGGCTACCTTAATCTTTTGAAAACTTATGCAGCAAAGTCTCTATGCCTCGATATTCATAGAATTTCACAGGCAGCATTTTTTCCCCAACTTATTTTATGGAATAACTGACACTAATAATTACAGATTTTAAAATAATAAACTTTCCGCATCAGGAAGTCTGGCTTCAGTGGGTCATACAGGTTCAGATATGTTATCACTTTGGATCCATATTTAGTTCACTTACCCCACTTTTTGTATTAGAAAATATCATCTAACACATACAAGACTTCATCCTCCAGAGCTCCCACCACTGTGTGTGTCTATTGCATCTATGTAATACAGACACATTGATGCTGATTTAGGACTCATCAACAAATTACAGTTGTTGTTTTCTATCTCTACTTATCAAGCAGTGTTGTTTGTTTCCAGAAAATGAAGCATCTAAAATGTGAATTCTCTACAGCATGGTGAGTTGAGTTTAGATATTTATACTTCTATGTTGACTGAAGGTTTACATGCTTCTATTTTCAGTGAGGATAAACTCTAGACTTACTGTGAACCAGTGTCTTGGTGACTCATTTGAGTGTTTAATGGCATTTTCAGGTTAAAAAGAACAAAATCAGAAGTCTTTATAATTTTCTTTATTTCAATGATTTAAATGACTGGTGATACATTCCTGGAAACCCACAAATCATAAAAAAAGACTATCCCAAATCTTGCTTATTTTAGTCAACCAAATGAAATCTATTACCTAGTTCTAATCTGTTTACCATTTTTTTATCTCTCCTAAAAACCACTATTGTGAAACTAAACAACCACTATTCAATCAGTCCTATATGAATATACTTTTTTTTCATAACATTTATCTCCCTTGAAATTGTCTTGTCTTGCATTTGTTTATACATTGCCATTTGCCTATTAACATGTAAATTCTTTTAATCTAGGTCATCACCTATTTTGTATATTGCTTTCCTCCTTGTGTACAAAACTGCATCTTGAGTTTTGGACAAACTCAATGAATCTTGGGTAAATAGATTAAAAATCTCCATCAAGATTAAAGAGCTTAATTAAAGGTTAAACTCAGATTCCCTGATGTCAAAGCCCACTTTTATTTCACCACAGTATATACTATGACACAGATTTAGCTATTTAATTTATATAGCACTTTCAAATTTTATTTATACTTAATTATTTATTTACTAGGGGCCCACTGCACAAAATTTGTGCACTGGCGGTGGGTGATCCCTCAGCCCAATCTTCCCCCTCACACATACTGGGAGTCCTCAGGGGATGTCCTACTGACCGCTCACCCTTGGGCACCCAGTGGCCATGTGCTTGCTGTCAGGCTCTGCCACAGCTCCTGATTGGCTGGTGGGTGTGGCTGGTGGGTGAGGCTTAATCGGAGGTAGCTCAATTTGGATATTACTCTTTTATTAGATAGAATATTAAATGCCTTGTTTGCTGGGCCTTTGTGGCTTAGTGGTTGAGCTTTGACCTATGAACAAGGAGGTCATGGTTCAATTCCTAGTCAGGGTACATGCCCTGGTTTTCAGGCTCAATCTCCAGTAGGGGCATGCACTAGGCAGCCAGTCAATAATTCTTTCTCATCACTTATTTTTCTATCTCTCTTTCCTTATCCCCTCACCTCTGAAATCAATAAAAATATATTAAAAACATAAAAATAAATCACCTTTTCCCATTTCTATTTTATATAAATTATAAATATAATTTAATTTCTTAATAATCTTTTTTTTACTTTCTGAAATATCTTATACAGTTTAACTGATCTTCAGAACACTTCTGTTTCTTCACCTGTAAAATATTAAAAAAAAATTACACCTGGATCATTAAATAAGATGATATATACAAACCATTTGTACAGTGTATAGTGGATATATGTCTTTGAAACTCTGATATACATATACCTTCCTTCAGAAATTTTCATTTGATGCCTAATATCTAGACACTGATTCAAGCATAAACAATAAATATCAAACTATAAATTCAAGGTTAGTGATTAATCTGAATATTTTTAATCCCTTTAAGTTACTATTTAGATAATAAATTACATTCCACTTTTGAATTTTGTTGGCATAAATCTTGAAAGGTGATTGTGAGTTGTTTATGACTAAATGTAACAACAAAAAATGAATTATAGCATGTTTTGGGCTTATTGATATTTACATACAGATGGAAAATGTATATTTACTTCCTAAATTTTTATATAGGTGGTAGCCACATTGAGAAATGCTGATAAAAAATTTGCAACTTAAATTTCATCCATTATCTCATTTTCATATTCCAAATATTTGATGACGAATGTATGTGTAATTTTGCACATAATGACTAGAATTTGGCTTCTAAATATTATTCCCACACACAAAAAAATGCCTAGACTATGTAGAGAAGTGCTACCTCTGATTCTGAGGCATGAACATTGCATAATGAGCCTGGAAATTATGCCAAGAAAGAAATATTCAATTACCAATATGGTCATAATATGACATAAGAACCAGCTTAAAGGAACACAAAATTGCCAAATTTGGGGAAATTAGAGCATACACATTTGCTTTAAAAAACATACTGGCAGAAAAATAAATAAATAAATAAATAAATAAATATAACATTTTAACTTCAAATTATTTTTCCAAAATTAGTTACAACTCAACATTTATTTGTGATTATATACTGAATGTATATAAAATAAATTTTGTAGTAAATATTTTTGATAGTTCTCAAATTATTTTTGATAGTTCTCTATTAGTTACATAAAAAAGGAATTAGGATTAAATTTTAAAATGTACTAAATATTTCAAATAAATATTGTAAACTTTATTTTATTAAAATATATTTTGTTACCCAATTTTCTCTCTTCCACAGTTTGTTAAAAAATTAAACTTAAAAAGGACATATTTGCAACAAAAATTACCATTGTTAGACTATAAACTTTAATAGAAGCCTGCATTGGAAATTTCATCTTTTCTATATTTTTAAATATCAGATATAATGAAAAATTAGGTCATTTATATATTATTATATTCATAATGCTAAGAAATTTACATTTTGTTCAATATTAATATATTTCAATATTTTAACTTATTGATAAAGTCACATTATTTCTGGTATGTTTTTGTCAGCTATAAAGACAGTATGCCAGTTTTTTGTTTAAAAACTTTTATTGAGCGTAAACATAGTCTTCAAGTTCTGGACAGCTAAGTTTTAAATGTCGGAGATTTCTCTAAATGCAAAATGAGTGCCCAGAACTGAGCATACACTCCGCAATGATGTGGCGCATACTTTGGACTGACATTTGAAAGTAAAGATTTCTGGAGATCTTGTGGCTGCTTTGCTTTACACAAATTTATCCTTTTAAACATTCATAATATTTTAGAAGGCAAGTTTTGAAAGGCTTGTTACATATAACAAATATTGCTTGTTTATATTACTCTTGGGAATTGATATTGGAAAAGCATGAAAAACAAAAATATAAAAAAACAAAAACAGCTGCCAGGAGTTATGGATTATTTAGCTGTAATAAATGAAGCAAGTCTCTTTTTGCCTTTTCCAGGGGGCATTAGTACACACATTTTGTCTCATGGCTATTAATTATAAAAAAAAAAATAAGTGAAAAGAACCAAACCTCTTCCCCTAATTTAAATAACATGTTAAATGTGAAAATGTATTTAAAAAGATGGGAAAATTACAGAATATTCAAACTGGAATAAAATAAGAAGCACAAAAAAACAACACTTTATAAAGGAACAAACCATTTCATTGGGGTATTCATCATATGAGGCAAGCCCATATTTTTATTCAATAATATTCTGCCACATTTTTAGATAATTGTATTGATATTAAAGGTAAATGCCATAATATATTTAAAATATATTTGAGAGATTAAAAAGCATGTTGTTATTAAAGCTTCTTTCTACTTTATTCCATTCTATTGCTAATGCTTGGGATTATTGTTGATCGAGTTATAAACTGAAGGATGTTTTCATTAAAAAAACAATATTTTATATTTTGATAGATGTTATGTTAGGAATACAATGAATAAACAGTAACCCTTCAGGGTAGAACTGCTGTTCTATGTATTTTATCTGCAAATGTTTAGGAAAGAATATGTACTATTATGAGATTGTAAGTTTATAAGTAGCTCAGTAAAAATTATTTGTAATTAAATGCAAAGTACTTCTTATACCATATTTTCTAAAATATTAATGACCTGAACCAGTACCTATGTGTTTTTGTTGTTGTTGCGGTTTTTAAATATATTTTATTAACGTTTTACAGAGAGAAAGGGAGAGGGATAGTTAGAAACAGAGATGAAAGAGAAACATTGATCAGCTATCTCCTGCACACTCCGTACTGGGTATGTGCCGGCATCCAAGGTACATGCCGTTGACCAGAATCGAACCTGGGACGCTTGAGTCTGCAGACCCGACACTCTAGCCACTGAGCCAAACAGTTTAGGGCAGGATCTATGTTTAAAGAGAATTCATTTTTTTGTTTTATGCAGTCTCCAATAAGATAAAATAAATAATATCACTAATCCATGCTAACAGACACACAAATTTAATTCCCTGATACACTTGATTGCTTTCTAAGTGTGCTGTTTCATTAGCATCTGAATCACTAAGTAGATTCAAAGTGCAGGATTTAATTAATTTACAATTCTTAAAATGATAAATTGTTGAACGTCGATGGTTACATAAACTACATGTGGATCTCTGAAGAGATACATTTATAAATTTTGCTAAAAGAACATATGTTCTTTTCCCCAAGAGAACTGTGACTAGTTACAGGGTGGAAGAGAGAAATTATAGGAACTGAGATTGGAAAAGAAGCCAAGCATTTTTCATGAATCTTTATATCTGAGTTTAGCCTGACCAGTGTGGCTCAGTGGCTGAGTGTTGACCATCTGAATCTGGAGGCCGTGGTTAAATTCCATCCCTATTCAGTGTGGAGTATGCAGTAGGCAGCAGATCAATGATTCTCTCTTATCACTGATACTTCTCAATCTCTCTCTCCCTCTCCAAAATCAATAAAACTATATTAAAAAAAAACAATATCTGAGTTTATTTTAGAAGTAATGGAGACACATCAAAAGGTAAAAATGGGTGAAGAATTAATTCAGAAGAGTGGGTTTAAAAGAGTGTGTGTGTGTGTGTGTGTGTGTGTGTGTGTGTGTGTTTTCAATTGGAAAAATATTAGACTGATGTGACTCATAGGGAGGAATCCCAGGGAAGGAAGAGAACACCTGACCTAAAATTAGCAAGTGTGAGTTTGTGTGCGCTAGAGTATGGGCATGTATGTTACATTCAGATAATGTCGGAGCTGATGCAGACTTATTTTAGAACTGTTCCTGGATTGATTCTGATGAGAGACTAAAGTGATAGGACCTAGAAATAATGCAGGATGAGCAGAGGAGTAGAGTGATGGAGGAAAACTAACTTGATAGGTCTTGTGAAAAGATAGGACTCAGCAAAGAGAGAAGGAGCATTTTGAGAAGCGAATGATTTATGTTAACCAAGCAAAATTACAATTTTTTAAATAAGAGACAGAATGATAACAAGGGTCAAATAGCATAGTTTTAAGGGTGAGGAATTGCTCACATGTTGATATTAATAGAGCTCATTAATAATTGTAGCAAGATTCTTTCTTTCTTCTTGCTTTACCTTTCCCTTATTAAATTTTTCATATTTTATCATATTCATTTTTACTTCTAGTTACTTAATGGTCTATGTGTTTACTTGTTTGGTTTTTCATATATATTAACTAGCAATATCACATCTATGGTTCTCTTCTTTTTCTCTTATTGGATAAAATTAAAACCAATTTTTTTTTGTCATAGGAAATTAAATGTCCTTTTGCTTCAAGTTTCTTCAAAATAAGTTGTTTAATATTTAATATTTATGAATAAAGAAAAATGCTGGCATATTAACTTACATAATTCTGAATTCATTTTTATTACTAGTATGCAGAAATTTTATATGCTCAAGAGATTAAAGAGTAACTTATTTTAAAATAAAATTAAGTTGATAATTAAAATCTATAATTTTAGGAAGTGAAATATAAATTCTACTTATAGTCTTAACAACAACAAGAAATGTAACTGTTACAATGGAATAACTATAGGAGAGGAAATGTATATTATAAGAACTTAATTAGTTCACATCACCCTGAGCCTATTTTATCTTGTTTTTGGCCTTAGGAGAAAGTATTGGGAAATATATATGTAATGAGCAATTATCTAAGTTCTTCTACCATTTAATGTTTTCCAGGATAAATTTCTGAAGCTAATCAGAAACTAAACCTAAGAAATGATATTAAGCTTTACAACCCGCATGAAAAGAATGCTGCTTTAATAATTTCAGTTAGAAATGACTTTTAGAAATAAACGTCAACAGACAACATTGTTTATAATCAGCTCCTTCAGAGGATAAACTGCATGAGGTTTAAATCAAGACGGACGTTGTCACAAAGGTGCTGTGAGAGGCGTTTTCCAGTGGTCCTTACTCGGCCTCATTTCTCACAGCTATTATTCAATGCATGTCCCTATCTTTGTGCCCAGCAGGTTCTCACGGCACTGAATTCTTCTGTGCTTCAACTTCCTCAAGGCCTTGCTCGATCCATTACACCTGTCTCATCTCTGCTGATGCTGTGGCCTCGGTTCTCTTTACAGAGAACATTGCTGCCACACTCATCTGGCTTTTAAACCTGATCCAAAATGAAGGTTAAAAGGGAATGTAGAGGACAAACATGCAAAGCTGAGTTTAAATAGGAGTGATTATCTTCCCAACAAAGTTTCTTGTTTTTAATTCAGTTATCAACAAATACCAATTATGGACGTACTATGTACTAGCCACACAACCTTGCCTCAAAAAGTGAGGATAAGTCAAAATATTTGTCTCTGATCTCATTCTAGGATGCGTTTGTGCAAAGAAAGAGGAGAAATAAAGTGACAATAATATGATATGGAAAATGTTACTATTAGGCATTATGTAATGTGTGATCCCAAAGGACTCCAAGTAATGCTGACAATGTATATGCACCTGCTTTTTACCTCCGATAACATCACTAACACCTACATCCTTCCACTAGGACTTCAACTTTTAAGGGCAGAATTTTTTTCATCACTATTCTCCAAGTTCCTCCAAATTACCAAGAATTCTCTAACTATGAGTTGAATTAATGAATGAATTACTTAACCAGGGGTCTTGGGGCCTAGAATTATGATGACCATTGTAAGAATGGTTCCAATTAAAAAAAGATCAGTTAAGAAGAGCATTTAAAAGCACTGGCCCCCAAGTCAAGCTAACAGAATGGGGTAATTATTTAAAGTAAACCTTCAAAAGACTTCAAACATTCAAAATAGCTTCACTGAATGGATATAAAATGCTAGTGAAAAAATAAAAGGCCCAGAGGTACCTAACATAAAAGACTTTCAGATTGAAATAACTTTTACTGATACATCTCATCCTTCTTTACTTGAGTACACATTATAATGATCCATTTTTGAAATTTCCCTCCCACTCCAAAATAAGACTGCCTGAGGCTACAGGCGAGTCTGTCCAAGTATCTTTGGTCTAAGGCCAAACTAAACACCATCATTTTAAAAAAGTCCTAAACTGAGGGAGATCCTTAGAAGATGTTGAAAGTGTAATGCCATAAGCTGCACAGCTAGGGTTCAGGGATCTGAAGAAGGGGTCGATGTACAAACAAAAACACTAGACAAGAAATATGAATTTAGAAGGCATGGGGGCCCAGGTGGAGACTTCTTTCTTGAAGAGGCACCCAAAAACCTGTTTTTTATTCAATTTGAGATACACATCTTGCCCTCAGTAGAGCTGGGTAAACAGATACCAGGCAGACCCTCTCAAAGGTCAGTAAAGATCAGTAAGTTTCAGTAAACATTTACCGTCAGGCTAGTAGATCAGGAAATTGCTTTGAGTCACCACTATCTCAATGTAAAAATGGTGCCTGGTATTAGCCGTGCTAAGCCCAAGGTCCATCGGCCTTCTGCATTCCTTGGTGCACTCTCATGATAGTATCGACAGTGGATGGCTTCCCGCAAATTATCTCCTGATATTAGTGGATTTATAATAAAAACTAAAATGGGAGGCCACTGGTCACTGGCTAAGTGACCATACCTAAGCATTTTGCAAGGACTTTAGATAAGATCTTAAAGAAAGTCTTCAAAGTTAGTGGCCAGGTTGGTGTGGATATTAGGGTCACCCTTGATTGTCTGTTAGCTAAATAGGAAGTATCTGTGCTGTGAACAACACCACTTTCTGTACCAGGATGAACGTTTCTGGAGGAGTTGCAAGTCAGCTACACAAGATTACTGGACAAGCCACTTAGCTTAAGAAATTAACTCCTTCAATTAGGTCTTTCTTTCTCTTATTTGATTTTTGATTATTTGCGTTTTAGGGAGCAAGGCTTCAAAGAACACTCTGGCATTGGGAATTATCCTGCTTATACTAACCACAATAGTCCCCTTATGCACTATCTGCTCTCAAAAACTTTAAGTGAATGTTCACAGTTGCATATCGCCAAGCAATTGATTTCTCTAAGATGGGACGCCCCAATATAGGAACAAGGAGAATGACCAGCTAAAAAAAAATTGAACCTGGAATTGTGATCTGTGAATAACATAGACATTTAACAAAAAAAATTGTCACATCCTATAATGATATAGGTCAGCAAAAACAGTGGGACTGGCACTGATGCCTTAATTTTGATCCCATCTCTCAGTTAAACTGAGAGTATAATCTAAAGGGAACAATTGTTAAAAACAGAGACAACAGGCCCAAATTGGAATCTCTTGTGCGAAGGCTTATGTCACCAAAGCAAGACTAACATCTAACCTAATTTCAATGTCAGTCTTAACCTTAAAAATGTTAAATTGTTGCCCTAACAAGCCTTCTCAGTGGGCTGTAGAGTGAAAGGTCCCAGGTTCGATTCCGGTCAAGGGCATGTACGTTGGTTGTGGGCATATCCCCAGTAGAGGGTGTGCAGGAAGCAGCTGATTGATGTTTCTCTCTCATTGATGTTTTTAACTATCTCTCTCCCTTCTTCTTTGTAAAATATCAATAAAATATATATATATATTTTAAAAAGTTAAATCGTTTGCTGTTTAACCCTGTAGGTATTGAGGTAATTAGCTATGCTCTGGTAGATTATAACATATCTTTAAAAATAATTTAAAAATGAGATCATTAATATTAATTAAAGAGATGACATAAAAATATTTATACTTATACCAGGAAGTCAGCATAATCATCTTTCCTTTTTGGAAATCACTTGGATAGCTATTACTAATTCAAGTTTAGGAAACTTATTTCTAGTCAAGTAAATGTAATTTTGTTTTATAGTTATAGATGTAGCTGTTTGTTTTTAAGGCAAGCTTTTTCCCTCTTCAATAAAACGTAATATGTCTACCCCCATCACCCTCTCACAGTTTTACAAATAACAAATTTCCACAGAAAATCACTTTGTTCAACTCGACTTATTCATAATGATCTAGCTGCAATATTTCACTGCCCTCAATTCTCACTCTTTCTTCAGAGTCATCATTTCACTTAGGTTTATGTCACATGGAGGATGAATCTATAAGCTTATTTGTTATTTCTAAGATTTCAACACTAAAATACTCTAGTATTTACATTGGTTTCTTCTTTCGGATTTGTGTCTCACTTTTAGCCTACACCTTTTACTAGTATATCTACACTTCTGTACCAATTTATGTACTATAGAGGGTATTACAGTTATATGCCCTTTTGCTGGGTAACTTTCAAAATTTAGGCTGATGACATATTATTTAAGCAAGTTATTAAAAATATTAACACTGGCAGAAAGAATGTGATCTTCCAGCCATCTGTCCAAGGACAAAGTTCTATGATTATACTAAATCAGTCATTCAAATTATTTTGTTAAAAGTAGCATACATGGACCAATAGTGATATGTATTGGCAAACACAGTAAATGCCAACACGCTAATGTTCACTTTTGTGAATTATGAAAGAAAATAAAAACCCTGTATGTCTTAGGTAGAAGTAAAGTGTTAAAAAATGACCCTTTAAGAATTTAGTCTCGCAGGTCTATGGAGGGAGGCCAAGGCTAGAGCTAGGTAGATCAGCAGTTAAACTAGAATAGCAATTGCGACATGAGGGAGTGATAGCCTTGTTTCCAGGAAACATGTTTTTTATATAACGTGTTTATACTGCTTGTTCTGCTTCGGGAAAACTTTAGTAGGCTAAACTCTAGATGCTTTGATATTTTCCAAAACATCCATACAGTAGACAGACTACAGATTTCTTGCATGAAATTAATTTCAGATTGAATCAGGTAATCGGAGCTCAGTGAAAACACATCTATACTTATTTAAAAACAAACTAGTAAAATCATTTGAAAAACAGTATTGAAAGGAAATCTATGATTTAATATTCATATATCTCATTTTTGCAGACAATATTGTTCTCTATTTATTATTCACCAATATGCCAAAGATCCCACCATTGTCAATTATATCCTACCTACATTTTTAAACCACCCTTCTACTTTTTTGGTCACCTCTAATTTCCTCAGGCTTGTTTTGAAACTGTGCCTATATTTGGTTGCCACCATAAATATGTGAAACTAGAAGATTGTTTTTAAAAATTTCTTTCAAAAAATTATAACTAAAACCTGTTATATTAAACTTAGAGCATAGAGATATAGAACCTAACAAAAATGTCAAATATCCAGAGAAAGCACTAGAAATTGAGATAAAAATATTTGAAGAATTGATGAATAAGAATTTTCCAAAGCTGATATTAAAAATTCAGATAATCAAGAACCTCAAAATACACTAAGCAGGGAAATTCAAAGAAAGACTCCTGATGATATTATGAAAAATAAATTATACGCCAATAGCTTTAATGTTCATAGACACAAAATCCTAAGCAAAGAATGAGAAAATAGAATCCAACAATATAAAATAAGTTAATAAATAAGTAATACCCAAGAATGCTTATCTCATGAATGCAGTTTGGTTCATCCTTTGAAAATGTATTAATTTTTATGACAATAACAGAATAAAGTAGAAAAATTATTGTCACAATATTTGATTAAATGATATAGCCTGATAATATGCAATAATTGTAGTGATATGAAAAAGGAATAAATATACGATATGGCCAATTTAGAAAGAATGCATATAACATGCAAGAACTTTTAATGTATTTTCACTTTATAACAAAGCAATTTTACTCTTAAGTATAAGCTGTAGAAAAGATCTTATGTATGGAGACTTGTAGTAACTAGACTTACTCTAAAGAAAAATGGAGTAAGGATACATCTACTAAAAACAACAAAATCATTTGGTAATTTTTTTGAACCCTTGTGTTTTCTCCTTCTTTAATTGTCTATATCTTTTTCATTGAAATGCTTGCTTTTTCTTAATATTTTAAAGAAGTTCTTTATCAATGTCATTTGAGATACACTTTCTAAATATCATCTTCCAGTTTGGGACTTATCTTTAATTTTCTTCATAGTGTATTTAGCCATACAGGGATTATTTTTAAAAAGTATAGTCAACTTTATTTCTGTTTGTTTTATGCTTTCTACTTTTTGCATTTAATTTGAATATAATTATTTGTATTTTAGTATAGAATAAGTTAATGATCATGTATTTTTCTAATGTTGAGGATAAACTGTTCTAAAATAAATTGTTCAAAATACATTAGTTCTCAGTAGATTATTAAAGCCACTTCTGTTACATTCCAGTTTTTCCATGTGCAGTGAAAGACTTCTTTGTAAAGACTACTTTCAGAAATTACAGTCAGTTATGACTCTGGTAGGAACCATCTATTAACTGTCCCAAAAATCTCAGTAGCATTTATCTCTAATCAAGCCTATTCAAAATCCTATATAATAAAAGACTAACATGCATAATGTCCCCTCAGGAGTTCAACAGACTTGGAGTTGCACTGATCAGAAGTTTGACTGCTCACTATGACATGTGCTGACCACAAGAGGGCGGTGCGGAATGAAGGAAGGCCCGGCCAGCAGCTGGCTGCTGGGGGAAGGATGGCCCTGATTGGCTCTGATCACTGACCAGGCCCTACTGGTGCATGAATTTCATACACTGAGCCTCTAGTGGATAAATAAAAACTAATCATTAAATCTCCAGCCATCTTGAATATTTTTCTTTATTTAAGGTAATATTTAGGGCTGATTTGTGCTTTCTTTTGTTAAAGTTGGAAACCTTCTATCATAAAGTCTAAATGCAAAAATTTGGCAGTCTGTCATCATCAAATTTTAATAAATAGGATTTTTGAATGTGTCAAGAGGAGTATTTATAACATTTTAAATATGTTCTTTTTTTGTTTTTTAGAGAGAGAGGAACATAAATGTGAGATAGACACATTGATTGCATCTGGAAACGCCCCAATAGGGGCTACGGATTGAACTTGCAAACCAAGTATGCGCCCTTAACAAAGAATCGAATCTGCAACCCTCTGATGCAGGGACCAATGCTCTACCCACTGAACCACAGCAGCCAGGGCAATATATTCCTGTTTTTAATTTGACTTAGTAATATTCTTAATTATTTAATATTTTTAATTTAACAATATTTCGATTTTTAAATATTTTATAGGTTCTTTTTGTATCCCTTTAGATTTTAAGATTATAATAGAGCATTTCAAGTTAGATACTATTTTACAATACCTTTCTTCCTTTCATTGCTAATATTTTGACATACAGTTTTTTATTTTTTATTCAATAATACTACAAAAAACTGGACTCTGTATTTTTATAAGGACACAAAAGGGAGATTAATTTCTACATTTATGGCTGCCTGTTTTTTCCCCTTTAACCTTTGTACAGTTTTGACATTTCAGAGAGGCTTTCTTATTTCTGGGAGTGTCACTGTTGGTTGTATTCAAGCTCTGTAGATTGGCTTCATGCGTATTTAAAAAGGTGATTGAAATATACTATCATCTAGGGTCAGGTCTTCTCTAATTAGGCTGGAACATCTGGTCTTCCTCAAGGGTCTATGTTACATGGTTTATTATTAATTTTGTATGTTAATGGTTTGGAACCCTTTAATTTTATAAAGCCAGCAGGGTTATTATTTTTGCCAATGACCCACATTACATGAAAAAGCCATTATAAATTTAAAATTTTTTTTGTAATAGAATATTGATGTAATACAACTCTAACTTGAGGTTGATTATAAAAGTTTAAAAAATAAATTAAATGAGCCTGGCTAGCATGGCTCAGTGGTTGAGTATCAACCTATAAACCAGGAGGTCATGATTTGATTCCCAGCCAGGGCACATGCCTGGGTAGTGGGCTGGCTCCCCAGTGGGGGACATGCAAGAGGCAGCTGATCAGTGATTTTCTCTCCTCATTGATGTTTCTATCTCTCACTCTCCCTTCGTCTCTGAAATCAATAAAAATAATAAAAAATAAATTCAATAATTAATGTTTACTAGTAAGTGAATCGAGAATATACTCAATTGGAAACTCAAATCATTTTTATAGCTTGAATCAGCAATGCCAGAATATTTTTTCAAGATAGTAAAAAATTTCACTGAAGAAAGAATTAATATATATTCTACAATAAATAGATAGATTTAAGTCTTTCCAAATATTTGATATAGGCCATATAATGACAATGAGTTTTTTTAAGCCAGTGTTTTAGGAATGACTATTAATGGTTCAGAATATGGTTTAATCTTCAAGGAACTATGGCAAGATAACTACCAGGTTAAATAATAAATTGCAGCTTGGAATAGTTATTCTTTTTTTAAGAGTGCTAATTTATTTTAGTTTTTAATATATTTTTATTGTTGATAGTATTACAGATACCTCCCATTTTCTCCCCTTTCCCTCTTGCCCCCCTTCAGGTCTTCACTACCCTATTGCCTATGTCCAGAGGCTATGCATATATGTATATAAATTATTTGGTTTATCTCTTCTTGTCCCCTCCAACTCCACATTGAGGTATGTCAGTTTGTTCCATGTCTCCCTGCTTCTGGTTATTCTTGAATAAACAGTGCAGTAGAATTATTTTATATAAATATACAAATATGGCACACACACACACACACAGACACACACACACACACACACACACACACACAAACACACGGGGCCCAGTGCATGAATTCATGCACCTTGAAAAGAACTGAGGGCCACAAGGCTGCAGTGGGCACATCCTCTGCAATCCCACCCCAGCCCTGGTCCCTGTAGGTCAGCAGCCCCACTCCTGCAGCTGCCACTCACATATGCTAATGGCACTGGTGCCACTCCCACCCACTGACAGCGTGGAAAAACTGAGGCTAGTGCCAGCAGCAGGTGTGAGCAGGGCACTATGTCAACAGGTGCAAGTGGCGGCTGCTGCCCCAATTATCCCTTAGGAGCATGGGGAGGTGGGGAAGCCCTCAGGGGTGATGGGGGCCGGCAGCTGCTGCTTGCACATGCTGATGGTGCCAGGAGATAAGGGCTGGCATCAGTCACCAGCAATGGTTGTGAGCAGCAGTTCTGGCACTGGTTTCAAGTGCAAGTGGGCCTGGCACGGCAATGGATGCCAGCGGCATCTCTGGTGCCAGCTGTGAGTACAAGGGGGGTATCACTGGAAGTGGGTGCAAGAGGGGCATCTGGACCCAATCACCCAGGGGGAGGTGGAAAAGCCATGAGGGGCAATCAGGGATGGCAGCTGCCAATCGCACCTGCTGATGGCACCAAGTGATCAAGGCTGATGCCAGGTACTGGCAGTGGATGTGAGCGGCAGCTCTGGTGCTGGTAGTGGATATGGGTGGAGGCTCCAGTGCTGGTAGCAGGTGGGAGTATCAGGCAGGACCATGACATGTGGGAGCAAATAATTTTTAGTAACCACCAGAGGCTAACCCCAAAGACAGCAACTGGTGCCCTGCCTTGGTCTGGCGCCCCCGCTCACCTGCTCCACCATCCCTCTATGGCCTATGCCCGCCGTGTTCCATGCATGTCCCCTGGTAGTCAGCACAGGTCATAGTGACGGGTTGTTTGGTTGTTCTGTGCTGTTCAGTCTATTTTCATATTAGGGTTTTTTATATATAGATATCCTTATGAAATTGCAACCATGATTCAGTTTAGAATAATAACCTCTCTAACACTGTCTCCTCTGAATTATGCACATATTTAACATGTTGATTTGCTTGATTCATTTTTTTTCTGAATTTTCTTACAAATTATTTCTACTAGATATAATTTATTACACGTTGAATCTCCAAACCTCCTGTAGGTCAAGACTGTAGATATTTCATATCCATTATACGGCATCTGGCACAGATTTAAGTTTTCAGGTCATCCATTCTTTCTCCTTTGACTCTCCTGTAATTTGTATTTGGCCAATAAATTTTCATAACTCAATGTAATTTAGTGGCTGCTGAAGAGAAATTAAATTTATTTTATCGAACATTCCCTTCTATTCTGAAACTTGAAGTGTGGTTGCTTTTGTTATTGAATTTTTTTACGATAACACCTCATGTTATTTAGAAACTCTGATCTTATGGTAGATATGACCAATATAGAGTACAAAAATGAAGAAAAGCAATAACGGATATTCTTATATAAACGTGTCACACATCCTTACTCATTTTCATCCTTAAGTTAAACCCAGAACTTGGCACAACATCTATTAAATACCTCATCCTCAAAATCTTAGATATTCTAGTATATGATGTATATATAGGCAACCATCTGGAACATAATTTTTAACACCTAAACTTAGCATTCAAACTATATCAGGATTGTTTTTTCTGAAATAATTGTGACAAATCCATGATAACTGCACACCAGCATTGTTATATAAATATAAATTTTTAGAGCTGCACTCTTGAATATTTGGCAAAAAATCAGAAATTTCATACTCTTCAAATCTCTCCTGTGGCTAAAATAGGTTAAATATATAAGAGTCAAATATAATTTTTTAGCAAGTCTAAAAATAATTAAAATTAGATTTTGGTGCATATCTACATGTACTGCCATTTTTAAGAGTATATTTGAGAAATATAT
This sequence comes from Antrozous pallidus, assembly GCA_027563665.1. Taxonomy (NCBI): domain Eukaryota; kingdom Metazoa; phylum Chordata; class Mammalia; order Chiroptera; family Vespertilionidae; genus Antrozous; species Antrozous pallidus. The sequence goes on along the minus strand of CM050514.1, from coordinate 15,962,963 downwards.
TAGCTGCGGGAAGACTTTCCTAGAAAGCATAACTGAGGCCAAAGTTTATAGGTTAAAGTTTTATTGGGGAGTGTAATGCCATCAGAAGCTAGATTGAAGAAAATGCAAAAGACAAAAGAAAGAGAGGACAAATACTAGAATTACCCAGCTAGCCATGGTTCTCAAAAACACAGCTGTCCCATTTTGGGGACTTCTAGAGATGGTACCAGTGGAAATATCTCTTCTTAGAATCTTCCTTTTGGGTGCTGGTGGAAGGAGTGAAAAAAATTTTAAGACATTTGTGTCTTGATTCTCCCCTTCTTCTCATTCTCACTAGTCAAGGTCTGCCACATCATCCTTATCACTCCTGCAGTTCTAACTTGTGGTCACTGGACCCACCAGGCTACTTCAGGAGGAAGCCAGAAGCTTGGCCAAATTCATGTGGCAAATGTGGAGACATGGTGGCTACATGTTGTCAGTCATCAGCATATGGGTGTATTACCATCTATTGAGTTGTCAATTATCCCAAAATGTATAGGCTTAAAACAGCAAATACTTACTATTTCAGCTTCTAGGGTCAGGCATCTGAAGCACTTAACTGAGTGAGTGCCTCTGGGTCAGTTACTCAAGTACAGTCCATCTGTTGGTTGGGCTACATTCATCCAACTGGGGGAGAATCCATTTCTAAGCACACTCATGTGGCTGTTGAAGGGGTCATAGGCCCTTACTGGCAATTGGACAGAGACAGTTTTTTTGCCACATGGTACTCTTCATGGAAGAACTTACTACATTACATGTAGCTTTCCTCAAATAGATCCCAACAAAGCTACTGCCTTTCTTTTCCTTCCTCTCTCTCTCTCTCTCTCTCTCTCTCTCTCTCTCTCTCTCTCTCTCTTTGTGTGTGTGTACTTTCTTCTTTCTCTTTTTTTAAAATTCTTTAGTGTTTAAAGTATTAAATATAGTATTACATAGATCTTCTTTTTCCCCATTGGCCACCCCTACCCGCAAGCACATGGCATCACCCTCCCTAGTGTCTGTGTCCAAAACCTATATAAAACAAATTTATATTATGCTCATATGCATGCATACAAGTCCTTTGGTTGATCTCTTACCCCCCCCACACACACACCATTTTCTGCCTTCCCTCTAAATATTGATGGACTGTTCAATGCTTCTATGTCTGGATCTATTTTTGTTCATCAGTTTATGTTGTTCATTATATTCCACAAATTATTGAGATCATATGATATTTTTCTTTCTCCAACTGGCTTATTTTGCTTAACATAATGCTCTCCAGGTCCATCCATGCTGTTGTAAGAGTTCTTTCTTTTTTACAGCAGTGTAGTTTTCCATTATGTAGAGGTACCACAGTTGTTTTTAATCCACTCATCTGCTGATGGGCACATAGGTTGTTTCCAAATCTTAGCTATTGTAAATTGTGCTGTCATGAACATAGGGATATATATGTCCTTTCTGATGGGTGTTTCTGATTTCTGGGGATATAGTCCTAGAAGTGGGATCACTGGGTCAAATGGGGGTTCCATTTTTAATTTTTTGAGTAAACTCCATACTATTTTCCACAGTGGATGCACCTTCTTTAACCTCATCTTGGTATTGATGTCCCATCCTTCTTGCCATGTATTATTCATTAGAAGCGAGTTACTAAATCCATGCACACACAAGGAAAGGTGAATGCACAGGAATAGGCTACTAATTGTAGGGGGCATTACAGCTATCACAGAGTCTATTTTATATGTATTTTATCATTGGTTAATAATTAATGTGTAAAGCAACATTTGAATTTATTAATTTAACTTTACTGAATACATGTGTTGTTTCTTTTTCAATGTTTTCTTCTCTGTGGCTTCAGCAACAAGAGATTCTAATAATGAGGGAAAACAGATATAAAATGGGAGAAGATATAAGTTGTTTTGTATCTATGGGGAGGTGATGGCATGGTACCAGAGATCTAGGTTTTTAGATCTCTAGTAAAAGTCTAATGTTTTATTTGGTAGCTAAAGTTGCAGTTATGGAAAAACTTTTTCCCAAGCATGCTCTTCTTAAATATTCATATTTCTTGGTTAAAAAATTTTAATTTTTCAATGGATTTGCATATAGTTAACACATCTTTTTCAATATGAAAGACATTGAAATTTTACATGAGTAAATGAGTATTTCCACAATGAACAAAAACAGTCTTAAATTACCTCATTCTTTAAGAGTTTCCCCAAAAATGAAATTCATCAATAATTCTGACCCAGCCAGTGTAGCTCAATGGTTGAGCATCAACCTATGAACCAGGAGATCACAGTTCAAAACCCGATCATGGCACATGCCCAGCTTCCGGGGTTGATCCCCAGGGGGGATGTTCAAGGGGTGACTGATCAGTGATTCTCTCTCATCATTGATGTTTCTATCTCTCTCTCTGAAATCAATAAAAATTTATTTCAAAAAAATTCTGTTCATGCCATTTGATAATTTTGTCATTGAGTATCTAAAACATAGGAAAAAAGGATATAATATTATGCTACCATGTTTTTTGTATTTTTATTGAATTTGCTAAAAATATAATAGTTTCCTCATATGTAAAGATATTTTTATTTGTTTCTAGTTTAGTAAGTTATTTGAGCTTAATCAGTAATTAAAACTTGCCATCAATGATTTTAATTTGCTGATTTTTGAAGAGGACCAATAAAACTACTCCTTTCTCAATCAAATCATAATTTAATTGAGACATAAGTGAAAGTATGAGAATATACACACAAAAATATTATCTTTGTTTTTGAAAATATTGGTATGATAGAATGTAGCTTACCTTTATGGTGTTGTGTGTTTCCTAATTTTTTTTAAATATGGCAATCATGATGACCAACTAATCTGTGGAGTTGAAAGACCATACACTTATAGCAAACCTTACTTCTAGCTGGGAGAAATTTAGGATTCTGATTTTGTGCAGCTAAGACAGACCTCAATCATAAAATTGAAAAAGAGAAATATGCAAGATCAATTCCTGTCTCAACCCCAATTCAGCAATTAATTGGATCACTATTCCAGTAGGTGAGATGATGGAGGGTCATTGGAAGTGTTACCAAAGACCAAAGTATGTGTAACAGAAAAGGAAACATCAAAGAAAAAATAATACCTAATTTAATGAAGATATGTGAATGCATTTAAATGTTGTATTAAGTATGACTTATAAGCCATTATGAATTTGATAAAATATATCATACATTATTTATTGATTTGAGAAACCCACAATGTCATCAAAGTTAAAAGGTCATGAGTGTTTATTATGTTGTAGTTTTAGAAAATTCTCACTGAAAGAAACAAATTTATATTACATCTTTTTAACATTCTACACATTTCTCATTTGGACTTTTTAAACTATTAGCATCTATGTATTATTTAAACTGATATACTTTTTAAAAATTGTGCTTACTAATGAAGAAGGGATTGAATAGCATTATATGGTTCTCCAGATCTTTATGAAGCTGAGTAATTAATTATAACTTAACATAGAGAAATTGAAGTTAGCTAAATAAAGTTTTAAAATACTTTTCATTAGATTTAACTAGACACATACAATCTGGTTTGTTATTCTGTTGTGAAATATAAGCAATAAAATATTAAAACACTTTCAACAATTGTCCTTTTCCTGAATTAATGTAACCACCTGGTGGCACTGTTGATTAAACTTGGAAAAATTTAAATTTTGGTTAAGTTCTTTTAATGTTAATTTTCAGTATTATAATTATTAGTAATATGTGATTCTTGTTGCTATTGCATTATCTGAGTATATCAATTCTGGATGGCTTGTGATAGAAAAATGCATTGATACATTATTTTCAAAAATTTTTATGTGAAAAAAACACTGAAATATTTATATCAGCAAAATTCAAGGACTTCCAAATAGATATGCCTAATACTAAAAAGTGAACTGAAGACATTTATAAAGATAAAGATAGTATATTTATGATTTCTACATTTAATGGAAAAAACCTTCTAAAAGGGATTTATTAATTTTTTTAAAAATTAAGACAAATCTCATTTTCCTAATTTGACTTCAAATAATTTGACAAGAATACAACTACTCTGAGAGATATCTGCAACTCAAACATAATTCCACATACAATCAATTTATTTGGGAGTCAATTGCAAATCCATTCGCAACTTGGTTGTATGCTGCTGTGAATTTAAAGGATTGTAATGAACTACAATATATTCAATCTTTTAGCTTCATAAATTATGCTATCTTTGAAAAATGAGATGCAGGGTGGATGCACTTACAAATAGAAAATTTTCAATCAAATCATTTTTTTGAAAGCAGAATAAACAGGGTATCATTTCACTAAGACATCTTGAAAGTCATTGGAGAGATAGAGAAACATTGTCTTAAAACACTGAGAAATAAAAACACACATAAATATGGTTTGAAATTGACTAAGTTCTTAGCCAGAGGCAAGATATAATTGTTTTATAGTAATAAACATGGAAACATATTGGTCATTTATATTTCTAGGGTTATGTCATACCAATAATTTTCTAACTTTAGAACTAAAATTTCAGATTTTACCTATTTGTTAAAAATTATTTGAATATGATATTAACTTATATTAATTCTTTAGAATTAATATAGACTATTCAAATGATTATCATTTAAATATTTTAAAATATAAATATGTTAAGTTTAAACTTATGTAATCAATATTCTGAAAGGAAACAATTTCTGTTATATGCATAAATATGTTTTACATATTAATCATTTTGAGCCATACATTTTTAGTAATGGTAAAGAAAAAAATACGTTCTAAGATGCTGTGTGAAAGAAAATGCTAAAATAGATTCTGACAATTATTATCTACTAAAATATGCATATTTTTATGCATGTACATGTAATGCTACTTGAGACAGCTAAAGTCAGAATGAAAATTTTAAGTCATATTTGGCTGGGCTTTGGGTCCCAGAGACATTTTGAAGAGATAAAGAAGAGAGAGAAATTTATAAGAAACTTATATTGTTGATTGTGTACAGACAGTTATGTGCTGAAATAGTATGAATAAATCCAAGGAAAACTAGAATCATGGTTAGCATTTCTAAACCTCCTTACACACATATTAACATGCATAAGTGCACAGCGACAAACACCCGACAGATGTCAGAAATAGACATCTGTAAAAATTCTAAACACATTCCTATTCTTTCTTATAATTTATAAACATCCACATGTACTTTCTTTTTAACTTTAAATTAAGGTTAACAGTGTTGGTTTATGATACACTTTGCTCTGTGAGGTCATTCATTCCTTGAACCAGTTAATTTCAGATGTTTATTTCACTATGCCAACCACTGACGATTGAGCTTGCCTTTATTGGCTGTTCATTTGGACACATATCCTTGAGAAATATGTTACTTGTGAAGCGAGGTCATTTATTCATGTTATCTACTTTACAGTAACCAGCTTCAGGCAACTTATTTGTAAAATCACAAGTAAATTATACCTTTAATAGGATCCAGTCATAATAACAGATGATACATTTCATTGTAAAAAAAAAACAAAAAAAAAAAACTATAGCCTAGTAAAATACTACCTGGCACACATGCAAGACAAATAACTTTCAACAATTTGTATATTATTTCTTCTCTTCAAGATACTTTAGTGCATTCATCTCATGCTCAAAAGAGTGTTGCCCATGGTTCCTTTCTATTCAAAGTCCTTTAGACAAAGTTTTGTCACATTTTTAAAAGGCACTGATGGGCAATGAAACATCTGACTCTTGTTTCTCAACTTTAAATTCTGCATTGATATTTTTCTTCTAAGTGTATGAAAATATAATTACTTAAGTCATCCTTGATGCCTGTGGATCCAATGTATCCCTACCTTCTGATTTTCCCTATTATTGATCTGACACGTTGTTCAGTGAAACAAAAGAAACCGTATTTCACATCATTATATCCACTTGAGTTATAGCATGTGGTAGAGTGGCTCCATCAGGAACAGAATGCTTCACAGAACACACAAGACTCCTTACTGACATGCATACATAACTCTTATCTGGAATTATTTTCACTGACAATTTTGTTACTATTGAGATTTATATTTTGTAACAATTAACATTGAAGTGCTTGCTAATGAAATCAATAGATTTATAATAAACAGATTATAGGCTCACTTAAGTGACTACAGAAGATCTCTCTAATTGTTTCTCCATATGTTAGGTTAATGGGAGAGAAGCACAGAATCAGCCATGACTCTCCTACTCCTTAAATGCCAATAGACTACAGAATTCACCATACTAGGATGGACATTGGGCAACATTTAATACCGGTGGGTCTTGATCTGGCATCTAGAAGGGCTCTAGAATCTGGAGAAGGCTGTGTGTAGATTGAATAAGAGTCTGGAGACAAAAGATAATTTTGAAAGGCATTGGGGGCCAGAGGAGCTTTAGCTAAAGGAGCTAAGTTCCCTTTGTCTCAGGACCCCTTGCTTTTTATTAACACAAATTGTCCTAAGGCAAGAGGGTAGGCTTTTGTACAGAGTCCATTGTCAGATTGGGAAATAGCCTACGGCTGTTCAGGTGTTTGGCCAGTAGGAGGCAATAACATGTAGATTAAGATGCCCTGAGCTGTCTGGCAGCAAACAATCATCCTATTCAGGTTTGGGGGAAATGCCTTTAGCCATTCCAATAGGCAATAACTTATGTGACTCAGCCCTTGTTGCATCCCCAAGTTCCATCAACCTTTGGATTAAACTCTTGCAATTATGACATGCTGGAATTGGCTTCCGGCATACTAGTAACTGTCTGTACCATAGCATTTATCCTGCCTACCTCATATACAGTTCTTACAGGTACTCTTCATATAGATAACTGCAGTCACTTTTAACTAGTACTTTTTCTATGCATTTGATCCTATTTTTGTAGTGCCAAGCTTTTCTCTTTCAATGGTTGCATGCTGAAATGCCTTATTTTTCTCCTCTCTATTGAAATCAATGATGATAGGGGACAATAACTGGTTATGAAACTTGTATGCAATTTGGAAAGAAATGATTTTGACTATCTCTGATGATAATATGATGCTTGCAATGGATAAAATAACTGCCAACTACCTCTTTTCCAAAGAAGTATGAGTTTCCTAAATTATCTACTATTCAACTTTTCTTGACACATTTTTATGAAAGTAAGAAGTGAATGGAATGTAACCTAAGGGCGAGGGGAGTCCAAATCACACAGGCAGGATATACTGGGCCTTTCTTTCCCTCATATTTCACAATCATTCTGTTCTCTGTTCAAACTCCCAAATTGATCATGTGATTTTTTTTCAAAATTTAACTTGGCACTACATCTAAGTATATGTAGGTTTTAATTTCTTAGTGATTTTATAATAAACAATCAGGAAATCTTACTTAATAATCATGAATGAATGCTAAACCTTTTTATGTATACTTAGTTGAGTCTCTCTGCAATTTTTGTGTTTCTTAATCTAATTACATGTTATTTCATGCCTACTTTATTCCAGCCACAGTTTTGGATGCTGAGGAAAATAATAAAGGCTCTTGAATTTATAGGGGAGAGAAGCAGGTGAATTTTAGAGCTTATGCACCTGAAAATATATTTAAAGTACTATAAATATTATCATGGTCAATAATGCTAATATTTTATCCTTTGAAATTTTTAAATATGTTTACCTTGAGCTAAAGAAATAGCATAACTTATGCAGCTATTGAATGCTAATCCTAAATCAAACTCACTTCTTTCAGTACCTAAATTCACGAAACCTTTTATTTTTGGAGAAACTTTAAGTTAATGTTCAGGCAAGGAAATGATGTTGTTGTACGGATATCAATGCCCTTAAGCAATACAGACCCTGGAGATTTCCCGTGGAAGAGCACTGCAGCTGTGACTTTATTAAATTAAACACAGTTCATGGCAATTAGCCATGGAAGTTTCCTTCAGGCCACTCTTCTGATCATGGAGAGGCACGATGTAAATTCCTGGGGTTTTACCAATTGCAACTGCCACTGCCTCCATCTCCCTGCTAAGTTTCTTCACTTCAGGGCTCTCCCGCTGTCTCTCATAGTTTTCAGGGCTATGTTCTTCCAAGAGTTTTATTACTATTTTTTTCTACTTTTTTTTCTAGTTTTAAATAGGCATAACTTTCACTATCTGAACTTGTTTTTGTTTTTTTTTTATCACCTTTACTATTTGTCATGGTTTAGTGTGCAATGGCCATGTCACAAAAATGTAAATAAAATCTTGTTACACATATTGAACTGTAAATACTTGTTACTAATGATTATGTGCTTTTGCCTATTTCAAGCTGACTGGGAACCTTTCTTTTCGACTTTTCTTCCTTCTTCCCTTCCTTTCGTGTTCAAGGCAACTTCAACAAAACACTGAAATTGGATCCTGACAATGCTGATTCATTGGTTTCAAAGTTGCTACCAAAATGACAATCTCTCTGCCCTGCATCTGCATGGAACTGCTTTTCTCATGCCAGCCTCTGTGTATTTGTACCTGCCATTTTCTCTCCCTGTTACTTCATTCAGGAGGCACTTCTAATGTCCTCAGCACACTACATGGAACTATCTTGTTAACTGTTTTGTTATCTAAATAATAAAGGGTAATATGCTAATTAGTCTGAGAGACTTCTGGATGTCCTTCCAGACAAAGTCATGGTGGCAGAGCTGAGGCAGAAGCGGTTAGGGGTGATCAGGTTAGCAGGGGAGGGCAGTTGGGGGTGAGCAGGCCAGCAAGCTTCAGTTAGGGGCAGGCAGTCTGGCAGGGGGGCAGTTGGGGGCAAGCAGGCTGGCAGGGGAGGCAGTTGGGGGCAACCAGACCAGCAGGGGGTGGGTAGTTAGGAGTGATCAGGCCAGAAGGAGGGCAGATGGGAGTGCTCAGGCCAGCAGGAAGAGTGGTTGGGGTATCAGGCAGGCAGGCAGGTAAGCAGTTAGAAACCAGCAGTCCCAGATTTTGAAAAGGTGCAGGCCAGATTGAGTGACACACACCACCATGCATGAATTTTGTGCACTGGGCCACCAGTTATTAATATCATTCCAGGGAACCATATCTCATGTACCATAATTATCTTTCACTGACGGTCAAGTGAATGAGAACAAGAACTTATCTGTTATGTTGCTGAGGAAAGAAAGTCTGGCACAAAGTAGATTGTACACTAATGTTTTTTAAATAACTAGATACAAATAATTATATTACTGAGAATATTTTTTCCAAATTATGATTTTTTGGTAGTACAAAAATTGTGCTTCAAATCACTGATTCTATTATACTGTGGCCTTCTTTTTCATGTAGTTTATATTTTTTAATTTCTTAAACTTAGAAAGCTAAGAATTTTGTGAATTATTTGGAGATATTAGAACAAAGCACTGGTATTAATATGTCTTGTAATACCCTTCTGTGTAGAAGTGGGCTCTCATTGAATGTTTATGAAACTGCAAGATGAGGGTTTGCGGAGGATTGGAAACACTCACCTGACCAGCCATATAAAAAACTTTACTCTGTCATCAGATGATCCTGGGTGCTAATGGCCCTTTCATCTAATATCAAGTAAGTCTTCCTTTTTTGATGTATAATTTTTAATGTTTCTACATTTTGAATTTTTGAAAATAAACTATTTAGTGCATATTTAGGTTTATAGAAAAATTATAAGCTAGGACAAACAGTTCTTACATACCCTGAACTTAGCTTCCCTTATTATTAATATCTTACATTAACTTGGTCTACTTGTTACAATTAGTGGACTGTTATTAATACAATATTATGAACTAAATAAAGTTCATGCTTCATTCTAATTTCCTACTTTTTACCAAATGTTATTTTTCCACTCCAGGATCCCAGCCAGATTCCACATTATGTTTAATGGTTACATCTCCTCTTGGCTGGGACAGTTCTCAGACTTCTCTTATCTTTGATGACCTTGAAGTTTTAAGGGATAATAGTCAGGTATTATGTAGAATATTTCTCAAATGGGATACATCTGATGTTTTTATCATGATTAATTATGGTTATGAAATTTGGGGAGGAAGACAAAGAGAACTGTTTCATTACATCATAAGAAGGGTGCACACTATTAACGTAACATTGTTGTTGATATTATTTTTTATTACCTGGCTGAGGGAGTTTTGCCAGATTCAATAGGGAGGAAACATGTTGAACCTCTTTGAAGCCTAAATTATTTATAATTCTTCAGCATAAGATCTTTCTATTCTGCCATTTTTATTTATTTAATCATTTGTTTATAACAGTATGGACTCATAAATATTTATGTTATAGTTCAGGTTTCATTCAAATGTATTATGTATTATGTTGCTCAAATTGTTCCAACTTTGGTTGCTGGTAGTTCTTCCAGTTGGTTCCTATATTCCTTTGACATAATCTTCTTCATTCTTTTTTTAAAAAATATATTTTATTGATTTTTTACAGAGCAGAAGCGAGAGGGATAGAAAGTCAGAAACATCTATGAGAGACATCGATCAGCTGCCTCTTGCATGCCCCCCACTGGGGATGTGCCCGCAGCCAAGGTACATGCCCTCGACTGGAATCGAACCCGGGACCCTTCAGTCCGCAGTCCGACACTCTATCCACTGAGCCAAACCGGTCTCATCTTCTTCATTCTTTTTTTTTTTTTTTTGTATATGTTTCTCCATCCTTTCATTTTTAAAGTCTTAGTCTTTATATTTATTTAATGTTGGCTTCTGGTAGACCACATGTAGTAGGCTCTTGTTCGTTTATCCACTCTGACAATGTCTGCTTTCATTTAGTTACTTTGGCCATTGACATCTAACTTGATATAATTGTTTTTGTTTTTTTTTAAATGATCTTTTATTCATTTAAAAATATGTTTTTATTGCTTTCAGAGAGAGGAAGGAGAGGGATAGAGAAAGACAAAAATGTCAATGAGAGAGAAACATTGATTGGCTGACTCCTTAACACCCTCTATTAGGGATCAAGCCCACAACCCTGGCATGTGCCTTGGAGTGGAACCAGCAAACTCCTGGTGCATGGGGTGATGCTTAACCAACTGAGCCACACTCTCTGGGCAATTCTTTATTCTTTCTAGAGCAGTTTGGAGTTCATAGCAAAACTTGAAGGTAAGATAGTAAGATTTCCTGTTTACCCTCTGCATTCTCACATGCAGAGCCTCTTCCATTACCAACATCCCTCACTAGACTGATGTATTGGTTATAAATTATGAACTAATTTTGGTACATAATAGTCCCCAAACTCCATAGTGTGCACTATGGTTTATTCTTGGTCTTATACATTCCATGAATTTGAATTTGATCAAATATATCATTCTGTGTATCTATCCTTATGGTATCCTACACAGGAGTCTCTTTACCCTTAAAATCTTCAGTGGCCACTTATTCCTCGCTTGTCCCCCCAACACTTGGAAAACACTGATCATTTTTACTGCCTTTATACTTTTGTCTCTGTACCCCTCCCCTTTCTCTAGTTTCAATTGAGAAATGTATATGCTTCCATTTTATGTCCTCTCTTAGTATAAAAGACTTACTTTTATATTTTTATGGCTGTCTTTAAGTTGGTGATATAACTTTCTAAATAATAAAAAGAACATTCAAGTATTATGTCGCTTGGCATGTAGTGTAGATATCTCATAACAAAATATTCTTAACTTTCATCTACTATGACATAAATACCATTCATTTCCATGTGCTATGGTAAATCTGTAAATTGTCACTATTATTATGTTATGCAGATCATTTTGGATGAATCCAAAATAAGAAAAAAAATAAATATTCTCCTACAATTAATTTCTTTTCCAAAATCCTTTCTTTCTTTATGTGGGTCAAAGTTTCTTACCCAAATAATGTCAGTCTTGCCTGTAGACTGAATGCTTCCTCTTAAAATGTATATGTTGTTACCTAATTCTCAGTGTGATGGTATTTACAGGTGAGGCCTTTGAGAGGTGATTAGGTCATTAGGGCAGAACTCTTATGAATGGGATTAGCACTTTCATAAAGGATCCCCAGAGATTTATCCCCCTTTCCACCTGGTAGGACAAAGTGAGATCATGGTCACCCATGAACCAGGAAGTAGGCCCTCATTTAACACCAAATCTGCAGAAGACTGACCTTAGATTTTTCAGCCTCTAAAATTGTAAGCAATGAAGTTCTTTTGCTATGATCAATTGGCTAGCTAGGGTGGGGAATTTTTTTACTGCCAAAGACCATTTAGATATTTATAACATCATTCATGAGCCACATAAAATTATCAACTTAAAAATTACATTACCCTGCTATATTTGGTCAAACATTTAATTACTCATTCCTAATGTCTTGACATGGTCAGACCAAATGATTTTGTGGGTCTTATACTGCCTGCAGGCCAGATATTCACCACCCCTAAAGAGATTCCCATAAACTGTTCCTTGAATGTGATTAATTTGCCAGTGGGGTTCACAGAACTTACTGAAACATTTTACTTAATAGAATACAATCGTATCTAATAAAAGAGTAACATGCAAATTGACTGTAACTCCACTATGCTACCAGCCAATCAGGAGCAGGGGGAGGGGCCAAGAGGCAGCACCGAGCAGAGCAGTGCATGGGCTGGGCCCTGGGGGCGAGGGCTGGGCGGCAGGGAGGGGCCTGGCCCCAGGGTTTGAGCAGAAGTGGCAGTGAGCGCCCAGCCCCTGGGGCCGTGTGGTCACAGGCACCTGGGGCTGAGCTCAGCAGGGAGATGGCTGGGTGCCCAAGGCCTAAAACCTTGCCAGAGGCTGGGAGTGAGCCATCAGTTGGACATCCCCTAAGGGCTCCCAGTATGTGAGAGGGGGCAGGTTGGTCTGAGGAACCACCTATCCCCAGTGCTGAATTTTGTGCACTGGGCCCCTAGTTTATTATAGAGGATATAACTCAGGAACAGTCAGAGCAGCATCACATTTTTCTCACAGCTTCCCATGGAGAACCTGATGGGTTTCTGAAGATGAAGCAAATAAAAGTATGGCAGCCTGTAGTTGGGATTCCCATGCATTTTGCACTATCATCTTATTAATACTCAGCCTCCAGCAGTTTGTCAAAATTACCAGTTTAGCAAATCTTGGTACGACCCTTTGAATTTGTCATCTCTCCAGGTTTCAGGGTAACAATTTGCCCTGTGACCTCAGTTCTCTAATGAGATGAGTCCAAGAAGTGATTTATTTTCCTTTGGCTTAGCTTTTTCTTATTGTTAGGATAGAAGTGGTAACTTTTTAGTTCTATATTAGTTGAAACTAAAGCCATAAATCTACATTTCTCTTTGACATCATCCTACTATTTCTTATTCTCCTTGACATTAATAATACTGAATAAGTATACTATCTAATAAAAGAGTAATATGCAAATTGACCATACCTCTGCTATACGCACAAGCCACACCCAATAGCCAGTCAGGAGAAAGTCTGCAAATTAAACCAACCAAAATGGTTGCAGCCAACGAGCAAGGAGGAGGCTTGGGTTTTCCCAGAAATGGAGGAAGCCAAGCTTTACACATACCCTGGTTGGCCCTGTTTACTCTGAAGGCTATAAAGTTTCAATTATAGAAGATAAATAAATCCCAACAAAAATGGCAGCAGCCGTGGAGCTGAAGAGAGCAAGAGTCTTGGTTTGCCCCCACTAATGGAGGAAGCCAAACTTCCTGGCTTGCCTTGACCTCCACTCAAGGCTATAAAGTTTAAATTATAGAAGATAAATAAATCCCAGGGCCTCTGCTTGGATCACTGTGGAGTGTTGCCGGCCTGAAAACCATCATAGGCCCCATGCCCAGGCCACCCCATGACCCAAGGGAATCCCCACTCTGATCCAAGACACCCTACAGGGCAAACCAGCTAGCCCCCACTTGTGTACCAAGCCTCTATTCTATTTAATAAAAGATTAATATGCAAATTCACTGTCACTCCAGCACATAAGATGGCTGTGCCCAGGTGGACACAAGATGGTCAGCAGGGGAAGACAGTTGAGAGGGACAAGGTCTACAGGGGAGGGCAGTTGTGGGTGATCAGGCCAGCAGAGGAGAGATGTTGGAAGGGACCAGGCCTATAAGGGAGAGCAGTTGGGAGTGATCAAGCCTGCAAGAGAGGGCAGTTAGGGGTGACCAGGCCTGCTGGGGTGGGCAGCTGGGGACAATCAGGCTGGCAGGGGAGCAGTTAGGCATCTGTCAGGCTGTCAAGGAAGAAGTTAGGGGGTTGATCAGGCTGGGAGGCAGATGTGGTTACAGGCAATAAGAAAGGCAGGTAGGCAAGCAGTTGGGAGCCAGCAGCCCTGGATTGTGAGAGGGATGTCCGACCCTAAATGGGCAGTTGGACATCGTTTGAGGGATCCCAGTTTGGCGAGGGTACAGGCTTGTCTGAGGATGACACCCCTCCAATGCATAAATATCATGCACCAGGCCTAAGAGACTGGCCAGTTGGTAGCTATGATGCGAATCGACTACCAGGGGGCAGATGCTCCATGCAAGAGCTGCTGAGCGAGCAAAAACAACTTTCCAGAGTGCCCTCTCATACTCTGGGAACTTTTGGGGGATGTTGGATTGCTGGTTTCAGCCCGATCCCTACAGGCCAGGCTGAGAGACCCCACTGGTGCATGAATTCATGCACTGTGCCTCTAGTATAGCAATAATTGTGAATTCTCAAAAATGTCCTTTGTTTTCTTGGTGATTGCAGTTAACTTAGGGAAGATGGAGAAAGAAGTTTTTCTTTTCTTTCTTTTGGAGAAAAGATGGAGAAAAAGAAGTTTTTCTTTTTAAGTAGGTGCACATTTATACCTAAAAAGTTAATTTAAGATGTAAATTGATACTTGGACAGCCTGCATTATAATAGAAAGGTCATAGACTACAACCTTTAACATAATTAAAGACAGGAAATTTATGAATCAATTAAAAAAGGGTGAAAGGAATTGCTGCTAAGATATATATATATATATATACTCATATAGATAGATAGATAGATAGATAGATATAGATACTTAAGTGACAGAAGTGCACATATGCTTCTACTTGAATTAATCATGTGATCAAGTAATTATTAAAAAATATATAAATTAAGATAAAAAGAACTACTAGTATATAGAACAGAAGTCATTTTTAAAAGTCTATCTTGATGTTTCTTATTTAGAGTTAAAGAGACTGCTTTAAAAAATGTACTAAATTATTATTAACATTAACCAATAATTTGCTTTCAATCAATGGCAGATATTGCCTGTCTCTAGTGGATCCTTCAATCCTTCTTCTTAAGGGCTTTTATCTTGATTTCAATGGACGGATCTCTAATAGAGTATTCACCAGCTTTTCTGGGGGGCTACTCAGGTTCGTGATCTCCACTGATTGGTCAGCACCAGGGTAGGAGATCATTAGGCAGATGGTCCTGATGTTAGCCATGGCGTCATCCTGCTTGGCCTTGTTTCTTTTCTAGGCTTGGAGCTGAAACACAACTGAGGCCTCTATGTTATCTCTAGTTTGACAAGAACTCTGTCTATGTCGTCAACAGAACAAATGCATAGTTCCTAAGGTTATTTGATGTGGGTCAAAGTCCTGAGCTTCATGTTTAAGGGAGTGGCTGTGCCAGGGAGTCAAATGAGGATATTCTCCCACACCCTTATTCCTCCACTAAGAGAGACTAAATCACATGGCTATGGCCATGCCAACAATAAAAAGGTACCAATCAATTGACTAGCCATGTGAAAGATTAGGGGCAAAAATCACATGACCAGCAATATGCTAGATGAGAAAAGGTCACCTGTGGGGTAAGGTCCCACCTTACAATTGTCTGTTGCTAGGCACCCAGGCTTTCTGTACCTGGCTTACTGGTCCTACTCTGCTCATGTCTAAATGCCTACTACAGAATGAAAAATATTAATAATATTTTCTCAGTGTAGTTGTTCCAGGGTCTATAATTGGCTGGCTCTTCAGCTACAACTACATATAAAATTAAGACTTGTGGCAAGCAATACCCAATAAACACCAAACATGCATGTTTTAGAAGCAGAAAAAGACGATATAATTTGTTACACAGTGCAGAATGTTCCAAATAAATTGCTGCTTTATGTAATTCTGAAGTGTTACAGAATACTTTGCATCACAACTCATCTCTAGATAAGTAATTTAATAATTATGTCTATTTATCAACAAAATATTGTAACGTATGTTATCATTTCACTATGAAAATGTGTTCTAAGCCAAAAATAGTCATATATCCCAAGACTATGTTTGTAATAGAAAGGTAACAATATAAAAATTGAAACTTATTCATTAAGAAATATATATTATTTTATTAATGGATTAAACTTTAAGACATATGTCAAATTAAAAAGGGATGGGAGCCTCCTGTTTGGGTACTAATAGAGCAGCTGGTTTGTATTTCCTCAATTTTGTAGATTTCGAAAAACCTGATATAAATATGTACTTAATACTTGAAATCTACATGAAATATCAGTACATTTAAATTGTTTTATAGTTTATTTCTTGTTTAGGTATTTTTGATAGTCCGTTTTACTGCTTTTGGAACACTTACTGGTCATGGAGAGATTCAGTAGGACCAATGATTAAAACTAAATTAATGTTTTTGAAAATCTTAGTGTGATTTATAAGACATCATACATTCATAGATTGATGAGTGTAAGCATATTCTTTTACTTTTTAAAATGTATTTTATTGATTTTTTTACAGAGAGAAAGGGAGAGGGATAGAGAGTCAGAAACATCGATGAGAGAGAAACATCGATCAGCCACCCCCTGCACACCTCCCACTGGGGATGTGTCCATAACCAAAGTACATGCCCTTGACTGGAATTGAACCTTGGACCTTGAGAATCTCCAGAGGCTGATGCTCTAACCTCTGAACCAAACCAGGTAGGGCAGCATATTTTTTTTAATACAGAAGCATTTTCACATTGTTTGTTAGAGACTTGTAAGTCTTACCTGACAAATATATATATTTTAATTTCAAGAGTAAAATGGGAAATTCCACTTTGGTTAATACATCTTCCAATAGCTGTACAGTTCATATACCATGTATAAAACATATTAGCTCCTGACACTGATTACTAACATAAGATATTACATTCTATTACATTTAATTATTTAGAATCTCTGTAGCATGTAATAAGAAAACTTCCAGTATAATTAGAAACACGGTGACATCTAAAGAAAATTATTTATAGAATCTCAACAGCAATTACAATACTCTATAGGCTTTTATACACTTTGAGGGAAGATATTTTTAATGGTTTACTGAGTGCCATTTGAGAGAGATGAATTTTCTGCTTTTGTGAAATTAACATGTAAAGGAATTGCCACCTTCCATTAAAAAACGTGTTCCTGCTAAGGAATTAATTGCAAATATTTATCATGACCCATAATAATAAGCTTTATAATGTTATTTAATCTAAAGACAATTCACCTCTTCTGTACATGAACACTATACACAGTTCTTAAGCCCGCAGTTGCCGATATGACATATTATCCTCCATTTTCTTTTAATAACACTCTATTTATTACTTCTGACACATGTGCCCTTTCTGAAAGTGAAACATGAGCACTATGGTAAGAATATAATACTCCATAAAAAACACTTAGATTAAATTTTTAATATTATAATATAAACATATTTTTATAGGTTGGAATAACTTTATGAGTATAAGGTTTATGGTATTGATTCATTATTTTTATATTCAGGACCAAGTTTACTCCTAGCAATAAAGTAACTTTTTTTATTCAACACTTACAATGTAGTATCCATGTTAAGGTATTATTGGTTAGATCAAGATCTTACTTTATGTTCTTAATTCCAAATAATGACCTGAATTCCCTTCTCTTAGGCAAGCCTTAAATCACTACTTTGATGTTAATTGCTTTCCTTGTCTTACCTCTCCCAAAGGAATGAGTAACAATAACAAACTCGAGCATTTTTAGGATGTATTTTTGTGTTAATTCTCATTACATAATCTTGCTTTGTGAAGAGGAAACCAGATTTTATTGACATTAATCTCATACTTCAGGCAAAATGCTAACAGGTAACATTTAGAATATAAAAGAGGAAAGCAAAGAATTTACTTGAGACTTAATATTGAAATCTTTGTCATTCATTGGACTCATAGCTAGCTTTCTTTTTATGAGAGTAAGTCCATTTTGTGAATGTGAAGCTAGCATTCTCTCTATCTGGAGATTCTAATCAATGGAAGCCAGATTATAGTGTCCTTCTTCTCAATACAAACTTACCATTTATTTTCCATTCCCATGTTGTCCCTCTGTAGCAATGAGGAAAGTTTTGGAAAAAAAAAGCCAAAAACCAAAAACCAACTTTCAACCTTTTAAATGTGCTTCATATATGTCTAACAAAAACAAGCACTTTACAAATGAGGGCCTGGAGGCCCAGAGATTGTGAGTTCTGTTTTGTAACTCACAGAACTAGAAAACTACTGCATCGAAGTCCAACATTTTGACTTTAAATATGAGAAATCTTACCCAGTAAATAATACATTTTGCTTCTGTTGGGCTGGTTAGAAAACTTTGCTGGAAAAACAAGTTTTGTTAAATCACGAGAGTTTTATTCTAAAATAAAAATATAAATATTGATTTTCTAAATGAAAGCAGTTATAGAAAATTCCACAAACCTAATAAAATATTTAGGAGGCAGGTTTTTATTTGTTCATTTTTTAAATTATTTTTCTGGGGTGGGGACTTCTTGCCCAAGAATTTCCTAGAAAATTTATGGCAATTACAGGAGCATGATGACATACATTCTGATTCTGTTCAATATTAAAATGCGTTATTATTATAGACTTTCATTAAAATTGGTTGATATTGCAAGGGAGATGTAAAAATGTTATCAGAGGAAAACATGCCTCCTTACCCCTGGTTGTTGCTAAGGGTGGAGTCCTTGGAATATCCTGCAAAGGGGATTTTTCTGAGACTCACACAGAGGAAAACTTTATTTCCATGGAATTACACTCCTTATTTCCCCAAATCCCATTTCCCTTAGTGCAGTCATAGGAGTATAGCTAGGGGTTCAGCAGAGCTAGAATCAGAGCCAGTGTCCAGAGTTTCTGTTTCATGTTGGGTCTGGATTCACTACAGCATTAGGCTAGGCGCGGTCCATTAGTCCATTGTGTGTGAAATTCCACACGACTTTGGGTCATAAGGGAGAATGCCAGGAAGGCAAGTGTGAGCAGTGAGGCAAGTATGCCAAGAGGACACAAGAGATCAAATTCCTCTGTTAAGGGAATTATATATCCCAAATCTTCACTCTCTGTGCCTTGGAATGGCCATGACTACTCTGGCTAATCATCTCTGTCCCCAGGTGTGATTGACAGACAAGTACCTATCCTATGTCATTCCAACTTTATGGGGCAGGCGTTTATCTTCCCTTTGTTCGATCTCTCACCCAGTGTTTTGCGAGGAACATGCCTATAATATCTGGCCTTCCCTTTACTCCTTTTTCTGTTATTAATAACTAGCTAATCACAATGGTATCAAAATGTTATGTAAAATTAGCCAACTTAACATGGGATTTATTTCTTGAATTTAAGATGGATTATTATGAAATCACAAGTAGATTGCCACCTGTGTAATCTTTAGTTGAAATTAAAGAAACATTACAATTTTGTTCCAGTTATCACCACAAAAACTTTCCCATAAAAGCACTGACACAGCCACGATGACGTGTCAATACAGCAGTAAGAATAAAAGAGTAAAACAATGACCTTTAAAAAAAATCCCCTCAATTCTTATGTTACGTGTGAGAAATATTAACAGAGTTATTTAGAAATGTTATGAAGCTGTTACTATCTCACTTCTTAACAACATGAAGTGTCCATTTTGAAAAACTGAATACTCAACTCCCTGCAAGGGGGGGAAATAGTGCAGATTCATAATTAATAGAGCATTCAGATCATGAATAAAAACAAAAAAATGAAAGATGGTCCTCTTGTTTTACACCCATTTTCTCCACCAAAGTAGTTCAAATCTTAAAATGCTATTATTGTAAATCTATCACTGAGTAAACGCATTTTATTAAAGGTGAGAAGGGACAGGTTAATGCTCCAATGATAATCTAATGAACATTTAATTATTTTTTTTTTAGTTTCTTGCTACTGTATTTAAAATTATGCCAGCAATTTAAAAATAATCTCTGCTTTGTATAAAATAAACACTATCCAGGTAAAATAAATAGTAATAGGAATTCGAATTATAATCTTATATTTAGGTCTTTTAAATCTATAAGCACAGAAATTTGCATGCCCTCTACTTGAAAGCTCAATCCTATTTCAAGGTAGACTGACACGATAACCTAAGTTTTTCTCTCTCTCTCTTCCCCCTGAATGCATACTGTATTAAATAAAATGGAAATTGCCTGCATATTAGGGAACTTCACTTTCACACTTGGAACAGTTTAGACTCTCAAAGTGTAGCTCGTAAAAATATATTATTCACATTGACTTACAAACTTGCACCACGCACCGATACATGCATGCGTGAGCATACAAACAGGCCCTGATCTGGAATTCATCAGGGACAAAACAGGTTAAAACAAAATAACTGGTAAGTTGCTTAAACTTTCATGGTGTTGGCATGTTTGTATTTTATTTAGTTTTACTCAATCCTTTTAATGTTGCTATTAAATCAAAGGATTGTGTTCATTTAGCCTCAACTCTTAATGTAGTGGACAAGCTGCCCTTATCAGTCTTGTTATTTCGATGTACTGACTTGATACCAGTGCTCATGAGGGTATCCTGCCTTCCGTGAACCCATTAATAAGGTTTCATTATAGCTAACCCATATCTATTTCTTTCAAGGGTTCCACAGTCTGTCCACACTGTTGGTGCAAGCAATTATTCATTCTTCCAAAAGTGAAATGCCATTGAATTCTGTTCTGATAGTTGCCTTTCTCTGTTCATCTAGAAAAGGCAGGATTATTTGGGTGGGCTTTGAAAACGTAATATTGTACATTATGTCATCTATTATGTGAGCTGCAAAATATTGTCTTCACTTAGATTTCACAAGATAAGAGTATTTAAAAATGAATTACTTTAATAATCTAATGTAATGGAATAAATTACATTCAATCTTTCTCTGTAACCATCAGTAACAAACTCCCTATAAAAGTTTATTTCTATGACAAACCAAGATATTTGATGGAAGTTTGGGAAAGGCAATCAGTATCCCAATTATTTCATTCCCCTGATTATCTAGTTTTACCCTTCTTAGACTGACTAGGACCTCTATTGGTACTAGTAGTACATTCGTGGTAGGGCAGCCATTACCTAAACACATATTACTGTTTGTTCCATTGTACTTTTGTTTACTAATTATTTAGCATGAATGATAAACAACCTCTCACAGCTGGTTCATACATGTAAGGGATTCATCCGTATTGGTTCTTTAATACTGATTATTGACCACTTGACATTTACTTTTCTCCAGTTCTAATCCTGGTTGTATTTCTTTTACTGAATATTGCTTAGTCTACATAGAATGTTCCCATCACTTGCCTCCATCTAAAAACTATTCTTTTGTGAGATTCTAGTGCCTACATAGAACTAAACCATTTACTTCAAAGAGCTCATCTATTTTGATTAGTGCAACTTTACTTCCAACTAGCGGATTTCTCATTGTTGAATTCAATGTTAAATAGCATAACCTTGAAGTGAAATTTTTCTTCCCTTGTACTCAATTACTCTGAGCTTTTCATAAAGCAAAGGACTGTTGCCCTGTCAGTACATCCGAGACCAAAGTGATAGAAGTAAGAAATGTTCCGGGGAATAAATGCAATTTCTGCTTCTTACTTGGGAGTTGAGAAGCAGCCCCAGTCTAATAGAAACCCTTTGCTTTTTTGGATGATCCATTTTACACTGTGGTAAGCACTGTCATGAAGTTAATATCATTTCTCAGAAGCAGACCTTTTCATACAGTTAACTATGTGTAAAATTGTCTTTCTTTTCTTTCTTAGTTGACATATATCCTAAATTTATAACCAGTCTGCCATGTACTTCTACTAAACAGTTTGGTCTTCCTTTTAGTATTTGATTTATGACCACTTGAAAAAGAAATATGGCTACAATATTTTATTACATATATCTCCCTGATACATTTTTGCTGCTTTCTAATTCTGATGAACTTTCTAGTTTTACAATCATTTTTCTTAACCTTTGCATCTTAGAAAGATGTAAGGTGATTTATCTGGTTTATTTTTTCCATACATATGCTCTTTTAGAGTTCATCTATTCTGTCTTGTGAGAGCACCATTTTTAATGTCTATGGGGAGCAATGTACTCTTAATAACTATGTACTATTGGGATGACCAGGACCTTATACACAAAGTCTCAGCGATCCTCCCCATGTTTCCCTTCAGTGAGTTGAATCAACTTTATTATTGATAAATCTCCATTGGGAGTATTACTACACTACAGAGTAAATAATTCACATTATTCACATGATAGAATGTCTTTACTAAAATATTTCTTTTAAATACAATTTTTTAAATAAGCCATCTATGCTCAGGTTAGCCATGGATTCAAAGTGCATTATGTGTTAGTTAAAAACAAAGAAGATTAAAAATTATTAACAGTGATAATTTAGTTTTGATAGTATCCATTCAATGGAATAATTAGGCAAGACTTCTGCAAATGCATGAGACATCTTATTTTTATTTAGGTTGTGTAGCTATGCTTAGAAAAATGGAGAACATAGCATTGGAATTAGTCTATTAATGAGAATATATGCCACCTACTAGCTTGCTAAAAAGCTTTTCAAGTTCTATTATGTTATTAAAAAACAATAGTTTTGGAGCAAAATACTTGGATTTGAATTCTAGTTCTATTGCTGCCCAAATAGGTGGTTTACTTAAACATGGGAATTCAAAATTCCCACATATAAAATATGGGTAAAAATAATGTAATTAAGTTTGCCTTTATTTGCAAAATGAGGAAGAAAATTATTGTCATCCTGTATAATAAAAGGCTAATATGCAAATTGACCAAATGGAAGAACAACTGGTCACTATGATGCACACTGACCACTAGGGTGGGCAGACTCTCAACACAAGAGCTTCCCCGTGGTGGTCAGTGTGCTCCCACAGGGGGAATACTGCTCAGCCAGAAGCCAGGCTTAGGGCTGGTGAGCATAGTGGCAGTGGCAAGAGCCTTTCCTGCCTCTGTGGCAGCACTAAGGATGTCTGACTGCTGGCTTAGGTCTGCTGTCCAAGTGAAAGAATTTCATTTATTGGCCTCTAGACCAATAAAAGAGTAATATGCAAATTGACTGTGGTCAAAGATGGCTGGCCCCATGTGGGCACAAGATGGCTGCCACAATGGCCAGCAGGGGATGGTAGTTGGGAGGGACCAGGCCTGCAGATGAGGCCAGTTAGAGGTGACTGGGCTTGCAGGGGAGGATAGTTGAGAGGGACCAGTCCTGCAGGGGAGGGCAGTTAGGGGTGACCAGGCATCCAGGGGAGGGCAGTTAGGGATAAACAGACTGGCAGGCGAGCAGGTAGGCATCAATCAGGCTGGCATGGGAGTGGTTAGGCGATGATCAGGCTAGCAAGCAGAAGAAGTTAGGGGCAATCAGGAAGACAGGCAGGCGAGCAGTTGAGATTGGGCCTAAATGACAGTTGGACATTCCTTGTGGGGTCCCAGATTGGAGACGGTGTAGCCTGGGCTGAGGGACAGGCCTCCCCCACCCCAATTCCATGCACAAAATTCATATACCGGGCCTCTAGTATGTATATGATAGGTGATTTGTTATGTTTATGTTCAACTCTCCAGTGAAGTGATTGTCTTACTCTTGGGTTATAGAAAATTTTCATAGAGCTCTTCATAAAGCCAAATTGAGTCTTTGGCAAGTAGAACCTTCCCTCTCAAAGAGGTACAATCATAATGCTTTAATTTTCTCGAGTCTCTGCTTTTGATCATCCTTTTAAAAATCCCCTTTCCTATTGTTGGTCAAGTTATATAAATTTCTGGAAACTTTTAGCTTTAAAAAGTTAATAGAAATTAAATCAGTTTAAAATGAAAATTTCTCACCCAATTCAATACTCAACTCCTCTTCTCTTTCTCTAAAGTTTAGAGAGACCTCAAGAAACACAGAGTAAAAAGACATGTGAATTTGCTTGTTTTCATCATAATTTCCTCTTAACATATGCTTTCAACCTTTGGCGCATTTAGGATTCAGGGAATGGGTTATAAAAATAGCAAAATTCTTACCTAATTTGTACCTCTTGGCTGTCATTGTTTACTGTGTTGATACCCTCTAAGCATCATATGTCAAAACATTTGAGTTCTTGTTGCACACATGTGTATGAGTTTTAGGAAAAACCTCATGTGAGGGTCTTTCCCATTTCATAGGTTATTAATTATTCTAGCTTCACCTCTTCACCTCTTCCCACCTTCAACTTGCATATGTGTCCTTACCCCCATTACCTCCTTCACTCATACAGTGGCTGATTATATTATTTGATGTTCTGCAGAGAAACAGAATGCATATATAATATATTATAAAATATGAATTATTATAAAGAATTGACATCTATGTTTTGAAGACTTAAAAACCCCACAATGTGAATTGACAAATTGGAGACCCAGGAAAGTTGATGGTATAATTCCAGTTCAAGTCTGAGTCTCAAGGTAGAAGAAGATCAATGTCCCAGCTTAAGACAGTCTGGTTGAAAAGATTCCTCTTTCTGAGCCTTTTTGTTTTAATCAGGTTCAAATGATTAAATGAGGAACAGCTAAATTAAAGTATTAGAGAGAAATATATGTTTTAAATAGGAAAACAACATTACATTAAAAGAAAGTAAGGTTTCTCTTTTTGTTTTAGCCACTGCATAGTTTTTCATAATGGCAAAGGCTTTTGGATTTCAAGTATTATGTAGAAACTGAGATAAAGACCCAGAGAAATTTTGGCTTCATAAAATAAATCAACCTCCATTCATGGTTCCCGTTTCATTTCTATACTTCCCAGACATTTTAAACAGAACAAACATGCCTTGAGGTTTTCCTTAAAATTATTTTGAAATCGTGTTTCAGTTATGACCCAGCAGTATGAAATAGAGGGTTTTTTTTATAACATAATGCATAAAACAATTTCTTGGTTTTCTTTATAGGTGGATAGGAAGTAAGATATGTAGAGTTTCCATATTGGAAGAATTCAAACTATTAAGAAGAAATGATGTTTAAAAATGCAATCACATAACATTAATTCAAAGTATATTTATCATGGATGATTATGGAATTATATTTGGAAAATAAATAAAAGAGAGACTAAGGTTCAAATGAAACAAATCCATGCAAGTGGCAAACCCAAGAAATTCTACCACTGAGAAAATAAATTTCTTTAAAGTGCAAACTACAAAAACTGAACCCATATTAAGTTGCCTGTAATCATTAAATAAATTGAATTTATAGTTAGGGAATTCTCCCAAAGAGATAGAGATAAATCTCCAGATATATTAGTACTAGTGTGTGTGTGTGTGTGTGTGTGTGTGTGTGTGTGTGTGTGTGTGTGTGTGTGTGTGTGTGTGTGTGTACACGCACGCGCTGAGGCCCAGTGCACAAAATTCATGCATGGATAGGGTCCCTAGGCCTGCCCGGAGATCAGAGCTGATCTGGGGGTGACTGGAAGAGTGAGTGGGGAGCCCCAGCTTGTACCCACCTTGGCTGGCTTTGGGCCTGTGGGCTGGAAGCAGCTCCTGTATTGATTGTCTGCCCCCTGGTGGTCAGTGCACGTCATAAAAACTGGCCATTTCCCTGGTTGTTCTGATGTCCAGTCAATTTGCATATTAGGCTTTTATTATATAGGAGGATGTGTGTGTGTGTGTGTGTGTGTGTGTGTGTGTGTGTATAAATATATATATTGAAAAGTAAGACATCAAAAAAGCATTTTTTAAAGTATAATTGATATTCTAAGAGAGAAATAAAGTAGAATCATATAACAAGCTCAATAGAAACTGAAAAATACCTAAAAAGAGAGAGGGGGCAAAGAAACAATAAGGTAGATTTTAATCTAATGATATCAATGATCATTTAAAATATGAACGTTCTAAATATGCCAATTAAAATACAGAGGCTGGTAGAAAATAAAGACTAGAGAGAAAGCAATTTAGAGTAAAGGCTGAGGTAGATTATAAACAAAAAAAGATGAAATATGAACCCTATTAACATTAATCTAAATAAAACTATATTAATTTCATACAAAGCAGACTTTAGAGTAAGAAAAATTATCAGTGATAAAGTGGGACATAAAATCATGATAAAATGGTTCATTCTCTAAGAATTCATAAAAGTCCTAAAACAGAGTGTCAAAATGCAGGACACAAAAACTGATAACACTGCAAGGAGAAATTGACAAATCCATTATTATTGTTTGAGACTTTGATACCTCTCTCAATAATTGATAGATTAAGCAGGTAGAAAATCAGTAAGTATATAGTTGACCTGAGCAGCAGCATCAATCAATTTCATCTAATTGACGTTGATAGACTACTTTATCCAACAGCAGAATACACATTATTATCAACTTCATATTGAACACTCACCAAGATAGACCACATCTAGGCTACAGAACACACATCAAGAAATCGAAAATAATAGAAATCATGCAAAGTATCTTTCCAGACCAAAATTAAATTAAACTAGAAATCAATTACAGAAAGATAGCTGGAAAATCCCCAAACATTTGGAGATAAAAGAACACACTTCTAAATAACAAATGGATCATAGAAGTCTCAAGAGAAATTAAATATTTTGAACTTATTGAAAATCAAAACACAACTGATCCAACAGTATTGGGATACATCGAAAGCAGTGCATAAAGGGAAATTGAGAGTATATAATGCATACATTAAAAAAGTCAAAGGATCTAAAATTAAACTTCTATTTAGCGAAAGTAGGTAAAGAAGAACAGTTTAAGCCAGTACAAATATATATATATATAAATAGCTGCTCATGCCAGCTTGGCTCAGTGGATTGAGAGTTAGCCCATGGAGTGAAGGGTTGCAAGTTCAATTTTAGCCAAGGGCACATGCCTGGGTTGTGGGTTCGATCCCCAGTAGGGGGCATGCAGGAGGCAATCAATGATTCTTTCTCATTATTGATGTTTCTGTCTCTCCTTCTTCCTTCCTCTCTGAAATTAAAAAAAAAAAAAAGAAATATACTTTAAAAAAGTGAAGGTGAAAATCAGACACATTTTCTCTAATCTGGGCCAATGTAATAAAGTTTCTCAGGCTGTATGAGAGTCAGACACTTCATTTTCCTCTAGCTAAGAGAGCTGGAGAAAAATTACAGTTCATAGAATATGCTTGGAGAAAGCAGAACTCTCTCAGGAACTTAAGAATGGACTCTGATGGCTTCTCAGATGCTGGTTTCAATTCCATTTTGAGGTTCTACTGAATACATCCTCTTGGATTCCTAAACATTATATGTCATTCCCTTGTGGAACCTTCTAGAATTTTATTTAAATCTATTCAGGTTAATTTGTGTTATTTATAAATAAGGGATGGTATAACTAGACATATAACATACAGATGTTAAAAATATTCATCTTGAACCTTATCTTAATTTTTTTAATAATCACCAGATGATATATAGTAAATAAATTTAGGCTACTGAGCATCACCAAATACTCATATCCTTTTCCTTATTTTAAACCAAATGCTCATATTATTAAACAAACACAAACCACACAACTTAATTTTAAAATAGGAATGTAGATTTGGATATCTATCTATCTATCTATCTATCTATCTATCTATCTATCTATCTATAGATAGATATCCAAATTCAGTGATGTTCTTTATTGAAAGAAAAGCATGGATCAAATTTATTTTCCTGATATTTGTTATGAGATAACCACTAATCAATACAGTGATATTCAGAAAGAAATTTAACTGGAACTTCAGAAATCTATATTGATAATGTAATATGCTCTCTTTGCATATCCTAAAGATTTAACAGACTAAATCATTTCAACTTATTTCTTGATGCTGACCTTGACTACATTTATTTTTGAATATGATCATTTGTCAAATCATACACAGCAACATATAAATAAGTAAATACCTTCATGCATATATTCATATATAATTTTATTTCCTAACTTTTAAAACTTAAAGTCCTTTGTTACCCTCTGAAATTCTGAATTTGAGGTCTTTTGTATAAAATCTTTAAAATTCTATAAGGTATCATTTTAAAAGGCAACTACAAAGTACAATACAGGCTAAGGACAACCTATATCTTCAAATAACACCTTCTACTAAGTATACAGAGGTTTCAGAGCCTTAAAAGTTATCATCATGACATATTCTTGATTACTTTTGTTTAAAAGAAAAAACCTTTGAGAGCATCCCATTTAGTGTTTTGGCCAACTCATTTGATTAGCTCAGAGTTAATCAGCTCTATCTTCGTTCTTTTACTAAGGTAAAATTGTTTTGAAGTTCTTTTTCTATAAACGACATTGGTATCAATGGCAGTTCATTTTCTCCTGGGATGCTTTTGCAATTTTGCTGCGCTAAATGCTTCTACTGAGCACTTAGTGAAGGCTGAGGTCACCTCTCTTGTTAAAGAAGAAAAATTACAACCCTTTAACTCAAAGTTTCCCAAAGTGCAGTGTAAATCGTAATTAAAGCCCGAAATTCATTCTTTAAATGACATAAAAGTTTTACCCTTGCTATTCATCCTTACTGTTTAGTTAGGTAAATATTAATTTGAGGCGATATATTATAACCCAAAGGACATTCATTTTATTTCATAACATCTTATAAAATACAGTGATACAGTAAGAGAAATATTACCACAAGGAAATATTATTTCTATTACTGTATCAGTTTGGAGACAATACCATGGTCCTTATAAACATATTTTCTATGAAGGTAATTGTAAACTCATTTCCAGTGTGAGAATTTTCAGTAATTAATAGTTTAGTACTAAGTAGGAAAGCTAATTTCATTGTTGTAGCTCCGAATACCACTGTTGCAATTATAGGCGACTAAAATGTTCTTTTTACTTATGAAATCTATGCCCTGCTTAATTTTCCATGTGCATGAGTAATATTAAAGTTTCTAATCCTAAATTTATATGTTGATCTAATCATGCTAGACTATTGCATTTTGGGGTGACTTCTATTTTCTGAAGTAAATAGAAGTTATAGTAATCTATAATAATAAAAATATAATATGCTAATTAGACCGGATAACCTTCTGGATGAAGCTGGGGCTGCTAGGGAAGACCAAGTCCCGGGTACCAGAGGGAAGCCAGTGCTGGCAGCAGGGCTGGGGGCAGAGGAAGGCCTGCTCTTGCATGAATTTTGTGCACCGGGCCTCCAGTGATTAAGTGAGGTGCTATGAGACAAGTTTGCATTGCAGCAAATAGCAAATAATGAGTTAGTTCCATTTACCCTTACTTTAGCATCTACACATACTAACACACGTAATGATTAAGACTGGCCTTTTTTTTGCAAGAAAGTGAGTCTTTACAAAGTGAAAATAATGAAAAATAATATCTTCCAAGATTTGGAGTTCAACAATTATTACAGTTATAGCACATTAAACATCTCTATGTTTAAAAATAAATAATATTTCAGGCAACTGGTGTGGACTCTTACTTGTTTGAAATAATTAACATATAAAAATAATAAAATACTACTCTACCATAAAAAGAAAGAAAATTTTACCCTTTGGGACAGCATAGATGGACCTGGAGGATATTATGCTAAGAGAAATGAGTTAGTTAGAAAAAGACAAATACCATATGATTTCACTCATATGTGCCATTTCATGAACAAAACTGAGCTACCAAGCAAAATAAAGACAAACTCATAGATAGAGAGTGGACAGCTCTAGTGGTGGTGATGGGTTAGGAGAGTTTAAGGAATGAGAAAAAATAACAACAACAAAAACAAACAAGAGAGAGAACTCAAGGACATGGTAGACAGTGTGGCAATGGCAGGGGATAGGGTTAGGGTCACAGGAGGTGGAAGAAGGCATAGAGCACATAAATGGTGATAGAAAAAATAAAATATTTAATGGAAAGGGAGACATATTGAACCAGAAAATCATAGAAAAAGAGAAATATTAAATCAAATAAGAGGGATCTTAAAATGGAAATTTGACATACAGACTTAAGCAACTTTGTCTCATTAACTAGCCCAATCCTACTGACATTAAACACAGAAACAATCTAATTCAATTTACTTACATCCATATGTGCTAAGCAAGGTAGTGCTTGCCCAGGGAGATAATGGGTTAATCATATACATGTCAATATTTCTTTGCCAGGGAAAATTGCTTCTCATCTTTAAGAAATGGCATTTTTATTTTTCAAATTTCTCTCTTAAAATTTATCAATTTGATTTGCTTTCTTTATGATGACAATAACATTTTTGATGCCATGAAAATCAGCATTGACAGGGTGAATGCAGACTTCCTAAGCAGGTTATTTTAAGATTACAAGAAAAAATATTAAGCAGTTTTTACTCATTTATTTTTTACTAGAGGTCTGGTGCACAAAATTCATGCACGGGGGGTGTGTCCCTCAGGACAGCCTGCACCCTTTCCAATCTGGGACTCTCAGAAGGATGTCCAACTGCCTTCTGACAATCCAGGACTGCTGGCTCTGAACTGTTCACCTGCCTTCCTGCCTGATTGCCCCTAACTGCTTCTGCTTGCCAGCCTGATCACCCTAACTACTCCCCTGCCAGTCTGATTGACACCTATCTGCTCTCCCACCAGCCCAATTGCCCCTAACTGTCCTCCCCTGCCAGCCTAGTAACCCCTAGCAGCCCTTCCCTACAGGCCTGATCACCTCAACTATCCTCATTTCCTGGACTGATCACCCCAAACTGCATCCCCTGGTCATCCCAACTGCCCTCTCCTGCAGACCTGTTCCTCCCAACTGCCCTCCCCTTCTGGCTTAATTGCCCACAACTGTCCTCCTCTGCTGGTTATCTTGTGGCAGCCATCTTGTGTGTTGGAGTGACAGTCAATTTGCATATTAATCTTTTATTATATAGGATTTTGACTAAAATACCTCAGTCTTTGGTTTAAATTTAGGAAATTAATTCAAATAAAAATAAAATGTTATCAATAAATCAAGACATCAAATGCAAAGTAAATAATCTCTGAAGAAAGTACATTTTCAATTAAGATAAATTCATAAGTTCTAGGTGCTCTGTGAGAATTATGGTGTTGTGGTATTGATATTTCTAAAAGTGTGATTTTTTTTCATGATTTGGCATTATTATCAACAATGTCTTCTTATATAAGGGCCTGTAGACATACTAAATAAGATTCTTCATTAAAAAGCTATATTTTTATATTTTGAGTTGAATTTTCAGTCTTATTAAATTTGCAATCCTCTCTAAATGTCACAGCTGGTTTTCATTTAGCACTCAGGAAACCTGACCTTGGCATTTTTAAATGTAAATGAATGCGTGTGTGTATTTTTATTAATATAGAACATCAGACAAAATGTAAATACAAGCTTGGGGTCAAACTGCATATGCTTAGGTGTGATGAATATATGGTTATTTGACTTCCTGTGATTGGTATTATGTTCTTCTATTTAGTGTATGCACTTTTCTGGCCGGGCTTGCTAAGATTTGATTTTATCAAATTGACAAGTAATACATTTAATTTTGTATATGACGTTTATAACTATCCACTTACAAGTTTCATTTTGTTAGTTTATTTATATTTCAGCCTATTTCCAAAAATGGAAGGACACTTTTAAATATAGTGTCTATTAAAATAGTAGATTTAGATAAAACAAATAAACAAGAAACCGCAAGCTAGAAAGGTCATTGAGCAAAAAGGCGTACTTCACATGATTTTGTATTGTGTTCTTATCAGGTGCCTTAAGTGAACCTTAGCTAAGTCAAAATCTCACACGGCCCAGCGTGTTCTCTCCAGTGGCAAAGTTGAGAAACAAAAAAAGACATTGATTTTTTCTCTCCAGGATCATAGAGGGATCACTACTTAGCCATGATTTTTATAGTTTTTCCCAAAGTCATACAAAACTCTATTTTAACAAAGGTCACCTACTATTTCTGTTAGTGGTTCTCTCGTGTAATTAAAGATAAGGACATTTGGCATCATGTAAAGAATACAATTTCTAAAGGTGGGCAGAAACTTCACATGTATTACCTCTGAGCCTCACTTTCTTTATTCATGGATTGAAATGGTACAGTGACACATGTATCATCGTGTGATTAAGTTGAATCCTATATGATAAAAGCCTAATTTGCAACTTGACCAGGCAGCAGAAAGACCGGCTGCTATGACACGCACTGACCACCAGGGGACAGATGCTCAATGTCCCCAGCCTACAGGCTCCAGGCCAGTTAAGGCAGGTGCCAGCAGGGCCCCTCTGATCTCTCACTAGTTTCCCCACAGAAGGAGGCCGCCAGCAGCAGGTGGGTGGGATTGGCGAGCAGATGGCATCAGGTCGGCCAAAGCAAGTGCCAGTGGGGACCCCCAGTCACTCCATTGGTCACTCCACAGATTGACTCTGAATGTTAGGGACCAGGTTAGGGACCCTACCTGTGCACAAATTTTGTCCACCGGGCCTCTAGTAAGGTAATAAAAGGTATTGTACATTAAACTCATTGCATACAATAGATCAATGGTTCTCAGCCTTTCTAATGCTGTGACCCTTTAATACAGTTCCTCATGCTGTGGTGACCCCCCCAACCATAAAATTATTTTTGTGGCTACTTCATAACTATAATTTTGCTACTGTTAATAAAAAACTATAATTTTGCTACTGTCAATGTTTATAATGTAATTATCTGTGTTTTCCGATGGTCTTAGGTGACCCCGCTAGTGGATCTCAACCTGCATATAAAATTCATGCACGGGATGGGGGCTCCCTCAGCCCATTCTGCACCCTCTCCAATCCTGGACTCCTTGGGGGATGTCCGACTGCTGGTTTAGGCCCTATCCTGGGTATCAGGCCTAAACCAGCAGTTGGATATCCCTTTCACAATCCTGGACAGCTGGCTCCTAATTGCTCACCTGCCTGCCAGCCTGATCACCCTTCACTGTTTCTGCATGCCAGCCTGATTACCCATAACTGCCCCTGTACAAGCCTGATCACCCCAAAATGGCCCCTGCTGCCAGCCAGGTCACCCACAACTGCCCCTTCCCTGCCAGCCTGGTAGCTCCTAACTTCCCCCCCTGCTGACCTAGTCGCCCCAAACTGCCCCCTCCACCAGCCTAGTCAGCCCTCACTTCCCTCCCCACCAGCCTAATTGCCCCAAACTGCCCTCCTACTGGCATGGTCACTCCCAACTACACCCCCCGTGCCAACCTGGTTGTCTCCAACTGCCCCCCCAGATGGACTGGTCACCCCTAACTCTCCCCCGCCAGTCTGGTTACCCCTCCAGACCCCTGCCAGCTTGGTTGCCCCTCTCAGCCTATTGTTCAGGCATTTGGTCATCCCTCCTTACCGCCCTACTGGCCTGGTCATAGACAGCCATCTTGTGAGGGTGTGATCATCAATTTGCATATTACTTATTTATTATATAGGATATTAGAAGTCTGGCACACAAAATGTGGGCACTTGCAGGAAGGATCCCTCATCCCGGCCTGTGCCCTTTCGCAGTCTGGGATCCCTTGGGGGATGTCTGCCTCCTGGGATCAGGCCTAAGCTGACAGTCAGACATCCTTCTCTTGCAATCCGGGATGCCTCTCTCCTTATTGCTTGGCTCACTGCTCCTTAGTGCTGCTGTGGAGACAGAAGAGGCTCTCACCACCACCATTGCACTTACCAGCAGTAAGCACAGCTTCTGGCTGAGTGGCTACTCCCCCCGTGGGAATGCACTGACCACCAGGGGGCAGCTTCTGCACTGAGTGTCTGACCCTGGTGGTCAGTGCACATCATAGTGACTGATCTTTCTGGTTATTCTGCCATAGCAGTTGCTTAGGCTTTATTATATAGACTACAGGCCCAGTGCAGAAAATTTGTGCAAGGGTAGGCCTGCTGAGCCCTGATTTCCTCGGCCCTTGCAGGTCCAGCCACCTCAGCTGCTGTCTTGTGGCTCTGGCTGTCTTGGCTGCTACCTCATGGCCCCAGCTGCCTCGGCCAGCCCTCACAGCCCTGGCTTCATCCGAAGATCATCCAGAAAGTAATCTGGACAGCCATTCTGTTGTTCGTCCTGCTTTTATTATTATAGACTAGAGGCCTGGTGCACAAAATTTGGGCATGGGGTAACCCCTCAGCCTGGATCTGCAGCCTCTCCAATCCAGGAACCCTTGGGGGATGTCCGACTACTGATGTAGGTCCAATTCCTGGTGGATCAGGCTTAAAGCGGCAGTCAGACATCCCTCTCACAATCCAGGATTGTTGGCTCCTAATTGCTTGCCTGTCTGCTGGCCTGATCACCCCTAACCATCTCTGCCTGCTGTCCTAATTCCATCTGACTGCCTCTGCCTTTCAGCCTGATCGCCCCTTAATTGCCCTTCCCTGCTGGCCTGATTGCCCTCTAACTGCCCTCCCTTGCTGGCCTGATTGCACCTAACTGCTCCCCCTTGCCAGCCAGATTTCCCCTTAACTGCTCCACCTTGCCAGCCTGGTCACCCCTAACCACCTTTGCCTTGGCCCCTGCCACCTTGGTTTTGTCCAGAAGGACTCTGAAAGATGTCTGGTTTAATTAGCATATTACCCTATTATTAGTATAGATGTGTGTGTATGTGTTATTTTTTTAAGTTGTATTTTTCCTATAATTTATTCCTATTTTTGTTATCTTTAAACGAAATCCTTCACCTTTGATGGTTTCAAAAGAAACTATTTTTTCAATACAAATGCCTTAAACATACAAATTAAAGCAGATACATTCATAGTGATGTATCTCCAACTTCGTTGCTCAGTACTAAGTCCATTACTGTAAGTCATATGGCCATACCTTAAGCCTATGGGATGTGGGTGTACATTTTTATCACAGGGAGAGGCAGCAAATATTTTGAACAGTTTCTACAGTCTAAATGGAAGAATAAAATAATAACAAAGACAATTTTGTTGAATGTGCTTAAGGAAACTGGTGAGTTGCAGACATATAAAAACATATATCTGTGTAAAAAATGGTAAGAATAGGAATAGTGGAAGGAGAGACATTATATGTCCATAGGTGATTAAAAAAAATCGAATGATGTTTTCCTCTCATCATTATCTACTTTATGATGACTACCAGGTAATTACATAAACTAAAAGTACAAGCTATCATTAAAAAAGGTTTAGATGATCCTCATACTTCACTATGATACAGATTGCAATAAAATTTAGATAATTTTAAGATAACAGTTGTGTTGAATTCTTAAAATATTATTTCATTATCCAAACTATTTGAGATTACCTTCACCAAATGTCTGACAAGTATATCCATAAATTCATCCCTGTTAGATAAAAAAAGTTGATAACAAAATAAAACAACAAAAGAGATATAGCAATATTTAAAATCAGTTAAAATATCCTCGTTTAGCTAATGATCAGGTCTGTTCATTTTTCTTTCCAACAGAATTTTTATTCAAAAAACTTTGGGAAATAACTATTTATTTCTGAAAAAACAGTACTGAAAATTCTTTTCCATCTTTATTGAGATAT
This sequence comes from Antrozous pallidus, assembly GCA_027563665.1. NCBI lineage: Eukaryota > Metazoa > Chordata > Mammalia > Chiroptera > Vespertilionidae > Antrozous > Antrozous pallidus. The sequence goes on along the minus strand of CM050514.1, from coordinate 15,927,392 downwards.
AATTAACATATAATACTAGGTAAATTTAAGATGGAAAATTATTGATTTGAACATTTTTATATTATAAGTGATTACCTGTGTAGTGCTAGGTAATACCACCATCACCCCACATAATTATTTTTAGTGTAGTGAGATTATTTAAGAACTATATTATTTAAGAGCTCACTTAAGAAAAGATCTCCTATCTTCTGATGGAAATAGATTAAAATGTTAGAAGATAAACAAATGGACACACAGATGATAGACAGACAGATATGGTGGCAATGTCATTTATTAAGATTTTCTTAGCTTGTCTCCCTTGATATCAAGACATGCATTCATCACCATGATATAACATGTAAACAGAACGCTGGAAACAACTTCTGTGTAAGTGAAATATTTCTCCTGGACACATTGGCATGAAGATCTTACCAAACAAACACCCACAAATTTGGCAATGACCACCTACTGTCATTAATCTATACTAAAATAAGTAATAATATTGGGAAGGAAACCTATATCTAATTCAAGTTTATATTCACATTTATTATATGTCAATATGTAAATTCTTAAAAGCTCTTAATGTATTTTTATTAACTTCGTTAATTATTTTTTAAGATTTACTGCTCATCAACCACAGAGTGGGAATTCAAGCTGTTTGCCATAAAAGAAGAATAAAATGCAAATTGCATTTGTTTTTATGGAGCCTATAGTGTATGAAGATAGAAATAACTGCACAAAATAACAATAAAAAGTGCTTAGTCAACAAACTAAATTAATGACTTCCTAAATGGACATTAAAATATCTTATTTTTAATTAATGAACTCCCCCTTGATAAAGTACTTTTTCTGTGGTGCTCAAAACATTGAAATTACAGTCAGTATATCATGAAAATAAATTGCTGGGTATTATAAACATATAAAAGTTAGGTAGACTATAATTGTGTTTGGTTTAATTTTTTTCATTTTAGTAGTTAGCTAGCCAGCCAGACGATAATCAGGGTGGCTATATAATATAGCATATAGTGTGAGAAAACATTATTTTTGAAAAATTTTTGGACTATTTTTATTTTATAATTTTAAATGGTATGACCCAGATGGCAGCCCTGGTGAAAACTGAAGCTCTCTCTGAATAGGCATAGAATTTCAGAGTGGAACATTTCAAAAGTCTGTGGCCATTCAAACTTTCCTTCTGCCTCCCACTAACAAACTGGGGACATTCATCGACACTACTGTCTCTTTGTTCTCCAAGATGCTGGTTACAATTTACTTCAGAAAGACATGAAGGACTTTTCTTGACAATAGCTACAGTGAGAGAAGATTGCACCTTTATCTGTCTTTTTTTGTAAGATAAATGGAGCAGGTGTAGTGAAATTAATGAAGCAACTGCCAAATTGTAGGGGTCATTGGTGTGTTGAAAGCTATAAATTAGCCAGGTCTTGTGGGAAATTACCCTCTACCTCTATTGAGATCCTGCCATTTCTAAATTCAAGTTCAAGACAAGAGAAAAAGCAATTTAAAAGTGGGGAAGAAAAGTGCAAGTTAACTTTCATTATTTGAGAATAATTCTAACTGAAAAACTCATACTGGTCGGTGTGTTTCTAAATATTAACTCTATAGCGAAGCCTACAATAATAAATATAGTTAAATTTAATTTATTCCATAGAAGAAAATATAGTTTGTGCTTTATTAAAACCATATTTCTATTGGTAGTATGTGTTTTAAATTAATAGGAGTGCACTATAAACTGGTGTTCACAGAGATACTGATTTGTTAAACTCATTAAATCTAATCTTTTTCAGGGAATTGTTACAGTACAAGTGTATGGATTTAAATTCTTTTTACATTTAAATACGAAAACACAGAATGCACTTCTTTTACTTTTTACTGCAGACTCTTTGTCATTGCTAAACAATGAAAGCAATCTAAAGTTGATGATAATAATTGTGAACAGTTGCATCAGGCTTTTGTTAGCAGGCTTGAATTCTATTGCAATGAGCTGACTTTGGGGAAGTCATGAAATTGTTCATTGAAGGCATTTAGCAATTGCATGAGCCTGGCCATATGACAAAGAAGTCAGTGGGATAAGTACCTATGAAGGTAATGCTAAAGACCTTTCAGAATCTTCTAGATCAGCAGTTTCATCCAGTGTTGATTCTGAGTGTAGTGACAAGCATGAGAGTTAGCTGATATGTCAGGAATCAGGTTGATGAATCTGAGTGACTATATTCAATTCCTCAGCAATTCTTTGGGAACCCTCGTTTACTCTGGATAAATGTTGCAGTTCAGCTTTAGTCCAGGGAATATAAGAAATCTAAGTATTATTAGGACCCTTAGAAGGCTTAATTTTAAAGGGACAGCTACTGATATGTTCAGAGGAGGAGGAAGAGGGCTCCAGAGACAGCAGCTGAGAGGGGAAGCAGAAGGTTTTAAAAATAATTTTATTTCTTTCTTTACACACTTGTTTTTTCCTCAGTTAGTCTTAAATTTTTATTCTGCAGAGACAAGTTTTGACTCCTCACAATATCAGGCAAAAGAGGCATTGCATTCAGTTTTGCATATTTCAGACTCTAGTTGTCCAATTCTGTTTTTAAAAGAGTAATTAGGGGGATTTCACAAATTCTGTATAATGGCCAGTATTATTCTTACTTTTGGTCATATCGGTCCATTTAATTAGAGATGTGTATGAGGAGATACCTGGTTTATGCATAAAAATCAATTGAGGTCCCTGGAGAGAGGGATCCTGAAGGTATTTCAATAACTGGGATCCATTTTTAAGGTTTTCTCTGGGCCCAAGCAGCCTGCCCACTAACGCTAGCTAGTTTCACTAAGAACAGTTTGGGCTGAAGGCATGAAGCAGCACAGTTTCAGAGAAACAATCTGAGCCTTAAGGGTCAACCGAAGGCTGAGCAGCACCATTTCAGAGACACAACCAGGTCTCAGGTCCCAGAGGAGTCGGGCTGGAAGCTGAGTAGGTTTCACTGAGACAGTCTGCTTCCTGCAGGAATCTGGCCAAAGGCTAACAAAGGCTGATTCCTGATGAGTCGGGCTGAAGTATGAAACAGATACTCACAGAAGAAGGGCTTCACAAAAAAGTGAAAAGTTCCTGAACAGATCCCAGATAAAATCTGGAGAGTTTCTAAATGAAAACAAAAAAAACAAAAACAAAAACAAAACAAAAAACAAACAAAAAACAAACAACAACAACAACAAAAAGCCAGAATCCAGGAGAAAGCCAACCCTGAAACCCCAAGGTTGGCAAGAAAACAGAGAGCTCAGTGGAATCTGTGGGTGCCACACCTGTTTGCTCACCAGCCTTAGAGCTTTAGGTGTTTTTTATTTAATATTAATTGTTGACATTATTACAGATGTCCCTTATTTTCTCTCTTTGCCCCCTCCTCCCAACTGCCCTCCCCACACTCTGGCCCTCACCGGGAATCTGTTAATCCTCATACAGGCCACTGAATATGTTGGCCATAAGCAAAAAGTCAGCCATATTTCTCCATTAGAATTAGTTTTATTTGAGAACAATAAGGAATTGCAACAGTGGCAAGCCACATCCATGTTCACTAAAACAAAGAAAATAATTTATAGAGAAAGTTATTGAATGGAGCAGAAAAGGGAAGTTGAGAAGGCTTGTACCATGCAGAGTTCCTCCTGTTGTGCTTTGCAATATACACAGGACATGAGCTCTCCACTCCTCCTTCTAGTCTCCCCACTTCACTTCAAATGAGGTCTCTGCTTATTGATTTTTCACTTGTTCATTTACTACATTCCTCTTACACTTTCCAGAAGTGATGAAGTGCATACTGTTTCCAATAATCAGTTACTCAAAACTACATTCAAAGGAAAATTGCCAAAAAGCTCCTCTATGGACAAGAGTATTTATTTATATACTAGAGGCCTGGTGCATGAATTCATGCACCAGTGGCATCTGACTGGCCATCCCTAATGGGGGCCATCAGAAAGGGATAGCAGGGGGCTAAGAACCACAGGCCCCTCCCTCAATCAGGGTGATGGGGACAATTGGGATTAGGGCCAGCCAAGGAGTAGGGGCCATGGGAGGTTGGCCAGCATTCTGGTCACTTGGCTTTCATATATACAGATATACAGGATAGGTTGCTGGATCCTAGGATACATACTTTTCTAATTTTGTTATATTCTTCTGGGCAATCTCCAGAATAGCTATATTGCTCCGCACACTCACTAGCACTATATTAGACACCGGTTCCCAAACATCTCTGGACTTATCAGATATACAGACTTCCCTTCTCTCTTCATTCACTATTTCTAATTTTCTTTTTAATATATTTTTATTTATTTTAAAGAGGAAGAGAGAGGGAAAGAGAGATTAAAAAAAAACATCAATGATGGGAATCATTGAATGGCTGCCTCTTGCACTCCCCCTTCTGGGGATCGAGCCCACAACTCTTCAGTCCTCAGGCCAATGCTCTAGCCACTGAGCCAAATAGGTAGGGCGTTATTTCTAATTTTCTAATATTTATTCCCAGTAAATAAAGGAATACTTTTTATATTTTAGAGACTAAACACTTTTTAGGCTTATATAGTACAATTTTTTTTCTTATGCTTTTACTTGTCTCTTATTCAGAACAGTTGATAGTTGAACAGAAATTCTTAATTTTTATGTATGTACTCAAATTCATAGTTTTGCTTATTATATATTCTTAATAAATAAGTTACCCAAATTTTCTTTGATTAAACTTGCAGTTTTCTCTTTTACATTTTGGCCATTAAATCATTTTTATATAGTATAGCATAAATATATAGCTCTAATGTTCTTTGAATGGTAACATTTTTTCTTAAATGATTCATTAAAAATTCATGTTTTTCCTACTGAGGATTGGTATCACTTTTAGCATGTTACAATTTTTCATGTGTACATGCATCTAAGCTTTCACATTATTTCATTGTTTGTCAACTTCACTCTCAGAACTATATAGTTATGATTGGTGATAATCAATTATTCATGGACCTTTAAACTTTAATCATCCATAAAATTTATAGGATAAATTATTTGAGGTCATCAGTAAAGCCCTGCTATTATTGTTATGAGGATTCTGTTTTACATATTACTCAATGTGGAAAAAATAAAGAATCATAATGTTAAATTGTTTCATTAAGAAGAAAATATAACTTCTCATTTATTTGCCTTTTTTATGTATAGCAATAAAGTTTTAAACTCTGCCAATTCTGTCAACTTCTATTGTCTTCTGCATTCTTTCTTTCAGCATCCTAATTCTCTATCTAACAACTTAGATCCTTCAACATCCAAACTGTCTGTTTACTGAGTAGGCCCCATCTTTCATCATTATCAAACCTCACTTACATGCAACCACAACTACCTTGCCACAAGCCACTGTTTTCCTGATGCAAGCCTGAAAAAGCCCAAATCATACCCACAGTAGGACAGCCAAATGTGTGTGGTTAAGAAAACATCACCACCTTGCTGAGTCTCCCTTTGAATCTGGAAATACTAATATCAGTTATACTTTTGTTGATGCCTTTCACCCCTACTGTATTTCCCAAGTCCATTAAACCTTTCACTTTCTTATTTCTTACGCCTCTGTCTTCAGGTGCCTCCTGCTTGACCTCACTCTCAACCGATGATCTTGCTTCTTATTTTACTGGGGGAAAAAAAAACTGTGCTTTACCTATTTTTTCTTCTGGAAAAGTTTTTACTCCAAGATATATGCAAAGTTTCTCATTCAATTCTTTCAGGCATCTGTTCAAATTTGTTGGATGAACATATAACAGTGCATTTATCTGTTTTATTTTTGTCACGATTTCCTGAAAGATGAACTATTTTTTAGTTTTAATCCTTTATAAACAATACATGTTTGTCAGTATATTTGAAAATCTTCCAGTACATTACTTAACTAAGCTATGTATCTTGTGTTATAGTTGAATTGCTGGGCTATGAGATATGGGATGGTTAAAAGTTGCCAGGTAGTGTAATTTATACTCCCACCAACAATGGATAAATGTTCCAAGAGTTCAAACATTTCACCAAGCTAAAGTTGTCCATTTAAGTTTTTTTTAAAAAAAAATGTTTTCCAATAATATAATAAATGGGTTTTAATTTCCAGTGCCATGATCACAAACACGTTTAGACACCTTTTCATACACTGATGGACCATTTGTACAACCTGTTTTGTCAGATACGTGTTCAAATCTTCAGTCTGTTTCCTTCTGTGGTTTTCAATCATTTTTATTGACTTGTAGATTACTTTTGTTATTGGTTCTTTATGTATTATAGTAGTTGGAAATGTTTCCCTTCAAATTGGGACTGGTCTCTTAAATTTTTGTTCTCTCTCTTTCAGTGATGCATTTTAATGATCATAAGAGCTTAGGTTATCAATCTTGGTACTCTCTTCAGTGTTTCTGCTATGATTAAAATGTTTAAGTACTCATTTGTTATCAGACTATTGTATTTCTTAGTTGAAATTATCTTCTAAATTATCTTCTGTATCATCCATTCGTTGGCAGGCATGAAAGTCTTTCAAACCAAAAATATGATTTGTAACTTAGCCAAATTCTGAAGTCCTGGTTTAGTAGAATGCATCAAAGTCTGGATTGTGGTTAGATACTGTGTCTCAGAATGGTTTATAAATCAAAATCGGCAAGCAATTGTCTCTTGTATATATTACTGTTAAACATTTATAATTGAAATAAAATAAAATAAATTAATAGTAGAATAAGAATCAAATATCTTATTAAAGACCATAAGCTTCTTTTCCAGTATTTTCTGATTTTTGAACTGACTCATGAAAGTTTATTGCATTTAAAGAGATAACACTTAAAGCATCATTTATCTATAAAATGTTCCCAGCAACTTTAAATGTGCAATTTCCCCCCACTCCTGATGTTTGAGTATAATCTCTTGTCTTCCCATTGTTTGTCTTAAGAAGTAAACCATAGTATTATTGTTGTTTAATTGAGAGCAACCCATATTTCACTTTTTTATGATATGAAAAAAATCTTTCAATTTTTAGGAATTGAGCTGTAAGACATCTGTATGTGCATGCATGTGTATGTTTATTCTGCAGTAAATTCACTCAATTTTTGAAACAGTTTTTTTTAATGTTTTTCTTTTTATTGAATACATTGAGTGACACTGGTTAACAAAATTATACAGTTGAATCAGATTTTTTATATCTGTTCTTATCTATTACCTCTTTATCCAATTATTATTTCCATTATATTTTTGTCTTGCTTCTTCAACCTGAGTATTTTCGATCTATTATCTATCTATCTATTACCTATCTACCATCTATCTATCCATGTATCTATCTATCTATGTATCTATCTATCTATCTAATGTACTAATTATTTTGTGTGTTGTCCCCCTGTTGATTACATACTTTTAGCTAACTTTGTTAGTGTAGGTAGCTGATTAGTTAAGAAAGGGAGCAAACTGAATCAGATATAAAGCCTGATTTACTAGGAAGTGGCAGCATTCACAGGCTCTCCAGGGTATAGCCACATTGCCCCACCAAGGGGTTAATATCTAGGCAGAAAGAATTGGCTTTACAATCTCCAGCCAGGGTCCAGTTTTCCAGAGTATGTTGGTGTTTCTTTCTCCCTTGAACTTGATATAGAACAGGCAAATATCTTTACAATCTATACTTGTTCCATGAATCTAAACCCTTCTCACCCTCAGAGCCCTTGTAACCCATCCTACCACCAGCCCAGTGCCATTTATATTAACTCACCTTTAAAAGTCACAAGAATCTTGTCTATTATTTTTCAGATCTTTGCATCTATTTTATTCTCTAGATTAAGTCAAGGAGAATACACTAACACTCCATGTTTGTCTGTCATATTGATAGAAATTATTTAAATAATATTTATGGAGTAAATTATACTAGCCATGGAAAGTAAAGAATAATAAGTCAGGTATGCTTCTATACATGTACTTTAAATCAAGCTTTTGAAGAACCAGATACTTGTGATAACTTATAAACAGAGGACACAAAATTCCATTGCAGAAACTTCTTTATCCCATACATACTTTAAATAAGTACTGCTAACCAGTTACAAAAATTACATATTCAATAACTTCAAACACAAAAAGGGATAATTACAGTCTAAATGTTCTAAGAATATAGGGAATCAAATTTGTTACTTCTGTACTCTTTTTTTTTTTGAATGGTTAATAGTTCCAAAATATGTCATTAGAGATTATTCTAATAAAGAGTAATATACAAATTGACCATACCTCCGATCAAGCCATGCCCACCAGCCAATCAGGAGCAAATTATGCAAATAAATCCCAACAAAGATGGCTGCCTCCACTGAGAGCAGGAGAGAGGCTTGGGTTTCCTCAGCAATGGAGGAAGCCAAACTTTCTACCTGCTGTTGCCAGCCTAGGCCTCCACTCAATGCTATAAAGTTTCAATTATCTCAACAGAAATGGCGGCAGCCACGGAGCTGGAGAGAGAAGCCACGGAGCTGTTGCCGTGGTGATGGAGGAAGCCAAACTTCTGCAGCCCTAGCCTAGGCCTCCACTCTAGGCTACAAAGTTTCAAACAGAAATGGCTATCACCACAGAGCAAGCAGAAGGCTTGGCTCCAATCCAGTGTAGTGGAGTGAGTTTTCAATAGTAGAACATAAATTAATCCCAGATTACAGGGCCTCTGCTTGGGTCGCTGGAGTGCATGGCCAGCCTGCAAACCACCATAGGCCCCTTTCTCAGGCTTCCCCACACCCTGAGGGAATCCCCACGCTGATCCAGGACACCCTTCAGGGCAAACCAGCTGGTCCCCACTCATGCTATACTATTTAATAAAAGAGTAATATCCTCTATCCTGTTTAATAATAAAAGAGTAATATGCAGATTGACCATCACTCCAACACACAGGAGGGCTGCTCCCATGTGGTCAAAGATCCTGCCTCCATATGGACACAAGATGGCCACCACAAGATGGCTAACAGGGGAGCACAGTAGGAGGTTCCAGGCCTGCAAGGGAGGACAGTTGTGGTCCATCAGGCCAGCAGGAGAGGGCAATTGGGGTAGACCAGGCTTGCAAAGAAGGGCAGTTGGGGGCAATCAAGCCTGCAAGGGAGGACAGTTAGGGATGACCAGGCCAGTAGAAGAAGGAAGTTGGGGGCAAAAAGGCTGGCAGGGGAGCAGTTAAACATCAATTAGGCTGGCAGGGTAGTGGTTAGGGGGTGATAAGGCTGGCAGGCAGAAGTGGTTAGGGGCAATCAAGGAGGCAAGCAGGTGAGCATTTTGGAGCCAGCAGTCCTGGATTGTGAGAAGGATGTCTGACTGCCTGTTGCGGACCTAAACAGGCAGTCACACATCCCTCAAGAGGTCCCAGATTGGAGAGGGTGCAGGCTGGGCTGAAGGACAACCCCCCTGTCCCTGTGCACAAATTTTGTGCACTGGGCCTCTAGTGTATATAGATAAAAGGCTAATATGCAAAGTGTTCCCTCAGGAGTTCCACTGACTGGGAGTTCAATAGCTTGCTATGAAGTGCACAGAGGGAAGCATGGAATGAAGGAAGGCCCCAGTCAGCCACTGGCAGCCAGAGAAGGGAGGCCCCAGCTGACAGCTACAAGGCCCCTGTCAGTCTTAATTGCCAGCCAGGCCTGGGAACCGTACTTGTGCAAGAATTTCATGCCCTGGGCCTCTAGTATTTCTGTATAACCCTTTATATTTACTTTATAAAACTTTCCATGTACTTTTTACATTAATTGTATTATTAGTGATTAACTCTAGTGAATTATATGTGGCAAACATTTGATTTGATATAGTTGTAATTTGAAAGAATAAATATAAAAATAAGTTGTGTTATTCTTTTCCAAATATGAGAAAATTCAGTGAAATAATAGTACTATAAAATGATGACAGAGATTTTCTGTCTTCCATGTTTTAAAATATATGCTTAAATGCATCCTTTATTATTTTAGAGTTATTCTGAACTTTTAAATATTAAATCTGAATATTCTGACTTTCTCAACTTTTATTACAGTGTCCACAGATTATTTTATGGTTTGCATATTTCCAAATTCAAAAGTAATTTCTCTATTGTTTTTATCTAAAATTGGAAGTATTCAAGCAGGAACACTCTTTACTGAGAATGTTCCCTAAGAGACTTTTACTGATTTTGTTTTGTTTTAAAAAGATGGGATATTCTAACTCTTCAGTTCCATATTATTTCCTTGATGAAAACAACTGTCTTTATTCAATGATGCAGAAAATATTTAGTTTTCTCTTAAATTCATAGATCCCTGTTGAGATATAAATGAATTGGATCTAGTCTTGGAAGATTAACATTTCAATTTTTATAAATGTCCCCTTATTAATCTCTTCTTGTTTTTCATAAGATACCTGCATGAATACTAAGTTGACAACTTTTACCTTAATAGTATTCATAGCTGCTGATAACAGATAAATCAGGATACAGTATCTTTAATAAAGTAACATAATATAAGAATTACCAAGGTATGTGCTCATGACAGCACAGGATTAATAAAGAAATCCCCAAGTAACCTAGTGAGGTAGTAATATACTAGTTATAGTGACCAGAGTATGTAAAATGTCCAAAGCTGCAGGGTAAAAGGGAAAATCTGGAGGTGAATAAGGCTGTCAGATTACAAATTCTCAATTGCTCTAGTCTAACACAAGGTGATGGTAAAACTTAACACTATTTTTTAACCAGAAATTAATTCTATACTGTATGTAGAAAGGGTTTTATTTTTTTTCCCTATTTCATTTTCCTCCTTAATAACACACCAATTCCTGAATTTAATCAAAGCTTCAACATTGCTGGAGGGTGATCTTTCCATGATCACTATGCCTGTATTTAAGCTTTAGGATAAAGCTGATGCTAGGGTGTGTCATTATCTGAGATACACACCAGATCAAAGGTTTAAGAGAGGGACAGGGCAGGAGCCTGAGTTCTGCGACAATGCCTTGGGAATTATTATTTAGATTCTCATACAAACCAAAGTTACTACAAAGAAAACCAAACAAGTGATAAAAGGGGGGCTTTCTGTGGTTGATGCTTGGCCAAATGCCAGTTGAGCAAAATTTAAATGAGCAATTCATAATAAAAACTTCCTACATTCTAGGTAGGATTAAAAGAGGGGCGAGTTAACGTAAGATAGTTTTTTAAAAGGAAAAAAGAAAAATTAAAATAAATGGAATAAAATTAAGGGATGAATACCACTTCTCTAGTTTTGCCTTAGAAATGTCACTCCAAACAACCCCAAAATATTTTAACAGAATAAATATTATTGTCGAAAATTTTCAAGTTATATAAATCAACAATCCCCTTCCAACTTCCATTTTTATTCTGTCATTACTCTTACTTAGCACAGGTTACTATGAACTATTCTAGTCCTGTTTCTGTGCACCAGCTATGAAAATGCTTATTTAGATTTATATAGATAGATCCATATACTGTGAATCTTAATATTTAACAAATCCATTATTGGTAGTTAATTAGCTTCATTCTAAAATTTCATTGCTTAAAACTGCAACGAATATTTTTGTCTATATATGTCCAATGGCAGTGTTTCTTTTAGATTGATTCTTAAAGGGGGATAACTTAAAAAGGGATTTCAAATCAGTCACTAAATCTGTATCTTTTAGAATTTTTAAAATGTTTTCGTGTATTTTCTCTAGAAAATCGGGGCACCTAAATGAAAGGAGAAATGATAATTTAAAAGCAATGTGCAAAAAATAACTGTACTTCTAAAAACCAAAGGAAATATTATAGAATTATATTGATCCCCCAATATGACATAATCTATGTTCTTTTTATGGATTATGACATGAGAAATTTGTGTGTGTGTGTGTGTGTGTGTGTGTGTGTGTGTGTGTGTGTGTGTATGTGTGTGTACAGAGAAAGAAAATCAATTTAAAAAATTGGGGGCACATAATCTTTTTCTTCAGAGACTTAACATTTCATTTATTCCCAAATATTAATTTTGTTCTACTGAAAATGCTTCTTATGAATGAAATATAATACACTTTGCAATACAAAATAAAAACTAATTTGGAGTCAACAATAGAATAATCACTCGGTTGACCAAATACCTTTTCAGAATTAGCATATAGCAAGAATAAATTTCATCCTTCCTGAGAATAAGGAAACATCTACCTCTGTTCTTATCTTTTCTTAGATCAAGTATCCAGATAAATAGACATTTATATGTTTTGATATGATAAAAATAACAATTATTTATACTGCTTTCTCTGTGATGAACTGAAGGAGCAGTTGGTAATGCTACATTCATCCAGCTTTTATTAATAGATTGTCTGTGTTATTCAATGCTTGACTTAGTTAAATACCGCCAATGGCATTTTACTGAAGTTCCCTTCTGGATAGTGGCATTACATTTTGAGAAAATTATTCTATAGAGGTTTGTAAAAAGAGGCTAAGACTTCTTAAATTCAATCTCAAGGAAATTAAATAATTAAAATGTGCACGATTTATATAAGGCTTAGCATATTTGAAAACAAAATTAACAAATTTATATTTACATTTGGTATTTTTACTTGACTTTCCAAAATAGAAAATCATAGTGCTTCTAGCATTTTAAAGTTAATGTAAAGAAAGAATTGATGTGTGAAAGTAAAAACTCCTCAAGTAAAATTAATCAAAGTGTCTCTAGCTAGTACCCGTCTCATTGGTAAGGATAGAGGCAGCTCAAGGCAAGATACCCAATTGTGAGGTGTGTGGTCACCCTCCAGAGATTCATTTTCAAAAAATGTGACATCCTTTCCAGTGATCAGTATTGAAATCAAAATATAGCTCCCAGATTTCAGCTTAGGGAAGTCAGTTGAGGGAAATATGGGAAATGTTTCTTTACTAACTGAAAGTAGAAGATAGAAAAATGTTTTTGCTGTATGCAATTCTATGATCAAATGGTCACTAAAAATACAGAGCCATCTCTCTATATAAAACCCTAATATGTAAATAGACTGAACAGCAGAACAACCAAACAATTGAACAATTGGTTACTCTGACGTGTGCTGACCACCAGAGGCCACACACGGAGCATGGCAGGCCTCAGCTGCGGCAGGGGCGTGTGCAAACATTACTGGCATTGGCTGTGGTGGGATGATGGAACAGGTGAGCAGGGGCATCAGACCAAGGAAGGGTGCTGGTCGCTGTCATTGGGGCAAGCCTCTGGTAGTTACTGAAAATTATTTGCTCCTACACACCACAGTCCCACCGACTGCTTGCACCCGCTGCAGGCACCAGCCCTACTTGCACCCACTACCAGCACCAGCCCCGCTTGCACACACAACCAGCACCAGAACAGCCGCTTTTATACACTGCTGGTGCCAGTCCCAAACACTTGGCACTGTCAGTGGGTGTGAGCAGCAGCTGCCAGCCCTATCATGCCTGAGGGCTTCTCTACCTACCCCTGCTCCTGAGGGGTGATGAAGGCAGCAGCTACTGCTCATACCCACTGATGGTACCGGCCCTGCTGTTGGCATAGCCCCAAACACTCTGCCATCAATGGCTATGAGTGAGGCCAGCAGTGGTGAGAGCGGGCCTGCCAGCAGATAGGGGACCAGGGCCCACAGTGAGAGGGACTGGGCAGGGACACGGAGGATGGGCCAAGTTCTTTTCAAGGTGCACAAAGGCCCCTAGTCCTATATAATAAAAAGCTAATATGCAAATTGACCAAACAGCAGAAAAACTGGTTGCTATGATGCAAACTGACCACCAGGGGACAGATGCTCAATGCAGAAGCTGTCCCCTGGTAGCCAGTGTACTCTCACAGCGGGAGTGCCTCTCAGCCAGAAGCTGAGCTCACTCTGGTGAGTGCAGCGGTGGGGAGCAGGCCTAAGCTGGCAGTAGGTCATCTCCCAAGGGCTCCTGGACTGCAGGAGGGTGCAGGTCAGGCTGAGGGACAATTCCCCGCCAGTACATGGATTTCATTCACCGGGCCTCTAGTAACAGTATAAAGGAAAAACACACACACACAAACACACACACTCACACATATAGCATTTTCTTCTTCCACTCCTTAGGCTCAATTTAAAAGTTTTGCTTTCCTAACTAAAAACAATCTCATTCATTGATAGAGGTGGTTATACCCCAAGGCGTCACAAGCTGGATATAATTTGGCAACCCCAGTGTTATTCATACAGCCAAACAGTATCTTTTGCATTTTTATATGAAGGGAAAAAACTATGTAAAAAGAGAGAAAGGAAAAACATAAGAGTTGTTTTGAACATATAATAGTTGTAAAAATAGAGGAACAGCTAGAATTTTTTATAGAAACATTTAAATATTTCTGAGAATATGCACTTTTATCATGAAATGCTAGCTAATAAAAATATGAATTTATGTGCATATCTCTCTTGAAGAGCCTTTAAAAGGAGCTCTAATTCACTTATGTCTTAGTCAGATCTTGAATAGTTTGTACTACATTAGACTATTGTATTTGCAAAATTATTAATAAGTAGAACTGACACATTATTCATGTTTATTGAATCAGAAGTTATGAACAAAATTTTCTCTATTTTACTATCACCATAAGTGGCAGGTGCTGATTACCTTTATTTATAGAAAACAAAACTAGAAAATAATTTTCAAGATTTAAAAAATCAAATAAACAGTTAAATCTTTTTTGAATTTTAAAGAATAACCTGCATAGCACATCAGTATTTATATTAATCGGATATTTAATGGATACCTGACATTGAATTTTTTAAATACATTGTTTCTCTATAAACCAGTCAATACTATTTTGGGAAGTCCCTTAACATTTGAAACATTTTCCAATCAAGAAAAATACTTTATCCACTTGTCTTCTCATACACTGCATTTTCCTCAGTGTACTGTTACTTGATTCTTTGGCCTTTTCTTCTTGAGCTGTTTTGATGGCTCTTCCTCATATCCAAGATCCCAATAACACCCAAGTGCTCCAAGGAAAAATCTGCCTACTTCTCCCAAGTTTATCTAGAGACTCAGTGAGGTGTGATACAGACGACTTCACAACATCTAGAGACTTTAACTGCTCTCCATACCTTGAATGTCCACACCTTTATCTCAACAGCTCAGAAACCTCCATCATATCATAATCATATCTCACTGCTTACTCAGTATCTCCATGTCAATACATAATGACTAAATCAACAATTCAACTCGCTTTACCATAACAATTACCTTTCTACCTGCATTTTTCTTCCTTTGAATTCATCAAAACTTAATTATTTTAATTTATTCGGCTAAAAACAGTCCAGTCATCAGTGACTTATTTTGCTCTCATTCACAATGTGAAAAGTCCACAAATCCTGTTGACATAGACAGAGTTGTGTCCCCCAAAATTAATATTTTAAATTTGTAACCCACAATGTAACTATCTGTACATACAAATTTTAGGAAGGCAATTAAGGGAAAATGAGGTCATAAGCATGGTATCCTAATCTGATATAGCTGGTGTCCACATAAAAAGAAAAATAGATACTACAGATAAGAGCAAAAGAGTGACTCCCACTTTACAGGTTCACTATGAAGATTTTTTCTCTTTCTAATAATCCAGAATAATCTTATTTTAGGCTCCAAACCTTCATTATATCTATAAAGTCTCTTTTGCCATAAAATGTAACAAATTTAGAAGTTTTAGATATTTGAGCCTGGATATGTTGGGGGATACATTATTTTACCTACCACAGATTTGTGAGTGTGTGTATGTGTGTGTGTATATATATATATATATATATATATATATATATACATTACAATGCAATGCCTGCTTGAGATTCAATTAAAATTAGTAAATATTTAATAAAACTTGAATATTCAACTTTTACAAAAACCTCAGTTTAACATTGAAAAGTCAATTTAACATATTCCAGTAGTGTTTAAAATAAAACTGCAAATTAAACAGTTACATTTTGTTGTAACTTACTGCTCAAATATTTTAGATTCATTTTAGTACTATCATTTGTCTTAGAAGCTCCAAGAATTATAACCAAATTTAGTGCTTCACATTGTTGCCAAGGAACTTATAATCTACTAAAAGGCATAAAGAAAGATCAGAAATTATTATAAAACACTAAGTGCTATGAACAGCTTATAATTTTAATATCATAAGAACTGATGGGAAGAATGAGGGAAAGTTTTATCAAGAAATGTGATTTGAATTAAAATAATTTCAATAAGTTGTCTTCTAGGGAAGACATCAGTAGAGTAAAATATGAAAAAGATGTAGACATAAAAAAATACAGAGTTTGTTTGAAGAACAGGGAAAATTTGTGATTTTTTCTGAAGGAAAAAAAAGCATAAATAGATGCCTAGCCACTATGGCTCAGCAGTTGAGCACTGACCCATGAACCAAGAGGTCACAGGTCAATCCCTGATCAGGGCTCATGCCGGTTATGATTTCAATCCCCAGTGTGAGGCACACAGGAGGCAGACTATCAAATATCCTCTCCCATCATTGATATTTCTGTCTCTCTTCCTCTATAAAATCAACACACACACACACACACACACACACACACACACACACACACACACACACTAGAGGCCCAGTGCATGAAATCCGTGCATGGGAAGAGGGGTGTTGTGTCCCTCAGCACAGCCAGCACCCTCTCCAATCTGGAACCTACTGGGATCAGGCTTAAACAGATAGTCAGACATCCCTCTCACAATACAGGACTGCTAGCTCCCAACTGCTTACCAGCCTGCCTGCCTGATTATCCCAAACTGCTTCCGCTTGCCACCCTGATTACCCTCTAACCATTCCCCTGCCAGCCTGGTCAATGGCTAACTCCTCCCCTGCTGACCCAATTCCCCTTAACTGCTCTCCCCTGCCAGCCTGGTCACCCCTAACTGCCCTCCTCTGATGGCCTGCTCATGCCTAACTGCCCTCTCCTCCTGGCCTGCCCCCTCAACTGCCCTCTCCTGCAGACCTGGTAGCCTCCAACTGCCCCCCCCCTGCATGTCTGGTCCCTCAACTGCCCTCTACTGCCAACTTGGTCACCCCTGCTGCCTGATCACCACCAACCTTCCTCCCCTGCTGGCCTGGTTCTCTCCAGTTGCCCTCTCTTGAAGGCCTGGTCACCCCCAACTGCCTTCCCTTGCAGGCCTGGTCCCTCTCAACTGCCCTCCCCTGCTGGCCATCTTGTGGTAGCCATCTTGTGTTCTCATGCTGGTGGCCATCTTTGACCACATGGGGGCAGCCATCTTGTGTGTTGGAGTGATAGTCAATTTGCATATTACTATTTTATTACATAGGATATATATGTGTGTGTGTGTGTGTGTGTGTGTGTGTGTGTGTGTGTGTATGAATAGAGACAAAAGAGTGTAAGTCTATAAACAAAAACACTGTTATTTATTTACTGACCACAAAAATTAAAAAAAATAAAACTTATTTAACCTATTAGTTAACAACAAGTGTTTTTTGGCAGGAAAGCTTGGGAGTGGCAGTGGGGTTTTGCTGATTTTAATGACGTGTTCGAGGAAGACCTTTCAGAGAACAAAATATTTAAAAGCATATCTGAAGCAACATGAAGGACTGAGCCATGTTGGTTTCTGAAGAAAAGTCTTCCTGGGGTTGCGGGGAAGGGGTATGCAAGTATCTGAGATGATGTGGGTCACAAGCAGGTTCAATTTATTTAGAAAAACAGAAAAAAAGGCTTTTTTGCAAGGGACAGAAAGATCATGTGTTGTGGAAATAATAGGCTGTTATTGAGATACCTGATTTGGAGATGTTCTTTTAAAAAAAAAGATTCTAGAAACAATATGTAGTGTGTGAAGTTGAACCGGCAGAAGCAGGAGACATGTTAGGGATCTACTACGCTAATCTTGTGGAGAAGCATAACATCTGTACTTGCAGATGTGGTGATATAACGGATGTCGAACAGAAAGTTAAACACTATAAAAGACCAATTGAGAGGAGACAGAAAGGAAGAAACAGGACTAAAAATCAGTACAGAATTTCCAAGTTTAAGTAAATGAAAGCAAGTTAGGATGGAACCCTCATTCAGGAAAGATAGAACATACTTCAGTTAAAATGATTTAATATGAATTGTGATCTGTATATTGTATCTGCCTCATATTCTTGCCTGCATGCAAGTTCTTGGCTTAATTCACATAGAAGTATCTGCAATAACGACTCATGTTAGCACCTGCAAAATTTCACCAGGGAAGCTATTATCCGAAATCTTGAGCTGCAACTCCTCAGGACTCCTTCATGAGTTGGGGATTTCAACTATCTTCTCTCTGAGTACATGAATTTTAAAGTGAAATAACCAATCACTAATGCAATTTTATGCCACAAATGATTTGAACAATTTATATAGAAAATAATTTTTCAGAAAGAATCAATAAGATCAGAAGAAGGCACAGAGCACAGAGTAGTAGTTTTAATCTAAAGAGATAGAGGTGGGATCAGGACGCCAGGAGCTGAGTTGCACATTTGAATTTTAGCTCACTGGCAGTCTAAATGAAAAGGTTAAGAAAAACAATAATGTTTTCATTGCTTACAGAGTAAAAACATTATGTTTTAGAGAAGCTAAGGTTTCCACAAATTATTCCTGATTTTTTTTGGGGGGCGGGGGCGGGGGCAGGAGAGGGGACAGGTCCTTTACATCAGCGACAACAAATAGCACAATGCTCAATGGCCTCAACCACATTTCCTCAACAAAAGTAATTGTTGGTTTTGGAATCTGATCTTTATAAATCTTTTGAAGAAACAAATAAGACTATGACACAAAAGTGAAATCAGATAAACTTGAGGAATAGAAGCCAACAAAAATAAGAAAATAATCTACCACTATTGTGGGTTAAAAAAAAATCCAAAATCAATTTACAAATAGCATGAAACTTCACAGCTTTCCAATAGTCCAGTTTATTCCTCTCCTGTGGAATAGATGGACTATTTGGAATAATATAGCCTCTGCTATTGGCAGGTTTGGCATACAGCTTTTTGGTCTATTTTTTTTTCTCAAGGGCTTAGGAGAATCCCAAAAATTTTGCTACAATTATATTTCTTATTATGCAGGGCAGATAGCCAACACTATTCAGCTACTTTTGCTTCCATATTGATAAGCTAATGGTCACCCAACAAACTTGTCCTAAGGCACTTAAAATATGTAGATACAAACTAGAAAGATTAAGAATTTATTTGTTCATTTCTATGCTTATTGTTTTTCTGATAATCTTTTCCTCTGGATTCATTTTTCTTCTTGCTGATTTACATACTTCCATAATCCATTGAATAATGTAATTGGTACATTTCTTACTGTTTATTTTAGCAATGTCTTTTATTATTGTCAAGTTTTATAATTTTCTTATTATTAATGTCAGTTATTATTCCCCCTAAAAATCTAGATCTGAATATGGATAATCACTTATACAGCCTTGATTCTTCCACTGAAAACAAAACTTTTATCAGTGCCTTGGAGACTGAAATGCTGAAAATAGTATAAGTATGAATTTTTCAAAAGAGGAATAGATGCCAAGACTTAAAGGAAGAATGCTCTTACATAATTATATAACTCATCGCTTTCTTTAGGAGAATTACACCTAAAACTTAGGTATAGAACAGCTTTAAAATTAGATCAAATGCATGAACGTTTGTGCAGATTCAACAAAAAGGTTAGCATTTACCAGACTCAGCTTATGAGCTGCACACAGCTATTTTACATTTTGGAGGGTTTCCAATATTACTACTTACCTAAATGACATTTGAGGTGGTGGCACTTAAAGAGGTACATGCAATATAGTACTTAATTCATGACATCTACCAGGCAGAAAATACTTTATTAGCTGGTCCTGTTCTATGAATATAAATGGGTTTTTTCCCATGGTTAGGAAAATTGGCTCTTCAACTATATTTAAAGATAGAGTTAACTGGGTCTATCTAGCAAATTAGAGTAGGTCTCTTTGCATAAATTATGGCTTAAATTGGAAATGGTACTTAAGTCTAGTGATTTTTGACCCTAGCTATCATGTTCAGGTCAGGAAAAAAGATCTTACCATACAGTTTGTAGAGACCCTGGAGTTTAACCACTTTGTTTCAAAGCATTAGGTAACTCTCTCTCTCCCCGCCCCCTCTCTCTCTCTCTCTCTCTCTCTCTCTCTCTCTCTCTTTCTCTCTCTCATAAATGAATTCCTTAAATGTCAGGGGTTTAGCACTCATATAATAGGATCTTAAGGAAATTGTTTTCCTTCGAAGTACCGAATTTCTGACTCTCACACTCTCTTTGGTTCATAATGCTAATAGTTATTAGCCATTATTCTATTACTGATTTTCTTAGCATGCATTAGAGATCTAGGGCTCTAGTATTCTAAATGCGGTGGTAAAAAAAAAAAAAACATGATGTTACTTCCTTTCATCAAAAATATTCCAAGCTAGGAAGAACGATGGAGGTAAAGATATCGGTAAATAGAGATTACCAAGGTTTACTTAAATAATGATAAAGTACCCATGATTCATGTGTGTAAAATGCAGATACTGAAACAAATTTTGGCTTTCCCAGTAAACAGGAGGAGAAATGGTTGCCACATAAAAAAAGTATATGATGATAATCTATCTCTAACTAATGAGTACATCACAAATATTTCTTTTGCATCCTACTGTTGCAATGATATCTTGCAGAGCCCTGCTCTTGGAATATAAAATACAAAAATTATGAAACAGAATACTTAAGTTTATAATTTAAAATCAAAGCAATTTTCTTGGCAAATGAAAATTTAAAAAAATAATTATATGTTCATGATTCTGCCTTCTTTTCTCTTTTTAAATGTAAACTGGAGAGAAATTTCATAATCATTAGCTATCTGTACACATGAAAAGTGTACACAACACATATGCAGGCATATGTGTGCACACATACACGCTGATCATGAACATTTAATTATCCAACAACTGGCTCACTATCCGGCTAGCCTAATTATATTTGGTATCTGGGCTATAAATAAAAATAAACTATAATTGAAGTGCCTGCAGTTAAATGTGTGTTAGGTATGCCACGCCATGTCTTCACTCTTGCAATTTATTCTTTCTTAATTATAGAATTTGCAAAATTAGAGAAATGATTCCTAGCTCATTAAGGAGTCTGAGGTGTTGATCTATTAAGAAAATTACAAATTTGCTATGCTCTTATTTTACCTTGTTCCAATATGGTCCATGTGATGGATTTTGAGCACTGCGCATCTATCATTACTGTTTTGCCGTTAGGTTGATAATCCCATTAAAATACGTAGTTATGTCACTTTTGATAAGTTACAGTACAAATTTGTTTAAATAGAGTTCCTAATATGAATACTGCAAGTTGTTCTATTATTGCTTCCCATTATATATAAATTTTCTTTTATTATAATTTATCACTTAACAATCTTGTTTTTACTTTATACCAATCTTATGAAAACCTGAGTTAAAATTTTTTTGTTTATGTATTTTTATGAAAAAATATACATATATTCACAATCACTAGGTGTTATGAAAAGTTTAAAAATATTCAATGAGACATTATAGGAAATTAAATTTTGTTTACTACTTGAGTAATCTGAGTATTAAAATATTTTTCAATCAAATTATTTTTTAATATATGGCAATGTCAAGTAATCTTGACAGGTGCAGATTAGTGGACTCTTATATTTTTTGGAGATACATTTTTTTAAGAAGAAAGAATTCTTACAGATGTATGCAAACAAGGTCAAATTCTGATGTGATAGGGATTAGGATTTATATATATATATAATTTGCATATACTTTTATAAAAATATAGTATATATAATATAAAAATACATATATACACCTTAACAGCTGGTATTTCAATTTTGAAAATGAAATTCACTTTAATAAACACTGCCTTATAATGATTCAAAGTATATGTATACATTTTGGGGGATACCATATTTATCTATTACCAGGAGGACACAATCCAACCCATAACAATTTCCTTTTTCTAAGTACAATCCTATCTAATAAAAGAGTAACATGCAAATTGACTATACCTTCACTAGACCCACTAGCCATGCCCACCAGCCAATCTGGAGCTGGGGCAGAGCCAGCTAGCTAGCCCGTGGTTTGGGCTGGGGGGAGCGGGCCAAGGAGGCCAGCACACGCTGACTGGGGCAAAGGTCCAGGCCTGGGGAGCAGAGCCCAGGCGGCCACGGCCAGGGGGTGCTGGGTCTAGGTGACCAGGGCTGTGGGGAGTGGGGCTGAGGCAGCCAGGGCTGAGGTGGGTGGGGCCAAGGCGGCCAGCACACGCTGGCCAGGGATAAGGCCTGGCCAGGGGTGCGGGGCTGAGGCCTGCACTAGACAGGCACAAGCTCGCTGGGGCAAAGGCCCAGGCCGGCGGGCGGGGCTGGGGCAGAGTCAGCCATCGGCTCCATTTCAGGGTGATGGCTGAGTCCTTTGGCCAAAGCTTTAGGCCTTGGGCAGGCTGGGGGTGAGTGGTCAGTAGGACATCCCCTGAGGGATCCTAGTATGTATGAGGAGGCAGGTTGGGCTGAGGGTCATCCACCTCCAGTGCATGAATTTTGTGCACCGGGTCCATAGTATATATATAAAAAGTTCAATATTTGCACTATGTTTATGTGTGTATCTGATAAAACAAAATCTATCAGAATATTTACTTTAGACATCATAAAGTAATGGTATAGGCACACACACACTTGGTATAAAGTTATTGCAGCTTATTGTACATTAGTATGATTAATCAAAGACTTGGCAAAAAAAAAACATGGTTTAAGAACAAAACAAGCTAAATCATCTGGTGAAAAACTACTATTCAAAAGTTCAGATATCACAGTAATGGACACTACATTAGGATAAGACTGGCTCATAGATTTCAATGGAAAGCTTCCAGTTTTAGAAATTATATTAAAAATAATTCTGTTAAATCTTAAAATCTACTAGATTTATTACCCTGAGTAGTTTTTTAAAGTTTTACCACAATAAACTTAGCAACAATACAGACTGGGGTTATTAGAAATATAAAACAGTATTATATATGATCTGTCCAATTCATATACATTACATGCCATTTGATTTCAGTAATATTATTTCCAAGATATTTCATGCAAAGTCATTTCATAATTAATTCATAATTCTTTGATTCACTGATTATAAAATTAAATTCTCTACTCTATTTCTTTAGAGGTAAAGTGAAAGTCTAAAGTTATTTGGAAGCATTATGAAACAATATGTTTATTGAAGTTATGATATGCATGAAGTAAATAAAAATATGGTTTTAAATTATTAACTGGCATTTACACACATATACATATATTAAAAGAATTATAGCATTTTAATATCTACAATATTCTTAATACTTCTATTAAATACTACCATTTTGGCTGATCTCTTTGGTGTTTCAAAGGCTATGAAGGTCTTAACATAGCTCTGTTTATGAAGTCCACTTTAAGATAATAGAAATAAAAATAGCTAACACACAAAAAATACAACCTAAAATATTTATGCTATTTATCAAAGTAATTTTCAGCAATATAAATGGTTGAAATATAATTAGATATTGTATAAATTCAATCCTTCCCTTTTCCATGAATCAGCACAATCTCTTTTGTTTCTCTGAATTCCTAACTGTAAGTCCAGACCTGGGAAGTAAGAAAACAGTTGATTGTAAACATAACCACCCTTACTCTTGAGCCATCAGATAGAGGTCTGTGTATAAAATAGCAGCATTATTCCCAGTAGCAGATGGGAACAATTTGGGGCCCAGTAATCTCAGGTTATGTTCTTGACCCAACACACAGCCAGAGCTACAGGCTTCTGTTAAACCCACAATTCAAGAATTTCTACTACACTTTACCAGTTCTCCAAAGGGAACAGATTTTATCCTAACAATTACTTCTTGGCTGCAACCCTGTGAACTTGTTTGTTTGGGCCACACCCTATTCTTTAGATGATGATCCCTCGGGCTCCTTGGGACAAGCTACACAAGCATAATATCATAGATGCATTCATCAGCTTTCTTTTTTTCCAAGTGATAATGGTCCCAAGTGTCAGGGAATAAGGATATTTATTAGCTAATGTACCTGGGTGATGCTTTAATCCATCTTATCCAGAGACCCAAAGGATGTCATAGCTCTGTCTATATTTCTGAGTTCTAACTATTTATCATCCTTTTTCTGTTGTTCTTGCTTACCTTTAAATATACGCAAATATTCTCTTTATTCTGAAAATATGTCTGGCTGGAGCCAAGTTTGCCACTTTATGTCACTGATCTAAATGTTAGCTCCTTCATAGAAAACTCCAAGGAAAATCCATAAATATTTTCTTTAGGTCATATGGCAACCTATCCAAATAAATTCTATAATGAATTACCAGGAAGTATAGCAATGGAGGGTTTCTCACTGGCAATCATATCCACATTAGGGAACACATAGAGTAAAAAAAAAAAAAAAATTCTCAAAGAAACAAAAATGGGTTGTGAGGAATAGAACATTTTTTAAATCTTAGATTAAAATTGTCATTTAAAATAGGATTATATGAACAGAACAGTGATGTCATATCTGCAGAAGGGTCATTATAACTATCCTATCTAATAAAAGAGTAATATGCATATTTGCCTGTACCTTTGCCACACCCACAATCCACGCCTACAGCCACATTCACCAGCCAATCAGGAGCAGATTATGCAAATAAGCCCCAACCAAGATGGCTGCCTCCACTGAGAGCAGGAGGAAGGCTTGGGTTTCCTCAGCAACAGAGGAAGCCAAGCTTTCCGCCTGCCGTTGCCAGCCTAGGCCTCCACTCAATGCTACAATGTTTCAATTATAAAAGATACAGAAATGGAGGCAGCTGGAGAGAACAGAAGCTTGGGTTTTCCTGGCAACAAAAGAAGCCAAGCATTCAGCCTGCCATTGCTAGCCTAGGCCTCCACTCTAGGCTACAAAGTTTCAAACAGAAATGGCTGCTGTCCTGGAGTGAACCGAATACTTGGCTCCACTCCAGGCTACAAAATTTCAATTGTAGATGTAGATTAATCCCAAATACCCAGGGCCTCCACTTGAGGTGCTGGGGGGCATGGCCAGCCTGCAAACCTCCACAGGCCCCTCTCCCAGGCCACCCCTCACCCCAAGGGAACCGCTACCCTGATCTGGGACACTCTCCAGAGCAAACCTGCTGGCCCCCACCCATGCACCAGGCCTCTATCCTATCTAATAAAAGAGTAATTTGCAGATTGACCATCATTCCAACACACCAGAGGGCTGCCCCCATGTCGTCAAAGATCCTGCCCCCATGTGAACACAAGATGGCCACCACAAGATGGGAGGTTCCAGACCCTTTAAGGGAGGGAAGTTGTGGGCCATCAAGCCTGCAGAGGAGGGCAGTTAGGGGTGACTAGGCAGGCAGAGGAGGGAAGTTGGGGCAAACAGGCTGGCAGGGGAGCAGTTAGAAATCAATTAGGCTGGCAGGGTAGTGGTTAGCGGGTGATCAGGCTGGCAGGCAGAAGTGGTTAGGGGCAATCAGGGAGGCTGGCAGGTGAGCAGTTTGGAGCCAGCAGTCCTGGATTTTGAGAAGAATGTCCAATAACAGGATCAGGCCTAAATGGGCCGTAGGACATCCCTCGAGGGATCCCAGATTGGAGAGGGTGAAGGCTGGGTTAAGGGACATCCCTCCACTCCCTGTGCATGAATTTTGTGCACCGGGCCTCTAGTCTACATATAAGATATATTTTTGCATTGGCCATGTGTCTCAGTTGGTTGGGCATAGACACATGCACCAAAAGGTTGTTTGTTCAATTCCTAGTCAGGGTACATATGCAGGTTGTGGGCTCAATCCCCAGTGGAGGGTGTGCAGGAGGCAGACTATTAACGTTCTGCTCTAACATAAATGTTTCTCAGTCTCTCTCTCTTCCTCTCCCTTGAAAAATCAATCCTATAAGAGTAATATATAAATTGACCATCACTCCAAGACGCAAGATGGCCATCCCCATGTGGTTAAAGATGGCTGCCCCCATGTGGACACAAGGTGGCTGCCAAAAGATGGCCTACAGGGGATGGCAGTTGTTGACAGTTAGCAGTGACCAGGAAAACAGAAGAGGGCAGTTCTGGGAGACCAGGCCACCAAGGGAGGATAGTGGATGGGGGTGACCAGATCTGCAGAGGAGGGCAGTTGTGGGGGGACTAGGCTTGCAGGGAAGGGTAGTTGGGGGAGACTAGGCTTGCAGGGTAAGGCATTTTTGGGCAATCAGGCCAGCAGGGAAGGGCAGTTAGAGAAGACCAGGCCTGCCGGGGAGGGACGTTGTGAGGGACCGGGCTTGGAAGGGAGGGCATTGGGGGGGCTAGGCCTGCAGAGGAGAGCAGTTAGGGGAGACCAGGCCTGCAGGGGAGGGCAGTTAGGGGCAATCAGGCAGGCCAGGGAGCAGTTAGGTATTGATCAGGCTGGCAGTGGAGTAGTTACAGGGTGATCAAACTGGCAGGCAGAGGCACTCAAAGGCAAGCAGGCAGAGGCAGGCAAGAAGTTGGGAGCCAGCAGTCCTGGATTGTGAGAGGGATGTCCAACTGCTTGTTTAGGCCTGATCCCAGTGGAGTCAGGCCTAAATGGGAGGTTGGACATTCTTTCAGGGGTCCCAGATTGGTGAAGGTGCAGGCTGGGCTGAGGAACACCATTCCTATGCACAAATATATATAAAAGAAGAGATTCTTAAGGGCAAACTTGAAGAACCAAAGGAATTCTCTGGGACTATCATTTGTGCAACTTAGTCTTGTTTGAAAAGGGATCAGGGAATATATCTGAGTGCCCATCCCTACCTACTATGATGGCATCTCAGAAGAAAAAGTTAATGCAAATGAAAGGATATCATGACACACTGGCAAATCTAGAGCTATTTTGAAATGGCAGTAATGCAAGATGTGACAGAGAAGCAGTGGGTAAAGAATTTATATGCATATGTAAAGACCACAGGATGGAGCCTGCCACCCTGAGTTATTTTAAGTAGACTTGGTATAGACACAAAGGTATCAGGATATTGTTTGTTGGCTGGTTGCTTGCTTTTGAATAATAATAATAATAATAATAATAATAATAATGTTCACTATTTAGAAAAAACAATTTGGGAGCTAAGTGGAAAATGAAATGTAGCAGGGGAAAAGTGAAAGCAGTTGTAAAATGATTGATTACAAGTAATTTATTTTTTTATTTAAACTAGTCTCAATGGAGGTAGGAGTAAAGTAATGGTTGTGAGAAATATTTAAGTTTTTTTTTGTAAATCATGAATGATTGATATTGGTTATGAAGGAGCTAGAGAAATTAAGAATTTTTCTAAATTTTGCATATAAAGAATAAGTTATTTGAAATTAACCATATCAAATGAACTGGAGTAGATTGGTGAGGAAAATTTTGAGTTCAGCTTTTGTCATGTTGACTTTACAAAAAAAAAAAAAAACATGAGAGAGACAATTGGAGATTTGTTGTTAGCAATTAGAAGCTTGTCTTTGCAATTCAAATTTGAGGTCTGGTCTAATGTTATAAATATGCCGAGAATCAGTTTATGATAAACACTATTAACAGGTGCTAGCCCATGTGAAGTATTTTAGTAAATAGAAGCAGTGCATTAATCTCAGTAAAGGGATTACTAAAGTTTGTATACTACTCTTTCAACTATCTGTTATTTTAAACAATTTAAATTATAACAATATTTTTCATGGAGTGATCATATTTACATATAAAAATTGGGACACATAATTTTTGAAACTGTGCTACAGAAACGCACACTTTATATACTTTATTTATATATGATATATATGTTAGAGGCCCGGTGCATGAAATTCATGTATGGGGCTGGGGGAGTTGTCCACCAGCCCAGCCTGCACCTTCTCCAATCTGGGACCTCTTGAGGGATGTCCGACTGCCCGTTTAGGCCTGATCCCATGGGCAGTCAGACATCCTTCTCACAATCCAGGACTGCTGGTTCCAAACTGCTCGCCTGCCTGCCTTCCTGATTGCCCCTAACTGCTTCTGCCTGCCATCTTGATCACCCCTAACCACTCCCCTGTCAGTCTAATTGATGTCTAATTGCTCACCTGCCAGCCTGTTCATCCCTAACTTCCCTCCTCTGGCAGCCTGGTCACCCCTAACTGCCCTCTCTTGCATGCCTGCTCCCTCCCAACTGCCCTGCCCTGTTGGCCATCTTGTGGTGGCCATCTTGTGTACATATGGGGGCAGGATCTTTGATCACATGGGGGCAGCCATCTTGTGTGTTGTAGTGATGGTCAATCTGCATATTACTATTTTATTATATAGGAGATATATATATATGTGTGTGTGTGTGTGTGTGTGTGTATTTATATATGTGTGTGTGTGTACATATATATCCTATTTGTTACATATATATATAACAAATACACACACACTCTCTCTCTCTCTCTCTCTCTATATATATATATATATATGGAAATGGTCATCATGACTGCATGTCATCATGCCATAACTGCTCAGACACTCCACTCAACACTGGGAAGAGAGGAACGGGGACCATTGCAGATTCAGCAGCTGCCCATGGGAGGATGGTAGAACAGGAGGCAGGTGAGAAGCCATGTGGTTTGCCCTAGAATGAAACTGGGGCTGTGGCCCAGGAGAGGGACAAGCTGCCTGCTCTGTGGTCCCAGGCACCAGCAGCTGGGGTTGCTGCCTGGGAGAGGGACAAGCCACATGTCCCCCAGTGTCGGGTGTCAACACCTACGGCTGAAGCCTAGGTGAAGCCGCCCACCCACGGTCCCCTGCGGCTGTGATTGGCCCAGGAGAAGCAGCCTGGGTCCTGGGTGCCTGCGGCTGGCCAGCGAAGGGAATCCTGAGTCTTGAGTGTGGGTGAGGCAGATGTGGTTATGGGAAATCAGGCCAGCAGGGTAGCAGTTAGGAGTGACCAGGCCAGTAGGGGAGCAGTTAGTGGTGATCAGGGAGGCAGGTAGTGGTGGTTAGGGATGATCAGGCAGGCAGAAATGGTTAGGGGCAATCAGGCAGGCAGGTAGAGGGGTTAGGGGCAATCAGGCAGGCAGGCAGGTGAGCAGTTAGTAGCCAGTGGTCCTGGATTGGGAAAGGCAGTCACACATTTCCCGAGGGGTCCTGGATTGGAAAGGGTGCAGGCTGGGCTGAGGGACCCCCCACCTCCATGCAGAAATTTCTTGTATTGGGCTTCTAGTATATATATATATGAATATATACACTTTATATGGCTTGTACTTGAAACTCTGATTTACCAATGACATAATAAAAGTATAGTCATTTTGTGACAAGAAATTATCCCGCTTTTTAGTTTGTGTGGAAAACTTTTTAACATGTAGTTTTAAATAATAGTGCTCTTAATAAATACTTACTATTGATATATATACCATTTTTCCTTTCTTTTGCTTTTATATTTTACTTCTGCTAGTCATATGATTTTTTAAAAAAATTTCAGTTTCACTCATTTTCAAATCATACAAGGAACACAAATAATTTGCTTTCTTTCAGGCTTGAGAAACTTATAAATACATATTTTATGAACTATTAAATAAATTCTGGGTTAAAATTAGAAAAATTAGAAAAGTTTAAAACTATTTAAAACTAAATTTGTTTTTAAATGATCCTTTTACTAATAACATTAGTACTGGTTTTTATTTCAATTTCTTTATTCATAACACAAACTTGGGAGTGACGAGCAAAAATAATCTACTATGTATTTGATTATTTGTAACTGCTGAAATTGTTGGATATATGCTTAAAATCTAAATCACTTGCTATAGCACAGCAATAAAATATTATATTATAAAATTAGACATAGATTATTAGAAGTATAGGAAATATTTTTAAATGTCCTTGTCACTTAATTAAATTTTCTCCATATGCATTCAAACATTATACTGAGTTGGTTGGCAATTTAGCTTTGCCATTATGAATTTCAAAATGACATCTAGTTTGCATTGTAGTTAGAAGTAAATGAAGAGAATATGTGAAATAAATGAATGTTCACATTTTTAGGCAATTGTGGTAATTGTCTCATTTACCATACAAATGAAAAAAGTTACATTCATCCTAAAATTTCAGTGGAGAAACCATGTATCTTTGGAAAATAAATTACACAAAGGCCATCTTTCTCTTTTCCCTTTGTCTACACACATAACACACTCACAACACCAGAATCTATGTAATTATGATAGGTAAAACATGGGACATTAAGAAACATAGTTTACTGCACTGTCAATTTTCACTACTTTAATTTGAAATATGTTCTCTGAACACAGTATATATACTTCTGGCATATTTCAATATTTGTTTATTGAATTATAATTTGGTAACTTTCTATTCTACTTAAGAGCGTGCATATGCATATTGAATTCAATTTTCATTCATATATTTAGTATTCCTTAGTTCTTTCCAACATCAACAATAGAGTAGAAAAGTAAGTGGTTTTTTTTTTACATGCAATGCCTTTCTACATCTTCTATTTACCCCAGTGGTGTTTTTTTGTTTGTTTGGCTTTTTTTACATTCTACTTACCACAATCTCAAAGAAATCTATAAATTTGAGAACTCTTGTAATTAGAGTGAGGTATGGTATAGAGACCACAGCCTAAAATTGTTCTTTCTCAAGCTTTCTATTTGAAGTTGGTGTTCAATAGTAATCACATTTGCTTTGTAGACAGAGAAGCCAGCAGAATAATTATACCTACAGAGATTTTATTTTGCTTTATTTTAACTTCTGTTCAAGCCAACCCTCATAAACTTCCATTATAGCCTTTATTCTTTTTCTTAATATCAGGTAAAGTCACAGAGTAGAATAAGTTTTCTGAAAATCCAAGTTATGAAAATGCAATTAGGAAATGTATAATAAAGTAGAAAATCTTGGCGTCTAACTATCCATGTCATTAGAGAATACCTGGTTTTTAGACAGTGAGTTATAGAAAGTGAGCTCAAATAAGGGAGGCTGATAAGAATTCCCAACATACATAAAATTTGAGAAGGGTCTTGAAAAAGTGTTGAGATTTTTGCTATGATAGAGAAAGGATATATCAGGTGGAGAAACAAATGAGCAAAGTCCATAAAGTAGGGATGGTTACGATATAAAGAAGGAAGAGTAGATCACTTACTTATAAAACGTGAGTGTCTTATTGCGCAGGCATTTTGGACGTTAACATGAAAGGTGTAGTATGAAACTAATATGAAAGGGATAGCTACTTTATGAGTTATGATGATGTGAAAGTGTCCATTGCCTAAAATTAATTTTTCACAGCTTTCCACACTGAGCTAAGGTAAACTTTGAAATAATCTTTATTTTGCCTTCATGTATCCAGCAAAACCTAATCCCCACAGCAAAATAAATAGTATAGAGCAAATGAATGAAGGGATGAATGAAGAAACAAATGGAGAGATAAGCAAATGTATAAAATCAAATACTGTAGAATATTTATTCTGACTAGCAGTGGGATATTTACATAATTCTGAAAACTGCCTAAATCTGTGTGTGTGTGTGTGGGGGGGGGGTGTGTGGAGGGAGTAAAAATTTACTCTACCCTTGGAAATTAGATATAATGAGACATCAATATCCCAACTTCATAAAAAAAAACTATGAGAGAGGAACCACTGTCATTTCTAAAATTTTAAGGTTTAGATTATAGATAACAAAGTTGCAAGTTGATTTTAGGATTTGGCTTTGTGTTGTGGTATAGCATTCTGCACTTTATTTTTCTTAACATGCTGATTTGAGTATATCTTAAAACAAAATATTTAAGATAATTATCAATATCCTTTCTTATATTTGAAACCACCATTGTGTTTAACATCGTAGTGAGACAGACTGTTAAACCCAAACAGCAAGCACAATAGCCCTTGGAATTACACGATCACA
Organism: Antrozous pallidus; assembly: GCA_027563665.1. Taxonomy (NCBI): domain Eukaryota; kingdom Metazoa; phylum Chordata; class Mammalia; order Chiroptera; family Vespertilionidae; genus Antrozous; species Antrozous pallidus. Next base: position 15,895,610 of record CM050514.1, on the reverse strand, counting down.
GAACACTTATTTGTAATTCTTTTTGTCTCTAATGGAAGAAATTCAAACTGCATTCAGATTGCTTTATTTAAATCAACTTTGAATATAATTATAATTCTAAAACATTGCGTTTGTTTTTAAAGAACCGCGGGAAAGTAGTAGGAAAAAAAACAACCAGCCCCTTTATTGAATACAAGATCTATGTGAACTGAAACAAACATTATAAAAAGTATGAATTTTCTTTCAAAACAAGTAAGTGTGAGAAACTTCCAATGATGACAACATAAAAAAGGAAAATTTCAACTGCAGTTTTTATAACTAAGGAAATAAGACTTCATAGGTTTTAAAAATATGACAAATAAGGTAAGTTATAATGCCTTATTTCACTCTTTATTTTAATTCAATGCCTTCATATGATTGAGCACATGCTCTAATAATGATAAATGTAGAATATACTTTTCAGAATTATTTGTTATAGTGAATTAGGATTGTTATATATTTTATAAGTTTTTGTTATGGAGCAGAGGCGAGTGAATGACCATTGGAGCCCAGACCAAATTAAAATTTAGGGAGCCTTATCAGCCAGCCTGGAGACTGCTCTGCCATCCTCCAATTGGAGACTAGAGAGCAGCCCCGACCCTTTGTGCAGGACCACTTTTAAGCACATTAACCACATTCTGTTTTTGCAGAACAAGCAACCTAAGACAAAACAGTTTTTTCCAAGCTACATCAGAGTCATGCCATTGACCATGCCACCCACAGGGTCATCCTGTTCTTCAGAAAGCTGACAGTGTTCTGTCTTGCAAGGCCTACGTGCTGGGAAGGGTCCATGAGACCATATCTCAAGGCCTGACCTGGTGTCAGCACTGACTACTCTATCTGGGGCATAGTCCACGACCTCAGTAGTGCTCAAAAATCCCCACTCTACAACATTTTAAACTATAATTTCTGGTATGATGATACCTAATATAACAGGATTTGGCAAAATTTTTCTGTAAAGGGTGACAGATGGTATATTTTAGGCTTTGTTAGCTATAGATCCCTGTTGGAACTACCCAAGTCTGGTACTTTAGCAGGGTATCAACCATAGACCATATCTAAGCAAGGGGTGTAGTTTGTTTCAATAAAAGTTTACAAATCAGACAGTAGGCTGGTTTTGTCCAGTGGGTTGTACTTTTTCCACTCCTGAGACATATTATTATGCATATCTTTCTTAAAAATATATTTTATTGATTTCAGAAAGCAAGAGAGATAGAGATCAATGACGAGACGATGAACTATAGAATATTTTATAATAATCCTCTAAATTAGAAACATCATCATTATCATCATCATCATCATCATCATATACTATAGGTCAATATCTCATCATTGATGTTTCTATCTCTCCTCCCTTCTTCTCTGAAATCAATCAATATATATATTTGAAACAAGAACACTCTAGGCTTTTAAAATATATTTATAAATAATGGTATGAAAGTTGTATTCATTAGATATGACCCATTATTTTATATTCAACAAATAGTGAACATTAGAATGTCCTACCTTAAATCATAGGACATGTATAATACACTCAACAAGTTGTCCAGAAATGAACTTTCTTGTTGTTTTGGTGGCTCAACTAAGGACTCAAGCCTTTCATCCTAATTCTCTGCCATCCTTGCCTTTCCTGATTGCAAAAGATCTGCTGTGATCTCAGAATCGATGTCTTCACGTAACAGTAGCCAAATTGGGAAAGACAGCAAAGCTCATTATTTCCCTATAAGCCTCTCCTTTACCCGAGAGAAAGAATATTGTTTCCCCATAATTCCTCCTATTACCTTTTCTCTCATATTCCCTTGCTAGTACTGGAACAGACCTCAGCCTTCAGACTAATTAAGGAGAATGAATTTACCATAGGCTCTTAAGCCAATCATGACCCATGTGCTAGAACCATCCACATTGCTGCCTGAACAAGGTTGAGCTCCATAAAGAGAGAGAGAGAGAGAGAGAGAGAGAGAGAGAGAGAGAGAGAGGTGGGGCATGACTCTTGGGTAAATGTCTGTGTTGTATCTGTAGCATTTTAATTTATTTTATGGAGGTGACTGAATGACCACACAGAGATGGTAACATCACTGAAAGAAGAATCCTATATAATAAAAGTCTACTATGCTAACTGTCTGGTCATACAGTTATCCATTTAATCAACCAAAGTGTAATATGCTAATGATATGCTTAGGCTGCTCAACTGCTTACTATGATGTGCACTGACCACCAAGGGTCAGACCCTCCAACCAGTATGTTAGCTTGCTGCTGGGGTTCAAGCGATCAGAGCTGAGTGAAACAGGCTGGACATGCTCTGGAGCCCTCCCGAGGTCCCTCTCTGGCCCCAATTATGCACTGGTGGAGTCCCTCAGCCTAGCTTGTGCTTTCTCACTATCTGGGACCCCTCTGGGATATCGGAGAGCCAGTTTCAGCCCAATGGCAGAACAACTGGTTGCTGTGACATGCACTGACCATCAGGAGGTAGACACTCAATGCAAGAGCTGCCCCCTGGTGGTCAGTTCACTTCTGCAGGGGAAGTGCTGGTCACCCAGAAGTTGGTTTCACAGATGGCGAGAGTAGAGGTGGCTCCAGTACTGAGAGAGGGCACAGGCCGAGCTGAGGAATCTCCCTAAGTGCATGAATTTTGTGCCCTGGGCCTCCAGTATATTAATATTTGCTCAAAGAAGGGACATGTCATTCCATGCAGGGCCACATGGAGAAGCACCAGTTTTGATGAGGAGACCAAAGGAGGGAGGGGAAACGTGATCCACTGCCTTTATTGTGTTTTCCACTGGTAAGGCATGCCATGGCAAAGACATGGTGTGGTATTGTGCATTTAAATAATGTTGGTGAGTAGTTGAAAGCTATCTAGTGCTCTCTATCTATCTAGGTTGATTTAGGGGAGGAAGAATATTGGCTCAGTATCTAAGAGTTAGATAAAGAAGATGGTGGGGACATGGATTTGGGGTTGGGTGATTTGCATGTGAAAGGCCTGTTCCCAAGAAAGTTGTTTATTATATTAAGTACTAGAGGCCTGATGCATGAAATCTATGCACTGGTGAGGGGGGGTCCCTCAGCCCAGCCTGCCCCTTCTCACAGTCAGAGAGCCCTCAGGGATGTCCTACTGACAGCTTGGGCACAGCCCCCTGCCTCTCAACTCTTGGGGCTGCACCATCCATGGCCTGCTTCACAGCATAGGCAGTCCCCTCTTGCCCATCTGCCTGTACCACCTCCTCCTGAGCACTTCATGACTGTATGGCGTTCTGGCTAATTTGCATATTACCCCTTTATCTATATAGATTAGCAGTCTCTCCCAGGCCAGAAAGGCCCTTAACATGTCAAAGAATCATAAAGTAAGAGAAAAATTTTTAAATCATGAGTATTTAGCCAAATATCTACAAACAAAATTGCTAATAGTTGAAATGCATCAAACAGCCAGGCTAATCATATGCATTTGCTTATTTAATTCCCATATAGCACTGTGATATAAACTTCATTTTTATTTTGACACATAAGTTAATAGGTTCAAATTACAGTTAATGGTTAGTAGAGTTTATATTTCAATTCACTCAGAGTCATGTACAAGTTCTTAATTTGTACTCTTTATTATTTTTGAAGAGTTCAGTTTTTAATTCAGACACTTCTAAAATAGTAAGAGGGACATAGGTAAACAATTAAGTACATTTTACAATAATACTTTATCTCCAAAAAACAATTTTTTAAAATATATTTTATTGATCTTTTACAGAGAGGAAGGAAGAGGGATAGAAAGCCAGAAACATCGATGAGAGAGAAACATCAATCAGCTGCCTCTTGCACACCTCCTACTGGGGATGTGCTCACAAGCAAGGTATATGCCCTTGACCAGAATTGAACCTGAGACCTTTCAGTCCGCAGGCTCTATCCACTGAGCCAAACCAGTTTCGGCAAATTTTGGTCTTTTTAAAATAAATGTTTGCATTGGAAATTTAGCTTTGAAGAAATGTGAAGAAAAAAAAAGGCACAACCATGTAGTTAAAGGAAGGTAGTCTGAAACACTCAAAATAAAATAAAGTGAGTATTTTTTTGTGTCAACCTGGATGTGAGATTAGCTGTTAAAATATGAAGTAGGTTTTACACCAAATAATAACTGTTCACCATGGATACTATCCACTTTCTGTTATACCCTCAAGTGCAAGGTATACAGATTTTGAAATCATAGGAAAAATATCACTACCCCTGGCTGTTAGACTCTGAGGCTCTTCCCTGCTCCTGGGCAGTGTGGGCATGTTTGCAGCGATGTCACGACCAGATGAAGGACAGCAGCAACCTTGGATCTAGGGATTCTCTGATCTTGAACTGTATAAAATATGGCTTTTTTTTTCTAACAAGGAAGCAACTGGTCTAAGGTATATGAGCAGACTTTGTCTAATTTTCCCTTTTCACACTCCCTGTGGGTGTTAGCTTTGAAACTTACTGGGAGACAGGAAAGTTTTGTGCTGAGTGGAAAGAATATGATTGTCACCTTAAACTGCAAAAGGATTTGCTCCTTTTCTTGACCCAGAGTCATTGTGTCTGGTTATTCCATAAACCTGAGCCTCCGTTTGCACAGATGACAAGTGTATGTGTATATGTGTATGGTGGGGGGGGGGGGAGGGCGGGACTAAGAACGTCCCTTATGAGAAAGTTGGACACACTATGTAAACTAAGTGGCACATACTGGGAACTCCATAGAATGTTAGTTTTAAACTAAGTGGCACATACTGGGAACTCCATAGAATGTTAGTTTTAAACTAAGTGGCACATACTGGGAACTCCATAGAATGTTAGTTTCCTGCTACACTCTTTCTCAGGGAGGCCATGCTTTCAAGTCTCGCATCGGACCCCCTGGCTGATCAGTCACTGAATTAACAAAATGCTATCATGAGTGTCATTCTTTCTCCCTTCCTTCTTTGCACTTCCTTCTTTTTTTTCTTTCTATTTTACACCCTCTCCGAAACATTTATATGATTTCAAGGCTTCCCTAATGCCTAAACCTTTAAAAAAAATGAAGACAGAGCTTGAATCTTGATTATTATTTCCTGAGGAAACTTCTCAGCCTGTCAGGAAATTGTAGATATTTATAGCTCACATCAGAGGAAGGCTCTGCCCACTTTGTCAGCTTCTTATCTTAGCCCCATCGCTCCTCTTACCCAGCTTCTTTTTTTTTTATTCATTCCTGCTGATATAGCCTCTCGGACCAAGACTGCTGGAGTAATAATGACCTCAAGGTATTTACATGTTCTGTTGCTAGTCTAACAGTCATCTTGAGAATTTGGTTATCGATGAGGTTGTTTTAATTGTGTATTTTAAATTGCAAGCCAACTCCATTTTATATATTGCTCATGTTAATTTTGAAAATTAACATTAAGTTGCAGCAGATATATGTAACTTATGATGATTCTGGTAATTTAACCCAATGGATATGCATATAACTATAAAGCTATTTTTTTTCTACTTTTCTTAGGCTCATACAAGTGACTATGGAAGCAGGAACTTTACCCCAGATAAGCGTTCAGAACTTTCAAATAATTATTAAATTACTAGAGGCCCAGTGCATGAAATTCATGCATGGGAGAGGGTTTGTCCCTCAGCCCATCCTGCACCCTCTCCAATCTGGGACCCCTGGAGGGATGTCCAACTGCCCATTTAGGCGCGATCCTGGATCGGGCCTAAACGGGCTGTCAGAGATACCTCTCACAATCCAGGACTGATGGCTCCCAACTGATTGCCTGCCTGCCTTCTTGATTGCCCCTAAATGCTTCTGTTTGCCAGCCTGATCACCCCCTAACCACTCTCCAGCCAGCATGATTAATGCCTAACTTCTCCCCTACCAGCCTGTTTGCCCCTAACTGTCCTCCCCTGCAGGCGTGGTCACCCCTTACTGCCCTCCCTTGCAGGCCTGGTCACCTCTAATTGCCTTCCCCTGCAGACCTGCAAGACCTGTCCCCCCCCCCCAACTGTTCTCCCCTGCAGGCCTAGATCTCCCCCAACTGCCCCTCTCTGCAGACTTGGTTGCCCCCAACTTCCCTCCTCTGCCTGCCTGGTCCCACTCCAACTGCCCTCCCTTGCAGGCCTGGTTCTTCCCAACTGTTGTCCCCTGCTGGCATGATTTTCCCCCAACTGCCCTCCCTTGCAGGCCTGGTTCCTCTCAACTGCCCTTCCCTGCTGACCATCTTGTGTCAGCCATCTTTGACCTCATGAGGGCAGCCATCTTGTGTGTTGGAGTGATGGTCATTCTGCATATTACTCTTTTATTAGGTAGGATAATATACACAGAGAAAAATATACACATCATAAATGTATACCTGCATGTATTTTCAAAAACTGAACACAGATGCATCACAAATAAACTGATCAAGAAACAAACTTCAGAAGGATCTCCGTAGCTCTGGCTGGGGAGACAAAGAAAACACACTGAGTGTACCCCAGCCTTTATGAAGGCCAACTGAGAAACAAAGCGCCTTTTTGTGGGTGGCCTTGGCCAGAGTATTTCTGAGGTGGACCTGCAAAACCAGTTCAGCAGATTTGGAGAAGTTTCTGATGTGGAGATCATCACTCAGCACTTGGGAAGATGACCAAGGAAACCCACAGAAAGTATTTGCATATATCAACATCAGAGTAGCAGAATCAGATCTGAAAAAAATGTATGTCTGTTTTAAATAACACAAATTGGAAAGGGGGAACACTACAAATTGAAATAACAAAAGAAAGTTTTTTGCACAGATTGGCCCGAGAGAGAGAAGAAGCACAAACAAAGAATGAAAAATCAAGAATAGGCAACACCAACTTGTTAGAAAAGATGGGAATGGTGGATTTCCGTATGAAAGCTGTGCCAGGGAGAGAAGTACCAGGGCACAAAGTGAGTCTTTTCTTGTAGCCAGAACAGCCCAAGAACCTAATCTTGGAACCACTTGACCAGGAATCAAGTCTAAAGCAGTTGCTTTTTAACATACTAGTAGCTTGTACTTTGAATATAGCACTTTATAGTTTCAAAGTGCTTATACAACTCTTGGGCAAGCACATTTCTCCTCCATTTTATAGAGACAAAAATCGAACCAAGTGGAGACAGGTCTCCACTATCCATCTATGGCATTGTGTGCTCACCACCCAAAGTCTAATCTCCCTCTATCACCATATATTTGACTCTCTTTAGCCTCTTCACCCTCCTCCACCCTTCTTTCCCTCTGATAACCTATAAGTTTATCCGTTTGTTGCTTTTTATGCCTTGTATATGAGTGAAATAATACAGTTCTTGATATATCTAAAAAAAAACAAAACAAAACAAAAAACTTCACCAGTCCATCTGACAGCCCATCATCAGCTCTACTATGATTCATTGTTGGAGCTGGTGAAACAGTCTTGGTAAGCCTCCTGTCCTCATGTCTGATGCCAGGCTTGCAGTTCACAGGGCATGTGGTTAGGAAGGGAAGATGGATATACAGCGGGTGAGCATAGTGGTAGTTTGGAACTCACAAAGGTACACAAGGATCTATGTCAATCTCAGTCTCTTTAACCTTTGGGTTGTGGATGTCTTGCTGAGGAAACGGAAAGGTGCGTTTTAGAGCTAGCTCAGAAGTTGGGGAAGCTGTGAGGAAGTAGAGGGTGAGGGAGAGTAATTGTAGGCCTAGCTGCTGCCCACAGCAATCAGGTAAACTCACAGAGAAGCAGCAGTATGCACAAGATTTAAAGGGGCCTGCCTGAATTTCTGAGAGCAAAACAAAAGCAAAATAAGTGAATTCTAATTCACTTCTATTTTTCTCTGTGTGTATTGTAATTGTAATTCACTTCTAGTGGACCACAATAACCAGAAGCACAGAATGGATTCTGAGAAACATAGTTCAGCCCAGCTCAGCGGACATTTCAAAAGCCACCTGAGCCAAAGCCGGTTTGGCTCGGTAGACAGGGCATCAGCCTGTGGACTGAAAGGTCCCAGGTTCTATTCCAGGCATGTACCTTGGTTGCAGGCACATACCCAGTAGGGGGTGTACAGGAGGCAGCTGATTGATGTTTCTCTCTCATCGATGGTTCTAACTTTCTATCCCTCTCCTTTCCTCTCTGTAAAAAAAAAAAAATAATAATCCACAAAAGCCACCTGAATCAGTATTTCCAAAGTACTCCTTGGGAACCCTTCTATTCCCTACTCCACCCGCAGGTAATCCTTATCCTCAAGTCTCATGCCACAAATGTATATAGATGGTCCCCAAATTATGAGAGTTCGACTTACATTTTTTTGACTTCACAATGGTGTGAAAGGGATAGTCAGTAAAAACCGTACTTTGAATTTTGAACTTCTTGCAGGCTTGGACATGCATGATGCTAGGCAGTGGCAGGGAGCCACGCCTCTCAGACATGTGATCATGAGGACAAACAACCTATACTCTACAGCTGCGAGTATTTTTTAAAACATTTAATGCCTGTCTGTTTAAGTCAGGGGCACTGACCTCTTTTCCCTTAGATTGTCAAATAAGAAAATAACAACAGCCAATGCAACAATAGCCATCTGGTATGAATAAATCAAAATGGTACCTATGTTTTTTTGTCAGATTGGCGAAAAAATATAGTGTATTTTTTGACATTCCACAGAATTTTAGTAGTTTATGTATGTCATGAAATGGAAAAAGGTTGTGTTGCCAATGTACTTGGATTGTGTTTTAAGCATAGTAGACTAGGCTAAGCTATGATTACTGTTTGGTAGATTAGGTGTATTAAATACAGTTTCAGTTTACGATGGATTTATCGGTATGTAATCCATTGTAAATCAAGGAGCATCTGAATTGCCAAATTTTGGAATTTAAATAAATGGAATCATGCAGTACAAACTCTTCTGTATCAAGTTATGAAATCAATTTTATGTTTGCTACATTTATACATATTATTACCTTTAGTTGCTAATAGTTCTTTCTCAATGCTACATAGAATTGCATTGTAAGAATATGCCACAGTTGATTTATTTTGTCCTGTTATTGATGGAAATTTGGGTAAGCTCCAGTTTGGGCCTATTTTGAATAATGACTCTATTAACATGTTTTTAGTTAGCATGACTATGCATTTCTGTCTGGTTAATACCTAGGAGAGGAACTAAAGGATCAAATGGATGCACATTCACAGCTTTAGTAGATACCGCCAAATGATTTCCTAAAAGAGTACAAACTCAAATTAGTGTCTCAGTTGGTCCATATTCTTACCAACATTTGGTGCTATCTGACTTCTTATTTTTAGTCATTTTTCTGGATATGTAATGATAATTTTACTTATATTTCATTAAAAAAATGAAATATTGGCCATTCTGATATTTTATTTTCTGTAATAGTTCAAACATTTTGGCTTTTAAAGGAGAGGTATCTTGGTCTATCTTTCTCTTATATATTTGTAGTTCTTTATATGTATTTGACCTATGAGTCATTTGATGAGTATATATGTGTTGCACATATTGTCTGCCACTTTGGGTTGTTTATCTTTTTAATAAATTTTTAGTTTATATAACAAGAAGCTCAAAGTGAAATATGAGATCAAACACTTATAGGCCATGAATAATACGAAAATATTTCAAAATGCCTTAATCAGATATACTAAAGAAGATATTTGTTAATGTAAACACATTTAAATTTATACTCCCATAAAATTACTATAACTTGTATAAGTTTAACATATTTTGTAAAAATCATTTAGAATATTTTAAACATGTCTTATATAATAGACAAATGATTGCTTTTATATGCACAGTAAAAAAGTAGTCTTAATTTTTTTAAAGTAGTAATATTTAAAAAAAAATTATTAGGTAATTTTGTAAAATAAAAAAATACTGTTCTGAGTGGTTCATAATTATAAAATAAATAGTGTCACATGGTATTAAAATTTTTAAATCACATAAGTAATTAACCTCTTACAATATAGGTAGAGCCATCTGCTTCCTATCCAATCTTTTACTATTTTTTATTATTATTGAATTCATTGGGATGACATTGGTTAATGAAATCATATGGCTTTCCAGTGTACAACTCCAAACACATAATCTCCATACTGCATTGTGTACTCACCACCCAAACAAAATCAAGTCTCTTTCTGCCCCATTTATCTCCCCTTTGCCCTCTGCCACCTACCTCCTGTCTGGCAATCACCATACTGGTTTTTGTTTGTTTTTCTCTTAATCACTTCACTTTTTTTACCCTGGCCCGCTGACAGCTGTCTTCTGTTATATGTATCTATGAGTTTATTTCAATTTTATTAGTTTATTTTGCTCATTAGATTTCATTTCTTTTCTTAGTCATGAATTTTGCAATCCTATTTTCTCGTTTTCTCCATCCCATCGTTACCCTTTCTCCTGTTTAGGTAAAAGTACCTCCTTATTTCTCCAGGCCTAGAGGAAAACCTATTATTTAAGCAAGCTTCATCAAGCACTTAGCATAAAACTTTATTAGCTTTAACACAGTACATGGCAATTAGCCCAGGGCAGTTTCCTCCAATTCAGTGCCTATGAATACATAGTGACTTCACTTCAGTATTCTGAAAGCACCACAGCGCTTTCCCATTTCACCAATATTACAAACTTGACTGCTCATAAACGCCGCCTTTTCCTCTTTCTACTTATTTTTCCATTTAATGATGATCTTCACCATCTAATTGCCATTCCTTTGCATTCTAAGCTAGTACTTGAGGACAGGAATAAGAACGTAGATTGTTTCTTATGGCTACTGGCTACTTTCTTTATAGGTTGAGTGTTTTAAATGTGTCTTAAGTATGAACCTAATGCATTTCCTCAAGGACTTAATTCCTTTTTATGTGGTGCAGACTAAGAGAATTGCTTCAGAATAAAAAGTGTCTTTCTGGAATAAAACAATAATACTAAAATATTCTATCCACTAGACCAGTGGAGAAATGATAACAAAACTGTCCTCCTAAAAAAAGATCATATCCATCAAACAAAGTCTTTTATCAATATTACTATTTGTATGATTTATCATCAATAATTTAATTAGAAAATTAAAAAGTCTACCCAACTTATGTAGAGCCTAAAGGAGTCACTGCTGATTAAGCCAACATATATCTTGCTGCTAAGTTTGAAGACTACATATGTTCATAACTTAGGTACAATTTGGGTAGATTATTCACCAAAGTATTGTTTGCCCACTGAAGCTGTCAATTGATATATTCTATCCCCAAATACAGCTCAATATCGGTGTGTCAACAAGGCTTCAAAGAAACAGAACCTTAACCCCCAAAGGACTTGTGACCCGTTAGCACCATCCTGATCAAAACCCTTGACCTTATTCAAGTTCCCTCCCACTAAGAGTCGGTGCACTCACATTTCCATATGTCATCCTCAAAAGAGCAAAACAATCTTTAATGTACTGGACAGGTGAGAATAATCTGCTTCCCGTCACACCTAGGTTAACTACATTAGCATCGAAACACATTTATTCACAGCTCCACCTCCATCCATTCAGCAGCTTCTATCCTGTGAGCTTCAAGGGTAATAAGTAGATTATTAATGAACAAAATGATAGTTTAAATCACTACCAGGCAGTTAGTCATAAAGGGGTGCTGTTTCACAGCTATTTTCCATATTATCCAGATGCAGTCTTTAGGCAGAGCCTAAAATCAACAAGAATCTAATTTTCTTTAAACAGATCAGGTGGCCTCTACCAGCATCAGCTGTGTTCTGCATCCAAAACAAATATCTGAGTATTAGTATTTTTCTTTAGATATTCTTACGAGTAAAGAGCATCTACATTTTCCCCTGACATGATGATCCAGTTATACATCTTCTTCCAGTAGTTCCTTATATTCCTTCTATTTCATATTCTAATTATTTTAATGGATTCTTTCTTCTCCCAGTAAGGTACCCAGTTCAGATGTATTTGAGTCTGGGGTTTTTTGTTTGTTTGTTTGTTTGTTTGTTTTTTCCTGAGCAGGATGCAAAGGTGATTTCTTGCTCGGGCCCTTGTTCAGATGGATGTCAAGAATGAACCCTGGACAAAAGGTGGTAGACGAAAAGGGTGGAAATTTACTGGAAGCAAGTACAGATTCCCGTGTAGGGAGGGAGTCCCAGGAGGGCAACCCACCTAGCTCTTTTTTTGCCTAGGTTTATGAAGGCTGCAGTTCTTTGTCTCTTCATACTGCCTTCCGATTGGCAGAGTATCAGCTTCAAAGCCCAAACCCCATGTGGTGTCCCACTCTTTCTCTCTCCCTTCAGTGGTAGAATTCTCCACCTCCGGTGAAAATCTGTTTTCCTCTTTCTCCCATTTGCCATCATTTCTCTATCTGCTGTGAAAGTTTGTTTCCTCCTCCCCATACCCTGTAGCTTCTCGCTATCTTCTGTGAATGGATGTCTTCCTCTCCTTTTATCCTGTGGCCCCCATTTTTCTTTTTCTCTGTGAATATATGCCTATTGTGCTTCTTGACAAACCTTTAAATAAAAGTATTGCAAAACAAAACAAAACAAAAAAAGCCCTCACCTCTTTCTTCCTCCCCATAGACCCTCTTTATTTCCAAATCTCCATAAACCTGCCTAGTTTATCCCTAAAACACCTTTCAGCAGCCAGCAGTAGTAACATTGCTCACACCAAGATTGTGTCCTTCCAATTTCCAGTGTGAAATCATCAAATTTGGCAGGTGAAAATTACAAAAATGTTCCTGTTAGTTAGTAAGGGGGGTCACTTCACAATTAGTTTTACTTTTAGCAATGTAGACTAAATTTAGGTTCACTTCCAACGTTCAAATTGTTATAGAAGGAGTCAAATTTAGTAATATTGTCATCATGTCATATCAGGTGACACCTTCCCTACTGGAACAAAAAAGTAAAGCTCTTCCCTTATAACAACCAGATAGAAGTAAGTGGGGAAAAAAAGAGGTGAAATAATGTTATATATATGTGTGTGTGTGTGTGTGTGTGTGTGTGTGTGTGTGTGTGTGTGTGTGTTTTACCATCTCTCATTCCATCATTCTCACTTGCCAATGCTGGAAACAGTTCCAATAGAACACACTCCTCATGTGCAAATCAAGATGTACTAACTCTTTCAGGCATCCTTTTAAGCCCCTTCCATATTCTGTTTTAAGTAACAGATGTTTTATTTACATATTTTAATTTTTAACAGAACACTGCTCCAATGTGTCCTTATATGACACTATGCCCACTTTTCTTGTTAGTGGCAAAAAAAAAAAGAAAGAAAGAAAGAAAAAAGAACTGTCAACTTAGAATCTATTTTTATAGATTTATACAATCTATAAAAGATTTTACTCTAAAACTTTATCATGTCTCTGTATTATTCCACGTTTTTGAAAATAAAATAATTGTATATTTACTATCTGTGAATACATTGCTAAGTAAAAAGTTATTTTTTCTTTAGTAAGAGGTCATATATTATAGTAAGCATTTGCTGATTAAATGAATATGTTTTTTTCAATGCTTATTTTAAAAATTTAGAATGTATGATTGTATTCTGGTCAACCATCATTGAAATAATTGTGATATTGCTAATTTAAGAAGGAAGTTTAAATATTTAAGTAGTTTTAAACAAAATGAAAAACATACTTAAAACTCACAAATAACTAAATTCTAAAAATGTGTTTTTTATAAAAGGAATAATCATATAATGGCAACATTTAATTTTATAAATTGCATTATACCCATGAAAAAATTAAATTATAGTTTCTTTAGAGTATTAAATTTTCCACTTTTTAGTATCAGAGATAAATCAGGTCTTAAAATGTAATTAGTGGAAAGAAGATGACAGAGTTTTTTTGAGGTCAATTATTTTTAATTAAAATAAAGACTTGAGGGTCCTGCCTGGGTGAATAAATTGGTGGGAGCATTATCCTGTGCACAGAAATGTTGCAGGTTTCATTCCAGGTCAAGGCACATACCTAGGTTTGGGTTTGGTCTGTGGTTGGGTTGTATACAGGAGGCAACTGTTTGATCTCTCTCTCTCTCTCTCTCTCTCTCTCTCTCTCTCTAAATCAATAAAACAAACAAACAAACAAACATATCTTTGGGTAAAGATGAAAAGAGAAAGAGAAAAGACAGAGCAAATTTCCCTACTCTCGTTTATTGTAAATATATCTATCAAAAATAAAGACATATTTTATCTCACACTGTGATGCAGATAAATATTCCATGACTGTTATCTATAACCCTCAAAATTATTTATGCAATCACCAGTAAAACAAACACATTCATGTCTATTCTATAGCATCCTTCTGAAAGGTGTCTTTTTAAATTTTTGAAAGAGAAACATGAATTTGTTTTTCCACTTACTTTATGCATTCATTTGTTGGAACTTGTACGCGTCCTGACCTGGGATTGAAACCTCAATGGCCTTGGCCTCTCAAGATGATGCTCTAACCAACTAAGCCAACCAGCCGGAGCTGAAAAACGTCTTTATCCAATCATAACTACACGGTAATAAACCTGCAAGACACAAATGATCTAATCCTTTCATGTTAATTTGTTGAGCAGAGAAAACGGCGTTTCTAAAAAAGATAAGGGGCTGACCAAAGTCAGGAAGATAATTCAGGGAAGAGCAAGAGATCGTATGCAAATGTTAAAAAAAAATTACTAACCTCTTTTGTGTTGGGCAAAGAGCTGTGTAAATGGTCTGGGCACGCACGGCTGAGTTTCAATCTGGTAACTCTGTCATAAAATGCAAAAGCATTGTCAGCACCAAGTTGTTACGGATTTCACGTAGCATGTTGAGCACAACTTATTAATAACTTCTTTCCATTGTGAGTTTTAAATGCAATTAAACACGGAGAGTCATTATCAGGGCTAAACACATGGTGTATGTTTTCTGCCGGTAAAGTCAGCATCTGAGGGCCCCGATGATAAGAGGGGAGAGAACAAACAAAGTGAAGGGTTGTCAGCCATGTGCTGCTGAAAATATGACGTTAGCGGGCTGGCCGGATATCTGAAAGGTACAGACCTGGGAGTCTGCTTCTGTGTGGAAGCAGCAGCTGGCGGAGGGACCGTGGACAAAGAGAATGATGAATGAGATCAGGGTTTGATGTAAGGCAGAATGTGGGAACAAACATTTTTGTTCTTTTGTGGAAGGCTTTATTCCCTTTCAGTTTTTCAAAGAGATTAAATCCCTTCTTCGCAATGCTATGTATACTTTTCTGTCCTGTCCACTAAATTGCCTTCTTTACTCTTTCCTCTCATTTATTTTCTGTGAGATTCAGCCCCACCTCATAGTCCTTTGGACAGTGTCCAAGCTGGTGCATTTAGTTATTCTGAAAATAAAGTTTGGGGAAAATTGGGAAACGATGTCATTTCTTTTGCTTATTCCATTATGTTTACAAAATACAAAGAAAATATTACTTATATTAATCAAATTATGTTTTTCTCAGAAACTGTATATTATCATTTTGTAATTATAGTTGTTTTGTGAAATTATGTGATAATGAAAAAATATAGCATTCGAGTTAAGATGTTTGAACTGGATCTATACTTCAGTCATTATCTTAGATAGAAATGCAGATAAAGAAGAACTAGAAAATATGAGGACCTTAACGATGATATTCTATTATACAATTTCTTAAAAACCTTTTGTAAAAGAAAAGTGATCATTTTGCAAAAGGGTACTAATAATATTGTTCTGTATGTGTCCATTTTCCTAGTACTTCAGATGTAATTGTCAAAAAACAAATTAATAAAGGACATACAATAATCAAAAGATGTTATCAAAGTCTTACCGCTTTTACTTCAGGGGAGAATTTGATTAGTCCGTTTCAGGTCGCATGATCTATTATCAGGCCTGTGGTCCAAAAATTACAAGCTGGTTTTGAGCACAATCTGACAAAATATCTTAACAAAACAGAGGCTCCAGAAAAGGTGCAACAAACTTGAAGCCCGCAGACATATGAACTTTTTCAAAGAGCAATCACCATCAGTGGGCCTGGAATTGGACAGCACTGAACAAATGATCTTTGGAAAGAAAACATTAATACAAAGCAAAGGCAGCATAATGCTATTCATATCCCATGCTAGTATTAAAATTTTATCAGGTAGTTTTATCACTTAAAATATGAATCCCTAGGAATAATTATCCAGTGACCTGTATTATGAAGGTATTTATTACACTGAGATTGTTGTTTCAAAATGCCTCAAAAATTATAATCTAATATTGGAGCCATTTTTTTTACTAAAGAAAACAGATTGATGGAAAGCTGCAGATTAGACCTATTGTTATTATTAAATCTGCTTGCCCAGAAATACTTATAACACTAAAACAAAGATCTTCTACATTCATTCTCAGAAAATTTTTTCTAAATTGATTTTTTTAAATTTTATTTTATTAAAACTTCATAGAAATTCCAGAAACAACCATAAATAAAAAGCAATGTAGTTATAATTTCACTTATGCGTGGAATCTAATGAACAATATAAGTGAACAAACGAAGTAGAAATAGACTCAGATGCAGACAATAGATTGATGGTTTCCCAAGGAGAGGAAGGTGAAAAAAATGGGAGAAAATGATGAAAGATTAAGAACTACTAGTTAGTAGTTATGAAATAGTCACAGTGGTATAAAGTACAGCATAAAAAGTCCTATATATAAAAGCCTAATATGCTAAGTGTCTGGTCGTCCAGTGACCCGTCAACTGTTCAACCAATCAAAGCATAATAGGCTAATGATATGCTAAGGCCACTTAACCATTCACTATGACATGCACTGACCACCAGAAGGCAGACGCTTTGACCAGTAGTTTAGCATGCTGCTGGGGTCCAGCCAATCGGGATTGAGAAAGATGGGTCAGACATGCCCTAGAGCCCTCCCGCAGTCCCTTTCTAGCCTTGATCGTGCACCAGTGGGGTCCCTCAGCCTGGCCTGTTCCCTCTCACAATTAGGGATCCCTTAGGGGATGTCAGAAAGCCTGTTTTGGTCCAATCCCACAAGCCACTCCCCTCAGGAGGGCACCAGATGCAGGGCTCATAGCTGGCTAGCGCTGCTGCTGCACAAGCCTCTCCAGATCAGGGCTGATTGGGTGCAAGCCTGCGGCAGGCATAGTGAGGCCAGGATGAGCAGGAGTGACAGGTAGGAGCTGCAGTTGGTGTTGGACTATGGGTTTTAGGCCAATCCCTGCAGACCACCCCAAGGGACCCTACCCATGCACAAATTCGTGCACTGAGCCTCTAGTGTAGTCAATAATATTGTAATAGGTATGCATGGTGCCAGGTGGGTACTGGAAATATTGGGGGGGGGTGCAATTGTAAAGTATGCGATTGACTAATCACAATGCTGTGTACCTGAAACTAATACAAAATAATATTGAATGCAAACTTAAGTGAAAAAATGGTAATACATAAAAAACACAATGTAATAGCTTGTAAGTAAAGGAAAGAAAATAACACAACATGTGTTTAAACATTTTACAGGTGGGTGGCTAACCAAAAGGAAGTGACCATCTTTAGAAAAATCCTTCAGGATGAAAACTGAAGTATTTCATGCACTACTTGACAGTGTTGTGCATATAAAATATCTGTCAGTGCAAATATGCACTGAAACATTTTAAGACAGAGGCAGATAGTTCTGGCCTGCCAATTTATCCTGTTTTTAATCTCTGATCTTTGAAGAAAAAAAGTGGTAGGAGGATGGAGGTTCAGGCTGATTTGCAATGGTGGTGAAGTGCATATTTTCCTCATAGATCTTTCATAACAACCATAAAGCAAGTTTTGTTGTCAATTTTATATATCACATACAATTGTTTTATAGATATTATGTATAAAATATGTTGTCAGTCTTTCCAACTTGAAATGTCGGTTAACCTGGAAAAACATTTGTTTTCATTTCCCTATTGCACAAAAGATGGATGACTTATTTGAATAACATTTACAGTTGAAAGATTTTCAACTAGCATTATATAAAAAGAGCAAATATTTACAGCTGTATATCTCTCTCCAAAATCAGGTAAAATTTTATTGTAACCTAGAAGACACAAAGATGTTTGTAAATGAGATTACTTTTTAGTTCGACCTCATGTTGTCAGTTTGCTACTCATAAATTTTCTTTAATCCAACTTGCGAGAGGACCATTTATCATTTCCCCCTGAATACAGAAAACAGGGTCATTTGTTACTGTTAAAACAGTACAAAATTATTGTATATGTACCATACATATTGATAAATAAAAGAAAAAACATTTTAGATCTTTAATTACTTTATTACTTTTCTAAATCAATATTTTGGAATTAAACATGTATTTCATATAAAACTAATGTTTTGTTTATCTATATAATATAAGAATCCTGTCATCAGGTTTCTCAGTCACTTTTTTTGTAAATGTAATTAAGATGGAATTATTATGTTCATAATGATTCAATGGAACTTGAATTTTAAAACAAAATAAACCCGACTTTTAAAAACACACTAAATGTGTATGTATGTGTATACATGCATATATAATATAAAATGTATAAATCAACATCTTAAAATTTTGTCTTAAGATATTCAGGAATTCAATCAATAATAAGGTTAAAAGGTAGGATGGAGGTTTTGCTAATGGTGAAGTTTTAGCTTTTTAGTTTTCTGATATAAGCATTTGTTTAGTAACAAACACGTTTATGTTTAATACCAACAAGATGAATTCTCTTAAATTGGGATAGTAGCATTTTCAGTATGACATGCTGTGGTAATATGTACTTGAAATTTGAAACACAGAGTTGAATTTCACTCTATATCCAAATTCTAATCTAACTGAAATGACAATCGTGTAACCCAGTGTCTAGAATTAAAGAGAATATTTACTTAAAGTGATCCAACACCATGTATATATACATACATATACTAGTAAGTGTGAGTGTGTGCATGATTTTACATTTTAACTAGAGGCCCAGTGCACAGATTTGTGCACTGGTGGGGTCCCTCAGCCTGGCCTGCGCCCTCACAACCTCGGACCCCTTGGTGGTTGTAATAGTGCACAAAGTGGCAGGTGGCTGGCGAGGAGCCCAAGCCCAGGCCAAGCCAGCTCCCGTTCATCTACTGCGCCTGCTGCGGCCACTCCATAGCACGACCACAGATGGGGGAACACACTGACCACAGGGAGCTGCTCCTGCACTGAGCATCTGTACCCTGGTGGTCAGTGTGCATCATAGTGACCAGTCGTTCGGTCGCTCAAACTTTTATATATATAGATTCAATTGGAAATTGGATTTCTTATTTTTTATAATTTTCAGATTATACATCTTAAAAAGTAGAAAGTAATTGCAACATTAACTATTAAGTGGGAGCATTAAGAATAAATGAGCTCAAGTAATAATTCTTGGAAACAGAAAATAGCAATGGGAAATAAACATAACACAGTAAACCCAAGGAACACACTCTTTGGGGTCAAATAGATCAGTTAGAATTCTTGATTCTGACATGATTATGTCTGAATTATTTTATCTTCTAAAGTCTCATTTCCCATTAAAAAGTATTTTAAAGCCTCTTTCAGAGTTATTTAAAGAATATAAATCATAGAAGACAAATTAATATGGATATTTATTTTTATAGCACTTAACTAAAAATTCAGAACATAATCATTGTTTAATACATAGCTGCTTCATTAATTACTACTAAATTTCTTACTTGTATTCTTTTATTTGGAATTAAGCCATTAACTAGTATCCATTGTGTAACATTTATTAAATATCCACTACATTTGTCAGAGAAACAGTTTGTGAATGATTCATAGTGCTCACAAACTCCAATTGTTCCCAGATCAGTTCTTCTACAATATTTGCTAAGTATATGTTCTATTAATTAAATATTCTAATTGAGAGGATATCTGTAACACATAGTATTTCAATTTTAAATAATTAAAACTCAAATATATTATATTTACAAATAAATATATTGTTTAATTTATACATATTGTTTAATCTAATACTATAAGATATTGGCTTATGATTACAGACTTTTATTTTTCATTTTATTATGAAAATTAACCATGAGACATTGGTGAATGTCTTTTGACCTAGAAGTACCTCTTGCTAGTTGCCCTGTGAATGTCACCTTTATTAACTGTTTGAAGTTTCTCTGGCTCTTTCTATTAGATATTTTAGCTTTTTTGATTAATGGAAAAGAATCTAATGTTGCCATATGAGATAACTCAATCAATTATAAAATTTGAATTAAAAGGTGAGTTTAATTTTATTTTAATTTTCTTTCAAGTTAATTCTGATTTATGATTTTCTTTTCTTCTATAATTTGTTCAAGTAGCTTTTGCTGAACACCCATCTAATTATTGTAATCAATCACTAAATTTTAATATAAGAAATTGTACAGTTGTGTTCTGGACTGACAGTTTTTATGTCAAATTAATGATTTATATGTGCATTTTGATTCATACTTTAATAATAACAGAAACTGGAAAATTTTAATTTACATGTACTGTTTTTATATTCAGAGTTCCATGAGTTAGGATTGACATTTAAATATAGAATTTACCATATGGGATACTCAATAATTTAGAAATAATGCATATATTTTCAGTTTTTTTGTGAAAACTCTATTCTTAGGCTAGATAGGTAAATTCAATTATAAGAACTACTAGAAGCCTGGTGCATGAATTCATGCACCAGTAGGGGTCCCTCAGTCTGGCCTGTGGTATCAGGCTGAACCTGGCTCTCCAACAACCCTTGAGGGGTCCCCAATTGTGAGAGGGCTCCGGCCAGGCTGAGGGACCCCACTGGTGCACCATCAGGGCTAGGGAGGGACATGGAAGGTGGCCAGCCAGAGAAGGACTCCAGTATGTATCCAGCCTATCTCTCTCAGTCCTGATTGGCCAGACACAAGTAGCAAGATGTTCATGACTGTTACTGAATAAATCTTACTATGTGTTCATACCGGTAAATATCAGTATCAGTATTAGTAAATATACCATAGATTGTTGTACATGGAAATAATGGTAGTAACAAGAAATTCTTGATACCATAGGATTCACAGTTTGTCTGGTTATGCTGGTTTGTGATTACAACTACTACTGTACCGTATACAGGTAATAAATTTCCTTTTTTGTTGTTCAACAATAAATGTGTACTGTATTCTACTTCATGGAAAAATAAGACATCCCCTGAAAATAAGACCTATAGTATCTTTGGGAGCAAAAATTAATATAAGACACTGTCTTATTTTCAGGGAAACATGGTAGCTGCTCACAAGCCTGTCTGCCTGATTGTCCATAATGACTCTGACTGCTGTCCTGCTTGGCCCTACATGCCCCCCTGCTGTCCTGCTCACCCCTAGTAGCCTCCCCAACTGGCCTGATCACCCACAACTGCCCTCCCCTCTTGGCCTCTAACCACCTCTACCTCATTCCTGCCACCATGGATTGTCCAGAAAAACATCCTTAAGGTCTCCTGGAAGGTCTCATCTAATTTGCATATTACCCTTTTATTAATATAGATAGAGGTTTGGTGCATGGGTGGGGGCCAGCTGGTTTGTTCTGCAGAGTGTCCTGGGTCAGGTTGGTGGTTCCCTTGGGGTGTGGAATAGCCTGGGCGAAGGACCTGTTTTGGTTTTCAGGCTGGCTATGCCCCCATGGGGTGAGGGTCTCTGCTGGGGTTGTATGGCCAGCCTGGGTGAGGGGATGAGGGCTGTTTTCAGGCTGGCCATGCCCCCTGGTGATCCAGGCCCCTAACTATTCCTTCAGCAGTGGCCTGGGCAGGTGGGAAGCTTGCCTTCCTCAGTCACCAGGGGCAACCCAAACGTCATGCTTGCTCCAGCTCCATGGCCACCGCCATCTTTTTTGGGTTAATTTGCATACTTTTTCCTGATTGGCTGGTGGGCACAATGAAGAGATGGTCAATTTCTATGTTTCTCTTTTATTAGTATAGATAATTCTTCCTTTAATGCATTTTCTCTAAAATAGGCAGTTTATTACTTATCATAAATATTGTGCTAGTTGTATTTTGTTGTATTATTTTTTAATCTCAAAAGTGATACATGGATTTCCAGGTAAAATTATAAGAGTAAAGTTAAACAAAGTTAAAAGAAAAATTGACCAATAGAAATCAAAAAAGTTTAATATGATTTTAAAAATGCTGTGATAATGGGATAAAAATGGCAGAAATCCTAATTTGAATATTTGGAAAAGATTGCTTAACACACATGACATTAAAATGGGTTATGTGCTGAGTTGAAAAAATTCCAATATTCACTAATATTTCCAAGTATATTGCTAACACAGTTTTCTTCCATAAAGTCATAATCAGTTTTTGAATTCTGTTTTGGGGATTTTTGTAGTTGTGCTTAAATATTCAGATTGTAAATGCTTCAATGTGTAGACTTGTTTATATGTCACTCATAAAATGAAAATACATCATAAAATTTGTAATTGTGCTACGTCTTTGTAAAATACATGATATATTCAAATAAGAGGGAAATTATATTATTCGGTGCACTGCTAAACATATCATACTATGTGAAAATTAAAAATTAAACCTTTTATTTTGCCATTTATGGCCAATAAACACTCCTCTTATCTTCTATGCTGATGGGAAAGAAGAGGAACAAATTCTGTTCAAATGAAAACTATTTTCTTGCCCTGGCTGGTTTTGCTCAGTGGATAGAGCATTAACTTGCAGACTGAAGGGTCCCAGGTTCAATTCTGGTCAAGGACACATGCCTGGGTTAGGGGCTTATTCCCCAGTGGGGGATGTGCAGGAAGCAGCCAATCAACGATTCTCTCTCATTATTGATGTTTCTATCTTTCTCTCCTTCTCCTTAAATAAGAATAAAAAAAAATAAAAAAGAAAAGCAGTTTCTTAATTTGTCATCAAAGTTAATACTCAATGAAGCCTTGCAAATATTCTAAATTACCTGTTTACATTTTTTTCTATTTTTAATAAGTCATGTACATAAAATCTGCCCACATGAGGAATAACTCAGTGCTAATCATCCATCCATTTGACAAACATTTTCAACCCTTTTAATCACTGGACAGCTAAAAAGTGGCCATCTGTGGTGTAGGCACCTCTTTTCTTCCTTCAAATAAACTGTTCTAAGATTACAGGTGAAGTGGCATAACGCATATTGCCCATTATCAATATACTAAAGACTATTCCAATTGTACAGAAAGATATAAAACACTAGCACAAACTCTAATAGATTTATCATGCAGAATTCACACAGTAGACAATGATTTTTTTTGCCATATTTTCTTCAGATGCATATTAGTTAATTTAACAAGAAGAAAAAATATAGCTAAATTGCTAACATTTTATCCCATTTCCTTTACTTCCTGAATGTGCTAGATAACTTAAATGTAGGAAACATTCATTTAGTGGCATAAGGGTACGGAAGAATCCTCCTGAAGGAACCCACACCATACAAAGACCATTGAAATATTCTTGTAGTTGAACTTAATTATATTTAACTTGCTGCTTCAGCGGTTAGCATACAGAAGAGAAACCCTGATAAATTTCTGAAACGATTCATAGAAAGAGGAACATTGTAGGTATGCATATGGGTTGAATGATTCTAAGGAAGAATGAGAGACATGGGGCTATTTTAGATGCTGTCAAGATGGAGGAACAGTTCAACAATTGATTGCCCCAATTATTTTTGTTAAAGAGGCAACATGAAGCAGGATTTTAGATGTCCTTAGTAAGAAATCAGCAATAATGATGCAGAAAGCATTGATAATCATTTTGCAGCTCTGTTGTAGTTTTGTGTTTATTCTGTAATAAACATTGTTGATGTTTTATTAGGAAGTCACAGTTTTATTATGAGTTGATTCTCACCTATTACATTCACTAGAGTATCAATTTTATGAAAGTTAAACAAAACAGTGTTATGTATTACAGATTTTTAAATCTTTATTCATACTTTAATTTGCATTTCATTAATTACAAAAAATATTTTTTCTTATGGTTATTTGCATTTTAATATGTGTGTTATCCATTAATGACTTTGGCCAATTTAATAAAAAATACTTAGACACTAGCATGTTATTCAAGGGAATTAATATACCTCATTTATCTATGTGATTATTCTTTATTGATTTTCATAAGTTTTTAAGGTTTAATCTTATTAACTTTTATTGATCATGTTTTAGCACATTTAGGCCATTTTTTATTTATTTTTATAGGTCATTTTAAAAATACTGTTTATAATAATTTTAACATGTTTTTATGTAGTCACATATACAGATTTTTTAATGTAACTTTTTCCAATTTTTAGAAATAAGAAATTAATTACTATGTATTT
Source organism: Antrozous pallidus (assembly GCA_027563665.1). Classification (NCBI taxonomy): domain Eukaryota; kingdom Metazoa; phylum Chordata; class Mammalia; order Chiroptera; family Vespertilionidae; genus Antrozous; species Antrozous pallidus. The sequence goes on along the minus strand of CM050514.1, from coordinate 15,871,402 downwards.
TATCTTCATTTTTATTACATTTTCCCTTTAAATTATTTGGGAAAAAATGTATTGTGTAATGTACAATTTCGTTTTTTCAGAACAAATGATCAATTTCCATAGGAGTGTTTGTGATTCCTTTTCATGATTCTTTAGACAGGGTTGAACTGTTTTGCTCTTGTGGCTTTATACTATCAGGAAGATCTGCAATATATTTTTTTGAAAAATAAGAAAAGGAACTGATAAGGGAACTGGGAATTAATATTCTAATTTATCTGGGATACTTTGCTCACATCTTTTGTGTGTGTTCCTATTGCATGAGGGTGACCTTCATGAAGCTGTCAATATTCAACTATTTTTGATGTATCAAAACATTAATATGCATTCTAACATGCGCTTCAAATTAATGTTACAAAATCTTCAATGATTTCAGGTTATTTTGCTCTTCCTGTTACATGTAAAGTTTTGAAAACGGAATGGTTGTGACCTCCCAAAATTCAGATATATGTTGAAGCCTAAATCCCCAATGGGATAAGATGTCGCCTTTGGGAGATATTTAGGTCATGCAGGTGAAGCCCTCCTAAAAGGAATTAGTGCTTTCATAAGAAGAGACACAGAGAGATAACCACTAGCTCAGTCCTTCTTCGTGTAAACATACATCAAGAAGTCACTCATCTGCAAACCAAGGACAGCAACTTTATCAAACACCAAATCTGCTTGCACCTTGATCTTGGACTTACCGGTTTTCAGAACTGGGAGAAATAAATGTTGGTTGTGGAAGCCACACAGCTATGGTATTTTGTTATAGCATTCCATACTTACTAAGCAGTATCTGTATAAAATATAGTCTTAAAGACAACAACGAACATCTGTATTTGGAACGACATGACTAAAATTATAGTTTTAGCAGAAAGCAGAAACTATTATGGTTTTCCTTCTTATTTTTATTTTTCCCAGTATTTTAGGCAAGGTCCTAAGATGAATGGAACTTTTAGTTTCTGGACTTTTAAGAAAATTATAGTACTGTTATATTTGTAACTGTACAGTTAAATATGATTGATATTCTAATAAGCCATAATTATTTTGTTCAAATTATTTGTTCCTTTTGAAAATGTGATTTTTTTCGTAACCAATATATCACTTGGAGAAAGAAAAGAATATTCCATATTGTTTGTATTATTTCAAATAAACAAGTAATTTGAGAAACTGTATTTGAAATTGAATTCTAGCATGAATACTGTCCCCTAAGAATCAGTATATAAAAGTAAAACACTTGTAATAAGGATTTCTTAATGTACAACCAATAGTGAATGTCTGGGGAAAAAGACTAATGGTTTATTTCCCCTTTCTGAACCATTTCAAACAGCAATTCACTGATACTACTGCTTTGTTATATTAGGTAAGAGTAATACAATCTCTTCCCAAACCGGTTTGGCTCAGTGGATAGAGCATTGGCCAGCGGACTGAAAGGTCCCAGATTCGATTTCAGTCAAGAGCATGTACCTTGGCTGCAGGCCCATCCCCAGTAGGGATTGTACTGGATGCAGCTGATTGATTTTTCTCTCTCATTGATGTTTCTGACTTTCTATCTCTCTCCCTTCCTCTCTGTAAAATATATATTTTAAAAAAAGAATAATACAATCTCTTATTTATATGATATATATGTATGCATATATATATACACACATATATGTGTGTATATATACATGCATACATATATATCCTATCTAATAAAAGAGTAATATACAAATTAACCATCACTCTGCTACAGTCACAAGCCATGCCCACAAGCCAATCAGGAGTGAGTATGCAAATTAACCACAACCAAGATCACTGCAGCCACAGAGTGAGCAGGAGGGAGGCTTGTGTTTCCCTGGCAATGGAAGAAGCCAAGATTTCCACATACCATGGTGGGCCCAGGCCTCCACTCAAGGCTACAAAGTTTCAATTATAGAAGATAAATAAATTGCAACATAAATGGTGACGGTCATGGAGCTGGAGAGAGCACGAGGCTAGGGTTGATGCTGGTGATGGAGGAAGACAAGCTTCTGCAGCCCTGGCCTGTGTTGGCCTCTGCTCAAGGCTACAAAGTTTCAATTATAGAAGATAAATAAATCCCAACAGAAATGGCTACTGCCACTGAGCAAGCAGGAGGCTTGGCTCTGCTCTAGGCTACATGTTTCAATTATAGAAGATAAATAAATCTCAAATCCCAGGGCCTCAGCTTGAGTTTCCAGGGGGTGTGGCCAGCCTGCAAACCACCACAGGCCACTGTCCCAAGCTGCACCATATCCCAAGGGAACCCCCACCCTGATCTGAGACACCTTTCAGGGCAAACCAACCGGGCCCCTACCCATGCACCAGGCCTCTATCCTATCTAATAAAAGAGAAATACGCAGATTGACATCCAGTAGGATCAGGCCCAAACGGGCAGTAGGACATCCCTTGAGGGGTCCCAGATTGGAGACGGTGCAGGCTGGGCTGAGAGACAACAGCCCCATACATGAATTTGTGCACTGGGCCTTTAGATTGTATGTATGTATGTGTGTGTGTGTGTGTGTGTGTGTGTGTATACACACACACACACACACACACACACACACACATTACTCTTTTTATATATATATTAGGGGATCAGTGCACGAAATTCATGCACTGGGGTGGGGGGTGGTCCCTCAACCCAACATGCCCCCTCTCACATACTGGGAGATGTCCAACTGATGGCTCACTGCCAGCCTGCCCAGCCATTGCCCTGTTCAGGTCAGCCCCAGCTACCTGCGACCACCCGGCCCTGGGGGCTGGGCGCTTGCAGACACTTCTGCTCATAGTGCTTGGGGGCAGGGCACTCCCTGCCTCCGCCACCATTTCATCTCCACCCCCATCCCTGCTCCTGATTGGCTGGTAGCGTAGCCAATCAGGAGTGAAGGTACAGTAAATTTGCATGTTTCTCTTTTATTTTATAGGATATTTGTAAAACACATACACCATGATTGCACAAAATATCCACATTTAACCATGTAGCTCCACTTCTAATTTTCCTAGTAATCAGCAGGAATACTTTGGAAGGAAACGGCTAAATTTTCAGGAATAACATTCTGTGGTAAGGCTGCATAATGTCCCCTCAACAGAGTCCCTGTGGGAATATGTAGAACCTATGAATGTTACCTGACATAACAAAAGGAATATTGCTGATGTGATTGCATTAAGTATTTTAAGGTGCTGGAGATTATCCTGGATTACCCAGTGGGCTGATGAAATCATAAGGGTCCTTATAACATACTAGAGGCCTTGCGCATGAAATTCACGTACTTGGCGGGGGGCCGTGTTCTTCCTCCCAGATTGTGAGAGAGCGCAGGCCAGGCTGGGGGACCCCACCTGTGCACAATCAGGGCCAGGAAGGGATGCAGGCAGTTGGGCAGCCATGAGAAACGTGGGAGAGCTCCAGGGCATGTCCAGCCCGTCTAGCTCAGTCTGGATCAGCTGGACCCCAGCAGTAAGTTAACCAACTGGGGAAACATCTTTACCCTGGTGGTCAGTGGACATGATAGAGAGCAGTTGAGCGGGCTTAACATAACATTTGCATATTATGCTTTGATTGGTTGAATGGCCGACCAGATGACAGGACACTTACCACATTATGCTTTTATTATATAGAATAGGTAGGAGGGTCATAGAGATACGATGATGTCAGCAGAGGTCAGAGGGATGTAAATATTGGAAGGGATCTAGAGTGAAGGACTGTCAGCAGCCTTAGAAGCTGAAAGGAGCCCATGGAAAGGGATCCCCCCCAAGAGTCTCCAAAGGAAAGCAGTTGCACTCTTGATTTTATACCAATGAGACTGATTTTGAACTTCTGACCTCCGGAACTATTCAAAAATTAATTTATGTTGCATTAAGTAGCAAATGTGTGGTGATTTCTTACATCAGCAATGGGAAACTAATACAAATAGTATTTTAAGTTTCCCATTCCCTCAAGTTTCTGATATATTACATTCTCTAACACAAGTACATGTGCACACAGCAGAAATGGAATATCGAGAGTCACAGTGTACGTATTCTCTTTTGTTGCATTTTTAATGCCCATTTTTCTAAATTTTAAAATCCTTCTTTCAAGAACATAGGGCCAAGACTGACTGACACTTTATTAATGAATCATTAAATATATACTGGGACAAAATTTCCTCATATGTAATTTATTTTATGTATGTTCTACCACATTCCTGCAAGTCTAATTCTGCTTTTTTGTTTGCTATGTCCTTGATGAAAGTCATCTGTGCAGGCACATTGCAGAGGCAGGGAGTAAAACAATGCATTTTACTGAAATTTAGAAACTGCCGAGTGTAATGACTTAGGCTATATCATTGTATTTTCTGTGAAATAGGGAGAAAAAAATGGAACTAGGTCTTGGCTTAAAGCTTCAGTTGGAAAGATAGAAATGATTTCGTTTTTGTTTTTAAATAAAGATTTCTTTTTAACTGAGGAAAGAAACTGTAAATTTTGTATGAGGTTTACATAACTCCTTTCCGAATAAAATTTTTCTCCCCTAATTTAGATTATACTTCTAATTAGAGGTCAGCAAATTTCTGACAGTGTTTGTAGATTTAGTTAAGTTTTGTCTACAGGACACCTAAATAACTTCTAAACAAAAATAAATAAATAATGGCTTGAATTGATTGCTTCGTGTGATGTGAAATATAAAGAAAATCAGTCTTTCCTCCCACTCTGCTTACCATAATACCTCCTAAGCTCCCACTTGGCTCCCATCACTCTCTTTGTCCTGACTCCGTTTCATTTTTCTTTGTGCTATTTCTTGCTGTTTGCTTGTGAACTGTTCATTCCATCAGTCAACGTCCTCTCTTCTGAGTTCGAACACATTAATCTATGCTCATGCTTCAAAGCTTAGAATCTGGAAAACACCTGCGGTTAGTTCACGCAAACCTGATGAAGCAGTTCCGAAGGCTTCTTTAGGGTGGAGTCCATTATCTGTTACAAGCAGCCTGTCCCTTTGCCCAGTTCCTTGGCTGAAATTTGGGGTGAGATATAGTTAGAGGTCATGATAATATGTCCCAGGAAATAGTAATCGATCACAGTAGTCCCTGCCTGGCTTCTACCATCAAGGCACTAAAATTCATATGTTGTAATTCTAACATTCAGTCCAGAACAGATGGTGTGGTAGGTTATAAAACACTATAAAATGGTGACCAGCCCTTGTGATAGAAATGAGTTCTAATGAGAATGAAAATTAATATGAGTAGAGTTTCTGGAATTAATAGTTTGGGTCACATAATCAAAATTAATAAAAAACTGATAAAGTTCTTGGTCAATATGTCTCAAGTAAGAGGAGCATTTTGTGGACAAGATATCATTTCATTTTCATTTTAACTGTATTGCTTTAAGTTTTTCATTTAAAAAATAAATTTTTGTTTGGGGGGAAAGCAGCCATTTTAATGCAATTCAAGTAAGTGAATAATGAAGTGTAAGTTCCAATTATAGCTGCTGATTCTGTGGAAGGGCACGTCCTCCCCAATAACTACCTGATCCGTCTCTGCTGTATAATCAGACCTCCAGATAGTAAGTAGCCAAGAAAATTAAACTGGATTCTGAAAGGGCATGGCAATGAAGCTGTAGTTTTGGAAATGAACAATTCTAATAGCCATTCTAAGCCACAGAAACGATGACTGTCCCAACAATGGGGATGTGGGTGCCACAGTTATTTAATACCAAGAGACTGGAAATGACTAAGCAATTGCCAAGAAACCACTTAAAAAAAAAAGTACAGCCAGTGTTGCGCAGTGGTTGGGCATCCATCTATGGACCAGGAGGTTATGATTTGATTCCCAGTACATAGTAGAGATCCAATGGGTTACAGATCATATAAAGAAAAGAAGGCCTGAGAGCAGCGTTATTCTTCTGTTATTTTAATTTTGGTAAGAAATTGTGACTTCTTTTTTAAATTTAAAATTAGGCCTGATGCCTCATTTACAGAATGCAACAACTGGGCGAAAAAGAAAAAAAATATATTGCTGATCAATATAGGCCAAAATTTTATCTCTGGATTTCTCATAAAATCTTGTTTTATTGTTTTATTTGTCTTTTGTTGGTTTTTGACCTCTTTACTTCTCTATCAAGGCAAAGCCCTGGCTCAAAGCAGGCTTTCCACTCCTTTGTAGCTGCTCTATCCTGGAGCCACCTAAGAGATGCGGCCAAAAGCTGGACAAAAGCAATGAAAGTGGTCTATGGCCCTATCAGCCACATGACTACAGTCTCCTCCGGCCCTCATCTTTTCCAAGTGAAAGTGCTCATTGACATCAGTGGTATGATGGTATGATGTTTTACTTAATGTCAGGTACTTTATACTATACGAGAGGCCCAGAGCACGAAATTGTCTGCTGGTACGGTCCTCAAGCCTAGCCTGTAATCAAGGCCATCTTCCCCCACTGCTGGCATCCAGGCCCACTCCCTGCTGCCACCCACCCTGGTTCTCCGTTCGCCATTCAGCGATGGGAACCTGATGGCCAGGGAAGGACTGAGAGGTTGACCATTCTCGTCACCTCACCGGCCCCACCCCTGTTGCCAGTTGTCCTCTGTGTGTGGGGTGACCAGTGGCATAAGGCCATAACTGGCACCATCTGCATCCCCCACCACTCACACCAGGTCCCTATTTTCCATCAGCGATTGGAGCCTGATGGCCAGGGAAAGAGACCAAGAGGTGGTCAGTGCACCTCAAAGGGAGTGGTAGTCTGGTCATTCTGTCATCAGGATGCTGAGCTTTTATTATTTAGGATTCTCAGGATTAGTTGTAAGTTTATCTTCAGTCTTACAAAAATTTTCACATGTGGGAGTCATTATTCTTATTTTACAACTAGAGGCCCGGTGCACAGATTTGGCCTGGCCTGCACCCTTGGTCTGGCCTGCACCCTCTCACAATCTGGGATCCCTCGAGGGATGTTGGAGAGCCAGTTTCAAATTGATCCCCATAGGCCAAGCCAAGGGACCCCACTGGTGTCAGTCTAATCCCCACAGGCCAGGTTGAGGGGTCCCAATGGTGCATGAATCCATGTCCTGGGCCTCTAGTATGCATATAAGATCCTAATCTCTTCCTTTCCTCCCCTTTCCCCCTTCCCTCTGAGATGCATCTGTCTGTTCTGTTTCCATGCCTGTTTGTTGAGCATCTGCCCCTTGATGGTAATTGTACATTATAGTTACCCAATGGTAGACCAGTTGGCTGGTCAGTTAGGCTTTTATATATATAGATAGTAGTGCATGCCTGCCTTTATTTTATAGCTCTATTATCATTTAAATTATTATTTGGTAAAATAAGAGAATGACCTACTAGAACTGCAACCTTATTAGGAAGTTAGAAATAATACATTTTTAGATAATTAGAAAGTAATAGAAAATGGTGAGATGTATCCTCAAAATTTAGTTTTTTTAAGTCTCCTAATATCTACTAATACTTCTCTCTTCTCTTTCTTTTGTGTATTCTTGTGTCTTTTCCATTTCATTTAAAAAATATATAGTTTCTTTATTCATTTGTATATAGGATTTCCCTCAGAATAATTAATTGGAGAAACATGGGCTATTGATCCTGGATCAATAATCACATATGTCTGATTCTGATAACATAGAACAGTGGAATTCTTTTGACCATTTAAAAACTCCATCTAAATAGAACTGAGAAAAAACTATGCTGCACTGCACATATAATATAAACTGTGTTCTCAGAACACTGTAGCAATCCTAAGCTCTCTACCTTTGTATATTTCAGTTGAAAACAAAGGTTTTATTTTTTTACTCTCTCTTATATAAAATTGTATTTATTAATCAGAATGTTACACAGCACTTTTCTGGTCCAATTAGTATCTTAGTTCCTCTGTGCGTCCTCTCTGAATCTAAGGAAATTTAGAGTGTTGCATAAAGGATCCATAGAAAATTAAATTATCCCTCTGACCCTTCCCTGGGATGACCCTTCCCTATCTCTCTCCTGCCAAATTACACTTTATGACCTATACCCAAATAGGTTTTTTTAGATATAACTCTTTCCAACCAGGTTATGAGAGGTAATTAAACATCAAAGTCCTAAGGCATACATTGTAGGTACTGTACTTGAGAAAATTGAATAAATAGTGACTGAAATCATTTTCATCGGCCCTTTAAAAATAAAGTACTTATGTCACCTCTATAATTTCATACTTTTCAAGTTCCTCATCTTTCAAGTTTCAGGCTTTAGAACATGAATCAGTTGCTGGTAAAGAGGTCAGATGAGGACCTTGTCTCTTACTAATAATCCAAACCATCAACTCTTTTTCTGTTTTCCATTGGGTCCTGCAGGGGTGGTACTTCCCTGATTCTGTATAAAAAGCAAATTCCCTTTTATCGTGTCTTGTTTTATCTTTATTCTAAGCTTCATTGTGAAACTTCTGTGAAGCCTGCCAAGCCTTCTTCTTGATATGTTAATGAAAGCATAAAAAAATATGGAAAAATTCTTTTAAAATTGCTTCAAGTTGAAGATTATATTCTTTGGTCTCAAGTAGTCTATCACAAGATGAATTTTGGCTCATTTCCTCTTCATTTTTGTTCTCCAAAATTTAATCTTTCCTGAGGCAGATGGATGTCTTGGGCAAAATAGACTAAGTATATATGGATGAGAGATAAAAGTAAATTAAAGTATTTTTTAAAATCTGTGAACTCAATTACTTCTGTGTAGAAATATTCCTTTTTTTTGAGCTATTCCTGTGGTAAAAATGTTAATATAGAACTCCATGAATTTGAATCTCCACCGTTCCAAATACTCAATGGACCTCTTGGACCTCAAATACCCACAACATCAAGGCACTGACTGATCTAAGGTCCCATATAACCCTTAATGCTTTGGTTTGAGAAACTCCTACCACTCCTCTTAATTTCTTTTCCTATAAAGCCCGCCATTCTTATAGCCATTCAAATATTTTGACTCCAATATTTCATCCTGATCCTTCAAAACCAGCGATGATTATATTCAAATCATAGGAGCAAGTTTCAGTTATATCCTTCAATAGCTACCTAGAAATAATGTTACTTATTAAATAGAAATGTTAGTTCTAAAGGAGAGGAAAATTTAATTAGAAGTTTTGTTATCAAGTGTAGTTTCAAGGATAATCAAATTTCTAAGATTAATGGTTAATTAAAATTAAAAATAATTTAGTGTGTTATCAACTTTACATAGCCATAGCTTCAATTAGAAGTCAGAGCAGAGCTTTTATAGGCTACCAAATTATAAACTATTAAAATATGGGGGGGGGGAAACATATGCTTCGTTTTAATGTTGCCTTCCTACCTGCCTTGCTCTACTATTGCTTTTTAGACAACCATATAAATTTAATGAATAACAGTGAGCATGTAACTTATTTTTCTCCCATTAATGACTTGAAACTGTAAAAAGTGATATTTTGTTAGAAAAATGTTTATTTATGATATTTTATGGGTAGTTTTAAATTCTGAATGGCTCATGTAAAGAATTACAATAAAAAAAAGCTTAAGGTAGAAAGATAGAAAAATTATGACTGAAATTAACTTGTTTAATTATAAATTAAATGTTTGGTCCCTGATATACACTAACATTTCCAGTGATGTATAATTTTACAATTCTTATTTATGAAAAAATCTATATACTTATGCCAATTAAGATGCCAATCAATTCTTGAATAAGGAATTTAGGAAATGGAATTCGTGGGTTTGTTATTATAATAATAAGTAGAGTAAATTCTATAAATCTGGATTTCTCTTTTGTCCAGAAGATATTTTGTTTTAAAAGTTAAAGTAGAAAATATGGAAGACTGCCATTATGTTTACAAGCTGCTTACTTGTTTCTTTTATTCTCTTTGGCAAATGTCCAAACACAACATTATAATGAAACAAGTCAGCCATCTTCAGTGCCACCAAAGGTGCCCATTATTGACGACGGTCAGATGGAATACCATCTGGTAAAGTGATTTATTATTGAAGGGCTATTTAATGACACGCCATATTTTATACACAGTTAATTGTATCGGCCTCAAGGCAGCATATTTTTTTAAGGATGATTGCTCTATCTTAAATAGCTGAGTGCTTCCTTTTAATTTTTAAAGCTCTAAAATATATGTATGTAAAAGTAAACAAATGGCTAGAATATGAGGATATTAATTAACTTTGTAAACTTTATTTCCTTGAAAACTATATATTAAATAATTGATAATCTAATTTTAGGCAGCTTGTATGTAAAAATGTAGGGGTAAAGATTACTTTATGGAAATGATTAAAAATGTTATCGAAGACTTTGAAGAACAGAAAAATGTAGCTATTGATTAGAAGGAATAGTTATCTAGGCAAAAAAAAACCACACCAAAAGAACTGATGTTGGAACTTAAAAACTTTAGTTCAGACTTTCCCTCTAAGTTATCTCATATTCTTTCCTGATGAATTTTATCTTAATGTACAAAATAGAGAAACCAATTAACTTGGGCTATGGAAATGTGTACAGGTTGAATTTAAATAAATTTAATCTTGTTAAACTGGACAAGTACTAGAATTGTTATTACACATTTCTGAGAATTTACCCTGGGTCTAGACATACAGCATATGTAAAATTCAGGCACTACCTTTAAAAAGATCAGGTTTATGCAGAATTTTAACAAAGACATGTTTGAAAACAATATTGTTCTTTGGAATACTTTACCCTCTTTCCTAATTCTCTCCTCCAGTGTAGGCATGCATGTTGTTATAGGAGAGAAGTGCATGGTGCTCTATTTAAGTGGATGCTAACTGTTAGAATATGCATGAAACATCTTCCAGGGCATTCATTAATTAGAAGATATGTCCAATTAAATGCAGATAATTATATTTATTTTATGAAATATACATGTAACTTTTTATTATCTAATAGAGCTCAAGATACCGCTTATTTTACACTTTTAGCGGGCCATATTTCTGTAGTCCTCAATACTTGCTAGAATAAGCATCACTTTATTTTGGTATTGAGGCTATTTTAAAGAAAATGATTTAAAAGTACTTTTAAAATCTTCTGTAATAAGATATCTCGTGTTATGACCCAATTTAGTTTTACTCACTACAGTATGAGTTATTTTGTAAGTTGCTCATTCCTTAGTTCTACCTACAACTTTTGAATTTTGTTGTTGCTCTTATTATTTTGTCTTATATATATATATATAGTGATTTAAAATCTTTTTGACTGGATAATTAATATTTTATCAAAACTAGAATGCTAGTGGATCCATTGAAATATTTATATATTTATCAGCACAGTAACCAACAGAATTGCTGGTAAAAAAAGGTCTTCTGGTTGCACATGGGTTGTTTTCAAACATCTATCCTAACTTTGAACTTGAATGGCAGGCAATGTTTTGCATCGGTATACATTCAAGAAACATTTAGTCATTTATTCATAAAAATAATTAGCAATTTGTAAGGAAACTTCAGAATAGGCTTACAAATTTCATTCGTGTTTAAGAGCTTGTGTGTGTGTGTGTGTGTGTGTGTGTGTGTGTGTGTGTGTGTGTCCCTAAAGCTCCTGGGATGCAGTATGTCCCTCAGGTGATGTCTTCCTATTGCTTTTGACCATTCTGTGTTAATAGCTCCTGGCATGTACCTGATTCTTTTCTGGGGAGTCACGAGTTGCATTTTATCTACTCTTGATTTAGAGAATAAGTGAACTTCATTGAGTTGAAAAGGGTTATTACAAAAATTATACAGTTTGCTTCAAGGGTTTTGCTTTTCTAGAACAGCAGGTGTTCTGAATAATGTTTGTCCATTCACTTTATCACCTTGCTAAATCTAAATTTTGTAGTGATTTCTGTGTGAATGGTAATGAAAATGATGAATTACCCTAAGTCATTCAAAATTCAACTTAATATTTATTAACATTGCATTTTAACAGGAAGTAACTTTAAAATACATCTTTTCTCAATGAATACATTTCCCCAGGCCTTAATCCTATTCAATTTCTCCTCATATTCCCACATGTAAATTGATATGAAGTCCTGAAACTATATTCAAGTATGTATAGGAAATACTTTATTTACTTGAAGATTGTTTTGAATTAAACGGTCATCATGGTTTATTTTACCTATTTGAAATAATTATTAAATCAATGTGTTTAGCTATATTTTTGCCAGTAGAGATATAATAACAATTTACCTCTAATTACACAAAATTATATGGCATTCCAGATCACTCTATTAAAAACAAATAATTAGTTGGCACAAATATACCCAGTGAATATTCACCTATGAAAATAAATTTAAATAAAAAATATGTATACCAATGCCAACCTTTTGGACACATTACTTTTGCAATCTGGTCTGATTTCTGCAAGTTTTCCCTTTTAACACAGTTAAGGTCAATGAGGGAAAACAAATACTAGAAATTTTCATAGGAGTTATTTAATATACATAATTAGCTGTGATTTGATTTTCATATATAAATCGATTACAATTGAAACATGGAGATAATTCATAAATAATAAGTACAGACAGAATCTATCAACCCTACGTGCCTGAAAACAAAATAACCTAAGGTTCCCAAACTATAACAGCTTTTAGGAGGCACCTCCTGCATCTGGGATCAGGCTGCGAAGCAGAGAATGCCATCTGTCCGCTGCCTATACAGTTAAGTGGCCACAAGGAGACTGGCTTTCAGAGTGCGGAACCAGCAGCCACATGGGCGGTGTGCCGGTGCAGGGGATCAAGTGTTGCTGGAGTGGTAAAGAGCCACAGAAGCAGCAATCACACAGAAGAAAAAGTCCACCTCCCCGGTGCGACCTCCAATTTTCTCCCTAGTGCCCACTTACAGAATCTAATATGAGGCAGGCTGGGGAAGGAATTAGGAAAACGCACTTTGCGGAGTCCTCTTCCCAGAACCACAGACCAACGTGGAGATGAATGGGTGTGCAGCAGAGAGGCCTACACACTGCTGGTGTCCTATTACGGGCAAACAACAAACTAAGCACACAGAAATCATAGCAGTATGGTTCCACTTTCATCTATCTTAATGTATTTATTACATAAATGTATTATTTCTATGTATTAAGGACACCATCATAATTATCCCTACCTTTCCCTTGCCAACATTAGTTCTTTCAAACGTTTATTATGGTACTTATTTTGCTTGCTTTTTAAATTGGGATAAAGGCACTTCATACGTATATTACATGAATATCCACAAGTCTTTGCTGTATATAACAAAGTCATTGATAATTAGCATAAACATTTTAACATCTCCATATTCAACATATTTCCATAGGAATTAAAGTTTCATGTTCAGACCTTCATTCTTCTAAACACATGCGAAGTTTTGAGAAGGATGCAGCAATAAAACTGCTCCAGGTATTAAAACGTTGACATTGAAGCCTAGCCAGCATGGCTGAGTGTCGATCCAGGAATCAGGAGGTTGATCCCTGTCAGGATACATGCCTAGGTTGCGGATTCCATCCCCAGGAGGGGACACGCAGGAGGTAGCTGATGAAATTTTGTTTCTCTCTCATTGATGTTCCTCTCTCTCTTCCTCTCTTTTTAAAAGTCAATAAAAACACATTTGAAAAACCATTAACACTGGAATAATTTTATGATCAGGCTGCTTTTTTTTCTGGAAATTTGTGCTGAGCCAAATGTTCTTACCATGGCTCCTCTCATTGGCTATCATTGATTAAACCAGCAATGGACACCTTCCCAAGCTGGTTAGCCATTCTATATCGCTCCTAAACTTACAAGTAGAATCAATTAACCAGTTCACAGGTCTGTCATTATAAGCTCAGTAGTTATATAAAAAAGGCATAATTTGCCATAAGGTCTAAAAAAGTAAAGACTGTTCCAGAAAAAAAATACAATAAAAGACATGTAATTTGAAAACAGAGAAAGGATAAAGGACATGAACTTTACAATATTTGGTTCTAGTTTTTTTTAGTCCCTATGCATCCCTATTTTTGGTTTCCATAAGGCATATTTACATTGGTTTTGTTACATATTTTAAAAGCATTAGGTAACATATGATATTTAAGAATATCTGTATTTCTGGCTCTGTTCGTCTCACAACGAGCTACCATATCATGAATCTGTAAAGAATAATTTTACTACTCATATGTGTACATTTCAGCCAAGCTACTTCAATACATGCACAAGAATTTAAAAAAATAAAATAAACTTTTTGGTATATAGATTAGATGTGTTCTGAAAAAAAAAGTGTGAGAAAGAACAAGGGGATACCCTTTGGATACTACAGAGATAAAGGATTCTCTGCTCGCAAGGATTCTCTTTGTGTTTTGCAGTCAGAATTTAGCAAGTGAATCAGTTAACACATCTATTATGAGCAAAGAGGAAATGGAGAGGGCTCAGAACACAGAACATCTTCCCTGCCCAGTGTGCAATTAGCAAAAGCGTGGAGAGTATCATAAATTCATGTAAAAAGAGTTTATAAGAATAGTAAACAGAGCTATTGACTGTTCACGATTCTCTTCTCCATGGGTTATGGCATTCTTTCTCATCTTTCAACCCATTATCTTTCTTTATTTAGGTATCTGTGCATAAAGACTCTTATTCTTGAGAAGATAGTACACCAAATGCCAAGACAGATTTAATCACAAGTTGTGTAGAAGGTGATGATCTGAACAGGAATTTGTGTACTGGACTGTCTGTCACCTGTGATCTCTGAAGGACCTTTCTTCTTTCCTGTTGCATAGTTTGAATACCTGTGTTGAATGAAGTTTTTAAAAATATAGTTTGGTTATTACTGTAGTGATATACAACTAAAAGGACAAAGCAGAGCTGACCATCCTCCATCTTGTGGGGCTGATCAGCCTAATCCCCCTTTCCCCCTGCTGGGAGTGGCCACAGGGTGCCAGGAATGTCCTAACTCCCCCAACCACAGTCTGAGCGGACCAATGCAGCCCCAAGGACATGGCTTAGGTCCTAATAAGGCATAACCAAAGTACTGGTCACTTCCTGATCCTTGTGCTGTGAGACCCCCACTGAAAAACCCTGACCTGATAAGGCAATCTCTGTAACCCACATCACTTCCCTAAGACCACCCAAATGACCAACCCTTTATAATCTATTGTTCTTGCCGGGCTCTCTCTCCAGCCTCGCTGCTGTGCCAGATAGAGGCTGGGAGCCAAATCCAGGTTTGAATAAAGGCTCTTTGCTTTTGCATCGGACGGCTCCCTGGTGGTCTCTGGGGATCTTGAAATCTGTGCATAACACAACTTATTAGTTTTTAAATTCAATCTTCATTTCTTTTGTGTTTCCAATAAAATTATTGGCCCCTTTCTCTTTTTAGCTCCCATCACAGTATATTTCCCATATAAAATGTTACAATGATCTAACTTGTTACCATCTGCCTTTGCAGAAAAAAAACTCTTAAATGCTTATCTGCTGAGAGTTATAACATTATATTGATGAAAATGTGTATGTTAATTCACTTTTTAATAGATATTCTCTATGAGGGAGAAAGTTAAAGTAAAATGACAAGAAGAAAATGATGTATCATAACTTACAGATATAATATTTTCATAACAAATGGCTTTAATTCATAAGAACTTGGGTAAAAGGCAATAGAGAAAATTTTTATTTTATATAATCACCAAAATTTTAACCTTACTGAAAAATTACACTAGCATATATATGAGAAAGCATACTTATAATTTATTCTACAATCTAAAAAATAATTTGCAGATATAATTTCTTTAGACTTATTAAATGGAACAATTTAAAAATATGCATAAATTATGAATTCATGTTCAATATTTCTATATAGCCATATATTAATCATACAGTATATTTTATTACTTTCCAGATAATCATTTTTACTGTTAAAATAGTCATAGCTGGTTATTGCCTTCAAATTTGTAATCTGACATTAAGATATTCTTGGTCACATTCCTACCTGTGTTTCAAGGTGTGTCTTATAAAATTAATGTGGCCTCTTAGTTAGGGATAGTGCTCTTTAAATTTCTAAAGTATCTTAGTATCCTGCTAAGATTTTACATTCAGAGAATCCTACAGAACACTGGAATGCTTTCTATGTCTTCAGTACCCTGATATACTATCAAGTTGAACTAATGAGGAAAACAAGATTTCCTCCAATGTACTACCCCATTAAGAATGACTGCTTTCATTTTCATTGGTTCATATGCAAAATGTAGCAGTATTACCTTTGCACAAATTATTTTTCTCCTTTCCCGAGGGGCCAAGGCTGGACAACTTTGTGTGCTTCTTAACTATTCTTAAGGGTCTATTTCTGTCTGCAACATCATTGTCAAGTTAGAGTGTTTTGCCTTTTTTTTTTTTTAGTGTCAAGGAACATCTTATGAAGTATAGAGAAAAAAATGGTATTATTTATATACTGTTATGTAATAATAATAATAATATTGCCATAAATTTAGGCACTTAAAAATAACACCCTGATATTTACTTACACTTTCTGCAGGGCTTAAGTTAACTGGACCCTCTGCTTCAAGATCTTAAACCTGTAATCAAGGTGTTGGCCAAGGATCACTCTGCTATGAGGCCTGAGGGGGCAGAAATCCACTCCCAAACTTGTTTGCTCCATGGCCGAATTCAGTTCTTTTCAGGCTGCTGGACTTCAGCTCTCATTTTCTGACTGTGTTTTGCCTAGAGGCCACCCTCAGTCCCTTGCTTTTTAAAAAAAGGCAGCACATAAGTGTAGCAACTTTGCTTCTTCAAGGTCAGCAAGGGGGAAAGTATTCCTTCTTAATATAGATAGGTGTTACGGTTTTATGCAACAAAATCATGTACATCTAATCACTTATTCCTGTCACCTTTGCATTTTATTATATAGAAGCCATATTCAAGAGGAGATAATAACATAAAGATGTGAATATCAGGAGGCAAAAATCATGGGGTCCACCTTAGAATCTTTCTCGCACCAAAAACTCATTGCCCAAAAGTTAGCTGACTATCTCCTATTTGGCTATATCATCTTCTCTTCAAGTCCATCAACCTCTTATTCTTTGACCTTGGCTGGCTTCATTCTGGGACTTTTCTATATGTTCTTGGATAAGATGAGATGTTTGAAAGTTCACACATGAAAAAGCTTACAAAATGAGATGTTTCCTGGAAGAATATTATTCTAGAACTGTATTTATTTTTATTCCAGTTGCTCATTTAGAAGGGGCTTGTCTATGGAGATAGAAGTAAACTATTCAGGATGTCTTCCTTATTAAATATTACTTCAGTGACTTACACTTTTCAGTTAAAATAAGTTTGTTCTTTTCCATTTAGGAAACAGGTGTGAACCATCTGTTTTTAATCAAAACTCCAGATTAAATTACACCTTTAATTCTAGAGATAAGTAGGAAAACATTTTAAATGTAATTTGACTTGTGTATATGATTTCTTCATTAGATTTACTTCCTTTTAAATATGTCAAAAGCTCATTAACTTGAATGAGGAAGAAGTAATGAAGACATTAAGACTGTGCATCATGTAAACCATGAGCTATAGGAGCACATGTGATCGCACAGACATGTGCAAGAGGATCGTTAAGCAATTTGGTCCATTTAACATTATTTGCCCATGTGTCTCTTCCATATTTTTGAAGTAAGAATACATTTGAGACAACTTTTGAATTTATTATTCACTTATCTTAGTCTATGTGCCTTCCCTAAAAGTCAGGGGGGAAAGTCAGAAGTATTGATGAATTTACACACTGTTTAAATAAAATTTTAAAAGGCAAAGATCATGTTTTGGTATGATGTAAAGATTTTACTTTCTTTCCAATTTTTATGGTCAAATTTGTGACTCCAGAGGGAGAATTTACCCTAAATGATTGAAAGTTTCTTTGATGAAAAAGGAATGTGCCCTCTATTATCAAACAGACAAGACTAGCATAGGGCCTTCTCACAACAATGTCTTCATTATCCTATATTAGAAGGCTAATATGAAAATAGACTGAACAGTGGAACAACCAGACAACCAGTTGCTACGACATGCACTGACGACCAGCGGGTATGTGCAAAACATGGCTGGTGTTGGCCATAGTAGGATGGTGGGGCAGGTCAGCTGGGGTGCCAGACCAAGGTGGGGCACTGGTCGCTGTCATTTAGGAGAGCCTCTGGTAGTTACTGAAAATTCTTTGTTCCTGCACGTCATGGCCCTGCCCAATGCTTTCACCTGCTGCTAGTGCCAGCCCTGTTCGCACCCACTTCCAGCGCCAGCCCCACTCACACTCAAAGCTGGCACCATCAGCAGATGCAAGCAGTGGCTGCTGGCCTTAATCCCCCCCGAGGGCTTCTCTACTTCTCCCAGCTTCTGAGGGACAATTGGGGCAGTGGCTGCCACTCACACTCACTTACACCCACTTCTGGCACCATGCTTTCAGCAGGTGTGAGCAGGGCCAGCACCATCAGCATGCGGGAGCTGCCTTGGGAGCAGGGCTGCTAGCAGACAAGGGACCAGGGGCTTTGGAGGGAGGGGCCATGTGGGGGTGTGGAGAATGGGCAGAGAATTACCCTTGTGCCCACCACAGCCTCATGGCCCACAGTTCCTTTCGAGGTGTATGAATTTGTGCACTGGCCGCCTAGTTTAAAATATCATAGAGGAAAATTCCTCTCCCTACTCAGAGGATGTAGTATTAGCTCAGCAATAACACAATTCCAGAAGACTTAAAGGAGAAGAAAGGAGAAAGCAGATAGTACAGCTGTGATGGTCTTCCTTTCAGTAGTGTGTGTTTTCCTTTGGAAAAAAATAATGTTGCCCCTTTGATGTTACCTCTACAGTCTGGTTTTTTGAAGATATCCAGAATCTATGTCATAACCCTGACCTTGGGCTTGGTCCTATCTTTCCAAACTGCATCCAAGATTTCTAGCAGGGCTTTATCCAAAACAGATGCAAACTTTAATTCTACCAAATCACATCTTGTGTTTTACATCTTATATTGTGTTAACAGTACAATAGATTCCAAAATGCTCCAAGTACTGGTTCTAGAGAAAAACACAAGCTGAGCCCTAAGCAGTTTAGCTCAGTGGATAGAGCGTCGGCCTGCAGACTGAAGGGTCCCAGGTTTGATTCCAGTCAAGGGCATGTACCTTGGTTGCAGGCACATCCCCAGTAGGAGGTGTGCAGGAGGCAGTTGTACAATGTTCCTCTCTATTCCTCACCATTCCTCTCTGTAAAAAATCAATAAAATACATTAAAGCAAACAAATGAGCCGAAAGAGGTAGAGCTTTAGGGCTATAGCAGTAGAAGAGGTAACCATTTCAAATGTGTCACTGGCAGCAGCCAGCCCAGTTCATTTGTGTGCTACCAGGTACTAATCAAAGCCCTAAAGAAACTCTGCCTAGGGTGTGGGCTGTACTAACACTGGACAGATTTCCCTAATAGCCCAGGAAACGAAGAAGAGAGACAACCTTGCGCCACTTAGGTGCAGGATCCAAGAATCAGACAGGCAGAAAGATATTTCTGCCTCAGATTACAGGTGTTACAAGACTAAAATCTTCTGTTTTCCTGCACACTTTGAGGCCCAATAAGACAGGAATAGGAGCTTAAAGCAATGAAAGTAAATGTTTATTTTTAAGGAAGCAGCACCACGCCCAGGGACACAGGTGAGCGAATACTCAAAAGACCTGGCTCCCTGATGGCTTCTAGGGGATGGGTTATAGAGGAGACTAAGGGAGATAGGGTCATGGTGAGAGTCATGGTGTCTACTGATTAATCAGCATGAGAGGAGCGGGTAATAGATCAATGCACCTGGATCTGACGTCTTCGCTGTCACTTGGTCTGGTTTCATGGCTTTTCTGGGGCTGGAACGGAAACCCAAGAGGCTTAGCTGTTACTTTTAGTTTGGTTAAAACTGTCTCTGAAGTCAACAGCCTGAGGCTTTTCCCCTAAGATTATTTGATGCTGATCAGAACCTCATTGTCTTGAGGGCCCACTGATTAAGGGAGTGGACATGTATGGGGCAAGAAGGCGGGTGAGTCAGGATGCTGGAGGAGGCCAGTTTGAATCAAAGGGAAAGTAAGGAGAAAAGGTCATGTTAAAGAAATAAAGTTTCTGCCTGATTACATAGGGAGTACCGAAGTAAAAGTGATGTGGGTTATGAAACTGTGGCCTGGTAATACTGCCAAAGGCTGAGAAGAGGTGTCAGCCAATGAGCCGTCAGGCACAGAGAAACATGAGACATTCAGAATGTTTCCAGCTAAATAGATAAAGGCTACTGAAAACTTGTCAAATCGGACTTTCCTTCCTATCTGGTAGAGAGGAGGGCAGGGAGTAGCTAAGCAGAACTAGATGACACATAACTTACTGAAACACAAGAAATAACAATGTGCATGGGGGGAAATAACAGAAGAAAATACTAAAAACTGAAATAAAAAGAAAGCAGAGTTTGTTGCCTGTTTATTAAGTAGAAACTGTGTGTCAGGCAGGACTCCACTACCCTCTGGGGAGGCATCAGAGTCCTGGCCTCTCATTCACAGGTGGATGAAGACAGACCATAAACAAAGTCACTAACTAAGTTATGTTTTATGTTATGAAGGGATGCATTTTAGAAAGAAACTGAAAGTAGACAAAGACAATAGCCAGTAGATTAGTATTTGTAGGAAATGGGGAGCTGACTGAGATTTTAAATAGAGCAGTAGGAGGAATGAGAAAACATTGAAGGGCTTGAGAAGAGGAAATGTGATGGGACATATTTAACAGTATGAATCTAGTTGTTATATTGGGTGATATTTTTCCTCCCACAATTTCTCTAAACTTTCCAAGATTTTTGAAATTAAAATTACAATTAAACTTTTTTTTATTATTATTAAGTGCCAGGAGCTGAAACAAAATTCTCATCATTTTCTGGAACTTTGATAGAAAGATCTGGCAACAGTAAGGCACTGTCATTATAACATGACTAGAGGCCAGATGAACAAAAATTCATGCACTCTGGGGATCCCTCAGCCCAGCCTGCAGGCTCTTAGAGTTCAGGAGCTTTCGGGGAATGTCCAACTGACACTTAAGTCACATTCTGGCCTCTCTCTGCAGGAGGCGACCAGTAGGCCAATCAAGGGACGGCACTCACCCCCCATCACCCTGCACCTTGACTGCCCATCTGCCATCCCCCCAATTGCCATCTCCTCCCTCTACCCGCTGGCACCTGCCTTGGCTGGCGTGGCACCACCGACTTGGCTGCCCCTCCCCCCCACTAACCAGCTGTTCTGCTGTTTGATTGATTTGCATATTAGGTTTTAATTATATAGGATTATATAGGATAAGGTACCAGCAGTTCTATTAAGAAAAAGAATCTATGGAGGAAGTCATAAAATGATAAAATGTTACTTAGGTATTGAATTTATATATTTATAAAAATATTTATATAGATATTATGTCAGAGGGATGATGGGAGGGAGAGCGGAAGAAATTAATCAAATAATATGAATATATGCAAAGCACATGGACACAGACAATAGATAGGTGAAGATTGGGTGGGATGAGAGCTGATGGAGTGGGATAAAGGCATGAAATTGGGTGCTATCTTAATACTTTTAACAATAAAATAAGTTTTAAAATATATAAATGCATATATATGAAGATATATATATCTGCAGAGAAGATAAAGAGGGGGGTATAAGCTCATACTGCTGCTTGAGAAGAGAAAATTTTCAGAAATACTCGTCACATTCCTTCTGTGGTCTTGAAAACACTGAAGACTACTGAAGTAATTGTTTCCCTTTTTATAGTGTCCCTGTTTTGAGAAGTAGATGGGAGTCACAGGCTGTGACCATAGTCCATTGTTCGTAAGCAAGATTCCTCAGGAAGCTTTGTGTTCCTACCTGGAATGTAGATTATTTATTACAATAAGCCAGGAATGCCTGCAATGCCTGCAAATTACTTATGGGAAGTCTGCCTCCATCTACAATCATTCTTGCTGGCTTTTAATGTTTTCATAGTTACATAAATAAATCTGACACTGCATTGCTGGACATTATTTAAGAGATATAATTTAATATCTTGGTGAAGCTACAATTTCTGTTCCAGTCAAGTTATTGTCCATGTTCTTGTGTGTGTGTGTGTGTTTTTTTTTTTTGTTGGACAGAAAATTAATGTAAGAGTCATTATATAATAAAAAATAAATAAACAAACAATAAATAAGTAAAAGATGGCTATATTTGGACCATGACCATGTACCATAAAACTAAAGATCATGAAAAATTCTGATATGTATAACTGACGTCTATTTAAAGAAAAAGTGTGAAAACATTAAAAGTTCTTTGTACAGACTTCTTGTGTGGCCTCTGTTGCTTGGTGCACTGGATCTTCTCCCCATCTTGGTTTAAAACAATCGAAAAGAGCTCCCAACCAGTATCCTCCATTATTTTTTAAATGACAAATTTACAATAAAATTTATCTTAAAATCAAGGTTTTTTAATGGCTTAATTAATTAAAATGTTTTCAAAGATGGAGAAAGTTTCTGAAAAATTGACTATCATGGTCCAAATATAGCCCATTGATGTAACATACTTAAGTTAGGTGAAAATGGTCTAGGTATGATGTATTATGTTACACTAGGGACAGTGGTTAAGTATGTAATTTTCCCCACAAGACAGATGGCAGTGCAGCTTTAAAAGGGTCACCTTTATATCTGCAGGCACAGAATATGAATTTGTGACCATGCCCTAGATTTTTCTTCAGCTATAAATTACTCCTATGGTCTGAATGCTTTTCTAGGAGAATTCTTTAGAACAATGTGAAAACAAGATCTACCTTACCTTTCTGAGATGTTTCATCAATTCACATTCTTTCTATGAAGAAATTAAAGATTACTCTTGGCTATAGGAAAATATTTGTATTGTAGTGTTTTGTGAAAGGTAAGATATATTTAAAATACAATATCAAGGCACTTGCTTTCTATAATGTATTCAGGTAGGAAAACATAAGAAAACACAATGGTGTTTAAAGTTGAAGATACAAATCATGTATTCTTTATTTTTTTCTGAGTTTTAGTTTTTAAAATGAAGAGATTTATATACTTCAGAAGAGTTATCAATAACAAAGAGAATAAAATATAGTATTCTTGAGTTGAAATAGTATTTCTGGTCCCATATGTATTTACTCAGATGGGTTAGCTTCTAGGTTTGCTAATAGGTCAACCAAAGTAAAAAGCTAGAACTGAGTGCATCCAGGTCTAAGAAGAGTCATCCAACTGTGGCATTAACCTTGCAGTAGTGGCTACATTGTAAATTATTGTCTTGGGAGAGTTGACCTTGAGTAAATACTTATATTTAGAGTGTCTATTGGGAGAGTGGTCATATGCTTCATTAGGCATATCAGCAGATTACAGAATTGTCACTCCCAGTGGTCCAACCAATTTGAATCAAGAATGCTATCAAAACCAAGGTCAACAAGAAACAGGATCCAGTGTTTGTTTGTTGTTTGTTTTTAAGGAATTGGAAACTAGTGCATCCTATGAAGGATCTAGCCAACCTAGTTGTGGTCAAGCCACATGTTCTGCAAGGTTTGGAAGAGGAAAAGAAATGGAAGCTTAGGCTAAAGGCATCGTATATAATAAAAGCCTAATATGCTAAGTGTCCAGTCATCTGTTCAACCAATCAAAGTCTAATATACTACTTATATGCTAAGGCCGCTCAATCGCTATGACATGCACTGACCACCAGGGGGCAGATGCTTCGACTGGTTGGTTAGCTTGCTGTTGGGGTCTGGCCGATTGGGACTGATAGAGACAGCCTGAATATACCCTGTAGCCCTCATGTGGTCCATTCCTGCTGGCCAACCTCCCACGTCCCTCCCTAGCCCTGATCAAGCACCAGTGGGGTTCCTCAGCCTGGCCTGCAACCTCTCAAAATCCATG
Organism: Antrozous pallidus; assembly: GCA_027563665.1. Lineage (NCBI taxonomy): Eukaryota > Metazoa > Chordata > Mammalia > Chiroptera > Vespertilionidae > Antrozous > Antrozous pallidus. Next base: position 15,847,585 of record CM050514.1, on the reverse strand, counting down.
ACCCTTGAGGGGATGTTGGAGAGTCAGTTTTGGCCTAATCCCACAGGACAGGCCGAGGGACTCCACTGGTGTACAAATTTGTGCACTGGGCCGCTAGTAAAATATAAAAGAAAAACATGCAAAAACATGAAGATATCTAAAACATGATGGCAATCAAGACAAGGCCCTGTGATATGTTATGTCTAGGATTCATTTAAATATTGCTTTAAATATTCATCACAATTTATATATCCAGGAGTATGTACAAATGCAAGGGTTTTTGAGTTGGCAGAGTATCTTTATATATATGTGAAAGTCAACAATATGTAAAATTCAATTGAGTGTTCAACCTGACTAAAATTTCAATTAGAAGAAAGGAAATTAGATAATTAGAGACGTCAGCAAAATTTGCTTTCAAGGTTTTAAACCTGTTCAAAAAGATTTCAGTAGAATAATATAAGGGTGACCCTGGGTTCTTGCTGCTCTGATTGTAATGTCCTATTAGATTGGATGTGAACTCCCTTCAACATTGGAATAATCCTATATAATAAAGATATAATATGCAAATTGACCATCACTCTAACACACAAGATGACCACCCCTGGTGGACACAAGATGGCCACCACAAGATGGCCGGCAAGGGTGGGCAATTGTGGGTGATCAGGCCAGCAGGGTAGGGCAGTTGGGAGGGACCAGGACAGCAAGGGAAGGCATTTGGGGGTGACCAGGCCTGCAGGGGAAGGCAGTTAGGGATGACCAGGCTGGCAGGGGAGTGGTTAGAGGGTGATCAGGTTGACAGGCAGAAGCCGTTAGGGGCAATCAGGCAGGAAGCCAGGAGAGCAGTTGGGAGCCAGCAGTGCTGGATTTTTAAAGGGATGTCTGACTGCCCGTTTAGGCCCGATCCAACCAGGACCTCCCTCAAAGAGTCCCAGATTGGAGAGGGTGCAGGTTGGGCCGAGGGACACCCCCCCCCCCATGCACTAATTTCATGCACTGGGCCTCTAGTTTAGAATAGAAAATGTAAATCAATAAGAAAATTTTATTTACATATTTGAATTAAGAAACTACATATCTAATATTTTATACTTATGTAATATATAAAAGAACTGCACCCATTAAAGTATCAACTTTGTATCTCCAATTGCAGGTGCAACTAAAGAATTGTTTTAAACTTAGGATGTGAAACTAAATTGTAACATTATAACATTTTCAAGAATATAAAGTTCACCAGTTGAGTCATACATAGGCTTTATTACTTAAAAATGAAGTTAAATATGTTAAGGTTATAACACAGTTTGTCATTTCTACACTTTTATAAAAAGTTTCCTCCAAAATTTCTCAAAACTGATTAAAACCATTTGACATATTTAAAATTGAATTAAATAATCAATTTTCGAATTACTAAGTCTAATGTATTAAAACACCATTATTTATACCCAAAAACAAATGGTCTTAGTCTCTTTTGCTTTCAAAAATCATCCATGTGGGAATTTCAAAACTCATTGAAATGAGTTTAGAGACAGGGAGGCAGTTAGGGAAGTGGTGGGTCCATGGAGAGGAATATACACATGATGGGCAGACAGTTCCAAGCCACTAGATTGTTTACAAGAATGACACAAGATAAGGGGAAGAAGAAGAAGAGAGGGACACCAGGTGTGCTGGGAAACTTTGAAACTGATAACCATGCAGGGAAAAGGGGGAAAATGGCCAATTAGGAGAGAATGGGGGACATAAAATAAGAAAGGGTCCCATTAGAAGGTGTCATGAACAGACAAAGAGCTGCCAGCATTTATAAACCCACAGACAAAGAGACTCACAGAACTGTTTTTTTTCCCCATTTTAGAGAGGGACAGGGCTCTCCCATTTTAGGGATCCTCCCCAGGGGCAGTTTGCAATAAACTTCCACACTTTTGTCTAAAATATCTTAGATTGAGAGTTTATTCTTCAAACTTTGTAAGACAAGAACCTGTGATGAGAGCGTCCCAGCTTGGCATTTGGGATATCAATATCATCAAGGGAAAGCCTTACAATTTGGTGCATATTTCTGTGCTAGGGGTATTCTTGAAAAACAAAATTAGGATTCTCACATCCAGCTGGAGGCTATGTATCAGTTTTCTAAAAGCTTTCTGATTGAATCTGCAATTATATCACTATCTGGGAAGGGCAAGTACTTTATAATGCAAACCCCTCTCCTCCCATCCCAACAAAAACACACTCTTCCTGGATCTTTTCAAAACCTTCATTTAGTCAATTAAATAAAAAAAGAAGTAGTATCCCACATGGATATTTTTGCTATTATTATTTCTGGTTAAATGAAAGTAAAATACCAGCTAGAGAAGAATTCATATAAAGAAAATATCTTCAAGTATCTTTAAAACTAAAACATATGTATATCTTAACTAAAATTACCCTGTATTTGCTTAGTGCACATCAATGTTATTCAATAGAAATACCGATTAATGGCTTCCCTTTTATCTGAATTTCCAAATAATTAACTCTTTCATCTGAATAATGTAAGGTTTCTGATTTAAAACAAATGTATATATTTTTAGAAGAACGATAACATGAAAAATCAAGTTCTGAAACCTTTAAAGGTAATTTTATAACCAACCATGCTTTAAAGATATAGCTTCTGTATATTCTACCATTCTTGATCTTTTTTATTTTAATTGCAAATGTGTTTTTGAAATAATATTTTAAATGTTTCCAAACAATACAAACAGAAATAGCTAAAAATGCTTTAATAATAATATCATCATTTTGAATAAATCAAGCATAAAAAGTATCTTAAATGTGCTATTCAGACTATTTGTGTTTATAAAACTAAAAATACTTCAGCCTAAAACTTCAAATATAACCTGTTTTAAAAGTTCACAATAAAATAAATGTGGTATTCTGTTAACAGAAGAGTAATCTTTGAAATTTTAACTATGTTTTGAATTTATAACTATTTTAAAAATTGACTATTTAATGTACTTAATTAGTTTTTCTATTTCTTGCATCCACCTACTTTCTTTTAATTTAGCATATTTATGTTCTTTTTTTCAAAAATATTTTATCATGTACTGCTAATTTGATAAATAGGATGATTAAATATTCATTTAGAAATTATATAAACCTATAAATAACAAATGGCTAATAATTGCTCTTTCTCCTAATTCTGCATTTTTCATCCACATGAGAACAGAGAGAAAGAATAGAAAAAAACTGACAAGAGATTTCCCCTCACATCCTTCTATTCACCAATGTATCAGTGTTCCATGATTCTAAATAGTAGTCAAACCAAATAGTAAAGAGACTAAATAAGATACCATTCAGAATGTTTCTTCTTTCTTCTGTTATAAAATGATTTCATGTTAAATCAAAACAAAATGCAACCCAACTAAAACAACAGAACAGAGCATAACCAACATACAAACAGTCCAGAAACCATAATTATGCACCTACTATACATTCCAGTCAGTTATAAATTGTTAGTTGTAAAGAAATGAATTTTAAGCTAACATATATGCTTCTCTTTATTAATATTAACATTTTTATTTTTGGTAAGGCTCATATTTGTGAAATTCAAAATGCTGCTTGGCATTTCCTCATTTTTTTTGTTTTGTTACTGTAATCATGATATATGAAGGGAAGATATTTCGTAATCCTAAAGCTAAGAAAAAAAAGGTGCAGAATCAACATGTTTTTCCAAGTGACTAAGGAAATAACTGCACAATTAGAAATTCTCATCATAACATTTTCTCTCTGTACATTTCATCTAGATAAAGTCATATTGATAAGTACCATTTATAGATTTCTTAAATGTACCAAACTCTGCCCATGCACTTTACATAAATTATTTTATTAAACTTTCACAAAAATCAAAAGATGAAATGAGTGTTCTAATTCCCATTTCACTGATGAGAAACTGAGCACTGAAGAGTGAACTGTGTCAGACAAGGTCATTAGTATCAGTGAGTGGCAGAGTCATGGCACAAAAAGGACATTCCAATATCAAAACCCATGCACTTGTGTAAGCTCCTGGATGTCTGTGATGAACTGAATCATGTCCTTCATCTCCATATGTTGACACGCTAACCCCAATGTGTGTATATTTAGGGATAGTTTCCTCAAGGAGGCAATCAAGGTTAAATAAGGTCCTCAGACTGGGGCCTTAGTTGGATAGAATTTGTATCCTATCTAGTAAAAGAGTAATATGCAAATTGATCATACCTAGGACCTAACCATGCCCTCAGCCACACCGACCAGCCAACCAGGATCAGCTTATGCAAATAAATACCAACCAAGGTGGCTGCCACCACTGAGAGCAGGAGGGAGGCTTAGGTTTCCCAGGCAACAGAGGAAGCCAAGCTTTCTGCCTGCTGTTGCTGGCCTAGGCCTCCACTCAATGCTACAAACTTTCAGTTATAGAAGATACATAATCCCAACAGAAATGGCAGCAGCCGCGGAGCTAGAGAGAGCAGAGGCTAGGGTTGCCAGGGCAATGGAGGAAGCATAGCTTCTGTAGCCCTAGCACGTAGGCCTCCAGGCTACAATGTTTCAAAAAGAAATGGCTTTTGCCATGGAGCAAGCAGAAGGCTTGGCTCTGCTCTAGGCTATAAAGTTTCAATTGTAGAACATAAACTAATCACAGATCCTGGGGCCTCTGCTTGGGTTGCTGAGGGGGGGTGGCTAGCCTGAAAACCAACACAGGCCCCTCACCCAGGCCACCCCATACCTAAGGGAACCCATACCCTGATCTGGGACACCCTTCAGGGCAAACCTGCTGGCCCCCACCCATGTACCAGGCCTCTATCCTATCTAATAAAAGAGTAATCATTCTAATACAGAAGAAGCCTGCCCCCATGTGGTCAAAGATCCTGTCCCCATGTGGACACAAGATGGCCACCACAAGATGGCCAGCAGGGGAGAGCAGTTGGAGGGACTAGGCCTGCAATAGAGGGCAGTTAGGGCGATGAAGCCTACAGGGGAGGGCAGTTAAGGGTGACTAGGCCGGCAGAGGAGGTTGGCAAACAGGTTGGCAGGAGAGCAGTTAGATATCAATTAGGCTGGCAGGGTAGTGGTTAGGGGGTGATCAAGCTGGCAGGCAGAAGCAGTTACGGATAATCAGGGAGGCAGGCAGATGAGCAGTTGGGAGCCAGCTGTCCTAGATTGTGAGAAGGATGTCTGACTGCTCATTTAGGCCCGATCCTACCGGCAGGATCGGGCCTAAATGGGCAGTTGGACATTCCTCAAGGGGTCCCAGATTGGAGAAGGTGCAGGCTGGCCTTCGGAACACCCCCCTACCCCCATGCATGAATTTTGTGCACCGGGCCTCTAGTTTTTATAATAAGAGAGACATCAGGAGCCCATGTGCACAGAGGGAAGGCCTTGTGAGGATAAAATATCAAGGTGGTCTCAGCAGTAACAAGTCTTGTACATGCAGCACCTTGATCTTTAAGTCCTAGCTCCCAGAACTGTGAGAAAACTAATTTCTGTTGCTTAAGCCAGCGATTTTCAAAGGTATGCCAAAAAAAAAAAAAATTTTTTTTAAAACATTCAATACCTCTTTAAGGGCACTGACTTATTTTCCCTTAGATTGTCAAATAAAAAAATGACAACAAGCAACACAACAACAGTCATCCAGTATGAATGAATCAAAATTATACGCCTTTTTTTGTCAAATCAACAAAAAACATAATACAGTTTTTGGTGTCAAGCAGAATTTTAGTAATTAGTTTCTGTGTGACACGAGATGAAAAAAGGTTGAAAATCAGTGCTTTAAGCCCGAGCTGACTAATACAGTGGCATCAGGTTCAGTGATTTGGTGCCAGGCCATCTGATTCTGAGCCTGTCAGGCTGTCTTTAAGATGCATAGTCTTATCAGGAAACAGTTGCGTTTACACTCCCTGTTCCTTCTCCTCCCCTCTTTTGTTCCTTCATTACTGTGAGCTAAGGAAATGCCCAAAGATAGTTGGTGATTTGTGCTACTGCAAAACGTTAGGGAGCAGCTCTTATTTTTTGTTCATTGAACCTGAACGACTTAGACTGTGAAAGGCATGCTTGTCTTTGGTTATCTGCATCTCTTCTCTGTATCTAATGTCTTTTCTACTCTGTGGACTGTCTTCCCCGCTGTTGGTCATGCCTCAAAAAGCAGCATTAGTAGTACCAGATGTCACAAGAGACACGCTGACAATGAAACAGGCAGCCAGTATATTTGGCTCAAACCAAAGTGAACAGTCGTGGCTAAATTGTTGTCATTAATTTGTGAATATGTAATTTGCTCACAGTTTCAAGTAACATTTATGTTTCTAATCCTCTGCCCAGCCATACCCATATATATCTGCTTGTGCCTACCTTTGCATACAAGGTGTGTTTGTGATGAGCTTCTGAATTTACAAGACTATTGCTAAATATTTCTCTGGAGGGCAGTGAGGGTGGAAACATGACATTGCCTTCTTTTTAGGCTCTTAAGAAGCCATTCTAAAATTTATATTTCTGAGTGGTCCAGTGCATAGTCATAAGATTAATGTGCTTCAGGTCTCAGGATCCTGCTAGTGGACCTGACTCTCTAGATGGGTATTATTTACTAATAATAAGTATTAGAGGCCTACTGCACAAAAATTTGTGCACTCGGGGAGGGGGCCGGGCCTCAGCCTGGATTGTGGAGGGTGTAGGCCAGGCTGAGGGACCCGGGGCCAGGAAGAAATGCAGGAGGTTGGCCAGCTGGGGAAGTACCTCAGAAGGGCTCCATGGCATGTCCAGCCTATCTTGATCAGTCCTAACTGGCTGGGCCCCAGCAGCAAGCTAACCTACGGTCAGAGCATCTGCTTCCTGGTGGTCAGTGCATATCACAGCGAGCAGTTGAGCATCCTTAACATATCATTAGCATATTACTCTTTGAATGTTTGAGTGGCTGACTGGATGACCAAACACTTAGCATATTGGGTTTTTATTATATAGGATGGGTTTGATGTTACCTTCTTAAATAAGAGAGAAAAAGAACTTGAGAACTTGTAAACTAAAATCAATATGGATAATAACCTCTCACACCAAAAAGGTTGGGATGTCACTGTTTACTTCATAAATACTATTGTGGGTTAGAAATATTCCTTCTCAGTAAACAACTTAATGCTTCCTTTGTGTCTCTCTCCACTCCCCCGCCCTTTATTTCTGCTTTAACATATCTCATGTTCTTGCTCAGCTTTTTTATCTCCCACACAGAAAATTATGTTGGATTTTATATGACTACTTGACTAAATAAAGTCCCTGAAACAGACACAGGAGAAAGCAGAAACCCATTTATTTCACAGTGTGAGAGTGACAGTTCATTATTCAGAAGAGAGGAATAATAGTGTATATAGAATATATATTTTTTCATGCATAATCATTTTCATGAACTTTATTCCTATAGCGTCTTCTTTAGGGTTTTATAAAATAATATTAAATAACTGATGTTTACAGAGATGTTTGCAAACTTAAAAAAAAAAAACCTCACTACTCTTTTATCATAAAATTCAATATAATCAGCAATTTTTAGCAACCACCCCAAAGGATTGGGAAACTGAATAATTCCTTGGCTTAATGTTGTGTTTGTGTTAGAGTAAGACTCTATTCTTAAATAGAAGACATATTTAACCACTATAAATGTTCTTTATAAATTATGACTTTGCTTTTATATAAGATACAAAAGAAACCTTAATGCTCTTCCTTTATGGCCTAAACCATAAAGAACATAAAATTTATTCCGACAATTTTATTAGCCACATATTTTGTCCTATTCCACTAAATAGTTGTATTAAATCTATACAGAATCTAAATGTTTTTATATTTATTCACTCAGACTTTTCTGCATGACTATTTTCAGGAAATATTGGGGACTTGTGATTTAACTAATTTGCATTTCTAATGGGCATGGGTTTCGGGTAGTATAACTAGTGGAAATTATGATCTGTCATACTAAGCAACTCTGCCTCGAGACCCATAATGTATGCTCTTCGCAGCTCACTTGGTAAAGAAGTTCTAAACACGTTGCTAATTATGCTAATGAATTAGGGAATGAAAACATTTTCTCCCACACTAGTATTGCCCTTATGCTGGTGATTATGAATGTTTTTTATTGGAACAGAAATTTCATATTACAGCTATATTCAACATATAGTCTATAATGCAAAAGAATTCAGCAATTAGGACTAAGATATTGTCAAATATTATTTTATACTATGTAGAAAAAAAATCATTGCATTATTTAATTTTTCATCTTTGCAGCCATCAGTATTAGTATTGAATGTTAAACCTTCTTAGATACACTACCTGGACTAATCCTATCAAATAAAAGGATAATATGCAAATAGATCAAATGGCAGAACAACCAGTCACTATGACGTGCGCTGACCACCAAAGGGCATGTGTGAAACATGGCGAGCATCAGCTGTGGTGGGATGGTGGAGCAGGTGACCAAGGGCACTACAACAAGGCGGAGCACCAGTTGCTGTCATTGGGGCAAGCCTCGTTGGTTACTGAAAATTCTTTGCTCCCATACACTGCGGACCCACCCAGCACATGCACCTACTTCCAGTGCCTGAGCTACTGCTTGCACCGCTGCCATTGCCTGGCACCAGCCCAGATCACTTGGCACTCTCAGCAGGTGCAAGCACGACTGCTGGCCCTGATCAGCCCTCAGGGCTTCTCCACCTCTCCCTGTTCCTGAGGGGCAATCAGGTCAGCAGCCACTGATGGCACCAGCCCCACTCACACCCACTGCTGGCCCTGGCCCCAATCACTAGGTGCCATCAGTGAGTGAAAGTGGGGCCAGCCCCAACAGCATGTTGGAGTGACGGTGGCAGGACCAGACTACTGGCAGATGGGTCCAGGGGCCATGGTTGAGAGGGGTTGGGCCAGGGGCCAGAGGATGGACCAAGACCCACTCCTGTGCTCACTGAAGCCTCGCAGTTCATAGTTCCTTTCAAGGTGTACGAATTTGTGCACTGGGCCCCTAGTGCTATATAACATGCTTTGCTTTATTGATTAAATTAAAAATTCAACGTAAAAACCATTTTAATGTCTTTTAAATGGAGATACCATCTTCAGTTTCTTCAGAACAATACTGATGATAACATTATCAGTGAGTTGACTATTAAACTAGAGTATATTTGTTCCCTTTTCTCTTAAAAACAGTTTAGATTTAATTTCTGCATTTCACTTTCAGTGTTATTGGGAGAGGCTTTATTTGGCTTATTAATGGCCTGGTGCATGAAATTCATGCATGGAGGGGGGTTTCCTCAGCCCAGCCTGCAATCTCTCCAATCAGGGACCCCTTAGGGGATGTCTGACTGTTGGTAGTCTGACTGTTGGCAGTCAGGCATCCCTCTTGCAATCTAGGACCACTGGCTCCTAATTGCTCACTGGCCTGCCTGCCTGATCATCCCTAACCACCTCTGCCTGCCTGATTGCCCCTAACTGCTTCCCTAGCAGCCTGATCACCCCTAAGTGCTTCCCCGCTGGTCTGATTGCCCCTAACTGCCTCTGCCTCACCGCACACCTGGGACCCAGGCTTCCCTCCCTCTGGCCAGCTATAGGCACCCAGGACCTGGGCCAGCTTCACTCAGGCCAGCCACAGCCATAGGCAGCAAAAGGCACCCAAGACCACAGGGCATTCGGCTTGTTCCTCTCCTGGGCCAGAAGCTGTTGGCATCCAGGACCATGGAGTGGGTGGCTTGTTCCTCTCCCAGTCCGGACCCTGTCTGGTCCCCATTCCTCCCTCCCCAGTGTTGAGTGTCTGAGCCTTTCTGGCATGATGGCATGAAGGACTGATGAATATTTGCATATTAGCTCTTCATTATATAGGATATTTTACCACTTCACATTATGTATAGAAACTTCACTGTAACAAAATTTCATTTTTCTCAGGCAATCTTTGTGCTATTGTTGTCATGTATTTTACTTACACAGATGTTATAAAACTGACATTACATTATTATTTGTTTAAATAGTTATGGTATTACCTTTAAATATATTTCAATAATAAGAAACTTCTATTATATTTTTCCTATGCATATACTGTCTTTGGTGTTTTCCATTTCTTGGAATAGATCATTATTTGAATCTTGCAAAATTTTATTTCTGTTTGTAGGACTTCTTTTAACATTTCTTACACTACAAATCTGCTGGTGATTTAGAAAATTCAATCTTTTACACATAAAAATATTTTAACTATTTCTAAAATAGTTTAAAATAGTTAAAATATATTTTGACTATTTTAAACTATTTAAAAACATTTTCACTCAGTCTAGAATTCTAAATTGAGAGGATTTCCCTCCTGGTGAGTACTTTACTGATGTTGCTCTATCTTCTCCCTTACACGGTTTCTGATGAGAAATATTTTGTAATCTTTGTGTTTATTCCTGTGTACAGTGTGTCTCTTTTCTTCTGACTACAGCCCGGCCCGGCACCCGGCCATCGCAGGGCCCTGAGATCGATCGGTTTTTTAAAATTCTATTTCCGAGAGGAAAGGACAGGGAGAGAGGGACAGAGCATCAGTGATGAGGGAGTGGAAGCTGCTTCTTGGTTTTGCTCGGGCGCCTCCTCCGTGGATTTGCGTTAAAGTCTCTGTCGGACACGACACGCGGCCCCGTTACTTGTGGGGAATTCATCCTGCACGTAGTGGGGCTTTTGTTTACCGGCTCCCTCAGCGCCCCGGGCCCACATGTCCCGGGTGTCGGATTGGGGGTTCCTCCTGAGTCAGACAGCCGAGGCCTGGGGCTCGCTTTCGCCTCCGAGCTCCCCCCTCGTCTCCCGGGTTTCTGGACGGCACAGGGCGGGAGGCCCGGGTCAGAACCAGCGCTGGGGACAGCGACCAGGGCTCCTTCGCCCGGTTCTTGGGCCCGTGCCCAGGCCGAGTGCGGCTCCGGGTCCCGGTCACAGCGTGCCCTCGGCGCCCAGACAGTGAGCCCAGCTCCAGGGTCCTGCTCTGAGGGGAGCTCTGGTCCCGTCACCCCGGGAGTGGGGCCAGCACGCCTGGCGGAGTCCAGGCCTGGGTCTGCGGATGGTCCAGGTCCGCTGCTGTTCTGGCCCGCGGAGACGTCCCCGCCGCTGGCGTGTCAGCTCTCGCCTTTCTCACCTCCTCTCCTGCACTCGCTGCCCCCGCTCTGCACACCGGCGGGCTGGGTGTGCGGCTCGGTCTCCGCTGTCTCAGGGGCCGTGTTTGGGCTCCTCTCCTGCCCCCACAATGGGCCTCGCAATGGAGTAGGAGAGCTCTGGGAGGCGGGAGCTCGGACTCTCCCCTCGACCACACTCCCAGCCTGAGGACCCGGCGTAGACTTGGCCAGCATCAGCATCTGCAGGTGGCATCATTTGTCAAGCCCGGCGGGCAGAGTGTAGAAGTGATGAGCTGTGGGCACAGATGCAGCTGGATTCAACTCGTGACGGGTGCTCTCCAGCCAAGCGACCTCAGGCACATATATACCAACTACTCCTCAGCTCAGTGGGTTTTCATGTTTACAGAGCGCCTGGCTCACCCACTTTGTGTCCTCACCTCAAGGAGAAGCCCTTTCCGGACTTGGCCATTGCCCTGTGGTTGGCTGGTGGGTGTGGCTTATTGGGTGTAGGGAAGGTACAGTCAATTTGCATATTACTCTTTTATTAGATAGGATTGTTACCATTAGCCTTGGACTAATTAATTATGACTTTGAGTTGGTTAAATGCTTTGGGTTAAATGAACACTATTTTAATAGGTCACATATACTTATTTAGGTTATTTTTCACTACCCTGTGGGAAAATAATAATTTCCACTGAAAACACAAAATGCAGTATGAGGGTAAAAATAATTTTGCACTAAATATAATGTTTATATATTTGATTGTGATTTTTAGCTGATTTGAAAGGCCTTTGAGTGTTTGCCACTGATTCTTATAACTGAAGTTGTCCTGATGTCTTGGATCAAAAGCTTTTAAGTGGTCTGGAGAGAGGTTGGGGGTCATGAACTTGTGGTCACTTTCACTGCTGCATTGTTGCATTAAATTTAAGAAATTCAAATCTTTTTTTAGCTTAACCTATCAATATGTAGAATATCAAGAACTTTCTTATCTTTCTTCAGTTTTAGGAATTAAATGTGTTTTTTTCTTGCATTCATTGAGAACATTAATTTGGGGAAGAAAGGAAAAACTCTTTTATTTATTTATTTATTTATTTATTTGCTAATCCTCACCTGAGAATATTTTTCTATTGATTCTAAGAAGAGTGGAAGACAGAAAGAAAGACAGAGAGAAATATTGATGTGAGAGAAACACATCCATTGGTTGCCTCCTGCATGAGCCCTAATAGAGCCCTGGCAGGGAAGGAGCCAGAAACTGAGTGATGTGCCCTTAGAATCAAACCTGGTAGCTTTGGGTGTGCAGGCTGACATTCTATCCACTTAGCCAAACCAGCGAGGGCAAAGGAAAAACTCTTCAATGTGAGTATGTCTTAGGTAACTAATAAAATAATTATAGTACCCTTAATAACCAAATTACTGGCGAAACCTGGTTTCATTATTTTTTTTTCCTTACAGTCGATACTGATAAAATGAGGAATAAAAATTGGCAATGTGGCCCTAACTGGTTTGGCTCAGTGGATAGAGCATTGGCCTGTGAACTGAAGGGTCCCAGGTTTGATTCTGGTCAAGGGCATGTACCTTGGTTGTGGGCACATGCCTAGTAGGTGGTGTGCAGGAGGCAGATGATTGATGTTTCCCTCTCATTGATGTTTCTAACTCTCCCTCTTTCTTCCTCTCTGCAAAAAATCAATAAAATATATATCTTTTAAAAAATTGGCTATGTGAAAAAGAGAATTCTGAATGGCAATCAAGTCAAGCCAATGAAGAAGAAAGGGGGTTCCTGGAAAAGTTGTGAGGATTAAGAAAAGTGTTATGTGATTATAAATGATAAAAATAAATTATATTCATTTTATTGAGGTTATCATTTCCCATGACAGTAAGAAATTGTAAAGAAAAAAGGTATAAATTTACAAGAAAAAAGAAAACATAATGAATGGCACTGTCTGCAAATATCCTCACAGAGGGACTTGTTCATCAAGTGATCTTTCAGCTTCCCGCTGTTGGTCTGTACCCTCTTTTGGGTACTGAAGCTGGGATTCATGAAATCCTTGTTTCCACTTTGCCTGTAGCCTTTCTCAGTTTCTGCTAAGAAGAAGCACTAACGGAAGACTACAGGGATCGAGGAGCAAGAAGGGAGCTACTCCTTTTCATTTACTTTTTAAAAAAATTGATTTCAGAAAGGAAAGGAGGAAGAGAGAGAGGTAGAAACATCATTGATGAAAGAGAATCACTATTAGGCTACCTCTTGCAGGCCTCCTATTGCAGATGGAGCCCACAACCCAGACATGTGAGCTTGACCGGAATTGAACCTGGGATCTTTCAGTCTGCAGACTGACCTTCTATCCACTGAGCCAAAAGCTAGAGCCCTATTTACTTCTAAAGGGTTTTTAGTTAAGGACAGAGGTTCTTGTGAGCTTCCCTCCAGCAACACTTCTTCACCCTGCAGTGGTTCCTTTCTGTAAATGCAGCTGAGTCCTCGTTGTAGCTTTCCAACATTTGCGGAACCATCCTTAGCTATCCCTCTGAGACACCCAGTGACCAAGCAGCATCCTCAGAGACCTGGGTCTCAGCTCCCTGGGCCGACTGCTTAGTTCTTTTATTGGGAACTGGCATGGAAGCAGCTTCCTGAAGTATCCACACTGGTGACATCTCAGTGTCTCCGACCTTTTCAACAATGAATTAGTTAGCAACTATATACCTAAGGAAAATGATTTTTTAACTTATTTTTTTATGGAGAAGAATTATACTCATTTAAGGTGTACAATTTGATGATGTGACATACATTTATATTGTGCAATAATCACCACATTTAAGTAAATTAAATTGCCCATCTCTTCAGATAGTTACCACTTGGATATGCATGGTAAGAATACTTCACAGTTCTCTTAGCAAATTTTAAGTGTACAGTATTGTTAACTATAGTTGCATTGTTGTACCTAAGATCTTCAGTATTTATTTATCTTGCATAACTACAACTTTTTACCCGTTGGCCAACATCTCATTTTCCCACCCCACACCACTCCCAGCCCTGGCAACCACCATTCTGCTCTCTGCTTCTATGAATTCACTACTTTAAATCCCACAAATAAGAGTGTATTTGTCCTGCCGGGACCGATTTGGCTCAGTGGATAGAGAGTCAGCCTGCAGACTGAAGGGTCCCGGGTTCGATTTGGGCAAGTTCATGTACTTTGGCTGCGGGCACATCCCCAGTGGGGGGCGTGCAAGAGGCAGCTGATCGATGTCTCTCTCCCTTCCACTCTGTAAAAAATCAATAAAATATATATTTTTTTAAAAAGAGTGTTTTTGTCCTTCTGCATCCAGTTTATTTCAGTTAGCATAATATCCTTCAGGTTCAAAATCTTGCCATTTGCTACAAACTTAGATGAGACCAAAATGAGAATATTTTAATTGTTTTCTGTTCAAAAATTAATTTTATTTTTATCATTGTCTTTTGTTGGGACCTTAATACAAATGTAGAACCAAAAAAACACTAGAGCACAAATTCATTACTTTTGAGCATTTTCTTTATTTAATAAGTTGGAAATATACAGGTTCCAAATTGAAGATCTTTCCCTACACACCATCATATTGAATTTTTATCCATGGCTTCCTTTCCAGGTTAACATCTATTTGTCTTTTAGGAATTAACCTAGATATTGACCCTTTTCTGATATATTCGATAGTGCTCATAAATGGTGGAGGTGGCTACACATCTACATTCCTTATTGTAATTCTTATGCAATGTAAAGACACCCACTTCCTGTCTTTCTCTTCTCCCACACAGTAACTTCCTTGTGGAAGCTGAACTGACTTTTATTCATTAAATTTGACTGCACCATTAGTTTTACTGCCACATACTAGGTGCCAAATAAGTAAATATTACATGAATAAATTAATATTTCAGAATTATAGTTGCCAAATGTACAAATAAAAATATGTCTCCTGATTAAATTTGAGTTTCATTAAGTCATTGAATAACTTATTTACTATAAGTATGTCTAATATATTGCATTGCTAAAATTATATATATATATATCATCTGGAATTCAAATATAACTTGCTGTCCTGTATTTTTCTGTTAACCACAGTCTGAATAAATATTTCTATTTCAAGACTGATTATTAACTGAATGAACACTAGGGTAAAATCTTATGCTTTATGTAGGATAGGGTTTTCATCTATAAATTTTGGTTTGAATATTGATTATTTATTATTCTTCTTAGTGCATGGCGTATATAAAGATGTGTAATTGGTTTGTCCTGTTATAAAACCAGTTGTTGATGCAATGACAAAGGTGGTTGTCAGAGTATTTTTTAGAACCATATATCCATACTGAAATAGTATGTATACATACAGATGTACTCATTTACATTTGTACAACTATGGAAATCATAAGATTGTATATTTTATTATGTCATTTGATGAATAGAGCATGTCAGTTGCTATAATAAGTAGATTTGATGCTCTAGATTCAAGATTAATGTTTTCTAACAACAGTGGAACATACTTCATCTCCCAGCAGGACATGCCTGAATGTCTATTGACTAATCTAGGCAAATACCAGCTTGAAGGTCATCCTTCAAACATTATACTGTTCCAGGCAGATCCAATAATGTCAATCTATCCTAAACCGCTCATCAGGTTTCTAATATATTGGGGTACTGCAATATAAGTATCCCAAGCACAGGTTTTGACAGCTAATAATTATTTTAACATTGATGGCTTCCTTTCCCGATATATCTGAATTCATTTCATAAAAACATGAAAATATTGTTTCAGAGAAGTTTGGGTGCCCTTGGAGGTCAGAGTTTTAGAATCACATCTTCTGAATCAACTGAATATTGATGATGGTTATGGTATGGAATGTTTAAACACACACTATTTTCTTAAAACAAAAATTCAGCTACCTAGAACTCTTAAAAATCTGTTCCACAAACTTTTGATACATATTTCTTATGTGAACTTGTGTGAACTGGAATTGTCCATAAGTAAAGACTCCCTTGTGTTGTTTACAATTTTAAATGTATTACTGTAATCATCAATGCTGATTTAGTCTAACTTCAAATTTTGTGTGTGACCTGAGAGCCTGGAGGAATGGAGCTGCCATTGATTGAGATGAGAAAAAGTATAGATGCAGCAGATTTTGACAAGGGGTGGGGCTAAAAGGAGATTAAGAGTTTATTTCTGAATATTTTAATGTTGACAAGGCTTTAAGATGTCAAACAGGCAGTTGAGAAATGAGTCTGGAATTCATAAGGAAATTCTGTATGTAAATGTTACTTGATGAAATTCCTAAAGCAAAAGAGGTAGACTGAAGAGATGATGGGACCTAAAACTGAGCTTTGAGTCATTCACTCAAACTTTTTTTTCCAGCTTTATTGAGGTGGAATTATGTCATTTGATGAATAGAGCATGTCAGTTGGACATTGAAATTGGAACTCAAACATTTCTTGTTCTCATATGTTTATTATCAGCAGATGCAAGATTTTTTAAAGAAAAGAAATAGGGGAAAAATAGGTACAGAGGCAAAGCAGCATTGAACAGACTGCCAATCTACAGCAGGAAGGCAGGGGAGGTTTTGGGGGAGGGCATCTGTGTGTTTTTTGTTTGTTTGTTTGTTTTCCTTTGATCACTTAGTCAAGCTTAAAGGTAAGGGAAAGAAGAGAAAACAGCAAATGAGCCTGAAAAACAAAGGGAGAGAAGGAAAGAGAGAGTGGCGTTCTGAATGTGGGGTAGAGTTAATTATAGGAAAAGCAGTTTGAGAGGCATACTGTCCAAAACCTTACACAGCATACTTCAAAAATCTAAAGGGAATGAAAAATAAGGGGAAATGGTAAAACGGTCATGGACAAGAGTAGACTAAGGGGACAGTTCAACTAAATGCAACATAGTGGTCCAGATTGCATCCTGAAACAGATAAAGGACATTGGTGGGAAAATTGATGAAATATGCATAAATCCTGGGGTTTAGTCTAAAAAAAACCTTCTTAAATATGACTACTTTAATACTAGAATAACAGAGTAAATTATTCTTGATCTGAGGAATTGCTGGGTTATAGTTTTGTTGTGGAAAGTACATTGTCTTTAGTGAATTACAGGAGCTGGATGTAAAGTGTGGCTATACTAGTTAGCAAACATCAGTGAGCATACCAAATTTTTTAGCAATGGCTCAAGACAAAGGTCTTTGTTCTTGTTGGAGCTTTAATAGCCCATTTTCAAAACATAAACTTATGCTATTGTTCGCACTTCAAACCACAGGCATGCATATTTTCTCTCTGTATTTTCAATTAGTTTTCATTGTCCTAAAGAGATGAAAATGTAAACATTGTCCTGGTTTTCAATTCTGCCTCTAATTAGCCAGTGATAACACATACGTGTATATATTTTACCTAGAGCCCTGGGTGATGAAAGGATATCTCCTGATTACATGCAGAAACATTATGAATTGCCTACACTTTCATTTAGCAATATAATATATCCTTTGTACTATTTTTAGAAATCATAGATATTTAAAGGTCATCCGTATTACAGCTGCATTTTATGTGCTTTGACTTACAGAAATACTCTATATGTGAATATATTTAAAAAAATGTGCTGTATTTGTTGTGTTTAAATCCTAAAAAGAATCTCTTTGTTTAATGGTTAGCATAATATGTGAAATGTTCCAATACTCTTTCCATCTTATCCTTCTACGAAGTTATTTTTTATGATGAGTCTATTTAATCATTATACATCTTTTCCCTTTGGCTTGGACTACTCTTTGCCAACCACATCTCAAAAGCAGACAGACATTCTCATCCAAGAGAACACTCAAGAGGCAAGGGATTAAAATATAGGTAGGTTCAACAGTGATTATTAATAACCACTTTCCTAAAACCTCAGGAAATAATTCTCTCTCTCTCTCTCTCTCTCTCTCTCTCTCTCTCTCTCTCTCTCTCTCTCTCTCTCTCTCGATCCTGCTTTGCAAATTGCTTCTTTCATATAAAATAACTTCAGAATATAATTTTCCCCCAAAGAAGAGTAATAGCTGTTCTAAAAGAGATTAAAGAAGACTTCTGAAGATTGGAATTATCCTGTTGTAAAGTAAAAGGGGACAGAATAAACAAGGCTGAGAATTTTGCATAGTTTGGTTTCCAGAACTCTAAATTGTAGACCAAATTTAGTTGTTGTTTTTTGTTGTTTGTTTTTTGTTTTTTTTATCAGCCTTCCATCAGATTATTCTATTCTGTGGGCATGGCTTCTTAGGTTCCTAACTTCACTCCATTTCTTGAATAATTATTTTATGTGATCCGCGTTTAGTTACTTATTTTCTGCACTGCATGGATAGAAAGATGTGGTTTGCTATATGCTATTTTGTCTCCCTCTATCTGGATATTCAAGTAGCTGTGGTTCCTTTGTTTTCACAAATCCTATAAATTAGATACTCACATCAGAAGTATTTTGAGCTATAAAGAGAGGACATATAGAGAGAGTAGTTCCATTCATGTTAGCTGCCAAAATGGTCTAATTTCTTTGATAGATTCTTAAAGATACCTGGGTCTGCAAAAGAGATGTAACATAAGAAAGGCAGGTAAGAGACAGTCTGTGACAAAACAAGGTTTGTAACAGAACATAATAGAGTAATTTAGAGTTAGAACATAGTTAAAAAGAAAATAGTCCAATTTCATGTCACCTCATTTCAGATTGCAGTCTTACATCTGTTGCTTGTTAGAAAATAAAACAATTCATTTCTAGGCATTTAGAAAGGTGTGAATCAAACGAGTCTGTGGTTTAGTGCAGTCCCAGCACCTGGTTAATCACGAAAATAAACAGATAGAGTATATTTCCTCTCAGTTGGATTAAGAAGTAACACATTGGCTTCTATATCCATAAACTTGCCTAATTATGAAAGTGGGAAATCACATTTCTTGAGAGTAAATAAGGGTTAAGCTCTAGGAAGAATGTATTAACTTAGAAAAAGAAGTCAAGTTCCTAGACATTTTAGAACACTTTGTGGGGATTATCAGATCAGAATAATTAATTACTATATAATACAAAAGTGAAAACATTCTCCAGACATATGAATACTTTAAATTATAGTATTTTGCATAAATATATTAAATTATAACATTTAGTTTGCTGGTACTTTAAGAGCATGATACGGGTTGTTGTGCTAAATTCTCATGCCACTTGTTTCTTTTACTCATGCTGGGTGTAAAACCAGCTTAGACGACACGCTCAGACATTACTCTTCATCACTGTTAAAGCATAGTTGTTAACACAACTGGATGTTTTTCTGGATAAAGGAAGGTTAAGAGGTATTCTTGATTGTCAAATTTTAAGATTATAATGGCTTGTAATTATATTACAGTAAGTGCCTAATTTATCTATTTCTTCAAGTGCTTTTTCCTCATAGATAGTCACGGGAGCTTAAGCAGTAAATTGAGATCCAGTTCGAGTAGTTGCCAGCTGAGATCATCGGATGTGGTGCATGCAACTAGTTTTTGACATTTTGGTAGTTCTTTATAACTATATTACATTGATTTAAGTGACTTTGGAAATATATCCATCTACTTCTACCCTAATAAAAAGAGAAACATGTAAATTGACCATACCTCCAGTAAGCCAACAAGCCACGCCCACCAGACGATCAGAATCGAGTATGCAAATTAACCCAACCAAGATGGCTGCAGCCAAACTTCCCACACAGCCTGGCCTGCCCTGGCCTCTGCTCAAGGCTACAAAGTTTCAATTATAGAAGATAAGTAAATCCCAGATACCAGGGCCTCTGCTTGGGTCACCAGGGGGACATGGCTGGCCTGCAAACCACCACCAGCTCCTTGCAGAGGCTGCCTCATGCACGGAACTGGGACACCCTTCAGGGCAAACCAGCTGGACCCCACCCATGCACCAGGCTTCTATCATACCTAATAAGAGTAATATGCAAATTGACTATCACTTCAACACATGATGGCTGCCCCCATGTGCACACAAGATCGCCACCACAAGATGAACAGAAGGGGAGGGTAGCTGGGGGGCACCAGGCCTGCAAGGGAGGTTAGTTGTGGGTGATCAGGCCAGCAGGGGAGAACAGTTGGGAGGGACAAGCCTGCAAGGAAGGGCAGGTGTGGGTGACCTGGCTAGCAGAGGAGGGAAGTTGGAGGTGACCAGGCCTGCAGGGAAGGACAGTTGTGGAGGGGACCAGGCCTGCAGGGGAGGACAGTTAGGAGTGACCAAGACTGCAGGGGAGGACAGTTTGGGGCAATCAGGCTGGCAGGGAAATGGTTAGGGAGTGATCAGGCAGGCAGTCAGAAGCAGTTAAGGGTAATCAGAAAGGCAGGCAGGCAAGCAGTTGGAAGTCAGCAGTCCTGGATTGTGAGAGGGATGTCTGACTGCCATCCCTCATGGGGTCCCAGATTGGAGAGGGTGCAGGCTGGGCTGAGGAGTACACCCTGCCTTGTGCATGAATTTCATGCAATGGGACTCTAGTCTTACCTAATAATGGGCAAACATGTAAGTTGACTGTACCTTCGCTATGCCACCTGCCAATCAGGAGTGACATACAAATTAACCCCACAAAGATGGTGGTTAATTTGCATACACAGGTGCTGAGTGACAGGGACAGGACACTTGCATCATCACCATGGTGATGAGGCAGGCATTCTGCCCCAGTCCAGTCTCTCAGGACTTCTGGGCAGCATGGGAAGACAGGGCTGGAGTGTAAAAAGGTGGCTCCAGAGTGGAATAAGGTGGCTCCAGGGCCTGAGTGGAAAAGGGCTGGGCCAGAATGGAAAGGCAGTTCTAGCAGCCAGGGAAAGGAAAGCCCATTCTAGTACAAATCTCTGTGCATTGGACTTCTAGTCCTATCTAATAAAAGAGAAACATGCAAATTGACCATACCTTCGCTGTGCTACCAACCAATAGGAGTGAGTATGCAAAATAACCCAACTAAGATGGCAGGCCGCCCCTCCCCCCCTGCAACCTGTAGCCTGCCCATGGCGGTGCTGGGGTGGTGGGGTCCAGATTGGAGCCCCAGAACCAGCAGGGGATCCAGACCCCCGTCGTAGGTGCTTGGGTTGCTGAGGGGTGTGGATTTGGGCAGCAGAGACACAAACCTGCAAGAAACCTGTAGAAAGGGAGATAAACTATCATAACTTTATCTCCCTTTCCACACAATGAGAAAACTGTCCCTAGATTATTTAATGCTGTGGCCAACAGCATTCTACAAACACAGGGTAATGTTATCATCACTCCCAGGAAGGTCTGATCAGAATACAGTCTTCAAGGAATAATGCTACTGTGGCAATTCATCTAAGAGAGGAAACAAGCTTTTGTTGGATTTATTCTGAAGGTCAGAGAACATGCCACCCCAACAAATGCTGTGTTGTTATATTGATGATCTTGAGCTGCAGATACTTGAAAAACAGCAAATGCAGGCAGAGGATTTCACTGAAGTCTCCTGATCTGCCTAAAATCAGACTCCCTTAAAGGAGCTTAAATGCCATAGATCCCCTTGATGGAAGAAGTGTCATCAGGCAGAGAAGACTGACTCCTGTCACAGGACAGGAGAGTAGAAGTTGACATAACACCAAAACTTTGTTACAAACTATTCCCACCCCCCACCCCATTCATATTTCCTACATATCATTTACTCTCCTCTGAGGCCTATATCTTCTGCCCCCTTCCCTAGTAAGAAGGTATTTAAATCTGCATTCTAAGACATCTTGGGGGGTTACTCATTTTTCCCTGGGATCTCCCACATATACACAAGGTACACATGTTAATGAACTTTTGTTTTTCTCTTGGTGATCTGTCTTTCACTACAAGGACCTCCACTAAGAAGTCAGAAAGGTAGAGGTAAGCTATTTTTCCTCCTCCATATTTCTATCTCGGGAAATCAAGTCCCCAGCTGAACAATGAAGTTGGCTAAAGTACCAAGCAGTCCCAGCCGATGGGAAGGAAGCTTCTAGGAAGAAATCAATGATATTTGCATCAAAGTGGGATAGAGAGCATATACATGGTTGCTGGTGGGAGTTTAAAGTGGTTCAACGCTTTTGGAGGATGACTTGGCAAATTCGATAGAAATGTTCAAGGTACATCCAGGAGTCTTCTTCCAGGAATCACATCTGCTGAGATAAAGCACAAGAACATAAGCCTTGCTTAGAACCCAGGATGCTACAATAGCTCCCCTTCCATGATAGGAAAACCTGGTAAAAACCAGTATTTTTAGGACAAGTTGGAATCAATACTAATAAAAGGATAATATGCTACTTAGACTGAAAATCTGCCAGACAACCTTCTGGATGTCCTTCCAGATGTCCTTCCCAACAAAGCCATGTTGGCAGGGCCAAGGCAGAGGAGGTTGGAGGCAATCAGGCAGGCAGGGGAATGCAGTTAGGGCAAATAATCTGTTAAAGGAGAGCAGTTAAGGGGATCAGGCTGGCAGGCAGATCAGTGGTTAGGACCCAGAGGTCCCAGATTGGAAAGAGTGTAGGTCAAGCTGAAGTGACCCCCATCTCATGCACAGATTTCATTCACTGGGCCTCTAGTCCTATCTAATAAAAGAGCAATATGCAAATTTGACAGTACCTTTGCCACACCCACAGGCCATGCCCACAGCCACACCCACCAGCCAATCAAGAGCAAATTATGCAAATAAACCCCAACCAAGATGGCTGCCGCCACTGAGAGCAGGAGGAAGGCTTGGGTTTCCCTGGCAACAGAGGAAGCCAAGCTTTCTGCCTGCCTAGGCCTCCACTCAATGTTACAAAGTTTCAATTATAAAAGATACAGAAATGGCAGCAGCCACTGAGCTAGAGAGAACAGAAGCTTGGGTTTCCCTGGCAATGGAGGAAGCCAAGCTTTCAGTCTGCCATTGCCAGCAGAGGCCTCCACTCTAGGCTACAATGTTTCAAACAGAAATGGCTGCCACCCCAGAGTGAGCAGAAGGCTTGGCTCTGCTCCAGGCTACAAAGTTTCAATTGTAGACATAGATTAATCCCAGATACCGGGGCCTCCGCTTGGGTGGTTGGGGGTGTGGCCTGCCTGCAAACCTCCACAGGCCCCTCACCCAGGCTGCCTTTCACCCTAAGGGAACCCCCACCCTGATCTGAGACACCCTTCAGGGTAAACCAGCTGGCCCTCACCCATGCACCAGTCCTCTATCCTATCTAATAAAGAGTAATTTGTAGATTGACCATCACTCCAACACACAAGAGGGCTGCCCCCATGTAGTCAAATATCCTGCCCCCCTGTGGACACAAGATGGCCACCATAAAATGGCCAGCAGGGGAGAGCCATTGGGAGGTTCTAGGGCCTGCAAGAGAGGGAAGTTGTGGGTGATCAGGCCAGCAGGGGAGGGCAGTTGGGAGGGACCAGGCCTGCAAGGGAGAGCAGTTGGGGGTGATCAAGCCTGCAGGGGAGGGCAGTTAGGGTTGATCAGGCCAGCAGAGGAGGGAAGTTGCAGGCAAATAGGCTGGCAGGGGAGCAGTTAAATATTAATTAGGCTGGCAGGGTAGTGGTTAGGGGTGATCAGGCTGGCAGACAGAAGCAGTTAGCAGCAATCAGAGAGGCAGGCAGGTGAGCAGTTTGGAGTTAGCTGTCCTGCATTATAAGAAGGATGTCCGATTGCCTGTTCAGTAGGATCAGGCCTAGACGGGCAGTCAGACATCCCTCGAGGGGTCCCAGATTGGAGAGAGTGTAGGCTGGGCTAAGGGACATCCCCCACCTCCCATGCATGAATTTCATGCACCGGACCTATAGTATATATATATAAAAGCCTAAGAGACTGGCAACTGGCCAGTAGCTATGACACATACTGATCACCAGGGGGAAGATGCTCAATGTACAGACATGGAAAGATGGAACAGACTGATGAATCTCAGAGGGAAGGGGAAGAGAAGGGAAGAAGAGATTAACCAAGATCTTACATGTATACTAGAGGTCCAGTGCACAAATTCGTGCACCGGTGCAGTCCCTTGGCCTGCCTGCACGTATAGGGCCAAAACCAGCTCTCCAACATCTCCTGAGGGGTCCTGGATTGTCAGAGGGTGAAGCCAGGCTGAGGGAATTATAATAGTTTAATTATAATGTGTTTTCTTCCAGTAATCTTAAACATATTCTCAAGTATGAAATGTGGCAGACACAATTTATATTAAAAGTATCACTGAATTGGAAAAGCCCTGTCCATCTGCACCCACAATTTCTTACTGTTCAGTGATTAAAAATATATGTGATGGATACACGATAAAAAGATACACGCATATGTATGTAGATAACTTTAATTCATGCTGTTCTGTGAACTGATTCGTTCATTTTAAGGCAGTGTGATATTTTATTAGGATATATAGCTCCCCTCCCCTCAACTTCAGTAGCTCAAACCTAAATACACAAATGTTATAATGTTCATTAGAAATACTAATTATGTACAATACAGGTCTAGAGGATATTTTGATAGACTGTTAGAGGGTATCTATGGTTTAGAGTTCAAAGAAATGCCAGAAATATGGACAATTGTTTCTATCTCTGAAGACTCAAATTATACCAATACATGGATATATTTTATTTCAATCCTGACTGATTTGACTGTTGAATTTGATTCTAATTATGTAAAACTTACAGACTTCTCAACTTCTTAATCTAGATTCTAAAAGATATGGATAAAAACTACAAGAATAAGGCTAGTGCAAAGGTACAATACAATCAAAAGGTCCTTACTACATAGAATAGACTCAATAAAGAGTAAACATTATGAAATTAATATTTCTAGAATTACTATGGCATAAAGAAAAGATCTCTTAACTAGATATAAAGCACCCCCCCTGCATTTTTACTTGAAAATTTTTAAATAAATCATTTAAACTCTTGAAGTCTTTGTTTTTTCATTTAATGAAGTATAAAGTTTAAACTCCAGGTTAGATTAGAAACAAAATAAAACCCAGTGTAGATCCTGTTCTAAATTCTCAGATTTTTGCAGATGGTAAAGTCAGCATTGAGAAAGTCTAAAAC
Organism: Antrozous pallidus; assembly: GCA_027563665.1. Lineage (NCBI taxonomy): Eukaryota > Metazoa > Chordata > Mammalia > Chiroptera > Vespertilionidae > Antrozous > Antrozous pallidus. The sequence goes on along the minus strand of CM050514.1, from coordinate 15,822,546 downwards.
AACTATAGATTCTCTCATGATCTTAGGACTGATATTTATTTTTTAAATGAATTCTTTAGTAAAGATAACCTAAATATAAAACAATAAAGAGAGATTAACAAGTTTTAAACTTGATTATAGCCAAAAGGCCAATAGGCAATGAGATTGACAAATTTTAAAATATTCTTGTCTCTCACACCCCAAGATGATGACATCTACAGTTTTGTGTTCATGTTAATGATCAGAACTTATTTCTGGTTTATGCCACTGTTGTTAGAAATTTATGTATTCTAAATTTCATATTTTATTGGTTTCTTATTCTAGGCTGTTCTCTCATTTCAATAATTTTAAGCAGATAATTCTGTTAACTTACTCTGGTTGATATGGCATTCTCCAGTATCTAGTAAAGTACCTTCAATACTTGCTGATTTATTGGTCAAATTCATTCAATTTAATTAGCTCCAAAAATATTTACTTACACATATATTTGTGTTCTAATTCATTACAATAAACTTTCCCCATTTTCAACTCTACAGTTAATATAGCACATTAAGTCTCTCAACATATTTCTGATTATCGCTAAATCTTGGTAATATGGGAGCATTTTAAAATACATCATTGCATGCAAAATATAACGATTCATAACTAAGTAGGGACAGATGTAATAAGTATTTTCTTTAAAGATGTGTTTAGACACACACACACTCAAAATTAGGAGTAGCTGAGGCCAATGTATATCATACAGATTACAAATGTTTGTAAATCTAAGGTTGAAATGTCTTGTTAAAAATACAGTAGACACCTCTCAGTAATTTTTTATGTAGAATAAATGGATACTATTCACTCATCTAACATGTTTAATTTATAAACTGGACTATGCATAAAGGTTGGTCCAGGGTCCCAATCTTTGTGATACCTCTGGGTTGGCTTCTTATGGTGTAAATAGACATCCAACTCACTTTAAGCAGCCTTATGCGTGTTTACTATCTCATGCAAACTGGAGCCTTTGTATCTTTTTTTTTTTAATTAATTGCTCAGTCTTTTAGGGACAACATATCTCCACATTTCTAATGTAGCTGGTTTAGTCCACTAACTATAGTAAGATATATTTTTTTTAATGAAAACCACTGTGTGTTATCAATGGTTTGGAATAGTCTTATAGCTGAATTACATGTCTGTTCAATGAGAAGCATTTCAACACAGAGCTCATGGTTCTGGGGAGTAAATACAAGTTAAAGGCAAGAGAAAATTTGCATTGTGTGCTTATCCCAGCATTGCACGTTCTTACAGAAAATGCTCTATTATGGTTTCTGTTCTCTGATTGGGAAGCCCGACTTTCCATTCAAAAGCCCCCCGTGATTTGAGAGTGCACGGAAAGCGTGCACTGGTGGAGAGACTTGCAGGACCATTGAAGTTCAATCTAAGCATGAACGGCACTCCGGGGAGAGCAACGCTGCTCTAGTCTGTGAAGATATCTATATACCCTCAGCTGGTAGGAGGTACAGGAAAGTGATGCAGAACCACGGGGCACCTTTGATTCACAATAAGAGACTGTCTCTTTTAGAATGAAAAGCCACCTGTTGTATGTCAAAAGGTACTTCTCACTGATTATTGCTTTACATATTAATGCAAAGAACCCTTGGAAGTAGTCTCCTGTGCAGCTGCTGAAAGTCAGTCTTTCACCTGTCTCCAGTAGGGCAAACTTAAAAAAAAAAAGGAATGTTTTGTACAGCTGGTAGAGAATGCTTCTTTCTTTAAAGAAATCAGAGTGGTCTACTGGGGGTAATGAAGGGTGAGGATTCAGGGAGTATTGAGTTGTTTATTGCCAAGCACAGAAAAATGCTAATAAGGCTCCTGCTGAGAAAAGCTCTCACTCATCAGGGTGCATCATTGCAGACATTAAGCTGAGGCTGTGAATTGCAGTTAGCCAAAACTGGAGAAGGCAGAGGAGAGTTGTACCAAGATGTATCTCCAGTCATCCTGTGAATGGCTGTCTAGGGGCATGAGGTTTGCTGTATTGTTTTTTAAATGATTTGCATAGCAAAAGTTATCTTGTGAACTCAATAAATCTTTTAGTACATGATCAAAATATACCTCTGTTGATAAGTTATGTGCTAAGAAATATAAAAAATGTTAAAGGGTAATTATATGACTTGATGCAAGTATATTCATTATATATATATATAACTAGAGGTGTAGTGCACAAAATTTGTGCATGGGGGAAGGGGGCCTGCACTTTCTCTCAATCCAGGTCCCATAGTGGGATGTCTGACTGCCAGTTTAGGGCAGATCCTGCAGCAAGGTTGGGCCTAAACTGGCAGCCAGACATCCCTCTCAAAATCCAAGACCACTGGCTCCTAAATGCTCACCTGCATGCCTGCCTGATCTCCCCTAACAACTCTGCCTGCCTGCCTGATTGTCCCTAACCACTCTGCCTCCCTGCCCCTAACCCCTCTACCTATCTGTCTGATGCCCTGCCTGCTTGCCAGTATGCCTAGTCGCCCCTAACTGCCTCTGCCTCAGCCCCTACCACCGCAGCTTTGTCTGGAAGGACTTCTGAATGACATCCAGAAGGTCATTTGGTTGTCTGGTCTAATTAGCATATTATGCTTTTATTATTATAGATAATCTTGGTGTGTACTTGAGATTCTCAATCACAATGAAATGAAATTAACATGAGATCCAAGAAAATCTGAACAGAGCCGTTTACTGGCTTTTGACATAAAATTTTATAAAAGACCATAAAGAAAAATCCATCCACTTCCTCATTTTTTGACAATATGGCAACATACACCATCTACAAACGAGGCAATTCACAAACTGTTAGACCCACAATCTTTTATTTTATAAGAAATGAAACAAATAATAACATGGAGTATCCAATTCAAAAGGACATGGACTGAATGTTGATATTTGCATGATTCTTTTCTATTTTAATTCTGCCTCTTGGCTTATGTGGCTCTGCTAAAGTGATACAGAGAGTGCAAGGTCAGTGAAATGCAGGACAGGAGTGAACACAATGCTTGTCTGACGTTGCTTAAGAGGCATGGGTTACGGCAGGCTAATGAGCACAGTTCGTTTTAATTGCCAATAACAATTCAGATTACCTGATAAACATAAGGAAACATGTTTCTCTTTCTATATAAAATCTTAATTTAAGACAAGTCTTCTAGTGTAGTCAGGTATAAATAAATAGAAAAGCAGTTTAAGGTAGTGGAACTTTGGGAAATCTGTTCTATTATTAGCTGGCTTCTTGCTAATTAGTTTTCCTTGGAAAAATGACTTCAGTTGCTTGTGCATCACTTAAAAAATTAAGGGTTTATGCAATTCATTAAAATGTTAATGTGTGGATTCTATGTATGGACAGGGAATTCTGTTTATCCCTCAACTATTCAGTAGTTCAGAAAAAGGGAGAAGTTTGTGTGTGTGTATGTGTGTGTGTGTGTGTGCGAGAGAGAGAGAGAGAGAGAGAGAGAGAGAGAGAGAGAGGAAGAGCAAGAGACAGAAAGAGATGGAGCCAGAGACAGAGAGAAAGAGAGACAGAGAGACAAAGAGAGAGCACTCTGGAAATGCCCTATAGGGGAACATTTTTAAATAATCAATGTTGGGTTTTCCAGTTCTGTTATGTCACTTTTCTCTGTTTTCCATATCATTTAAAAATACCTGTTTAGGAGTCAGATAGGAAATACATCTTTGTTCAGAAAAAAATATGTTAACTTCCAATTCTCCACCTTAAATTTGCTTTCCCACTCAAAAAGTCCCCATGCTTATAAAGAAAAAAAAATGCAATGGGAACATGTTAAAAAGGCAAGGGAGATTCTACTCAAGACTATTTCCACAGGGATCAGTACTTTGGAATAGTGCAGAAAGATTGAACTCACCTCTGATAAAACAAAACACAGAAGGAATTCAAAGCCTGAAATGAACCAATGGAGAAGTACTCCAAGACTTCATCTGTGAGCAGGTAAACATGATTAGGCCATTTATCTTTGCTAATTGTCACTTATCTAAGTTACCCTCTCACAAAGACTAGGAAACAGGGACACATTTTTCTTTCATTTGTTTTTGTTTTTTTTAAATACATTTTTACTGATTTCAGAGAGGAAGGGGGAAGGAGAGATTGAAACATCAAAGATGAGAGAGAATCATTGATTGGTAATCTCCTGCACGCCTTAGACTGGGGATCAAGCCTGTAACCCAGTCATGTTCCTTTGATCAGAAATGAACCCAGAAATGACCCTTCACACTCTCTATCCACTGAGCAAAACTGGTTAGGGCAGGTACCTATCTTCCTTGATGATTATATTTAAAGAAACATATTATTGGGCTGCAGAATATTTACTTCTCAAAAGGCCAAACTCTGAATTCATACTTGCAAGTTTTCTAAAGTTAATGCTCTAAGAAATGGAAGGCCAGAGTCTATAACCAGGAAGTATCTTATCTAAGAGACAGAAAGCCACCTACAAAAGATCTCCCATCAGACTATCAACTGATTTCTCAACAGAACGTATCAGGCCATAAGGGAATGAAATGAAATATACAAAGTCATGCAAAGCAAGGGTTTGAATCCAAGAATTCTGTATCCATCAAGGCTATCAATTAAAGTTGAGGATGAAATAAGGAGCTTCACAGACAAAAAAAGACTAAAGAGTTTATTACCACCAAACCAGAAATTCAAGAAATGCTAAAGGGACTGCTGTAAAAAGCAGAAGTAGGAAGAGAAGAAGGAACATAGGCGTAAAGAATAAAAATGCTGACAAACAAACACCTATCCTATCTAATAAAAGAGTAATATGCAAATTCATGGCAACTCTGCTATACCCACAAGACATGCCCACTATCCATGCTCACCAGCTAATCAGGAATGAATATACAAATAAACACAACCACGGTGGCTGAGGCCACAGAGAGAGCAGGAGGGAGGCTTGGGTATCCCTAGCAATAGAGGAAGCCAAGCTTTCTGCCTGACCTTGCCGCTCAGGCTTCCATTCAATGATACAAAGTTTCAATTATAGAGACAATCCCAACAGAAATGGCAGCAGCCACAGAGCTGGAGAGAGGCAGGAGGCTAGGGTTGCCCCCAGCGATGGAAGAAGCCAGGCTTCTGCAGCCCTGGCCAGCCTAGGCCTCCATTCCAGGCTACAAAGTTTCAATTATAAAAGATACATAAATCACAACAGAAATGGCTGCCACCATGGAGCAAGCAGAAGGTTTGGCTCTGTTCCAGGTGGCGAAATTTCAATTATAGAAAAAAAAAATCCCAGATGCCAGGGCCCCCACTTAGGTCACTGGAGGGCATGGCCAGCCTGCAAACCGCCATAGGCCCCTCCCCAGGCCAGTCCATGCCCCAAGGGAACCCCACCCTGTTCCAGGACACCCTTCAGGACAAACCAGCTGGCCCCCACCCATGCATCAGGCCTTTATCCTATCTAATAAAAGAGTAATAGGCAGATTGACAATCACTCCAACACACAAGATAGCTGCCCCCATGAGGTCAAAGATCCTGCCCCCATGTGGACACAAGATGGCCACCACAAGATGAGCAGTTGAGAGGGACCAGGCCTGCAAGGGAGGGCAGTTGGGGGTGATCAAGCCTGCAGAGGAGAGAAGTTAGGGGTGACCATGCTGGCAGAGGAGGGAAGTTGGGAGTGATCAAGCCTGCAGGGAAGGGCAGGTGGGAGGGGGTATTAGGCCTTCAGGGGAGGGCGTTTAAGGGTGACCAGGCTGGCAGGAGAGCAGTTAGGCATCAATCAGGTTGGCAGGGGAGTGGTTAGGGGGTAATCAGGCTGGCAGGCAGAAGCAGTTAGGGGCAATCAGGAAAGCAGGTAGGCGAGCAGTTGGATTGTGAGAGGGATGTCCAACTGCCCATGGTGAGATCAGGCCTAAATAGGCAGTTAGACATCCCTTGAGGGGTCCCAGGTTGGAGAATGTGCAGACTGGGCTGAAGGACATCCCCTTCATGCACAAATTTTGTGCACCGGCCCTCTAGTCAATAATAATTTTAAAATGTAAATGGATTAAATGCTCCAATCAAAAGATGTAGCTTAACTGAGTGGATTGGAAAATATGACCCATATAATAACTGTCTATAGGAGAACCACCTCAGAACAAAGGACTCAAACAGACTGATGGTAAAGGGCTGGAAAAAGGTTTTTCTGGAGAATGGAAATAAAAAATACTGGGGTACCAATACTTATATCTGATAAATGAGACCTCAAAGTAAAGACCATAACAAGAGATAAGGAAAACCACTTCATAATACTAAAGGGAACAATTCAATAAGAAGATATAACTCTGATAAACATATATGTACCCAATACAGGAGCACCCAAATAGATAAAAAACTTTTAGAGCATATCAAGGGAGAGATTGATAGCAATACAGTAAATAGTAGGGAACTTTAATACTCCACTAACTCAACTGGACAAATCTTCTAAACCAAAAATCAGCAAAGAAACATCAATCCTAAATGATTCAATAGATCAGATGGAATTAATTGACATCTTCAGAACATTTCACCCCAAAGCCACAGAATATACAAGTTTCTCAAGTGACATGGGTCATTTTCAAAGACAGACCACATATTGGGCACAGGAAAAGTCTCTTCAAATTCAAGAAGATAGAAATCATATCAAACATCTTCTCAGATCACAAGGGCATAAATTAGAAACAATGAAAAAAATATCAAATACCTGGAGGCTAAGTAGCATGCTATTAAATAATGATTGGGTGACCAAAGAGATCAAAGAAGAAATAAAAAGCATCATGGCAACAAATGACAATGAAAATACAACAATCCAAAATCTATAGAACACAGTGAAAGCAGTCTTGAGAGGGAAGATCATAGCTCTACAGGCCTACCTCAAAAAATAAGAAAAAAAAAGGTAATAAATTATTTAACCCTACACTCAAAGAGTTAGAAAGAGAGCAACAAGAAAAGCCCAGCACAAGCAGAATGAAGGAAATAATAAATATCAGAGCAGAAATAAATGACAGAGAGAACAAAAAAATAATACAAAGTATCAACAAAACCTAAGAGCTGGTTCTTTGAAAGGATAAACAAGATTGAAGAACCTCTAGCCAGGCTCACCAAGAAGCAAAGAGAGAGGACTCAAATAAATAAAATCAGAAATGAAAGAGGTTGAAGTAACAACCAATCCCACAGAAATACAAACGATTATGCAAAAATACTATGAACAGCTCTATTTTAACAAAATAGATAACCTAGATGAAATGGACATATTTTTAGAAAAATACAAACTTCCAAAACTCAATCAAGAGGAATAAAAATAAAATGAATAAGCCAATAACTACTGAAGAAATTGAAACAATGATCAAAATATCTTCCAGGAAACAAAAGTCCTGGTCTAGATGGCTTTACAGGGGAGTTCTACCAGGAATTCAAAGAACTAAAGCCTATACTCTTCAGACTGTTCCAAAAAATTCAAGATGAAGGCACACTTCCAAGCTTTTTCTATGAAGCCAGCATTATTGTAATTCCAAAACCAGATAAAGAAACCATAGATGAACATAGATGTTAAAATCCTCAACAAAATTCTAGCAAATTGGATCCAGCATTACATTAGAAACACCATATAACATGACCAAGTGGAATTTATTATGGGGATGCAAGGATGGTACAATATCTGCAAATTAATAAATGTGATATATCACATAAACAAATTGAGAGACAAAAATTACATAATAATATCAATTGATGCAGAAAAAGCATTTGACAAAATTCAATAGCCTTTCTTGATAAAAACTCTTAGTAAAGTGGGAATAGAGGGATTATAGCTCAACATATTAAAAGCCTTATATGATAAACCTACAACCAGTATCAGATGCAATTGGTAAAAATTAAATTCATTTCCCCTAAGAACAGGAACAACACAGGGATGCCCACTTTCAACACTCCTGTTTGATTTAGTACTGGAAGTGCTAGCCATAGCGATCAGGCAAGAAGAAGAAATAAAAGGCATCCACATTAGAAAAGAAGAAGTAAAACTCTTCTTATTTGCAGATGACATGATACTATACATAGAAAACCCCAAAGACTACATACATCAAAAACTACAAGACCTAATAAATGAATTCAGCAATGTAGCAAAATACAAAATTAATACCCAGAAATCTATGGCCTTTTATACATCAACAATGGACTCACAGAAAGGGAAACAAACAACCAAAAAACAAAAAACAAAAACAATCCCATTTACCATTACACCAAAAAAATTAAGATACCTAGGAATAAATGTAACTAAAAGACCTGTACTCAGAAAACTACAGGCTGTTTTTTTTTTTTTTTTTAAGAGATAGAGGAAGACATAAATGGGAGAACATGCCATGTTCATGAATTGGTAGAATCAACATCATTAAAATGTCTACCCTACCCAAAGCAATATACAGATTCAATGCACTCCCCATTAAAATACCAATAGCATATTTCAAAGATCTGGAACAAAGTCTCCAAAAGTTCATTTGGAATAAAACAAACAAACAAACAAAAAACAAACAAAAAAAAACAACCAAACAAAAAACCCATCTGAATAGCCACAGCAATCTTGAGATAAGAAGAACAAAGTTGAAGTGATCACAATATCAGATATGAAGCTATCTTAAAAAGCCACTGTTCTCAAAACACCCTGGTACTGGCACAAGAGCAAACATATACACCAATGGAACAGAATAGAGAACCCAGAAATCCACTCAAGCCATTATGCTGAATTAATATTTAACAAAAGAACCAAGAGCATACAATGGAGTCAAGACAGTCTCTTCAATAAATGGTGCTGGAAAATTTGGTCAGATACGGGCAAAAAAAAAAAAAAGAAAAAAGAAACTAGACCACCAACTTACACCATACACAAAAACAAACTCAAAATGGCTATAGGACTTAAACATAGATGGGAAACCATAAAAATCCTACAAGATTCCATAGGCAACAAAATAGCAGACATATGTCATAGCAATATCTTTACTGACACAGCTCCTAGGGCAACGGAGACTAGGGAGAAAATAAACAAAGGGGACTACATCAAAATAAAAAGCTTCTGCACAACAAAATAAACCATCAACAAAACAAAAAGAAAGCCCACTGTATTGGAGAACTTATTTGTGAATGGTATTTCAGATAAGGGTTTAATTTCCAAAATTTACAGAGAACTCATACGACTTAACAAAAGGAAGACAAACAGTCAAATCAAAAAATGGGCAAAGGACCTAAATAGACACTTTTCAAAGGAGGACACACAGAAGGCTGAGAGAGATATGAAAACATGCTCAAAGTCACTAATCAGCTGAGAGATGCAAATCAAAATGTCAATGACATATCATCTCATACCTGTCAGAATGGCTATCACCAGCAAATCCTGAAAGGACAAGTGCTGGAGAAGAAGTGGAGAAAAAGGAACCCTCGTGCACTGCTAGTGGAAACACAGACTGGTGAAGCCACTGTGGAAAACAGTATGGAGTTTCCTCAAAAAACTAGAAATGGAAGTCTCATTTGACCCAGTGATCCCATGTCTAGGACTATATCCCAAGAAACCAGAAACACCAGTCAGAAAGGACATATTCACCCCTATGTTCATAGCAGCACAATTCACAACAGGGAAGAGCGTAAGTGCCCATCAGCAGATGAGTGGATTATAAAACCGTGGTATATCTACACAATGGAATACTACGCCGCTATAAAAAAGAGGAACTTTTACTATGTGTTACATACAGCATGGATGGACCTGGAGAGCATTATGCTAAGTAAAATAAGCCAGTCGGAGAAAGATAAATATCACATGATCTCACTCATATGTGGGATATAATGATCAACATAAGTTGATGAACAAGAATAGGTCTAGAGACAAATGGCAGTTGAGGGCGGAGGGGAGGGTGGTGGTTAGAGAGCAACCAAAGGACTTCTATGCATGCACATTAGCATAACCAATGCAAGCAAACACTGGGGGGGTTGGGAGATTGCCCTGGGTGGAATGTCTGGGATGGGGAAAGCAGGGAGAGAGGGTCAATCAAGGAAAGAGGAGATATATGTAAAACTTTAGACAATAATAATAACAAAAAAGAAGAAAAAAAGACAAGCAAATTCATTTTACATTGTCTAAGGAAAACTAGTAACATGGTAGAATGGTGAAAGTTCATGAAAATTTAGAATCCAAAATTCTGAGTCTATCATTTACCAGCTGTGAGAGCCTACCGAAGTAATTGAACCTCTCTGAGGCCCAGTTCCATCAGTAAAATGTCAGTGAAAGCCGGCATCTCATAAGATGGTTTTGAGAACAATTGGAATAATGCATGCAAGAGCTATTTGTAAAACTGAAATAGTGGTTCTTTTTATTCCTATTTTGTGTCTTAGGAATTTTTTTGAATAGAAATGCATACCCATCAACTCACTTTTTTATTTCGCAATTTCCGAAGAATCCAAAATGTTGGAAAGTGTCATATCGTTTATTTAGTATGTTTCTTTTAAATTTTGTAGTTCACAGGCAACAGCAGTGAATTACTAACCTATTTCTAAATGTGTTAATGAAATCACTGGGTTTGTACAGAATAAATAACAACCTGCTTTAGAAAATAAATTGTTGAATAAAATATGGCAGAGCATGGATTAGTTCTTAAAAATACATAGACTGCATTGTCCAGTACATCAGTCTCTTTATACCACTTAGAATGCATAATCAAATAATAGTTTCCTTTATAAAACATGCACACACATCATTGATTTTGTAAATTGTATTTCTTAGTTAGGAATAGATTATGTATAGCTGTGATGTTGAAAGACAGATGAACTTGGAATCAGAACACTTCCCTAGTTCTTTTCTTTTCTAGTTATTTGACCTTGAGTATCATCTACTTTTCAAAATGTTAGGTCCTTAAAATTCAGAAGAGTAATCATAGTTACCACTTCAACTCTTACTAATGCAGAATTTAATTAATAAATATAAGAATCTCCTCTATAACATATTAATATATGTTACAAAACTTACTATTATTAAATTTAATAAATACTAAATTTATTAATAAAAATTAATTTTGCCACTGTTCCCTTCTTTAGACATTAATTTATATTAATCTGAAAATAATCAAATATTTTATTAATTATGTTTTATCAAACAGATTGTTCATCATGAAGAGTAGATACTGTAATTGTCTTGTCTTTATGTGATTGTAAAATTTAGTGATTTCTTCAAATTTTACCATAATAGAAATATTTCTTGAGCAAAACTTTGTTAAAAAATGACTTTAAGTTCTATTCAATTTACAGTTAAACAAACCTGACACTGTTGTGTTTATAAAACAAATATCTATATATAAAATTATATATAAATACTATATATTGATATACAGAATATGTATGATTCTGCCTTTGCCTATCATTGTTATGTAATTTCCCATATGTAAACAAGTCATGACCCCTGCGATGTAAAAAAATGTACAGGAAATATATATGTTTTTTGTCTTATAATAGTGTATCACTTTCAATCCTATTGTGATGTATCCAATTAAAATTTATGATCTTAGCTTTAAGTAAAAGATGGTTTTATTTCAAATTAATAGTAGTATCAGAAGTATAACCAATGGACACAGACAGTAGGGGGTGAGGACATGTACTGGGTGGTGGGAGTGGCCAGGGAGCTGTCATGGGGGAAAAAAGAGACATATGTAATACTTTAAATAATAAAGAATTTAAATTAAAAAAAGAAATGCATAGCCATCTATAATATATAATGTATTTTAATCAAGACAGATATATCATCTAATAAAAGAGTGATATGCAAGTTGACTGTACCTCTGCTATACCCACAAACCATGCCCACCAGCCAATCAGGAGTAAGTATACAAGTTATCCCAATCAAGATGGCTGTGACCACAGAGCAAGCTCAAGGCTACAAAGTTTCAGTTATAGAAGATAAATAAATCCCAGCTACCAGGGCCACTGCTTGGGTTTCTGGGGGTCATGGCTGGCCTGAAACCCATCACAGGCCCCTCACCCAGACTGCCCCACACCAAAAAGGAACCCCCACCTTGATCCCAGACATCCTGATCTGGGAAACCTTTCAGGGCAAACCATCCACCCCCCCGTGTACCAGGGTTCTATCCTATCTAATAAAAGAATATACAAATTGACCATCACCCCAACACACAAGATGGCCACCACAAGATGGCCAGCAGGGCAGGGCAGTTGGGAAAGACCAAGCCTGCAAGAGAGAGCAGGTTGGAGGGCCAGGTCTGCAAGGGAGTACAGATGAGGGTGATCAAGACTGCAGGGGAGGGCAGCTAGGGGTGACCAGGCCAACAGAGGAGGGCAGTTAGGGGGTCCATGCCTGCAAGGCAGGGCAGTTAGGGGCAATCAGGCTGGCAGGGGAGCAGTTAGGCATCAATTAGGCTGGCAGGGAAGTGGTTAGGGGGTGATCAGGCTGACAGGCAGAAGCAGTTAGGGGCAATCAGGAAGGCAGGCAGGTGAGCAGCTGGGAGCCAGCAGTCTGGGATTGTGAGAGGGATGTCTGACTATCTGTTTAGGTCCAATCCCAATAGGATCATTTGAGAGGTCCCATGGAGGGTGCAAGCTAGGCTGAGAGATACACACCCCTGTGCACAAAATTCATATATATATATTAGAGGCCCAATGCAGGAAATTTATACAAGAATAGGCCTTCCTTCCCTCGGCTGCCAGCCATGGATGGCTTCCCTCTGGCAGCCAGAACCCAGAACCCAGGCTTCCCTTGCAGCCCTGGCTTTGTCCAGAAGGACCTCTGCTCTAATTAGCATATCAAGCTTTTATTTTATAGATAAATAGCCATAAAGACACTAGTCTTTATGAGTACCAGAAATATGGCAATGTATTTGAAACTTGTAATAAATTTCTGTTGCTTCTCAGTATTTGCAACGGAATTTCCATTTCTGCCCATAAACTTTCACCAGTTTAATAGAATTTGAAAAAATGCTAATGGGAGTATGATATCTATTGACCTATCTATGTATTGGCAGTTGCTGCATTTAGTAAAAGTAGTTTGTTTTTAAAAATAACTTGTTTCCTTATCAATACAATGAGCATGTTAGTCTTGATAACTTTGAAGGTCCTTCCACTTTTGATAGCTACGGCATTTATTAAATCAAGAGTTATGCATTTCAAATAAAATTTGTGATACTTCCCTGCAAACCCTCGAGGCATCCACTTCCTCTTTCGTAGGGTCTTTGTAAGCTGTACAGCTGCTGAATTGCTGTAGAACTGGGTCCTCATGACAGAGTTAACTGCCACTTATGTCATCTACTATGTATCTGCCCCTTACAGTTTGGTATCATGTTGTGATTAATAAATAAATATGTTCAAAACTGAAGATTAGAATGGACTTTTCCCTTTTCAGTGATTGAGTAAAGGTTAATGGTAGCTATGAATACACAGTCTTATTAGATTTGGAATATTTAGATTCCTTTAATTTTATGTAACATGTTATTCTTTGACATTCTAATGGCCATTGCTAGGTAATCTGTGTAAAGAAAAACATATGTATCATTTTGTTTTATTTAAAAAGTGTCAGTTATGGGATCTGCCAATTTCCCATTCTTCTGTTTACAAAAAAACTCTTTCTTTTTAATTCTGCTGACTATAGGAGAATTGAAGACTATTTTTTGTTCCAGAAACAGCATGCAGCATCTTACCCACTTTATTTCTGTTTTATTTGTTGCTGTTTTTTGGGGTTTTTTTTTTATCTCTTTAGGAAATGTAAGCTTGAGGTTTTCTCTGTCTCTGTCTATCCAAGCTGCTATAATAAATGCCATATACTGGAGGGGCTCAAACAACACAAATCTAGTTCTGGTGACTGGCAGTCTAAAATCAAAGTTCCAGCAGATTTGGTATTTGGGTAGGAATAACTTCTTATTCATAGACAGCTCTCTTTTCACTCTATCCTAATGTCTTGAAAGTGAACTTCCTGTGTTCTCTTTTATCAGGGCACTAATCGCATTCATGAAGGCTCCACCCTTGTAACCATTGTACCACCTATAGGCTCCATCTCCAAATGCCATCCCTTGGAGAATTATGGATTAATTTATGCATTTTGGAGAATATGAACATCAGTCTCTAGCATTATCTCTTCCTATATTCTTAATATATATATATATATATATATATATATATATATATATATATATATTGATTCAGAGAGGAAAGAAAAGGGAGAGATAGAAACATCAATGATCAGAGAGAACCACTGATCCAATTCCTCCTGCATGCCCCACCCTGGGGATTGAGCCCGAAACCCAGGCATGTGCTCGACCAGGAATCAAACCATGATCTCCTGGTTTACAGGCTGAGCCACACTGCCCGGGCCATTTTTCATCTTGGTTTTATTTACCTTCCACTTCTTCTGTCATTTAGCAAACCACTATGGGCAAACCTCTTCACTATGCATCATGAGCACACTTCATGAATCCACATAAGCCAAGTGGATAAGGCTCACCAGCAGTTTGACTCAGTGCAACACCCTGAAATCCTTCAGGAACATGAAAAAATTAGTCAGTCTTGTGAGAAGTTGGCACATGGTTATTTCCTATTTGCTTCCAATCTCGTGGGAGGCCTCTACAAATCCCTGGAGCCATCCACTTCCTCTTCCCTAGAGTGGTTGTAAGCTGGACAGCTGCTTAGTTCTTGTAGAATTGGATCCTTGTGATGGAGTGAACTGCCAGTCATGCCATATACTATATATCTGCCCCTTACAGTTTGGTATCATTTTGTGGATTAAGGAAATTTACATGCTCATATTGCTGTTTTTTTTTTCCCCCTCAATCTATTTGGGTTCATTGTAGCAGCTGCAATAGTTATTTCCATTTTAGTGACAACTTGACCACCTCTAAATGCCATGTTAGGGAATCCAAAAAGTTTTTAAGGGCTCTACGAGATCTTCTATGATAGAAAAGGCACACAATTAACAATATATACTTGTTTATTTTTTCATTAAGTCACTTATGATAATAATTGTGCAGAATGTTCCTCTTTTGAGGAGACACAGTTCTGTATCATATCAAATCCTTGTCTTGATCTTCCTGGTACTGTAGGATGATATTCTATTTTCTGCCTTCATTTTACTAAAATGCTTTTGCTTTCAGGTGGCATGCGATAATAGAAAATAGTCTACACCAATACCATGTTTTTTTCTCATCTTCAAAAACATTATCAGGTAAGGAACTATCATCCATTTTACATGAGAAACTGAGGCATGGAGAGATTAAGTACCTTTCCCAGTCTGTAGAGACTAAGGTAGTCTAGCTTCTGCGTGTACAGAGAAGCAAATAGTCCATGGACAATATCCCAGCAACTCAGACAGGCAGGGGCAGACCTATATGACCATCTTTATTATCATGTCCTATATGTGAGGACTCTATTTCGAAGAATTACTTTCCAGACTTGTTTGGTATTTACAATTTCACCATTGAGTAAGGGGCTGAAAGGGTGCTGAGTAGCAGCTGAGAGGAAAACAAGAGAACGCTGATTTGTGAAATTATTTAATTCCAGGTATTAATTCTAAGGAAAACTAAAGATACTAGGGTGAAAAATGTGTTTGAGTACATATGGCTGCTACTGTATTCGTCAAAAATAAAAGCAAAATAACAGTGGTTTTCAGAAATCCTATAGATAATTTGGGTGTTCACCAATTTAGAAACCAATAGAAAGCATTAATTTGAAAAATCATTGTCTTTCAAACCTACACCTTGATTTTAGGGAGTCTTATTATCTAGCAGCACAACAATATCAACATCCTTACCCAGACCCTGAGAGGAGCTAATTAAAAATCGTGATTGCCATGGGTTTTTCTGTATCAAGGTTCCTATGGAAAGGAAGGTGAAAGTTGATTGAAAGTAGAGTGTAGAGCTAAATGCCCCTGATTCAGTAAAAACTTTGCAAAGGTATTGGAAGCATTACAAAAAAAGTCATCATTATTCTCTGGATTGTAGGTATTTCTCTTTAGGCTGCCTGCCAAAGCCCTGTCTTGCCAGTGACCATAAGCTGTGTGTGCTATTTTTTGATGCTATCACCTATGATAAACTTTAAATAGTAAGGCAGTTCATTTCAGATACAGATCTGAAGTTCACGTAGCCAACTTATCTTGTCAGAAAATCTTGCTATAAATCTTTCAAAAACAAGATGACTTGTAAGATTTTTGGTAATCTCGGATTGTGTCTGGGGAGAAAATGTGACATGAGCCCTTGTCTCTATGGTTTCAAATAAGGCTAGGAAATACATAACCCAGGGAAATATGAGCCTTCAAGAGAGCAAAAAAACATGTTTTCTCAGAGTCCATCATGTGAGAAGGATTAAAATGTGTGTTCTTGATAAAGTTTAAATTTCATTTACCTCAAGGAGTTTCCACTGCACCCAGTATAAGAATTTAAAGACTAAATGAGAAATACTTCAAATACCTTATGATTTTTATTTTGAAGTCAAGATCTGATGTACAGTCTGTTTTATAGAAGAAATGAATAAAATGGTAGTGCCCATATAAAAAATACCATCTTTTCCTTCTAGCATTCTAGAAAAAAATCAGAGGTTGGCATCAAAATCTAATGTTAGCTTAAAGAAAAAGAAAAAAAAGACAAAGGATACTGTAACAAAGGATACCTCAAGAAAAAATAATGGATACTAATAAGATAACTAAGCAGACCAGTCCAGTCACACCCTTTAAAGCATAGAGGTTTACTTTAAGGGAGCTAAAGGTGAAATTTCAAGAAAAATAATGGGTAAGGGTTAAAGCTATGCACACCTCATTTAAGAGTAAACTTGCTAAAGATTTAGAAGTAAAAGTTTAAAAAATGTTGAAATTAAAACAGAATTGTACAATAACAATAGCATAATATTGGAGCATAGGTAAATGATGCCGTTTTTGCCATCTTGCCAAGAGAAGATGATCAGATGACGGGCTAGAGAAATCAAATTACCACTTCCAATAGCATTATCATGCCTGGGATAAAGCCTTTTGGTGAGATAAGGAGAAGAGATAGATACCAGTGTCATTTTCTTTTTTTCTTTTTTTTAAGGAAGGAGGGATTAACCCTAAGGAGTATAAACATTTAGCATTAAATAAGATTTCTCAGGGAGTATAACTCTCCCCTGTCATCCTGCAGATTTGCCTGTGTCATTCTCTAAATTCACATACACCTGCTATTGAATATATGCATTTTGATAACCATTATTAGATACTTTCAGAGCATGCATTTTATTATTATTTTTTGGGAGGTCCTAAAACCTTAATTTATATGTGGTTTCTACATATTCAAAAATAATTTAACTGAACAATTATTTCCTTAATTAAAATTTATGTATGCTCATTATTAAAAAATGTACAAAATCAAATAGATTGCAGGAAACATATCACTGTCCATCCATATGTATCAATTACCTATTGAAACAATGGTGCTAAGTCAGAAACCACCCTACATTTCAGTGATTTAAAACAAAAATATTTAGGCATTTTTTTTAAGTAAGCTGAATGTGGCCTGTGTCTTCATTTCAATATTTTCTTTTCCAGACTTAGAGGATTGACAGAGTTCTAGACTAAACAGAGATAGACTTGATTATAAGCTCTAGGTTGGGGATGGGTTAGCTGCGCATAGCCACTAAGCAATGTATTAGTTTTTTTCTCCAAGTTGCTCAGCAAATGATAATGAGGTGTATATGAATAAATTTTCTCTGGTTCGCCTTGATCTAGCAGGTTAGGTGATGCATGTCCTTTTCATTATGATGACAGAAGCACAGAAGGGACAAATAGAACAAAGGATTCTTTTTAAGGAAATTACACACTATGATTTACATCCATATTCTATTGACCCAAGCCAGGCTGAGCCCTATATACTTTTCTGTTCTGCTCTTCCCCTTCCCCACCTCAAATATAAATCTTATAAGTTATTGAATACAAAGGCAGTGTTTTACAGTTTCCATTTATAAATCCTTTGGTGGTAAGATAAACTACTTTTAGTTTGTGTTTATTTTTTCCTTCTCAACAGACAAAACTTGATAAATTATTTCAATAAATAGTCTGTGCTACCATTGGAAAGAGGCTGCCATACACACAGTTAATATATGAGAATGAGATATCACCACCTTGTAAAAGTTGATAATTAAGTCATCCTTCTACGGAAGCAAGTATCATAAACGTTTCAGTTTTATTATTGGTAACGTTAATTTTAAATATGTGAAGTCATTTGTGCTTTTCTTCCATGATGCAAACTATACTTCTTTTATTAAAAGTTTTCCACAGTTTATTTATATATCTCTCAGCTCATATACACCCACCTCCCAGGTTATATAGAGATTGGTTGACTGAAATTAAAATCTACTTGATATGAATTTAAATTAATTTCCAAATATAACTATCAACACACATTAGACAGCGTTTGTATTGTAGGAAAGAAGTATTGGGCAGAAGTAAAAACGCATCTACATGGAAATTCTTATATGCTAAAAACGAGCCTGTGGTTCCTCTTTTTAAATAAACTGGGCATTATATTCTATGATCAAATAGTTTACTGTTTGCTTTTCTAATTTCTACTATCTTCATAAAATTTCCCTTCCCCTTACGTCTTCAGTTTACAAGGTGTACTGGTTAATAATGAGGATTTTTTTTCAATAGATGGAGTTATACATATGTTGATATATATGCAATTTGGTATGTATGCTATTTTGTTGTATTGACAGCAAACTTCAAAACTTCATATGTCAAACTTTCTGAAGGTGTTAACATCATAGATATTTTTACGCTTAAAAATGTTGAACTTTGTGCCAAAAAAAAAGAAGAGTATTTGCATGAAGTTTTAATTCATTACTTTATTTTGAAGAAAAGTGCTGCTAATTAACTTTGGAAAGCTTATGGTGAACATGCTCCATGCTCCATCTCAAGATACTGGTGCGTGCTGGTTTAAACGTTTTAAAAGTGATGATTTGGATGTGAAAGACAAAGAACGTCCAGGTCAACAAAAAAAGTTTGAAGACCAACAATTATAAGCATTATTGGATGAAGAGGTATGTCAAACTCAAAAACAACTCGCAGCAAGATTAAACGTTGCTCAGCAAGCAATTTCTGATCATTTACAAGTAATGGGAAAAATTTTAAAGGAAGGAAAATGGGTGCCACATCAACTAAACGAAAGACACATGGAAAACGGAAAAGTCATCAGTAAAATGTTGCTTCAATGGCATGAAAGAAAGTCTTTTTTTTTTTTTTTTTGCATTGAATTGTGACTGGCCATGAAAAGTGCGTTTATTTTGAGAATCCCATATGCACAAAATCATGGGTTGATACAGATCAATCATGAACATTGACTGCAAGGCCCAATCACTTTCGAAATAAGATAATGTTCTGTGTTTGATGGGATCAGGAAGGTGTGGTGTATTATGAGCTTCTAAAACCAGATGAAACTGTTGATACTGATCTCTACGGCCAACAAGTAATCAATATGAACCACACTTTGCTCCTAAAATGACCAGAATGGGCCAGAAGACAAGGCAAATTTTGCTTCCTGATGATGTACCATCACACACTTCCAAAGCAGTTAAAGACACGTTAACAGATTTTGCCTAGGAAATATTAACCCACCCCCTATATTCACCAGACCTTGCTCCTGCAGATTACCACTTATTCCAATTGATGGCATACACACTTTCTGAGCAGCACTTCAAAACATACAGAGGAAGTAGAAAATTGGGTTTTTGAAAGGTTTGTCTCAAAACAAGAAAAGGTATATTGGGACAGTATCCACAAATTACCTGAAAGATGGGGAAATGTGTAGCTAATGTTGGACATTACTTTGAATAAAGCACTTTTGATGTTTCTCTTGAAATTATCATGTTTTCTTTGATTACAAAACCCACCATGACTAACTGGTACACCTAGTATACCATTCAGTTTATGGATCATGATTTATTGGAAAATTATATTCCAATCCTCTAATTTTGGAAAGAAAAACATTAAAATGAAGACACAATTACTTAAACATTGTTTTAGTATGTTCAGGCAGTTATAACAGACTGGGTGCCTTATAAACAACAGAGATTAATTTCTCACAGGTTTAGAGGTTGGAAGCCCAAGATCAGGGCATAAAAGCACTAACCTCATTTATGAGGGTTCCACCTTCAAGACCTATGTACATCCAAGGCCCTACCTCCTAATATTATCACATCGGCATTGGTATTTCAACTTATGACTTTGGGAGGGGTGTGAGGCACATACATTCAGACCATGCTTTGATTTTGCTGAGAAACTTAAGAGAAAAGTTTGATATACCTTTTAGTGAGAATAAAAAGAACTCTGACTTATAAAAGTAAAATGGAACAACAAGTCTTATGGACTGTACATGCTCAATAAAACTAGCAGTTTATATCAGTTTATGCTTGAGTTAGACAACCTATTTGACAGCTGAAGAAGACTGTGTGTATATTTAGCCATGCAGTTTTATCACACCAATGCCATACATTTCATAATTGCTTTTGTATAAACTTAACCTTAGTGATGGCTGAGTTCAAACTATAACAACGACCAGAAAATGTAATGTCAGCTCATGATCTATGAGCTTTCCTGTGGTGTGTGGAAGATGTAGAGGTATTTTTAACGTACTTTTTTGTCAGTTTCCATATACTCTCTGTAGCACCTTTATCCTCATCACCTAATTCATTTTTAATTAATGTTCATATATGATTGGCATTGCATTAGATATTTTTAAACGTTAGTTTAATAGCATATGTGGATCTTTGTGGAAATAGATAATATGCATATGAGAAAAAATGGGCAGATGTGCAAAAGCATGGTACAAAAATGGGATGAAAATTGCAAATATATAAGGGTAAAATAACATGACTTGCAAATGCTTCTTTTAAAAATATATTTTATTGATTTTTTTACAGAGAGGGACATAAAGTCAGAAACATCAATGAGAAAGAGACATCGATCAGCTTCCTCCTGCACACCCCCTCCTGGGGATGTGCCCGCAATCAAGATACATGCCCTTGATCAGAATCGAACCCGGGACCCCTAGGTCCGCAGGCCAGTGCTCTATTCACTGAGTCAAACTGGTTTTGGCTGGATTGCAAATTCTTAATCTATTCAAATAAACACTTTATTATAATTATAAATTCTATGTAATGATATAATGGTATAGATCCTATCTTATTTTAAAAGATTGCCATCATTGAGGCCAAGAAATCCTCACATATTTAACTGCATGACCAAATTAAAAATATAACTTAATTTTCTTTGAAGACAGAGTTCAAAACAGTATTTATCTTTTCTGACGAAAACAGCTACTAATGGTATCTTAGTTTTCTTTTCTGAAATGTTTTACTGGACTTCTACATAATTTATGTATTAAATATGTAAATTTTTTGAGAATTTACTATATGCTAGTAAATGAATTTACTATATGTGTTTGGTTTTAAGTCAACACAATATCCTTGTTTTCATAGTTGTGACTGATGAAGGGAGAGGCCTTGTTCTTTCAAAAACTGCAAATGATTTTGTAAATTTACCCTCAGGATTTCTTCTTGGACATTTGGTTTTGTTAAAAAATTGTACAGCATTTAGGACACTTTTGAAAAATTAATTATTTTGTTTCCTACTTGTGTTTGTACATAGCCAGCTTTTAATTTCACTGAAAATTTAATTTTTTTATTTCCTTTTTCATCGATACTTTTATTTGCATCATTTCTTCTTTTTACTCCATTTTCCTTTATCCTGCCATTTTTTTTCTAAATTTAGCATGTTTATTTTCAAATATTCTCATTTCAACATATTCATGTAAAGTTATAATTCTCTCATATTATTATAACTGCTGAAGCATTGATATATTTTTGTTTTCAATTGTTCTTCATACTTTCAATAAATGTCTTTTTCATTCATGAATATCTTTGAAAAGTCTTTATTTTTCCATTTTAATTTTCAACTGAATAGGTTTTGATTTACACTTGTGTCCTGATTTATAATTTTTCTGCTTTGAGGTAAAGGAAGGGATATGTATTATATCAATTTATTGGTATTTGAAGACTTCTTTTACTACTATAGTATACAGTCAGTTTTATATTATTTTAAAATGTGTATTTGAACATATATCAATTATCTGAATTTGGAGAGCATGATTTGACAAATAGGCAAACACAAACACATACATGTGAACAAACTGTTAATTTCACTGTCACATGTATCCTTTTTCTACCAAATTCCAATAGTTTGTTCCAAAAATCCCTCATTATAACCATGCCTCAGAGACTTCTTTGTCAAAATGGATTTCTGACTACACACATAATATCTGAAATTTAGTTTGCTCAATTGTCCCCTGGCTTCTCTTTATAACCTTGATTTTTGCTCAAAATTGTAACTCTTCTGGTAATTTACTCCCATGTAGATTATATTGATAAATCATTACCCATTCTATAATCTCATCTTTCCAGATTTATAACTTTGGCTTTCCTCTCAGCTACAATTTCATCTCTGTCTTGCCTCTATCTTGTTAGGGATGTTCCAGTATAAAACAAAACTCCCTCCTTCCTGAACCCTGAAGCTCCTCTACCACCTTTACTTCTAGAAGTATGCCAGACATAGCCTCAAATACTTTCCACTGTTGCCTAGGGTTTAGGCTATTGATAGTGTAGAAGAAAGACAAACAACCATTATGAAAATTATTTTATCTTAATCTCTTTTTAAACAATATATATAATACTCTAAACATGATTCAATCTAACTTTTTTTTTTGCAATCTAATTTTCAGTTGGCTTTCAAATGTTATCATTGTTATCTAATATTCCAAATTACTGGTCACAGAAAAGTAAGACACATAGAACATTTCTGTTATAATCTTTTGTCCATTCCTGAGTTTGGAAGTTCTCTTTTAACATCCTCTTGTCTAAGGAACTAAGGTTACTTTTTCTCTGGTTAAATTGGTACTTTACCCATATCATTCATTTAATGGAAGCTATAAAAAGTTTTATTTCAACTGAAATATTAAATGCAAAGATGATGTGATTTTACTTCCAGTTAAGGAGAGAACAGAATGCATGTTCAATTCCTGTTTCATTTGTTCTAAATGATGAATGCCCCTTTATGATTAATTTGATGTCTTTAGACAGTGCTTTGCAAAATTTCTTTAAATAAATCCAAACAATTATCTAAGCCTATATGAATAATACTGAGGCTTTCTTTTGTCAGTCTGATATTCTCATTTTCACCAATAATTTTCTTTAGATCACTAAAAGTTTTCCCCAAAAATATCTTTATCACCCATTGATTTTTAGAGAGTGGAAGGGAGGAATGGAGGAAGCTAGGAGAGAGAGGAGAGAAAGTCAAAGACAGAAACATTGATGTGAGAGACTCACATTGATTGGTTGCTCTCTGCATGGACCCCAAGTAGCTGGGGTTCAAACCTGTAACCCAAGTATGTGCTCTTGACCAGAAATTGAACCCCTAATCCTCTAACCACTGAGCAATACTTTGCAGGGCCCCAAATATATCTTTTTTTTTTCTCCTTTGATATAAAAAGTTCCTATCCATGCAAGTATTATCAAATAAAAATAATATTGACAAGAAAGTAAAATACTGTGGAGTTCAGCACAGTTGGGAGCTTTTGTCACCCTCCTGCTTGAGAAAGCCAGCTATACACTCAGCTGTCAGTCCTCTCTGTGCAGGTCTCAGTACCTCTGCTTCCTGCAGCTCCTCTGAGTCTCAGTGTGCTTTTCTCTTTCCTTCTAGTTGTAGTATTTCCACTCAGCCAGCCTTCTTGTGGTTCTGGATGATGTACGTTTTGTCTTTTAGTTGTAGTTTTGAAATTGTTGTGTGAAGCAGCGGTTTAGGTATTTGCCTATGCCGCCATCTTGGTTTTTCCTAATGCCCTATAGATAGATAGATAGATAGATAGATAGATAGATAGATAGATAGATAATATTTGATGCTGGAAATCCAGGACCAGAAATCCTAGTTGAGCCATTCCTGTGAGCATTCTGTCTCTGGTCTTATTACATTATGGTTATAGCTCATTTAATGGTTTAATATAAAAGAATGTTAAATAGATGCTTACATGTCCTACTGTGAAACACACATTAATACAACGACTTATTAGTAACTTTTTAATAACTCCCAAACATGAATCTGTTCATAGTCCAGAGTCTATCATAGTGGAAGGTCTTTTCAATGTAAATACTCAGGATATTTTTCTAGTCTCCCCACAATAAACTAAAGCAATTTTCTAAGTGTGTCCTCGGTAAAGTAAATAACTCAGCATATAGTAATCTTTAGAATACTGATTCATTACTATGCTCATTTCAGGAGTCCCGATCTACTAAGGAGGATGTAAATGATAAGGGGCATGTTATCCATAGCTGTATGCCCAGTGGGACCCGAAACCAAATCAATGGCATGATTATTTTTTCTAGGCTGGAGAGTATTTAAAATGTATAATTTTGAAAAAGGAAAAATCCCCACTGTGATACCCAGATTTTTGGAGTGTGGATTTTATGGTGGAAATATTACTCCAAGCCTATTAAATTCTCTTCCCCTAAGAATTTAATCAAACCAAACAAATTCCTTCTCCTAGGAGATTATAACAATTAGCAATTCAATAAAAACATTTGAAAGAAGCATTAGTATGGTTTTCTATTTTCTTTTTTTTTAAGTTTTATTTTACTTGGTCAAAAGATGGCTAATTTTAGTACTCATCTTATTTAATCTTTCAGCAACTTTTATCACAGTCTTCCCTCAGCCTTGAGCTACTTTCCTCTAATGTCTTGTGGATCCTGGATTTCCTTGTTTTCCTTCCGCCTTCTTTCATTGTTCCTTCTCAGCTTACTGTTTCCTTATCATCTCTCAATCCTTTGATCTTTGTTTGGGTTTAGTACTTCGACTTCCTTCTTCTTCCATCAAAACTGTTTTTTGGTGTTCCATCCAGTTTTATGGCTTTATTACCATCTAAATGTTAATGACTCCCAAAGTTATGCCTTCAGATAAATCCCCTCCCCTAAATTCCTGAGGTTTGTATTCACATTCCTGTCATACATCTTTATTACCTAGATGTATAATTTGTAAGTCAAATTTCTCATGAGCAAAAGTGAACTTTTGATTTTCATGATCACCATTCTAAACCTGCTCTTTCATGGTTTGCTTTTCAGTTAAGTATAAAAACTTCATTCACCCCACTATTTTTACTCACATAAATACCTTTGTATTCTTTAAAAAAAATCTTTATTATTGAAATTATTACAGATGTCCCCTTTCATCCCCCATTGACTCCCTCTACCTTACTCCTGCTCACCCCCAGATCTTCACCCCACTATTGTCCATGTCCATGGGTGATACATATTTCTCTTATATACCACATCCAAAGAATCAATAAATATAGTTGCTGCTATGTAGATATACTAAACTATTTCCAGAATCCAATGATCTCTCTCCACTTCTCTGCTATCGTCCCAATCCAGGTCATTATTATCTTTTATCAGGATTTTCTAAGATTCTTAACTGGTTTCAGTGTTTCTAAGCTTTGCTAACTTTTCCCCATGCTCAAGGTCTTATTAACTTTCTATCTCTTTAACATGACTCACTTGCTCACATTCTTGTCTTTTGTGAACTTACTGCCCTCTCTGTGTGGGAACCCTATTTATAATAGCCATTCCCACTTCAATATTGCCTGTCTTCTTACTCTACCATTTTTTTCTTAGCAACGATTACCACATCCTGTCTAATAAAAGAGTAATATGTAAATTGACTGTAACTTTGCCACATCCACAAGCCACACTCACAAGTCAATCATTAGCAAATAAACCCCAACCAAGGTGGCTGTGGCCAGTGAAAGAAAGGGCTGGTCGGGGCAGCGTCCACGCCATCCTGGCCGGTCCGCCCTCTGCTGTGGTTGAGCTGCCCCAGCAGGCCTGCCCCTGGCCATGCAAAAGCTGCGCTTAAGCTGCCCAGGAGAGCCCGCCCCTGGCCGTGTGGACGCTGCGCTCGCTCGCTCACCCATCCCGGCGACAGGGCAGAGGGACACCACCTCTCCTTCCCATCCTGCATTCCTTGTGCACAAATTTCGTTCACTGGGCCTCTAGTATAATATAATATGATTTATTTTGTATATTTTCTATGATTTTGCCCATGAACAACTACATGAAGTGTTACATTTTTGTTATTTTGTTGTTTTAGAATCCACACATAAAACTGTGCCTAGCATAGAATACAACAGTTTTGTTGAAACAAATGATTTAAATTTCACATTTTTAAATTTAAAAAATAAATTTGAATTAGCAAATGTTTCCACTGAAGAACAGAAATATTGCTAATTGTACTTTAAATTCTTTTTGCTTTTTTGAGCAATATGGTGTTTGCAAATACCTTGTCAATAATTTTTGTCCATATTTTGTAAAAAATAAAATTTTATGAAGCAATATAAGTCTTTTGAAAACTTTAATATAGGTTTCTTTATATCTAGTATTCAACTATGTTCTTTTTATCCCTCTTTGATCAGCAACTACAATTTTTTAAAGCAATTTTGAAACCTGTGGGGAAGTAAGTATTTTTCTCAAGTCAGAGGTAAGATTTTTTATTTTATCAATCAGTGCCAGTCCCTGCTCCTATGAGATATATTTCAAAGCCCATGCAAGAGCCTATGTATATGGTAACAGAAAACAGTATTTGCCTTTTTCAATAGAATTTTTCTGAATTTAAAATGAGCTAATTTAAAATATCCTGCCTAGGTATAATTTCAAAGATGCATGCTTATTACCCTCATGTGAAAACACAAGGCAAAAGCATGCAGAGTATACACAAGTGTTCTCTCTTTAACTACATCTTCATTCTTTGTCTACCTTTCTAAGGAATGATTCCCTGTGGTTATACAGTAAATGTGAATATCCAACCACAGTAAGTGTAAAATACAAAAGTGATTTTTGCATTTGACATCTATCTTCATCTAAGCTTTCAAAATAATCATGCAGGTATTTCCAGCATTGCTTTTCAATATCGTCCTTTGGTAGTTTCCTTCAAATCTGTCATATACCAAGTATTTACCTGATTGGGCAGTTTTCAGTGCCTCAGTATAACATCAATTTATAAACATTTTTGTCAATGCATGGTAAAATATGAATTCCAGTGCTGTGTATCATATGTGATAATTACAGCACATATAATTTGTATAGGTTAAAAATTTTAAATATAGAAAATATTAAAATTTTATTATTTTGGTGGAGAAACTGAATGCTATACTTACATAAATTAGGACAACTCTGTTAGCAAAATGTAAAGCAAATTAGGCCTGTGATTTAAGAGGAAGAGTCAAGATATGAAGTCAAATAATCTATATGTCTAAATATCAATAACTTGTAGATGTAAATAAAGCAAAATTTGATTGAGTTTAATTATCCTCCTCTCTGACATAAAATACATGTTTATATCAATTTAAATTTGCTATATTTCCAGCAATAACCTTATGGTTTAAATAAATAAGTTTATTTTGTCTTCTCACTACATGCCTTATTATGTGTTGTCAGGCCTTGATTAAGGAGGTCAGATTGACTAAATAAAAGGCACTAGTCAAAATTTAGATAAACAATGGATAACTTTTTAAAAAATCAAATTTAACTGAGTATTATCTATTAATAGCCACAATCCCTGATCACCATATCAAACTACTACTTATCAGAAACTGAAGTCTAGAAAACAAAAGGTCAGACCCCTTAACCTCATCACATCTATTTCCTTATGCTATTACACATACTCTAGGTGAGTGTTAGTTTTTTTCCATCTTCTATTTCACATAAATTAATTCAGCTTCTAGGAGTCCTCCACAGGTTTATAACCAGTTTGTAGTATTACACTGATAGAATAAATTAGCGAGTATATGCCTCATTACAATTATAATTTATTCTTCATTAAAAATAATAATGTATTCTCTATCAGCTCAATACATAGAGAAAAATCCTATATAATAAAAGAGTAATATACAAATTAGCCATCAGTCCACTACACCCACAAGGAACACCCACCAGCCAATCAGGAGCAAATATGCAAATCAACCCCAACCAAGATGGCTATGTCCATGGAGCAAGCAGGAGGGAGGCTTGGGTTTCCCCAGAAATGGAGGAAGCCAAGTTTTCCATACACCCTGGCGGGCCCAGACTTCCATTCAAGGCTACCAAGTTTCAATTATAGAAGATAAATCCCAACAAAAATGGTGGCAGCCACAGAGCTGGAGAGAGCAGGAGTCTAGGGTTGACCTCAGCGATGGACAAAGCCAAGCTTCCCACAGCCTGGGACTGTCTTGGCATCTGCTTAAGGCTACAAAGTTTCAATTATAGAAGACAAATAAATCCCAACAGAAATGGCTGCCACCACAGAGCTTTGCAGGAAGCTTTGCTCCACTCCAGGCTACAAAGTTTCAATTGTAGAAGATAAATACATCCCAGATACCAGGGCCTCCACTTGGGTCGCCAGGGGCGGTGGCTTGCTGGCAAACCACCATAGGCACCTCTACCAGGCTGCCCCATGCCCCAAGGGAACCCCCACCCTAATCTGAGACACCCTTCAGGGTAAACCAGCTGGCCCCCATCCATGCACCTGGCCTCTATCCTATCCAATATTTTGTACCATATGCTATAATCTAGAGGAAATGCTTGAAATTGCATAATGATACAAAATATTTATTAGCTTTAATAACAAAAGCATAGAAACAGCCTTATTCTAAGAATATTTCGAATAAATCCAGTCATTGTTACATGTTTGACATTTCATAAGAAATAAAGTTGATATTTACTATACATTGTCATTCATTTTCATAAGTGAAAAATAAAATTGTGAATTTTTATAAATAAGTATTTGAATTTAGCAACTTACATTATCTATACTCTGGAGTAGCAAATAATAGTCAAGAGAAAACTAGGTTAATTTCATTGAAGGATATTTTAGTTGAATTTGGAAGAATATATTAGAAGCATCATGTTTTTTAAATATTCAAATGTGATCAAATATAAATGTATTGTTTAGTTTGCTATGTCAAAATACTGCTATGCATGAAGTATACAAGCAATGCAGATAAACAAAAGATTAGTTAACCAACACTCTAAGTATGTTGGAAAGCATGCTAGTAGTTGTTTCTTATGTTGGAAACATATCCCTTAATGCTTTTATTTGCTTATTTGTTTGTTTGGTTTGGAGATGGAGAATTTACCTTATGGCTCAGAAAACTTGCTATATTGAGTCTGGAATTTTTATAGGCCTCTTCAGTTTTAAGGATGCTCAAGTATAATTTGAGAGTATTGTTAAAATGGGTGATAAAGATTTAACACCTTTTGCTTTAGAATATGAAGATATTTGTTATTTTTGTTGAGTAGTAATTTTTAGATTATCCATTTTGTTTAAAATAAAGAGAGATGACTCTGTACTATATGCCTCCATTTCTTTTATATCTTAGTCTACTCATGCTTCTATAACAAAATAGCATAGCCCGGGAAGCTTATAAAAAGCAGAAAGTTATTTTTCACAGTTCTGGAGGCTGAGAAATCCAAGATCAAGGCACCTGCATATTTGGTGTCTGGTGAGAGTCTGCTTCCTGATTATAGTCTGCATCTTTTTGTGCTGTGTCCTCATATGGCAGAAGGGAAGAGGGATCTCTCTGGGTCCATTTAAAAAAATTTTTTTTCGAGAGGAGTAAAGAGGGAGAGAGAGATAAGAACATCAGTGATGAGAGAGAATCATTGATTGGCTGCCTCCTGCATGCCCAACAATGGGAACTGAGCTGGCAACCTGGGCATGTGATCTGATCAGGAATCAAACTGTGACCTCCTGGTTCATAGGTTGACGTTCAGCCCCTGAGCCACACTAGCTGGGCTTGGTCCTCTTATAAGGGCATTAATCCTAGTCATGAAGGCTGCACCCTTTGATTTAATTAACTCCCAAGGGTCCTGCTCCAAATGCCATCCCCTTGATATTTGTTTCAACATATGAATTTTGACAAGACACACACATCCAATCTTTAGCAATCTCTTACTGTAAACTTAACACTTTATCATTTTTAACAATAATCATGTGCATTTTGGGGCTACATTTGAATTCCAAAATCTCATTGTTGGTATTAAATTATCTGCATATCAACCCAAGCTTTAACATAAAGACTCTTTTTGTTTCTTAATAGCACATTATACGTATTATATAATAGAACAAAAGATTATTTACCAGAAACTGCTTGTCTTGATTATATTCTCATTGTAATATATAGACAGGCATCTCTTATTATTATTACCATTGATAGCATATTGACACTATCAAAGCTGTGAAAAATCAAGAAAAATTGTATAATAGAAATTCTCTTAATATAACTTCTCCACATACATACCAATAAACCTTACCACAAACTGTTTACAGGTGTTAAGAATTTGTTGTGATGGGTATCAATTAAATGTACAGACCATCAAATAAGTGCTAACTCTAGTGTTTTCCCTTCTATTATCTTTGTCCTAGTATTTTTATTAGTAACTATCAACAGGTTTTGTATTATATCAGACTCAAGAAAATAGGAAGGATAGTTTTCCTAAACTTGGGGAAAACCATCTAGAATAATTGCACCTCCTTTATTATAACAGAGTATAGGGTTATTTAAATAAGTATACTGTATCAAGTCATTTGAAATTTATATTACTATGGTAAACAGTTCAATTAACTGGCAACTTATGACAGCTTACAACAGTCTTCTAGAATGCCATTCAAGCTTGTGTAATTCTTCCATAGATTGTCTGTAATAGCCTTCCAAAAGGTTCCTCAACAAAGAAATGGCATAAAATTTTAAAAGCTTTACCACCCATAATCTTCTCTAAAGATCTGAGAAATGTAAATGGTAAAAGAATGTGGTCTATATTTATAAATTAGAACATCAAAGCAGAGAGAGAGGCTGGGTACCTCTTTAAGAGAACATTATTAAATAAGAGAATGACTATTAAAACAGCTATAATTTATTATAATTTCAACTTAAATGATTTATGCTTTTTTCTGTCTCAAGAAAACGATGTTTTTTTACTCTAATTTACTTGATCTCCCAGGCACTTTTTACAGAAACTGGGTTATGGGGCCTTTTATCAATAAGCCAAAAGTTGATGTTCTGAGCTCTCAATAGAAATGTAAGGTCTGTTACTACAGATGGAAAAACTTCTCAAAAGCCTCAGGTCTTAGCATTCTCAAAGGATTTAAATGCTCCTGAAGCTACAAGAGAGAATTTGTTCCAATCATATAATTGTTTTCGTTGTTGTTAAATACATAGTTCAAAAACAAATAATACTTAAAAGAATTCTAGTGATGTAGAATAATTATTTACAAAAGTAATTTTCAAATGTTGCAGAACTTAATCCAAATAACAGATCTTAACATCCCTTTCCTTTCTTACTCGTTATCTTTACACCTTTTAAATCCTCAAGGCATTTCTTCTACCTAAATACTCACATGCATCTATACAGAACCATATAACTTCTATCATTCAGTAACTGTTTCCACCTGAATCTTTGTTTGCTTTGCTCTGGTCCCCAGATTCTCCTTGAGTAAAGCCTGCAAACCATAACGGGAAATGACAGATCTAACTTAGAAATTCCTGAAGCAGCTGTAGAATAGAATGAATAGGTGAATATAAACCCTATGTATAGTGTAGAGAAAGGGAGAAGAGGTAGTAGCAGTGAGAGCAAAATCTTTATACACTAGTAATTATTGTTTTTATTTCAATCCTGATCACTTATGCTCTTTGAATTTAAAATGTTTATTTTTGATGATCACTTCTTTTTTATGTTAATTTATTTTTGATATTTCTACTGTGATATTTCATAGATAAAGCATTTAAAATGAATATTGTAAAATTTCACTCTAATCAGATCTTCCCCCATAAATTTCCATCCTATTGAATAAAGAGCGAATATACTAATTATACCAAACAACAGAACAACCATCTGGATGACCTTCCAGGTGAAGCCGGGACTGGGAGGGCCAAGCCCCTTGCATGAATTTCATGTATTGGGCCTCTAGTATTCTATGAAAACCCACCAACAAAAATCCTATTGTGCAATTCAGAACTCTGTATTTATTTCTGATACTTTGAAATCTCACACCCAATTTTATTTCTCATGATGTACTGTCAATATTATGTTCATTATGTATCTTTAGCACATCCATTTTTCTCAGTATTTACCACTACTACCCTAGACCAAACATCACTACATTTGTTTTTTTACACACTAGCTTCCTTGTTGATATCCTCTCAATTTCTGATAGCTCTTTTTTTTCTTTTTTTTTAATATATTTTTTATCTTTATTGTTCAGTTTATTAATTACATTGTTCCTCTTTTTTTTTCACCCTATAGTTCCCCTCCACCTGGTACCCATCCCACCCTTCACCCTCAACCCCCTCCACTGTCCTCTCCCATAGTTGCATGATTTTTGTCCAGTCTCTTGCTGCACTTCCCACACCCCCTTTCTCCCCAAGAGTTATCAGTCCATTTCCTCTCTATGTCCATGATTCTGTTACATTCACCAGTTTATCCTGTTCATCAGCTTATTAATTCACTTGATTTTTAGATTCATTTGTTGATAGATGTGTATTTGTTGTTCCTAATTTATACTTTTATCTTTTTCTTCTTCCTCTTCTTAAAGAATATCTTTCAGCATTTCGTAAAATATT
This sequence comes from Antrozous pallidus, assembly GCA_027563665.1. NCBI lineage: Eukaryota > Metazoa > Chordata > Mammalia > Chiroptera > Vespertilionidae > Antrozous > Antrozous pallidus. The sequence continues at coordinate 15,789,897 of CM050514.1, read as the reverse complement.
GGTTTGGTGGTGATGAACTCCTTTAGCTTTTTCTTATCTGTGAAGCACTTTATCTGACCCTCAATTCTGCATGATAGCTTTGCTGGATAGAGTAATCTTGGTTGTAGATTCTTGCTATTCATCACTTTGAATATTTCTTGCCACTCCCGTCTGGCCTGCATCATTTCTGTTGAGAAATCTGCTGACAATCATATGGGTGCTCCCTTATAGGTAACCATCTGTTTTTCTCTTGCTGCTTTTAATATTCTCTCTTTGTCTTTTGCTCTTGGCATTTGAATTATGATGTGCCTTGGTGTGGTCCTCTTAGGGTTCCTATATATTGGGGTTCGGTGCGCTTCTTGGACTCCTAAGTCTATTTCTTTCACCAGGTGTGGGAAGTTTTTGGTCACTATTTCTTCAAATATGTTTTCATTGTCTTGCTCTCTCTCTTTTTCTGGCACCCCTATAATTCGGATGTTGGTATGCTTGAGGTTGTCCTAGAGGCCCCTTACACTATGTTCAATTTTTTGAATTCTTTTGGATTCTTGCTTTTTCAGCTGAGTGGATTTTATCTTTTTGTATTTCAAATCTTTAACTTGGTTCTTGGGGTGCTCCAGAGCACTTTTAGGTCTTTGTATAATATTTTTTATTTCAGTCAGTGTATGCTTAATTTCTGGTTGGTCCTTTTTCATATCCTTAAGAGTCTTTTTATATCCTTGAGGGTCTCCTTCATTTCCTTGTAGGACTCATTCATTTCCACGTTGGTCTTGATCATTTCCTTGCAGGTCTCCTTCATATTTGAGGGTCTCGTTCATTTCCTTGTAGGACTCATTCACTTCCTTTGCGGTCTTGCTTATTTCCTTATAGGCCTCGACCTTTTGTTGGAGCCTCTTGAGAAGCTCTATAACCATGGTTTTGAATTCCATGTCCAATCGTTTTTTTTTTTTTCCTCCATTTCTTTCACATCTGATTTCTTTCCATGTCTCTGCATGGTGGCTGCTTCCCTGAGTTGGTCAATTAGCTTTGTGTGGTAGACTTCCTACTAGGGACAGTGGCTCAGCCTCCCCAGTTACCTGAGGTGGATATGGATTCCACAGTCTTGCTGAAGTTAAGCTCAGGTTAATCGTTGTTAGCACTTGGAGGGGTTGACCTCCAGGGCAATTGTCTGTGAAGTTCAGCTGTGCTCAGGTTGGATGGGCGGAGTCTCCGGGCCAAGCAGACAGCCTTAGCCCTGCCCTATGCGGCCCCAGGGACTCTGTGCCAGGGACAATGGCTGCCAGCACCTCTGAGAGAGAGCTGCTGCTGATCTCCACCGGCTGCCGGGGAATTCAGACTCTCCCCAAATGAGTCTGCACGCCTAATGTCTCACCCAGGGTCGTAAAACAAAGCAGTCTGATGGTTTTCCGAATGAGAGAGCAAGTCACAGAGTGCTCTCTGCTCGGTCATGCAGCTGAGCTGTTCGCACAAGCTGCCTTCTCCACAAGCCGGGAGACCCGGCATCACAAGAGCTTCGGCGTGCCCTCCCACTGTCCAGTTTTCACCTTGTATGATAGTGGGTTCCCTGGACTTCACCCAAAGCTGGAGAATCAGTCCAGTGGGACATCTTTGTCTCCCCGTTCGAGAAAACTGGCCGGTTTTCTGCCGCCCGCCCTCTCTGCTGGCGCACGCTCCAAACCTCTCTGTGCGAATCTTTCAACGCCGTCCGCCGCCGCTCCTCCAAGTCACAGTGTCTTATCCTCACTTTTATTTGTGGAATTTTCACTCGGCCAGCTTTCTGGTGATTCTGGAAGGAGTTTGTTCTTTTGTTAAGTTGTAGTATTAAAATTGCTGAGTGTGACAGCAAGGTAGATGTTTTACCTTTGCCGCCATCTTGGTTCTCTCCTCTGCTAGCTCTTTTTAATATATTACCTGCATTCCAACAAGAATGAACAATTAAAAAAATGTGTTTTATTGATTTTTAAAAGGAATATAGGGGAATAGAGAGTTAGAAACATTGATAAGAGAGAAACATCAATCATCTTCCTCCTTCACAATCCTTCCTGGGTATGTGCCCACAACCTTGATCAGAATCTAACCTGGGACCCTTGAGTCTTTAGGCTGATTCTCTATCTACTGAGCCAAACCAGTTAGGGCCAGAGTGTACATTTTGAAAAGCATAAAAATTCTTCAATGGTTTTCCATTTTAGTAGGATAACTTTAACATGGTCTCCAATGCCAAGTTACCTAATTCTTGTCAACCTTTGCCCTATGATTATGTGTTTCTTTACCCTTTGCTCCTTACAACTCATAAGGAATAAGGGTACTTATAATCAAAAGCCTTTTTTTGCACTTTTCTGGAAGGCATTTCAATTATTTTTGTTACAGAATCATTACTCACTAGGTTTTCTCTGTCAGGAATGCTCTCACTTCTTCTTTCCCATAGCAATTAGGAAATATCAAATCAGGTAAGAATTGCTTGAGCTGAATGCAATAGCTGGACATATGCTGACATTATTAACTAAACGAAACTGGTCTTGAAACTTTCTTAACCTAGAATTATGATAAGACTGTACTTAATGGAAATAGAGAAATGACCATTGTACTGAGTATAGATAATAAATTCTCTATAGAATAACATTTTTTGGATGTTCTAATATAAGATAATGAATAGAGAAAATAGGCTCAAATTGTCAGAAAAATATTTACTTTGTAAGGAAATGTTTTTCCAAATATTTTATATGATAAAATAAAATATCAGATGAACTTACTCATTTGCATAATTTAGGCAATATCCATTATTTTATTTATTTTCCTAGAAAATTATTGTAATTACCATCCTCTGGAAAAAATGGTTATAAAAATATCAGTTAAATTTTATTTTGGAGTTTATATGAAAAGTTACCCTTATTCTACAAGGATATATTCAAATATAATTCAGGGGATGATGATACTTAGTTCCATATGTATGTTACAAAAAAGTAATTGGTCTAATGACCTATGGAGACCCTTCAAGCTGTATAATTTTTTGATTTATTTTCTTCCTTCTTCATGGAGTTGAATCAATTTCATTTTTAGTTCTAGCCACTGGAATAGGAAACATGAAGTTTAGGGTCTTAAGAAAGGACTCTGTTATTGACCAAATCTCTGACCCTTGGCAAATTAAGTTCTCTTTTTCTGTTTTCTTTAAATAACATTTCCCAAATGTACCATGTAGTGTTGTTTGAATATTAATTAGGTAATATATGAAAAGCACTATAGTAATATTAAATGTCTCTGCTAATGGATTAACTGGAAATTCATGTACTTTAATCCCCTGAAGCACCACTATTTTTTGTTTTTATTTTACAAAACTAAAAAAATATATATACAATTTTAAATGAGAGTATTTTTCAATCAATAAAATTTTTTCTTCTGTCAATATGTATAAAGCAGTGTGGTTTTGAACAAATATTCAGATTTACTGTCTTTTAGGATTATTTTTTCATTATATAAAATTAAAATTAGGGATTTATAAAGGACAACGTGAGAGAAGGAAGCAAGAAATATGATGAAATAACATTGAAATAACAAAAGTTTGACAAAAATACAAAAATTAAAGAGAGGAGAATGGACATTGATTGAGTAGTGGTCTTTAAACTTTTTCAAGTCACACTTCATCTTTTAAAAATATTGACCATTGCCCTAGCTGGTTTGCCTCAGTTGATAGAGTGTCAGCCTATGGACGGAAGGGTCCCAGGTTTAATTCCATTTAAGGGCACATGTCCACGCTGCAGGCTCAATTTCCAGAAGGGGACGTGCAGAAAGCAGCCAATCAATGATTCTCTCTCATCATTGATGTTTTTTGTATCTCTCTCTCCCTCTCCATTCCTCTCTGAAATAAATAAAAATATATTTTTAAAAAAATATTAAGTATTCATCCATATTACATGAACATTTTTACTTCTTATAATAATTACTGTCTAAGTATAAGCACTAGTAGTATAGTTTACCAAAATACCCAGACATAAAATTTAAAATAATGAGATAAAGTGAAAAAATATTTTTAAAATTTATTAATGGAATATTTTTTATTTTGTTCTCATTAAAAGTATCATTGTAATAATATCAGATGGGACATACCCTTGGTCAGGCTTACTAAAATCATGGGTACACATTTTTAATCCTATTCTTAAAACTTGCATTAAAAAAAAAAAAACACAACTTTGTTCTTGTATCCTCTGTTTGGTTATTCAGTTATTTTTTTTTTTTTTGCAAAAACCAGAGAGTGTTGAATTTTTATATCCTAACATATGGATTTAAAGCTTACTAAATCTCATTGAAAATAAACATATTAGAAATCTATGTTGCATCTTTGTGCACAGTATCATTTGCTAATATCTGAAGGCATCATATGTACTATCTGATTCAATTTCCACCGCATTTCCTAATAAGGCTGATAACTTATATTAGAGCAGGGGAAATATCAGAACTACATTCTCCCTTTCATATATAATGACATCAGTGGAAACTTATTAAATCTGAGGGAGAGGGTTAGCCAAAAATGTTAAGGGAGTTTATATACTTTAAAAAAAAACAGTTTAGTTGTAGATAGAATATAATTTGTAAGCTAGGCACAGATAAATTGGAAAATTCCAGAAATTTCCAACTGAAAAGAATAAATGTGGAAGTAATTGTTAATTCTATTGCATTTGAAACCCTTATTCTTTTTTCCAGAAAACTTGTTTGACAAATAGGCCAAATAAAGGAGACCATGGGAACTTGTGCATTAAATATGAGTAATACTAAATTTAATATATTTCTTCATTTTAGAAATGATATAGAAGATTAATCTTTTTCTTCCAGCCTTTGTTCTGTTTTGGTATATATATCCCACTAGAGAGACCAGCAGGGTAGAGCAAGGAGGATAGAGATTATGCAGATCTTCTTAATCCAAGTAACAACTGTGGTTTTATTCCATCTGTAACAGAAACCCCAGTGGAAGTTTTAATACACTGGAATTAATAAGCTAATTTGCATTTTAAAGGTAATAAAGCTGACTCCTGTGAATGATGGATAAAATGAGTTTAAGAATGGAGAAAGAAAAATAAGTTTGATAGCTACTGCAGAAGTCTAGTTTAAACAAGATAAAAACTTGAAATAGGCTGCTGGTCATGCTGGAGAGAAGCAAAAAGGAAGTCATCAATATAAAAGTAAAAGAGGCAGGGAGTGATGATTCAAGGAATACCCATATTACATGGGGAGAATTAAAATGATTTTAAGAATTGTTGCCTATTTGTGCTATTGATACATTTTAAAATAAATAAATCATAAATACCAGGTCAGATTCAGTTTCCTGGAATTAGCTGGGACAAGGAGGAGGGAATAGTGGTTCTGTTTTACACATATTAATTTTGGGATGCCAATTAAATATCCTCCTGAAGTTCTCCAGGAGAGAGGTATAGCAGATATAGGGACACGAATTTAAATCAACAAGTCTCCAGCTCATGGAAAACATGCAAATCACAACCAAGATGTGGTATCACTTGTGGGAAGCCAGACATTGCCTCACCAATAGAGATGTAAATAGAACAAACAGGAAACCAGGTCAAAGCTTAATGGAACTGTTTACCCATTGTTTAGGTGAGACTTTAGTTCCCCCTCCTCTAGTCTTATGTTAAGTATGAACTGTTTACCCATTGTTTAGGTGAGACTTTAGTTCCCCCTCCTCTAGTCTTATGTTAAGTATGAACTGTTTACATATTGTTTAGGTGACACATTGGTAATTGAAAAAGCTTCCACACCTTTTGTCTTATGTTAATTCTTGCTGGTTGATGGATGTATCACTTGGCCCTAATAAAAGGGGATAGGAAAGCCAGAGCTGGGGCAGTCCCTCCCCTAGAGATGGGCTCCCTCTTGACCCCTATTAATCCCCCAAAATTAATGCTTTTCTAGTCTCTATTCATTTGTGTGTGGCTTTCTCCAGACGCTGAACCCTGACATGGGAACCCTGGACACACAGGACGTGGAAAGGATTCCACAATCACCTCACACCTGTTAAGATGGTTGTGGTTAAAAAGAAAAGAAATAAATGCTGGTGAAAATGTGGAGAAAGAAAAATTGTACACTGTTGGTAGGATTGCAAAGTGGTGCAGATTTCATTCATTCTTACCTAAGTCTTCTGGACAAGTGATTGCTTTTGTTTTCCATAGTCTATGCAACTGTATCTGAAAGGTTGAGATGAATTTCATGTTTGCATGTCTAAGGAGAACACATACATGTGAAGATCCAAGAGTTTAGAGGTGCTTCAGCTACACCAGAATGCCAAAGGTTTAGAAACTGCAAGGGATGTATGATGGATGTTCATAATTTGCCTCATGCCAACCTAATGGTTCCTCATGCATTCTCTGTAATAACGCGTGCAATTAAATTACCCTTTTTCAATTAGTATTTTATACTGAATATATGTCTTATATGAGCTATCCAGGTTTAGAGTAAAAAATTGGGAGAAGTTAGAATGTAACAATAAATAATACATTTACAAAAATCAATCCATGATTTTTGCCAGGACTCAATCCATTCACGGTTTTGCATTTCTTTGCAGAGAAGATGTTCTCCCTAGCATTACATCTCGGTAATTAATAGACTGACTTTCACTTCTCAGTCTCTGAGGGAGACCAATATCTACCTCTCACCTATACTCAATGGGTCAATGTGTGTGACTGGACTGGCCAATAAAATGTGAGCAAAAGTAGCACATGACATTTGGGAGCTTAGGCAGTGAAGAAAGAAGCCGCACAGTTCTCCAGCCTGCTTCCTCATTGGGGAGGCACTGTGTTAACAATATAGAGCCATGACATGAAGTCCATTAAGTCACTGCATGCAGAACAGGGGTTCTGAGAATTACGTGTCCTTGCAGAAAGCTTCGCATGAGTCAGAAGCTGATTTTATTGCAGTAATCTAGGCTGATTGGCAGATGTCTCTCCTGGGGTTGATACCTTTCTTAGCAAATATCCTTCTCATCTTGGAGCTGTTTCTCTTTAGTCTCTAATACAATTTAAAATGTATCCCCCTCATTTGTTGATGTTATAATTGACAAATAATAGTGTATACATATAGGAGGCACACTGTGACGTTTTAGTAAATATATACATTGTGAAATGATAGCTAATTAATATAGATGATATTTATCACCTCATATAGTTATGCGTGTGTGTGTGTGTGTGTATGTGTGTAGTAAGAGCCTGTATGATCTACTCTCTTGGCATATTTCAAATATATAACTCATATGATTAATCGTAGCCACCGCATTATAATTAGATCTCCAGAACTTAATCATTGTCCCTGAGAACTGTCTCCTTTAACCAACCTCTCCTCACTTCCCCTCCTTCCAGACACGGCCTCGGCAGCACTCTCTGCTTTTGTGAATTTGACTTTGGATTCCACCTCTAATCGAGATCATCAGTACTTTTCGTTCAGTGCCTGGCTTAGCTCGTGTGGCATAATGTTCCCCAGGTTCATCCATGTTGTCACCAAGGGCAGGGCATGCTTCTCTGTTAAGGCTAAAGAATATTCCATTACCTTAAGTTGATTAAATTACCTCTGTTTCATGACTATCTTTTCTATGGTGAGAGAAAGGAAACACATATACAGCAAGGCATCTCTTGGATTCTGTTTGCAAGGAACAAGGGACCACTGATGTCCACTGACCAAGGGACCGTGGCACTTGTTTCACCTGTTTTTTCTACGACAGCAGGACAAGCATACCCAGGTGACCTGACTCTGCATAGGCTTCCTCAGCAGTGACCTCTGAGGAAAGTGTGTGAGGCTGGTGACGGGGCCAGGACCAAGCAGCTCTAAGGCCTGCGGGTTCGTCATTGGATGACAGCAGACTGCAACCATCTGTGGAGCCACCCAGGGTTTGGAACAGGTGCAACAGCTAAGGGGACAAAGAACCACCACCTCAGACCGTGTTATAGCAGACAGCGACTAGAGATTCCTTCCTGCTGAGATTTTTTTCTCTCGCCTAAAATTAGTATACTTGGCGGGGTGAAATTTAACCTGAAGTATATGCCATTATGAATATGATATTAGGTATGAATAGATATGACTATTAGGTGAGAAACGCCCCAAAACACATTTTTTATAAAGGTTATTGTAAGCCTCATAATTCATAATAATGAAACTTTCATTATCTGCCTGAGAGAATGCTATAATAATTATCCTACATTTTTTTTGGCTGCATATTTGTGAACGACTACGTCATGTAACATTTAAAAATATGTTTTATATGGAAGATAGATTTTGCACTCATGTCTTATTTGTCATTTGTAAATATTAGCTTCAGGTTTACTTCTTATTCAAATTTGACTCTTTTCTTTTGAATTTATGCATCCAAATGCTAGGGTATTTTAGATAATGTTTTATAGGATCTTTAAGATATATAAGAATTTTCAAAAGACTAGTTTTATTGTGTGTCATCCTTGTAAATGTTTTTTTTTTCCCTTCCTCTCTGTTCACATTCCAGAGACATGTTCGAGAGGGCACGTTCACCCTCTGTTGCAGTCTCTAATCTTGTACATGTACTTCACAGTATCAATTAACACTGTGGGCAAAAGAAATATTTATGGAGGATGCTACCATGGTGTGGCTGTTTTTAAAAAAAGAGAAATCTAAAGGGAGGCCACTGCAAAACCATATACATATCACCCACCCAACCCAACTCAATATATTTTCTTCAGCTCAGCTTCCCCTCAATCACATTGCCCAGTCAATGTACCAGTGTGCACTGAAAGGACAATAGAAGGGAAATGAGAGGATCCAAAAGGGAAAATTGGAGAAGAAAGTGATGATGATTGTAAGAGTCATGGTTCTGCAAAGAAACAGAACCAATGGAGATGACATGCATACACATACATACACACACCCATATGTGTACACACACATCCACACATAGATGCATGCAGGTGTGTGCTAAGAGATTTATTGTAAGGTTCTGGCTTACATGTTTGTGACGTTGGCAAGACTGAGATTGGTAAGGAAGTGTAGCAGGCTAGAAACTCAAGAGGCGGGGCGGGGGGGGGGGGGTTTATGTCACAGGCTTAAGGCAGAATTTCTTCTGGAAACCTCAGTTTTTGTTCTGACGGACTCCAACTGAATGAATGAAGGCCTTCAGGACAACGTGTCATCCACATTATGAAAGGTAATGTTTTTTACTTAAAGTCAACTTAATGCAATTGAAAACCACATCTACAAAATAGCTTCACAGTAACATCCAGAATCCTGTTTGATTTAATAAGAGAGCGCTGGAGCCTTGACAAGTAGGTACATTAAATGAACTCATGTGTATAAAATTCACAAAAGCAAATGACAATGAGAACACATTGCTAGTCCATGGCAGCCTCCTATAAATTTTGCAGAATAAAAAAAAAATATGCAGAACAATGGGGGCTAACTACATTACTGGAAGTCATTGTCTTGAGGTACAGTTTCAAAACGTAATGAAAGTTCCATGTTGGTACTTTTGTGTGGGGGTCTAACCCAAAAACAATTCCGGGGAAGAAAAAGATAGTTCTGCAGGTTTTGGCCCTTAGCGCTTTATCTGTGAGAAACTGAAACTATATTCACATTTTAAAACAAATTATTATTTTATTGTTTAAAGTCTTATAAATAGTAGTATATATGTTTCCTTTTTTTCTCCTCATTGACCTCCCCCCAGCCTTCCCTACCCCACAGCACATGCCCTCACCTGCCCCCCTCTCAGTGTCTTGTATCCATTGGTTATGCTTATATGCATGCATACAAGTCCTTTGGTTGATTACATTCACCTTTTGAGCAGCACTTTTGGGCACAGACCTGCTTTGGTAGCAGCTCATACCTAATTGTTCAAGGAGTTCTTATATTTAAAAAAGCTTCTGTGAAATAACCCAGTCAGAGAAAAACAAGTATCACACGATCTCACTTATATGTGGAATCTAATGAACATAATAAACTGATAAACAAAATAGGTCCAGAGACATAGAAGCATCCAACAGAGTCACAGATCTCAGAGGGGAGGGGGGGAGTTAAGAAGAGATTAACCAAAGAACTCATACACATACTAGTATATGCGTAACCAATGGACACAGAGAGGCCTGGGGTGGGGCAGGGGCTGGGAGGAGGAGGAATAGAAAGGGAAATTGGGGAACATCTGTAATACTGTCAACAATAAAATTACATTTAAAAAGCTACTGTAACAATGAAAAAAAACAAAATAAAATTATTATTTTTAAATAATATTCCGAAATGAGGAAGAACTAGAGAATTATATGCATCACTGTGATATTGAAGAATCCATGAAAGTACAGGGAAGTAGAATGAAAAAAAGGAGAGGAAGGTAAAAACACAGCTGAAGTGAGGGAGAAAACACATTTCTTTTTTTTTTTTAGTGCAAACAAATTTCATATCAGGTAAACTAACTTTAGTTCTGTTGAAAGAAGAATTGATTTTTTTTAAGGTGCAAAATCCTCCCAGGGATGAGAAAAAGCTGTTAAATATCAATTTACATTAGATAAGAGTTTTGCAATATAGTACAAAAAGAAATCTGAAGCTTTATTTTGTTATTATAGCTAGCTTTTGCTTTAGAAGAAAGAAAATGAATCAAATGTATTTATTTAATCCTTTTGTCAGTAATACCCAGGATGAAGAATTAATTTATAGCTTTTTTGGTGCTAAAGTGAGTCTTAGAACTTCATATATATTAAATTAAATGTAATACATTTTGATACTAAGACTTTGGGATATAGTTTATTTCAATTTACGAAAAAAATGGATTTTTCCATAATTTAAATTACATGAAAATTATTAAATTTTTTTATCAGTAATCAAAATAAAAATATTTAGTTTTTGTTAGTAAAACATTTCTATACATTAAAAAATATATTCTATTGATTTTATTTATTTATTTATTTACTTACTTATTTATTTACTTATTTTTTACAGAGAGGAAAGGATAGGGATAGAGTCAGAAACATCGATGGGAGAGAAACATCAATCAGCTGCCTCCTGCACACTTCATACTGGGGATGTGCCTGCAACCAAGGTACATGCCCTTGACCAGAATCGAACCTGGGATCTTTCGTTCTGCAGGCTGACATTCTATCCACTGAGCCAAGCCAGTCATAGCACATTTCTATACATTTTTATATGATTCATTTTTTTTCTTTCACATTGAGTCAAAGAAGGTGGATAAGTTCTTTAAAATTTAAATTATATTTAGAAATATCTGGAAGAATGTATTGCAATTTTTGCATTTTGCTTTAAAACCCAAAACTGGCATTGAGCGAATACTTTTTATTCAGATAATGATCAACTGTAACATTAAATATATTTTGCCTTTTAATCTTTTCTACTCCTGAAAAATTAGATCGATATGAAATGGAGGGGGAAAAAATACCTCAATGGAAAGATACAGCAGCCGAGACCGGTTTGGCTCAGTGGATAGAGCGTCGGACTGCGGACTGAGGGGTCCCGGGTTCGATTCTGGCAAGGGCATGTACCTTGGCTGCGGGCACATCCCCAGTAGGGGGCGTGCAAGAGGCAGCTGATCGATGTCTCTCTCATCGATGTTTCTGACTTTCTATCCCTCTCCCTTCTGCTCTGTAAAAAAAATCAATAAAAATATATTTTAAAAAAAGAAAGATACAGCATATTAGGAATTGCATCATTTGTGTTAAATAAAAATTCCATAAATCTGTATCATTGATGGAGACAACATGGATGGCTCTTGAGAATATCATGCTAAGTGAAATAAGTCAGGCAGAAAAAGGTAAAAATTTCACTCATTTGGATTATAAAACTAAAAGCAAATGAACAACCAAAGAAAAATAAACACTCATAGACACAAACAACAGTATGTTGGTTACCAGAGGGAAGGATTTGAGGAGGCAGTAGAGAAAAAAGTGGGTGAAACAGATGGTGATGGAAGAAGATTTGACTTTGGGTGGTAAGCATACAGTGCAATACAATATACAGGTGATTATCATAGAATCGTACACCTGAAAACTATATAATCCAATTGAGGAATATATTCCACTAAATTTAATTTAAAAGATTAAATTGAAAAAAAATCATACTTATCCCAAACCTTTGCTGGACTCGAATTAACATGACCTACCAGGTATTTACAAACATTAACTTCCCAGGGATCTTTGTTGTTATGTGTCTCTCAAGACTCAATTCTTGGATATGGAAACTCTGGAATAGGCAAATCATAGAGATAGAAATACTGCTTTCATTTTTGTTGCTGTCAGGGAAGAGAGACTTAGAAATACTAGCACCAGCAGGTACATGCTTCGTCATGGAAGTAACACACAATTCTACTCACATGCACTATGTCTATTTCATAGGACAAACTGAGTAACCTGAAAATGCCTCCCTTGAGGAGATGAGACAATGCAGCTATCCCAAGTTCTCAGGAAGAGAGCCAGATATCTTGATGAGTTACACTAGGTTTTAAAGTAATGTACATTTTTCTATATTAAAATTTAACTACAATTCTGTGTTACTTAATAAAAAAGTTAATTTTATTTAAAGATTAGAGGTCCGGTGCACAAAATGTGTGCATGGGGGGCAGGGTCCCCACAGCTGAGCGTTCACCCTCTCCAATCCAGGACCTCTTTGGGGATTGGGCCTAAACCGGCAGTTGGACATCCCTCTCACAGTCCAGGACTGCTGGTTCCTAACTGCTCACCTGCCTGCCTGCCTGATAGCCCCTAACTGTCCCCCCAGCCTGATCACCCCTAATTGCCTCTGCATGTTGTCCTGATCACCCCAACTGCCCCTCCTGCCAGCCTGGTCACCCCCAACTACCACCCCTGCTGGCCTGCTCACCCCTAACTGCCTTCTTGCCAGTCTAGTTGCCCCTAACTGCTCCCCAGTCCCCCCACTGGCCTTGTCACCCCCAACTGCCTCCTCTGCCAGACTGGTTGCCCCTAATTCCTCCGCCTGACTGATCACACCTTATTGCCCCCCTGCCAGCCTGGTTTCCCCCAGTTTCCATCCCTGACAGCCTGATCACCCCTAATTGCCTCTGCCTGTTGTCCTGATCACCCCAACTGCCCCTCCTGCCAGCCTGGTCACCCCCAACTATGACCTCTGCCAGCCTGGTTTTCCCCAATTTCCATCCCTGACAGCCTGGGCACCCTTAATTGTCCCCTCCACTGGCTTGGTCACCTCTTACTTCCCTCCTGATGACCTGGCCTTCCCTTACTGCCTTGCCCCTGCTGGCCAGGTCACCTCCAATTCCCTCATGTTGGCCTGCTGTTCAGTCATTTGGTCTTCCCTCACTAATTCCTCTTGCCAGCTTTGTCACCCCATAGAGCCTGCTGTTCAGTTATACATCCAGTTGTTTTGGTTGTGATAGCCCCTGCCTTTTTATATATTAGGTTGCAGTTAAGCACATAACAGGCTGATGATTTCAGAGGGAAGGGTGGAAGGAAGAGGTTAATCAAATGACTTATATGGATATATGCATACCTCATGGACCAATAATAGTGTGGTGAAGGCCTGAGGAGGGGACAGAAGCATGTTGAAGGGAAAGGAGGGAGAGAGAGAGAGAGAGAGAGAGAGAGAGAGAGAGAGAGAGAGAGAGAAAGAGAAACATTGATGTGAAAGAGTCACACCAATTGGTTGCCTCCCTCAACATCTGGACCAAGTCAAGGGATGATATCTGCAACCCAGGTATGTGCCCTTGACCCTTTGGTGTATAGGCCAATGCTCTATCCGCTGAACCACAACTGATTACTAAAGTGAATTAGAATCAACCAATTCAGTACTAAAATAGTAATCAATATCCATCAAAACAAAAAAATGTAGGGGAAAAAGGAGTCGGCAGCAATTCTAGACATGTCACTATTAAAACTTATTTATACCACACTAGAGGCCCAGTGCATGAAATTCGTGCACAGGGGGTAGGGAGATGTCCCTTAGCCCACCCTGCACCCTCTCCAATCTGGGACCCCTCAAGGAATGTCTGACTGCCCATTTACCCAGGATCGGGCCAAAAAGAGCAATCAGACATCCTTCTCACAATCCAGGACTGCTAGCTCCATACTGCTCACCTGCCTGCCTCCCTCATTGCCCCTACATGCCTCTTTGACCACATGGGGGCAGCTCTCTTGTTTGTTGGAGTGATGGCCACTCTGCAAATTAGTTTTTTATTATATAGGATATAGGCCTAGTGCATGGGTAGGGGCCAGCTGGTTTGCCCTGAGGAGTGTCCCGGATCAGGGTGAGGGTTCCCTTAGGATGAATGGTGGCCTGGGCGAGGGGCCTGTGGAGGTTTGCAGGCTGCCCACACCCCCCAGCGACCCAAATGGAGGCCCTGGGATCTGGGATTAATCTATGTCTATAATTGAAACTTTGCAGCCTGGAGCAAAGCAAAGCCATTTGCTTGCTCCGGGGCAGCAGCCATTTCTGTTTATAACTTTGTAGCCTAGGGTGGAGGTGTAGGCCAGCAAAGGCAGGCTGAAAGCTTGGCTTCTTCCATTGCCAGGGAAACCCAAGCCTCTGTTCTCTCCAGCTCAGTGGCTGTATCTTTTATAATTGAAACATTGTAACATTGAGTGGAGGCCTAGGCCCACAATTGCAGGTGGAAAGCTTGGCTTCCTCTGTTATTGGGGAAATCCAAGCCTTCCTCCTGCTCTCAGTAGTGACAGCCATCTTGGTTGGGGTTTATTTGCATAATCTGCTCCTGATTGGCTGGTGGGAGTGGCTGGTGGGCATGGCTTGTGGGTGTAGTGAAGGTACAGTCAAATTTGCATATTACTTTTTTATTAGATATGACTAGAGGCCCAATGCACAAAATTCATGCAAGAGTAGGCTTCCTTTCCTTGACTGCTGGCACTGGCTTCCCTCCAGATGCCAGCTGGCACCTGGGACTCAGGCTTTCCTCACAGCCTGGTTTAGTCCATAAGGTTTCCTGGTCTAATTAGCATACTGTGCTTTTATTATTACAAATGATATGCATTGTATACTTCATATAATCTATATACTATCTAATAAAAGAGTAACATGCAAATATGACTGTACCTTGGCTACTGATTGGCTATTCTACTAGCCAATCAGGAGCGGGGGGCGGGGCCGAGGGGTGGGGCCAAGGGGCACAAGGGCTGGCCACCAGGGGTGGAGACGAAGCAGTAGCAGCAGCAAGCACCACGGTGCCTTAGCCATCCGAGCTTGGAGGCAGCCGGGGCAAGGGGAACCATGATCGTGGGAGCACCCAGGCAGCCCAAGCTTGGAGGTGGCTGTGGGGGTGGGACACAGTGAGCACAGAGGCACCACTGCCTGAGCTTGGAGGCAGCTGGGGGCAGGGGTGCAGTGAGCATAGGAGGTGGTCGGGGGGCAGGGCAAGCGGCCGGGGTGAGGGAGTGGAGGTGAGAGCACAGCCCATGGGGCCGGGTGGTCACAGGCAGCTGGAGCTGAGCTGAGCAGGGGGATGGCTGAGTGCCCAAGGCCTAAAGCCTCACCAGAGGCTTTAGGCCTTGGGCAGTCTTGGGGTGAGCCATCAGCTGGACATCCCCTAAGGGCTCCCAGTATGTGAGAGTGGGCAGGTTGGGCTGAGGGACCATCCTCCCCATGCACAAATTCCGTGCACCAGGGCCACTACCATATATATATATGCTTAAGCGACCTAATGACTGAATAACTGAACAACTGGTTGCCTGGTTGCTATCACATTTACTGACCACAAGGGGTGCAGACACTCAACACAGGAGCTGCCTCCAGGTGGTCAGTGTGCTCCCATAGCCAACCTCCCATAGTCCCTCCAGCCAGGTGGCTGGCCAACTTCCTGTGGTCCCTCTCCCAAGCTGGCCAACCTTCCATGTTCTTTCCCTGCAGCTGGCTGGCCTCCCTGATCGATCATGATCACCAGCCCGCCAAGAGACCCCATCTATGCATGAATTCATGCACCAGGCTTCTAGTGTGAATATAATAAAGAACACAAATTGAAACTTCTGTGTACAGGCTATTGTTAAAATCATTCAACAGGTTTGATTGCTTTATTTCAGACCTTGTATTTTATAGTTCTAAAATGTACATTTGATTCCATTTTTATTGACTACAATGTTGTATTAAAGTTCTTATTTTTAATCTATTCTATCTTTGCTATATTATATTGAGCACATTGTTAACCCCATGTTTATACTCTCTTCATTATTTTGATTTTCACTCTGTTTGCTTCTATTACTAGACACATAATAATCTTGCATATCTGATTAATTTTTAAAGAATCATAGAACCTGCAGAAGTTGTATTTTTTTCTGTGTGTTTTTTCCTGCCAAAGAGAATCTTCTCTTTCCCCTATAGGAAGATAGGGCAAAAGCTGATATTAAATTAGAAAGGGATTGTACTGCAATGTTTTTGGTGTGCTGTCTTTATAAGGTTCAATCTATTTCTTGTTTGTCTCTGTTCTTAGGGCATGTTCTCGGGACATTTCAATCTTTGTGTTTCGAGCCTGTCAGATCTCTCTATCCTAAGCCCCCAAAACTTGGGATATTCTGACCTGAAGGAGTTTTGAGTTTAGCTCTCCAGTTTCTTGCCTCCTCCTGCTCCTACATCTCGCACATATGTTGAGGAGAAAACAAATTGTGTTTTGATGTAAGGCTCCATTTCTCTAGTGGGACATGTGCTAAGGACTGTTATATGTACAGGAGATATGACTTGGTTTACCAGCTGGCAAGCAAAGCTGCCTGCCAGGACATTGATGTTCAGAATTTGTTCCTTGGGGGAAACTGGCTCTGTTTGGATAGTCTCGAGTTGTCTCTTTCCTCCATCAACCCTGTAAAGTTCCAAAAGACTTACATGTTTCCTTACTTTCAGTCGAGTTCCTCAGCTTGGGCCAAATCTGACCCAGAGCTAAGCCCCTTCTTGGTGCCACCTTATAATCAGCAAATGTCACCAAGAAGCATATAGCTACAGATGGGGGAATCAGCTTGTTACAGACACCTCTTCCTGACACCAGAGTGGTTCTCAGACAGGACAGCCTGTGGGCCCCGAGTCAATGGAGAGGGCTGTCCCCAACCTTGATTCCTCTCTTCTCATATGATTTATTTATACAAGAGGCCTTGACTGTGTTGTGAAAAGCCAATTTAATTAAAGCAATTAAAGCCTGTACCTTTATTTAAAAAACAAGGCAAGCAAACCTATATATACATCTGGCTTATGAAGGACAGACAGGTTCTCAGCTACTCTGAAGAGCAAGTTGGGTGGAGGTCAGAGGTGATATAAACCCTCCTGTCTATAGGACTCAAAATTCCTCTGCTGAATATTTGGAGCAGATAATCCTCAAGTTCCTTTTTCAAAAAATTTATTGTAGCTTTCCCAGATTTTATGAAAGTCTTGAGACTGCAGGCTTTGCTGATTAGGGAATAAAATTGCCCCCCCCTTTTTTTTTCCTTTTCCCTTTCCCTCACCCCCCTTTTTGCATTCTCTCATTAGGGAGTTTTTTGTTTGTGTGTGTGTCCTTGGCTGGGGAGATAATGGCTTGTTAGTCACAAGCTAACTGAAAAATGCCCGCTCTGTTTGGCTTTGTTTTTAATGTTTCTCAGTTTCCCTATTCCTCTTGCCCTAAAATCCTGTAACAAGCTCATCTAAGAAGGGGTCCCATCTCCGGAATTCCAATTCTGTTCATTATTGCTTCCATTGTTCTTTCATCTCTTTAAAATTATGATTTTTTCATTGAATTGAGCTTTTCGAGCTGTTATGGTGGAACTGTTAAAGTTGTCATGATTTTCAGAACACTATATAAATATAAATATCTGAATTAAGTGCATTCTGAAGATCATATATGTGACTGAAATGTATTTCAAATGTCATAAGTAGAAATATTATTTTAACAGCTTCTAATTTGTCTTACTGCTTCAAATCTGATCCCCAAATCAGGATACATTCTCCCAAGAGAAAAAAAGCATCACCTTTAAAATATAAATATATTTCTGATGCTTCTCTAACCTTAATTGGTGGCCTCTGTGCACATTTAAATAAACCTATAATTCTTCCTAGGGCTTAAAACATTCGATTACCTGATTTCAGTGAGCTATTGTAATACTTTAATTTCTAGAAGTTCCAACAGGAATTACAACATATCAATGAAAAACAGATTGTTGCCCTGCTGGTGTAGCTCAGTTGGTTGCGTGTCTACTTATGAGCCATGAGGTCACAGTTCAATTCCCAGGCAAGGTACATGTCCAGGTTGTGGGTTTGATCCCCAGTAAAGGGCATGTAGGAGGCAGACAATTGATGATTCTCATTATTGCTGGTTCTCTCTCTCTCTCACTCTCCCTTCCTCTCTGAAATCAATATATATAATAGATTCCCATCTTCAGGCTTTTCTAATATGGTATCTATCACCCAAGATTGTGACACCTCTTCCCAGTGTCTCTCCTGTATTTTTACACTTACCTAGCACACATTGATCATTTTCATTATTTTTGAAAATGCCAAGCATCTTTTCATCTCAAATCTTTATTTGGTCATACTCTGCCTAGAAAAGAAAGACAATGACAATCTCCTTCCCAATATGGCAGCTTCTGGAAAGGTATTTGATGCTGCTGATATATTTTCATTAATAGCATCCGCTGCATTCATCTTTAAATTTCACACACTGTTTAATACTCGGAGCTACAAAACAGGAGAACTAGCTGAAAGGGTTTCAAATTAAAGAAGAAAATGAAAACTCTGAAAACATATCACCTATAATCTTTTACAGTAGGGAAAATCGCAGTTATCTCCAGGCATACCTGGGATACATCAAATTCCTTAATATTGAAGGAAATTTAAAACAGATGAAGTTATTGGAGAAAAGTTAAGTCTGTGTTGTATTGTTGGGTTAAATGAACACTAATAGAATGATGTAATGAGTGTCATAAATGTGATAAGTTTATTCTAAGATAGAAGATTCAACTCAGAGCACTTGTATGTCTGACCACATAAAAAACACAAGGTAATTTGTAAATTGCATTTAAACTAAATTTAAACATTAATTTCAGGTAATATGATCCTATATACGTGGTATATGTGACATATACATATATGAAATATATACATATATGTAATATATATAAATAAAAATTGGTTTTGAGGGAGGAACCAAGATGGCGGCTTAGGTAAACACCTATTGTTCTGCCCCGTGCAACATTTCAAAAACTACAACAAAACCACAAAACAAATATCACCCAGAATCACCAGACAGCTGGCTGAGTGAAAACTCCACAAATAGGAGTAAAGGTGGGACACTGAGACATAGAGGAGCGAAGGAAGCACAGCCTTGAAGATACCAGTGGAAACAGAGGTTAGGAGCAGCCGCGCACGCAGGCTGTAGGGCTGGAGCAGCAACCCCGGCTGGATTTCGCAAACAGGGAGGGTGGAGACGTCCCACTGCACGAATTCCCCAGGGCCAGGTGAGGTCCAAGGTCCAGGAGACACACCCTGGAAGCCGGGCGTGGCAGAGGTCTCCTAGTCTGAAGAGAAACTGGGTTGCTGAGAAAAGCACTTTGGGTGCGAAAAGTGTGCGACAGCACAAACGCTCCACTTGCTCCCTGGTTCAGGAGACCACAGGAATGCTTTGTTTTACAACCCTGGGTGAGACTTTGGGTGTGCAAACTCATTTGGGGAGAGGCAGAGTTGTCTGGCAAGGGGTAGAGACTAGCGGCTTTCTCTTGGAGGTGCTTGCAACCATTACCACCCAACAGAGACCTGCGTGCCAGCGCTGCATAGGACGTAGCTAACACTGAGGCTGCCTGCTCAGCTCAGAGACTCCGCCCATCCAACCTGAACACAGTCTCCCTTCACAGCCAATTGACCTGGAGGTCAAACCCTCCAAGGGCTAACAACAACAAGCTGGGCTTAAATTCAAAAATACTGTACAACCAATAAAGGATTGCAATAAGAGTACCCACCTCAGGCAACTGGGGAGGCTGAGCCACTGACCCTTAGAGGACATCTACCACATAAAGTAGCCACCATGCAGAGATATGGAAAGAAATCAGGTGTGAAATAAATGGAGGAAAAAAGATGACTAGACATAGAGTTCAAAACCACGGTTATAAGGCTTTTCAAGAGGCTCCTAGAAAAGGCCGATGAACTTAATGAGAACTACTAGGAAATAAACCAGACCAACGAGGAAATAAACAAGACCAATGAGAAATGAATGAGACCTAGAAGGAAATGAACAAGACCTCTGAGGATATGAACATGACCCTCAGGGATATGAAAAAGGACCAACTAGAAATCAAGCATACACTGACTAAAATAAAAAATATTACACAAAGTCCTAAAAGCAGTCCAGAGGGCCATAAGAAACAAGTCAAAGATTTGAAATACAAAGAAGCAAAATCCACTTGGCTGGAAAAGCCAGAAACAAAAAGAATCCAGATAATTGAAGACAGTATAAGGGGCCTTTGGGACAACCTCAAGCATGCCAAATATCCGAATTATTGGGGTGCCAGAAAAAAAGAGAGAGCAAGGTAATGAAAACCTACTTGAAGAAATAGTGACTGAAAACTTCCCCCACCTGGTGAAAGAAACTGACTTAAAAGCCCAAGAAGTACACAGAACCCCAATATATAGGAATCTAAAGAGGACCACACCAAGACACATCATAATTAAAATGCCAAGAGCAAAAGATAAAGAGAGAATATTAAAAGCAGCAAGAGAAAAACAGTTGGTTACCTATAGGGGAGCACCCATACGATTGTCAGCGGGTTTCCCAACAGAAACGATGCAGGCCAGGCGGAAGTGGCAAGAAATATTCAAAGTGATGAATAACAAGAATTTACAACCAAGATTACTCTATCCAGCAAAGCTATCATTCAGAATTGAAGGTCAGATAAAGTGCTTCGCAGATAAGAAAAAGCTAAAGGAGTTCATCACCACCAAACCAATATTATATGAAATGCTGAAAGATATTCTTTAAGAAGAGGAAGAAGAAAAAGGTTAAATATAAATGATCAACAACAAATACACACCTATCAACAAATGAATATAAAAATCAAGTGAATTGATAGTCTGATGAACAGGATAAACTGGTGAATATAACAGAATCATGGACATAGAGAGGGAATGGACTGACAATTCTTGGGGAGAAAAGGGGTGTGGGAATTACAGCAAGAGATTGGACAAATATCTTGCAAAAATGGGAGAGGACAGTAGGGAGGTGGAGATGAGGGTGGAAGGAGGGATGGGTACATGGTGGAGTGGAGCTATAGGGGAATAAAAAGGGGGGAACAATGTAATTAATAAACTGAACAATAAAGATGAAAAAATTGGTTTTGAGACTATTTAACTTAGAATGTGGAAATTGCAGAACAAAGAATGCACTAGAACGGATATACATAGGTAACCATAGAAATTATACTGTACCAGAGTGGTGTGTTCCTCAGCCCCGCCTACACACTCTTCAATTTGGGACTCCTCAAAGGATGTCCGACTGCCCTCTCACAATCCAGGACTGCTGGCTCCCAACTGCTCTCCTGCCTGCCTTCCTGATTGCCCCGAAGTGCTTCTACCTGCCAGCCTGATCACCCCTAACCACTCCCCTGCCAACCTGTTTGCTGTCTAATTGCGCCCCCTCCAGCTTGTTTGCCCCTAACTGCTCTCCCCTGCAGGTTTGGATTCCCCCTAACTGCCCTTCACTACAGGCCTGGTTGCCCCCAACTTCCCTCCTCTGCTGGCCTGCTCACCCTAACTGCCCTCTCCTACAGGCTTAATCACCCCCTACTGCCCTCCCTTGCAGGCCTGGTCCCTCCCAACTGATGTCCCCTGCTGGCCATCTTGTGCAGGCCATCTTGCATCCACATGGAGGCAGTAATCTTTGACCACATGGGGGCAGTCATCTTGTGTGTTGCAGTGATGGTTAATTTGCATATTATTATTTTATTAGATAGGATAGATGCCTGGTGCACAGATGGGGCCCAGGTGGTTTGCCCTGAAGAGTGTTCTGGATCAGGGTTAGGGTTCTCTTGGGGCATTGGGTAGCCTGGATGAGTGGCCTGTTGTAGTTTGCAGGCTGGCCATGGCCCCCAATGACTCAAGTGGAGACCCTGGTATCCGGGATTTATTTATCTCCTATAATTGAAACTTTGTAGCCTTAAGTGGAGGCCAAGCTAGGCCAGGGCTATGGAAACTTGGCCTCCTCCATCGCTGGGGCAACTCAAGTTTCCTGTTCTCTCCAGTTCCGTGGCTGCCACCATTTTTGTTGGGATTTGTTTATCTTCTATAATTGAAACTTTGTAGCCTTGAGCAGAGGAGGCCAAGGCAGGCCAGGGCTGTGGAAACTTGGTGTCCTCCATTGCCAGGGTCAACTCATGCCTCCTAATCTCTCCAGCTCTTTGGCTGCTGCCATATATGTTGGAATTTATTTATCTTCTATAACTGAAACCAGGGCAGGTGGAATGCTTGGCTTTCTCCAATGCGGAGGAAACCTAAGCCTCCTGCTCTCTGTGTTGTCACAGCCATCTTGGTTGAGTTCATTTGCATACTCGTTCCTTATTGGCTGGTGAGCTTGCCTGTGGGTGTAGCATAGGTATCGTCAAATTGCATATTATTCTTTTTATTAGATAGGATGGATGTCCTTGGTTTTAAAGCCTCTTTTTACCCTACAGTAAATATAAATAAGAACTATATCTTCTTCATTCTATTCACTTAAGATATGCCTATTGACTTAATTTTTTTATTGTGTAAGATATTTAAAGTAGTATGATCCTTGAAACCAAAGTCAAGTTATACATAACCATGAAGGATTGATCACAATCACTCCCTCACTTGCTAGTAGAGGATCATATGCACTAGACAGAAGCCTATTGAGGTCTCAGAGCCATGATTTGGGGAATTTCTAAGAGATATTTTTTTTTTCTACATGCTTGGCTAAAACTCAGCTTTGTGCTTATTTATAGATCCCTGAGATTCCTGATATCCACAGATTCCCACCTTCACTATTAGAATTCATAGGTCCATTCAGTTGGACTGCACATTCTCTCTAGAAGCATTCCTCATAACATTACCTACACTCTCTATGTATTTGTTAAGTTGCTAACAGCTTTTCTTTATCAAAAGTTTGAAGTATCCTCCAGATTTTAAAATATATAGCAAATTGGAGATTATTTTTCAGAGCTCCAAGGATTGCTAATATGTTAAATATCCAATTGCAATTTAAAATTATTAAATAACAGGTTCATTAGAACAAACCACAAACATATATGATATGTTCCATTGTATTAGGACCCTAATTTCTAATGATGGTGTGATTTTTTAAATGACTTTGCAATTTAAATTGTATGCCAATACATATAGGCTTCATAGGGTATTAAGACACATATCCTGATTCATCAACCAAAATTTTATTCAGGATTTGAAATCAATGGAAGGCTTAATGCCTTTTAAAATAGATAGCAGAGTTTTAATTAAAAATGTCAGCAATGTAATTACTCCTTAAGCAAAAGGCCACAGAGAGGAAAATTGGATGATACTTAAATTGAGCATATGAGAAAATTAATTTGTGTTAAAAAGTAGTAATTAAATATTTCCATGGCAGCATGAGACATTAAAATTTCAAATATATTCCTCTTTTGCAAAGTACAAGTTATTGAATGTATTTACTTTAAAGTAAAATGTAAATTTCTAGAAATATAAAAAAAGCACCAGTTGCAAAATCTAAAAATGCATGCTATCATAAAATATATCTAGGTTAATTCAGATTGTACTTACTCGAAGTCTTTTGTTTCTTCATTCCTAAAATAAATTATTCAGACTAAAATTCTATGTTCTCCTTGAGATAGAAAACACTGACATTTTAATATAATTTTATAGTTTTCTAGATGATTAT
Organism: Antrozous pallidus; assembly: GCA_027563665.1. Taxonomy (NCBI): domain Eukaryota; kingdom Metazoa; phylum Chordata; class Mammalia; order Chiroptera; family Vespertilionidae; genus Antrozous; species Antrozous pallidus. The sequence goes on along the minus strand of CM050514.1, from coordinate 15,766,103 downwards.
TAACATGTGCACTGCTTGATATCTGAGCAGAATGACAGTTTAAAGTTTAGTCAGCAGGAAGAAACAGTTGTCTTTCCCCTAAACTTTACTACACCGTGTATATAGATTCTTCATTTTTAGTATCCTTCTATTGTACTAACTTATAAAAGACAACCTCAAAATAGGTAATTTATCCAGTTATGTAAAACTTTGACATAAAATCATCAAAAGAGAAGTATTAGATCTATTAGAAAGATGCATTTTAATCAATCATAACTATTGCATTATAATTTTATAAATACAAGGAAGATAAGCGTTACCATTTATTATTATTTTTTTTATTGATTGTTTTTACAGAGAGAAAGGGAGAGGGACAGAAAGTCAGAAACATCGATGATAGACAAACATCGATCAGTTGCCTCGTGCACACCCCCTACTGGGGATGTGCCCACAACCAAGGTACATGCCCTTGACCAGAATTGAACCTGGGACCTTTCAGTCCACAGGCCAACGCTCTATCCACTGAGCCAAACTTATTTCAGCAAGCCTTTCCATTTGATACATTCTGCAATCAGCCTTTAGACTAACTAGGAATAATCTCCATTGTGTCTTTCAATGCTTACTCTGTTTCTCTTTTCTTTTAAGAATTGCTGCCATCACTGATAGCTGACTGATGTACCTGGTTACTGAGAAGATTAAAATCACTACATCACTGCACTGCTCATAACTCATAGTCATAATCATATTTTCCTATCCTTCATCTCAGTCTGGTTTCATGCCATGGGAAAGAGTAACAATATCAGTTTTCTATTTTAGATATCATGGATTTTTGTCTTTATCTCTCTGAAAATTTATTTGTTTCATTGCTCCTAGGAAAAAGACCACAGTATAGAAGCTTAAACAAGGTTTATGTAGCTTCTGTGCTAAATTTTACTAAAGTTATATATAGAATTACATTATGAATCATTAAAATAATGAAATACAACTTTATTCGAAATATGAAAAATCCATACGCATTTAATGAGACTTGACTGAAGCTGTCATATTCTGACTAGAAGAGCAAAGTTTAAATGTCACTAATAATTTAGGTATCGTTTTCTAGTTTTCATACTTGATTAGATTTCTTGATTGTAACATCTCTAAGGTTTCTACTTATTCAAATCAAGATAACCTATTAAAAATCCATCTTTTTTCTTCTAAAAACTTCCACTTTTTTATAAGTATTTATGAGACAAGTTAATTTTAAACTTTATTTTTTCTTACAAGAAATGTTCTCAGCCCTAACTGGTTTGGCTCAGTGGATAGAGTGTCGGTCTGTGGACTGAAGGGTCCTGGGTTTGATTCTGGTCAAGGGCATGTACCTTGCTTGCGGGCACATCCCCAGAAGGAGGTGTGCGGAAGGCAGCTGATTAATGTTTCTGACTCTCTTCTTCTTTCCTCTCTGTAAAAAAATCAATAAAATATATTAAAAAAATAAATGTTCTCAGATGATATTATTGAACCATAATGCTTCATCTTGAAATAAAATGAATCAAAATTCAATGGGACAATAGTAATATGATGACACCTTCATATAAGAATATTTATAGTTTCTTTCCATGGCAGCCCTGTGCATAGATTTTCATCCTTACCCATCAGTGATTAAATCTACCTTAAGGAAAATGCAAACATATTTTTTTCTCCTCAAATTATTCCAGGTTACTTTCCATTTGAAATATTTTTAATTTTTAATTATTGAGTTACAGTATTTACTTTCTTAAAATATTTTTAGGGAGGAAGAGAGAATCATTGATTACCTGCATCCTGCACATTCTCTATTAGGAATCAAACCCACAACCTAGGCATGTTCCCTGATGGGAAATTGTACTGCGACCTCCTAACCCATAGGTCTGCTAGTATACTCAACCACTGAGCCACATTCGGTCGGCACAGTATTTACTTTAAAAAATATAATGTATTCATATGTATATGTATGTATATGTCATCGTTTGGAAGAGAAAGACTGAAGTACTGAAATGTATGTTTTTTGCTTGTTAATTTGGATCATGGTAAATGTAAATGGCAGAAAAGTCTTGAGGAGAGGCCAGTATGTATATGGATGATAAAGAAATATATGTCTGGAACTCATAAAAGTAGTACAAGCTAAAATTTAGAGTTGATAATTATAAGACTATATACAAGCAAAGAAACCGAACAATTGGAAGTGGTTGTACAGTGTGTTCACAGGGGATATGAGAAGCTACAATTGGATAATGGGATTCTGGGAATGAGTAAATAATGGGAGGATAGTCAGGGAATGAAGATTGAATGAGAACACTTGAGAAAGAATGGTCAGAAAAACTGGAGTATAATTTTAATGTCTTGGAATCATGAATAAAAAGAAAAAAGAGAGAATCACAATGCAGAAAAGATGCCTACGGTATAAAATACTTCAGATATTAAAATGTTGATCTAGCTGTTGTGGCTCAGAGTTTAGAGTTCCCACCTGTGCACCAAATGGTCACAGGTTCAATTCCAGGTCTCGGGCATGTACTGGGGAGGAAGCATGATCCCTACCAGAGAGAAAGTGAGTGGTAAGAGGTGTTGTCTGGGAAAAGAAGCATGTGAGGCAAGTGAGTCGAAGTGTTGACATAGTTACCTTGAACAAAACTGAGGCCTAACATCAATGACACAAAAGTGATACATACCAAGAATGATAGATAAAAGAAATTACACACCAGCCTCATTCCTAGATGCTTATCTGACACATCCCCTTGTGCCAAAGCCTCTTCACATACTGGACTTTACAGCTCTTTAAATAAAGTGTAAGGAAAGGGTGTCAGGGGTGCCAGAGTCTACTCACTAGTGGTACCTGGGGTCTGATTGCAGATATAGCTCAGGACCATACTGGTCAGGTAACCTTTAAGCACTCACTCAAAGAGAAAGAAGTGCATGCAGTTGGCTATAGTCTCAACATTTTCATTTGGCATTGAATGATCAGTGTGGGAATGTGAGAGCGTGTGGTTCTTTGACTACAGAAGATAAAATATTTACTCCAATGCAGAGTAGCCATGTATGTCTTAAGAATGTTGCAGCAGGCTAGAATGCTCTCAATGGGAGCTGGGCGATAAGTAAAGACAGAAATTTGTAGCCCAAGAAGCATTACCATGCCATCGCTGGCTTATAATTGGAGGCAGCTACATGAAATGGGATGCAGGTGGCCTCAGATATTGTGGATAAGACCAGTTTTGATGCTTATATTTAAACAGCCAAATTAGTGCTGTTTTAGAAGTTTTTAATGTCCTAGTGTATGTTATTTTTCTTCATACTTTGAAAGCAAAGACTAAATTTTTGGGGGGAAATTGGGTACAAGATAAGCTGTCTTGGATTGTCAATTATGGTCAAAAGAAGAGAGGTAAACTTTAATAAAATGTCCACAACAACCTCAATTTGGTACTTTTTTGAAACATCTTTGGTCATTGTATCCTTAACATTAGTGTTTGTTGTAGGATCTTGCTCTAGACACACTGAGATTTATTTAAGAGTATGCTTTGAAATTGGATTAATTTCTGTATCCTGTTTTAAAGGCCTGGGCATTGCTATTAAGTAACTTTTTTTTGAAAGAAAGTCTGTACTGAGCCTTATTGAGCTTGGATTCTTCTGCTAAACTTTATAATCTATGTAAGCACACAGATTAATTATCTAAATAGGGCCCTAGAAGTATTCAACATTTCTGTACTGATTCCATTATATTAGATATCCTTTGCAACATCAATTTTAACTACTTCAGCTCTTTTTTTAAAGGTGTGATAGATGTTACTGCTGATAATATTTTGAATGTCTACCTTACAATTATGTGGGAAATAATATGTAATATTTTGTGCCTTTTAAGATATTAGTTTTCATCTACCAAGCTGGGCTAGATCTTTTCAAAATGGTGAAAAAGTAAGAAATGACTATTTCTCTATTATGTGTTCAATTCTTTAAAATAACAAAAGAAAACTTAACTAGTGTAACTGAATAACAAACTGGAGAGAATACTCTGGAGAAATGGAAATCTGATAGCTTTATGAGAAAAAAATATATATTTAAAAGGCTAATCTATAATTCGGCTACTAAAAGAATTTGAATATGAAATGTGTCTGAAAAGGGATTTTCCTTGTGTTAAGTAGAATTTTAAGACATCCCTCATGACCTTTACCTCCAGATGTTAGTAGCATGATTACATTATGCTACATGGAAGAAGAGATGTTTTGCAGACATAGGTAAGGTTACTAAGAAGTTGCATAAAATAGATAAATTATTCAGGTAGTGCTAATCTAATTGCATAAGCCCTTTTAAGTCAGTTTTCTCACTGTTTGCAGAAGATGAGACAGGGGAAGTTGAGGCATAAGGATTTATCATGACACAGAAGGTTGAAAATAGAGGGAACATATGGAAAGAAATTTAAGTGACATCTAGAAACCCAAAGTCGCCCCTGGCTCACAGCCAAAAAGGGAACAGGGACTCTAGTCCTACAATGACAAAAATCTGAATTCAGCCAACAACCTGAGTAAGATTGACAGAGAATACTATACCAGAGCCTCCAGATAAGAACTTGGCATCTTGACTCAATATCTTGACTTTAGCCTTGTGAGAAACTAAGCAGAGATACAGCTGAGCTGTCTGTAATTCTCATTTACAGAAACTGTCAGATATAAAAAGGGTGCTGTTTCAAGCCAGTAAGTTTATGTCAATTTGTTACTCAGCAATAAAAAATTAAAACAGTCCTCAAATATCTCTAAAGATAAACATCTTAAGGTTTTCTAATTTGAAACAAGAACAATGAATGCTTATAAGTATACCATAGAAGATCACAAAGATGACCTTAGAATATAATTTGGGTTCTATTTCTATCAGCATTCTTTATTCTAGAGATATTATAAATGCTGAATCCTTCAGCAAGAGCTAAATCTACTATTGACAATTATAAGAATACATAAACTATAATTTATTTGCTCATTGCTGAAATAAAAATTGTATATGTTTTAAATGAACCAGTAAACTAAGCCTCTCATTGATGATTTGTATTTTATTTGCTATTAAAACATAAGGCAAAAAAAGAATATCCACTACTATATATGTTAGACTGTATTATATGCCCCGAATTATTGCTATTCAGACCAGTCTTGCCATAGCTTATTGGTGGGTTCATTAGACTTTTGCACACTAAACTGACTAAATATGAAGCTTACTTTGGCAGATAGAAAGAAGACAGAAGTGAGGGTCAGGTTGTGCAAAAAGCCATAAGAGACGTGGTCAGTTTCCCCTGGTCCTGTGGAGCTTTTACTATGTGCCATGAAAAAGCAGACTCCGGGGAATGTGGCAGCTTCAGTCTGAATTTCATCTTCAGCCAAGGACCCATAATGAAGATATATGGACATGACTTGGACTCAGTCTGAAATCTGGAGTTCAACCTAGTCCAGATGTATTGACCTGAGCCCAGATAAAATTAGCTTATTCTCAACTAATATGCATGTCTCTTAGTATTAAATAAATGCTTGCTCCTGAACAATTTATGTTTGGGGAGTTTTAATCACTTTATTCAGGGTCAAATATATATATTTTAGCTTCAAAATAATCATGGTAAATCATTATGAGAAGAAAGGGCATGGGGGATGAACCAAGGCATCCACAAATTCTTTGTTTCACCTGTTCATCTTGGGTTCTTGAATACTTCAAATGATTAGTAAAACTTAATGTTAGTTAATAGCTCTGATTCATTTGAGTTTGTCTGACAATTCAATATTTGAGGTTATCTAACTCACATAAAATAACTAAATTTAATTACAGTATGGTTAAGATAATGGGAAGTATAATGGCCCTTTAGTATCATTATACTTTTAAATAGTTGCCAAAGTTATTCTTAGTCCTTAATTTCAAGTTTTAAAATCTCATCTTTATATAGGTGAAGATGTATCTAGTTATACATAAATTAGTAAGCCTAATTTTTAGACATTTCTGTTTTGTTAGTCAATATACTACATGTGGAAGAAAGAAACTTTTTTTAAACCTCATCAAGGTGATGAGGCGGATTAACAAGAGAAATTTAACCAAATTTCATTACAGATGTACACATGGGAACCCCACATAACAAAAGGGATCAAAGACAGTAAGGGAAAGTGAAGTCTATAAGACACTCTGATCTAAGGATGAGGTGAGTCCTTTGGGCTTCAGAGGCAAAGAAGGCCAATAAGGTGTTCAGTAATTAATACTTTGCCCTTAAATAGGTTAAAAAAAAAGTTATTCCTAGCGATAAATCTTACTATGGGCAAGCTTCCAATTTAAATTATTTAAGGGACAGGTAAATGTTTCTTGTGAGCTTTCAGGGTCTTGATTATTTTCAGTTCAGGACAGTTCACATGTCAAAGTGGCACATATAGGGAAAGACCTGTTCTGAAACCCTAGACTTGCCTCCTCTGAAACATCCCTAGGAAGTTTCATATTCCAGAAACTTGGTGATAGATTGCTCCATATCTCATTAAACCAGTCTCAGTCTTGAGAGTAGATTAGTTCAGTTAAACTATTGTGCCTCATTTCAGCAGGTAGTGATGAAAGTAGGTTCCCAGAGTTAGGCCTATGTTACAAGCAATCAGGTATTTAATAAGAGACATCTCTATGGAAACAGAAGAGAAATAATGGCTAATAATTGAAGCAGATTATAATCCCAGTATCTGAGTTATGAAGGCAGCCATTCCAGATGATGTCTAGATATTTGCTTCAAAGATAGAGTGGAGGAAGGCACTGCCAATCTGATAGAATCTCCTGGTTTGCAAGTTTGAATGTTTCTGCTAGTTTTTCAGCAACAGGAACGAAAATAGTCTATCTTATGGCAATATCTCTGATGTTTATATCAAGTTCCCCTACATTAACTTTCATGGCCTGCAGTTTTAGTTTGTCAGTGATTCCAAGTCAAATGATAGGAGAAATATTGGTAAGGTTGTGTTGGAGGGTCATAGCCAGATATTGGAAAAAAACTAGAATTCAGTACCCAGTCCAGTTTACAAGTAATAATAATGAAAAAATGTAGAATTTAATATCTACAAACATATATCACTGAAATATATATTTTTTTCTTTCTTAAAGAAGACCCTCATTTTTTATCAAAGATAGTCTAGGATGAATTATTTGTATAAGTGTAGTTTCAATAATTGGGCCTGATTACTTGTATAAATCAAATAAGAATAATATTTTATGTCTCCTCTAAATATTTTTGCTAGAATTTTTATAAGAAATCAATAAATTAAAGTTTAAAAGGCCTCTTAAAACCAGAAAAGCTAGGCTAAGGACTTACCACTATCTTTAGAATAGCTATAGGTTTGGGTGAAGTCCTCTCTTCTCAAGTTCCCCAAAATATCTTGAAGTTCCTATAACCATTGGTCAGGGACCTTCTTCACTTACCTGTTAAGGCTGCTGCAAACCCTGTTAGCAGGTGCCAGGTCAATATTCCCAATTAGCCTCCATAAGTTATCTTAATTCCTTAATGTTGCCTGGTCATATCTTAGTCTATGAGCATATTTCTCAAACATGAGATTCCAGTCAAATCCTTCGAAACATAACCAGTTTCCAATAATTTCCTCTTCCAAGAACAAATTTTTATTGAACTTCTGCAAGTAAAAATATTATTATGAAAATGACACCTTCTAATCACTATAATATATCATGATGATAATGCAAAATTATTTTATTAATGATAAAGAATTAACACATTTATTAATGTATAAGAATTCAAAGAACAAATGCTTTCTTTCTATTTTGAGAATATAGCAATATAAAATATAAAGATTAACTTTATGTAATAAAGCTACCTTGTTCCAAGACAGAGAACTATCTTTGAACATCAGAGATGAGGCTCTGCCTCATTGCCTAAGTAATCAACTTCCCAGTGCTACTATTTAGTCAGTTTCACAGACAATTGCAATATAGGGGAAAGGTGTAGAAATATATGATTATGTCTATTTAAAAATAAATTTTAGAGTACATTGCTTAAGCTAAAATTCTTTAAAATACCTAATGGGAAATAAAGTGGATGAAAGGTTAAGTGGAAAGAATGGTTATTCAACTTTAGCTATAAGGGACAAATTAGACATCTATTTAAAGAAAACTAAAACCCAGTCAAATGAGCCCTAACTATTTGATATTTTAATCTTTCCCTGAAACTTTTCTAAGACTGTAAATAAGTCCAGACCATGCTGCTTTTAAACACAGCACACAAAATCATTTTACTATAATGATTAAGATATCTGGTGCTAAGGGGAAACATTTGCAATACTAATTAAATAGAAATATAAAAGTATTAACCATTCACATAACTTTGAAAATAAAACAAGAATGCATGAATAGAGTTGATAGTTTTTATAATATGTAAAAATGTAATATAAGGCAATGAACCAAGGCAATGAACAATGTTTTTCTGGAGATATTTCAGAGAGACATTTTAAATATACTATGTGTTTGATATTACATTTTTATTAAATTTATAATAATAAAATGCCCTTTTTTAAGTAACAAAATATGAAGGACTTTTGTGATTATTTTAAAATGCTAGTTGCTAAATATTTTCATAAAAGTGAGATAAGGTACAGATTTTGTAGGCGAGCACAGGAGAGTTGGCCAGGCTACCACATTTGTAGACAGTATGGCCAAACATGTAGCTAAGAAATTTACTATGCAACAGCACATAGATCAAACATTGTTGGCTAGCTTACAAGCTGTGGGAGCAGCCATAAAATATTGGGGAGAAAGACAAGATGCCTTAACAGGCAAACAAATGCTTAATTGGGATTGGGAATATAAGCACATATGTGTCACCCCTTAAAATGGAACCATAGTCACCATGGTTGGATTGATGTTAAGAAACATTGTGGAGGCGTTAAAACCGGTTTGGCTCGGTGGATAGAGCACTGGCCTGTGGACCGAAAGGTCCCAGGTTCGATTCAGGTCAAGGGCAAGTACCTTGGTTGTGGGCACATCCCCAGTAGGGGGTGTGCAGGAGGCAGCTGAACGATGTTTCTCTCTCATCGATGTTTCTAACTTTCTATCCTTCTCCCTTCCTCTCTGTAAAAAATCAATAAAATGTATGTGTTTTTTTTTTAAAGAAGCATTGTGAGGGGTATTTCGTGACAATATCACTGAAGAAGTGAATGCCCTATAAATCAAAGACGCTCTACTTGCTATTGAACACGGACAACAGACTAATGCTTGGAATGCAGTAAAGGAGCATTTAAACTGGACAGCCTCCTCTTCATGGTTTCCTAGAATCAATTGGCACCTAATCAGACTAGCTATTGCTATTATTATAATTCTTCTTGTTTTTCTTATAGTCTGTAAAATTGGAACTTGGGTAGTGAACATGCTTCGCAGACCCCGACATTCCAAAGCAGAATGCTTGCTTCCTTCCTGTCTTCTACATCAAAAAAAAAAAAAAAAAAAAAAGGAAATGTAGGAGAGCACAGGAGACTTGGTTGGGAAGTTGTAAGGAGGAAATTCCGACCTAGGGAAGTTGGCTGAAGGTGTCCATCCCTAATTGTTCCTTGACCTTTCTAAATAAGTCTGTGTACATGCAGACCTTCAGATGTTTACTGAAATCTTAATGCTGAATGGAAATATCCTTGCTTAAAGGACACTGCAGACATGTGTCCTCCCAAGATTACTTACCCTCTGATTATATCTAAAAGATAAACTTTATCCCAAAATGCTGGTACAATAAAAGCCTGAAAAGGCAGGCAAATGAGGCTATCTGGTTTCTCTAGCCAGGCAGTCCCTTAGCCCTCAATTTCACAGAAATTGTGTGTGTGTGTGTGTGTGTGTGTGTGTTTCTGTCAGAGTAATCATTCATCTGTCACTCATGGTCTGCTGGTCAGCCTCAGCAGGGTTATTTAAATTATATGACTAAATCTTTAAAATTTTCCAACTGTTAGAGTAAATCTCTGGGAATCATATATGTGCAAATACTTGTGTATATAAACAGATATTCATAGATCCAGTTAGAGAATATTCAAGCATTTTGATCAGTACTTTACTATACAGTATTTTTTGCACAGATATTGAAGTCATAACAAAACATTCTCACATGGGAACAGTTTTTTCTTCCTTGTAATCCAAAATCCAAGTTCGATTGTCATTATTTTATGCATTTACTTATTTAATTTTTGTTAATCCTCACTTAAGAATATTTTTCCCAGTGGGTTTTTTTTTATACAGAGAGTGGAAAAAGGGGAGAGAGAGAGATAAAGAGAGAGAGAGAGAGAGAGAGAGAGAGAGAGAGAGAGAGAGAGAGAGAGAGAGAAAATGAGAGAGAGAGGGGAACCAATGTGAGAGAGACACATTGATTGGTTGCCTCCTGAACCAGGGCCTGGGTGAACCTGTAACCTCAGTATGTGACCTTGATTGGGAAACAAACCTGTGACCCTTCAGTCCCTGGGTAGTCATTCCAACCCCTGAACCACACAGATCATGGTTTGATTCTTTTTTTTTAAATTTAATCTTATTGTTCAAAATTATTAATTACATTGTTCCCCCTTTTCTCCCCTATAGCTCCCCCAGTACCCATCCCCCCTAACCCCACTGTCCTCTCCCATAGTTGCATGATTTTTGTCCAGTCTCTTGCTACACCTCCCACCCCCCTTTTCTCCCCAAGAATTGTCAGTCCATTCCCTCTCTATGCCCATGATTCTGTTACATTCACCAGTTTATCCTGTTCATCAGCATATTAATTCACTTGATTTTTAGATTCATTTGTTGATAGATGTGTATTTGTTGTTCATAATTTTTATTTTTACCTTTTTCTTCTTCCTCTTCTTAAAGAATATCTTTCAGCATTTCATATAATATTGGTTTGGTGGTGATGAACTTCTTTAGCTTTTTCTTATCTGCAAAGCACTTTATCTTACCTTCAATTCTGCATGATAGCTTTGCTGGATAGAGTAATCTTGGTTGTAGATTCTTGCTGTTCATCACTTTGAATATTTCTTCCCACTCCCATCTGGCTTGCATAGTTTCTATAGAGAAATCCACTGACAGTCCTCCCTTATAGGTAACCAATTGTTTCTCTCTTGCTCCTTTCAAAATTCTCTCTTTGTCTTTTGCTCTGGGAATTTTAATTATGATGTGTCTTGGTGTGGTTCTCTTTTGATTCCTTTAGTTTAGGGTTCTGTGCACTTCTTGGACTTTTAAGTCAATTTCTTTTACCAGGTGGGGGAAGTTTTTGGTCACTATTTCTTCAAATAGGTTTTCATTATATTGCTCTCTCTCTTTCTCTGGCACATCTATAATTCAGATGTTGGTATGCTTGAGGTTGTCCCAGAGGCCTGTTAAAATATCTTCAATTTTTTTGATTCTTTTGGCTTCTTGCTTTTCCGGGTGAGTGGATTTTGCCTCTTTGTATTTCAAATCTTTGACTTGGTTCTTGTGGTCCTCTAGATTGCTTTTAGGTCTTTGTATAATACTTTTTATTTCAGTCAGTGTATGCTTAATTTCTAGTTGGTCCTTTTTCATATCCTCGTAAGTCTTGTTCATTTCCTCGAAGTTCTCATTAAGTTTATCGGCCTTTTCTAGGAGCCTCTTGAAAAACCTTATAACTGTGGTTCTGAACTCTATGTCCAGTTGGTTGTTTTTTTCCTCCATTTCTTTCACATCTGATTTTTTTCCCCATGTTTCTGCATTGTGGCTGCTTTCCGGAGTTGGTCGATTAGCTTTGTGTGGTAGATGTCCTTTAAGGGACAGTGGCTCAGCCTCCCCAGTTACCTGAGGTGGATACTCTTGCTGTAGCCCTTTATGGGCTATACAGTCTTGTTGAAGTTAAGCCTCAATTATTGTTGTTACCACTAGGTGGATTTGACCTCCAGGCCAATTGGCTGTGAGGGTCAGCTGTGCTCAGGTTGGATGGGCGGAGTCTCTGGGCTGAGCAGGGAGCATCAGCTCTGCCCAATGTGGCACCTGGGTCTCGGTGAGGGGTGGTGGCTGCAAGCACCTCTGAGAGAAAGTTGCCACTGAGCTCTACCTGCTGCCAGACAATTCAGCCTCTCCCCAAATGAGTCTGCACACCCAAAGTCTCACTCAGGGTTGTAAAACAATGCAGTCTGGTGGTTTCCCATATGAGAGAGCAAGTCACAAGTCCTCTCTGTGTGCTCACACACCTTTGCAGTGCCTGAGTTTCAACATGCTTCCCTACTGTGCGCTTTCACCCCATATGAGTGTGGGTTCCCCAGACCTCGGCCGGAACTAGGAAATCAGGGCAGTAGGATGCCTTTGTCTTTGCAGCCGCCTGCCCTCTCTACTCGCTTGTGAGTGTGCACAGGGCTCCAAACCTCTGACTCCGCACGTACCTTCAACACTGCCCTCTGTCGCTCCTCTGAGTCACAGTGTCCTATCTTTACTTTTATTTGTGGAATTTTCACTCAGCCAGCTTTCTAGTGATTCTGGATGATGTTTGTTCTGTCGTTAAGTTGTAGTTTTGAAATTGCTGTGTGGGGCAGCAAGATAGGTGTTTACCTGTGCTGCCATCTTGGTTCCTCCTTGATTCTTTTTTATTGGATAAAATACGGAGAACTCTGAGAGACAACTTGAAAAGTAAACTAGATTTTTATTTACAAGTTCTATGTAATATCTAGTCACTCTCAGAAGACTTCATGGGCCATAAATAAAGATATGTTCTCAAAACATAAACTATCACCACACTAGCATTTCATTGATGGATCTAGAGCAACTTATAGCCTACTCTTTTATTTTTACTTTGTCTCTGTTAACTTGAATACTCTGTTTAGTTTTTTTATTTAGTCACATAGTTAAGATATCTATAAAAAATAGTCTCTCTTTTTTTTTACTTGAGAATGCAAATTTGTTTTTTTCTATTTCATCTAATCACATTGAACTAATCCTAAATTAATTGCATACCCAATTTTTCTTGCCTTCTAATAAAAGCTCCAAATTTCAGAAAAGATGAGGGGGCATCTCCCACATGTCTCATTATTCATGATCTATTAAGCAGCTTAGGATATAAAGCAGGGATATAAAGTGACATACCTCCTCTTTTCCTTCTCTGACAAATATAGGCAGTCTAGTTTCTAGGGCTTTTAGAAAGTGTCAAAAATCATTTGTTTCATTTACTCACACATTATAGAAATAAGTATGATTAAAAATTTTGACCCAAGGATATAGGGAATTATTGGGGGTGTTTTTTCCTCTCTCTCTCTCTCTCTCTCCCACGCCCAGCATGGAGAGAGACTGGGTTCAGTTTCTGAATGGAGGAGCTGAGGATGAAGAAAAATGAAATATAGAAGAGAAGGACACAGAAGTAGTAAAAAGCTGGGGCTAGTTGGGCATCTGTTCTCCCTCTCTTGGAGAAACAGCCATGGGCTCTGAGCCCAGGAAGCTGGGTTTATTTATATTCCACAATACAAAGGGGGATCTCCAACCTTGGGATCAAAGGAGTTTGGGTGAGCCCAGGCCCTAGTCATTCACCCATTCCTGGGGCAAGCCTACATTTACATATCAAGGCCCTCTCCCTGACACCTGAGGCAAAGTAAGCCAAGCTGATAACATTGGTGAATTTGTTTTTCAAGACCTGGTGTTTCCAGGAGCCTTGAATTCAGCAAGCACAGAGATTTAGAGAATGCTCAAGGTGTCTTGCCTGGGGCCGCCCCCCCCCCCCCCACAGGGAATTATTTTTATTTTAAGGAAGGCTTAACTTTTTTAAGAGGGAGAGTTTGTTAAACATCTATTTAACTCACCTTATTAGCCTACTTTTATCTAACTAGTACTTGGTATTCCCTAAGCATTTATGCTCTAAATCAACAAATTTGCTCAATTATTTTATGTAGAGTATGTTTTACATTCTAATAGGATAAACAAAACAGAAATCTGTTAGAAAATGCCCTGAGATCTTTGCTGTGATGAGATAGACAGACACAGGCAGCTGTAAGTGCTGTGGCAAAATAAGCTAATATTCTTCTGTATAATTAAAAGCGAGTAACCTTTGAGGGTTTTCAACAGTCACATTTAATATTCCATGTTAGGGCAAGTCATAGCTTTGTATGTTTCTGCATTTATCTATTAGGCATAAGATTACATTCAGAAAGCCCTTTCTACTTAAGCAATATTTGTGAGAATTGTAAGAAAAACAGTGTTGTTGTTGTTGTTGTTGTTGTTGTTGTTGTTTTTATGCTAGCAAGTTTCAGGAGATAAAATGTTGTTTCAGTTTTTTTTTTGGCATTAAGTTATTATCAATGTAATATCATATGTTAACTAGTATGTTAAAATATCATTAAATATCATAAAGTGGTAAGATAACAGGAGATCACTGTAATATAGAAAGAGTAAAGGAGGTTTCTGACAGTGTATATACATTGAACCATACCTTCATAGAGAGGCAGGATTTGAAAAGGTGAAATGGATAAAGGACATTAGAGATGATAGCATATTCTAATTTAATTGGGCAAAGAATTTGAAATGTGAATAAAATGGTATGAATTTAAAATTTGTAAATTCCAATTTCATCAAACCAATTTAGATAAACTGTCTTGTATGAAAGTAAGCTCGAGTGGAAAGTGGTCAATTTACAACTCTATATGCTTGCCATTTTTCTTTTTCCTTGTAATGAAAACTCTTTTCTGGTGAGAATTAGTGTGCTGTCATCTAGTCAGAAGTCCTTGTCCTTCAGACAAAGTGATTTATTCATAGAGGAAGAAGTGAATACAAGTATGCCAACCAGCCTCACTCTATGATTTCTGGTGCTGAGAAAGAAATGATGGGATTGCTGGAGAGAAGTATAGTCCTGGAAACATCTATTTGCCTTGCCATCTGGCTTAGCCTTACTTTGCATCTTAACCTTAATATCTGCATCTAACTTTGTTTAAATCGAGACCTATGGATAAAAATAGAGTTAACAATAAGGAAAACAGAGTCCAAAAGTGGAGAAAAAGAGAATCAGAGAATGCACTATAATTTTTAAAAAATTACTAATTTGAGAGAGAGAGGGAAGTTTGGAGGGAAAGAGAGTATGATGGAGAAAGAAAGGGAGGGGAGAGAGAGAGAGAGAGAGAGAGAGAGAGAGAGAGAGAGAGAGAGAGAATTGATTTGTCGTTTCATTTATTTATACTTATTTATGCATTCTTTGGTTGATTCTTGCATGTGCCCTGAACAAGGATGAAACTGCAACCTTGGTGTGTAGGATAAAATTGTAACCAGCTGAACTACCCATCCAGGGTGAATTTACATTTTAGCATTCGAACTTATCCTTGACTGACTTTTCAATATAGGCCAAAAAAAAGTCTCCTTCTTGCTCTTGGTTCTTTAACATGTAATTAAAATAAATAGGCTTTAAGGTTCACATGGTTATAAATATAGACAAACATTTCACTACAGAAGTGAAAAGTTCACTAAACTAATACATCACCCTGTATCCTTTATAATAAAAGCCTAATATGCAAATTGTTGCCTTGACTAGGATTTTGACCAGGAGAATGACTAGGGGCTGGGGCCACCATCAGTGGTTGCAGGCAGCTGTGGGAAGGGAGCTGACATTAGGGACCCTACCGGTGCACATATTTCATGTACTGCAGTTCTAATAACAATATAAAAATTCAGGAAATGCCTTACACTCAGGAAAGTCCTGGCCAAGTGCCATTTATTTTTATCTTTTATAAAAATGACACTGGCAGACTTCCTAGATGACAACTGACAAGTTCAAATTATGAAAATATCACTGTGATGACGACAAGGAACTACTCCAGGACAATAGTTCTCCTTGTTCATGGGGATATGTTACAAGTCTCCCAGTGGATGCCCGAAACCTCAGACCATCTCAAACCCTCTACATGCTATGTTTTTTTCCTATACATATTATAATATAGTTTCCATTCATATCATAATATAATTTAATTTATAAATTAGGCACAGAAGATTAACAAGAGCCAATCATCAAATAAAACAATGGTAACAATATACTCTACTCAAAATTATGTGAATGGATTTGGGGCCATTTTTAGGTAAAATAAAGGTTACACAAGCACATGTTGCCACAACAGTCAGTCTGATAGCCCAGAAGATGTACTAAATGACAAAAGTGTGGACATACTGCAGAGACTCAAGTTCAAGGCTGGACAGAGTGGGACCCGGTGAGATTTCATCTCACTACTCAAACAGTGTGCAATTTAAACCTTAGGGATTATTCATTGCTTGGATTTCCACTTATTATTTTGGACTGGGGCTGATCACAGGTTCCTAAAATTACAGAAAATAAAACTCTGGGTAAAGGTGGACTACTGTTGGAAGCCATCAGCTACAGGCCTAATGTGCAGTCTGTAGAAAAATAGCTGACCAGATTAAAACTGATCTTATAAAGAATATGTAAAACCCTCCTGGTTTGCATTCTCTCAAAATTTGTTTATAAAAATGTTAATGATATATTATTTGTAAGTCATCACTTAAACCTATGCATAGTAATTTTTGCTAAAAATTGGACTTCTTTAATAAGGTGATAAATAATTAATCTCAGAAGTACAAGGAGGTTCAAACATAGCAAGTCAAACAGACCACAGAATTTTCATTCATTCAAGAAGAAATACAAACATGAATATTTTCTTTGAAATAAACCTATCACCAAATAAAACTATTATTTCTTAAAAAATCAAAATATCATTAGCTACTCATGAATTGTGTACTTTAAAAACTCTTCAGAAAAAGGTTAATTCAAATATCTTTTACTAGAACTAAGATTTTAACTATATGGGAGATAAGTTCAATAGTGGATTTATAGTATTTGAAGATATATATGAACAGTAAACATGATTTTGAGTAGTAACTAGTATTTACATAGGTTACTGAGTATCTTTATACACTTAAAAATGAGTAAAATGAATAAAAAAAACTACCAAAAACAAAAGAACCAAATTAGTCAGAATATAAATGGCATTATTAAACTTGACACCTGCATAGTGATTACAGTTTCAGGGTCTCAAGTTCATTCAAGTTTTTATTACTAGTAAAAATTAGGTGGAAGTTGTAAAATATAAAATTAAAATATTGACTGGTACACATGCTAATTATAAAATTAATACACAAAGGTTCTATTTGTCAAAGTAAAAGTGTATCCTCAATATTTTTATTATTACTTTTGCATTGCATTGTAATATATAAAGCAAATCTCAAAAGGCAGCATGGATTTGCAATGATGCCTGTTTCCAAGAAAAATAGTATTGGAACAGATAAATAAAAACATGAAGCAATACTGAATATGTATTAAAAAATAAAATATCACTAAACTTGAGGTATTATTGCAATAAATTAATTTGGTCATTTATTTTAAGCTGTATCATAATTTGTGTCTTAGTATATATATATAAATATGTATTGACAAATTTACATGTGTTTATGTGTTAGAGTGAAAAAATTATAGTTCTCTGAATGATTATAAATATTCAAATTTGTAATTGGTAATTTATAGTATGTATAATTGAATATTTGAGTATTAATTTATGTGCTAAATCAGTTCAATTGTAAAATTTTGTAAGGCTGTTTCAAAAGATTTTTTATGAAAACTTACATTCATCCATCAAAGTAACAGAAAAACAACAACTAATTTTACCTTTTATTTTACATAACGATGTACCATTCAATTGTTCAATTTTTAGGGTAAGAACCTATAACTATGTTCAAAAGTCCCATATAAGATTATGCAAAATTCAAAGTGGTGAGAGAAGTATTGCTTTAGTCCTCAAGAGTTAAATTGCATGTAATATTTGACCTGTCTCTACTTAGGTACTAACTGGTGAATTATCAGGCAATAATAGGTCAGTCAAAAATTGTCTGCTATTCAGAGAGCAGAAAGCATGAAGTATTAGATAAATTCAGTTTATGTAGAGGATGAACCAAGATGTCAGTCTAAATATAGAGCCTATAGTTACTGAATTATAGCCCTAGTCTGTCTTCAGTTAGCAATTTAACAGAATAATTGGATAGATTTAGAACTATTAAAGTATAACCTTAAAGAAATAATTTTAATATTTGATTATATAGGAAGACACATTTATTAGTCATAAAAGTGGCAAGATCTATTATTGAATTATCAGAGAGAATAACAGTGAATTATGGAAAATCATAATAAAGGTGGTCTGAAATTCTCAATGGAAATATGCACTTACATACTAAAAGTTACAAAATGGAAGAATGGAAAAGTTGAAATACATTTAGTCTAATTATTTAATAGCTTATGTTGCTGTACTTACTTATTTAATTATGAAAAAATTCAGCAATCAGAAATTGCAACCAAGAACCCTTATGTAATCCTACAGAATAAAATCATAATATGCAAATGGACCACATGGCAGAATGACCAGTTGGTGGGAGCGGGGCTGGCAAGCAGACTGGACCAGGCCAGCCAAGGCACACTGCTAGTGGGCAGAGGGAGGGGATGGCGATGGGGGAGGGAACAGGGCCACACTGTCCAGAGCTGTCCCCTGATAGGCTGCTCAGTGGCCTCCCGCAGAGGGAGGCTGGTGGTGGCAGCAGAGGCAGGTGATGATGGCAGTACTATCCATGATTGGCCCGCCCTGTTGCCTAATGCAAAGGGAGGTGAAACTGCAGGTTAGGCCTGCTCCCATCTGTAGCACATCCCTTGAGGGTTCCTGGACTGTGAGAGGGTGCAGGCATGGCTGAGGGCCACCCTCCCTCCATGAGTGCACACATTTTTGTGTACCGGGCCTCTAGTTTGATATAAAAATTTAAGTTTCTATTTTATAAATTATTTTATATTCTTAACAGTTTTAAGATTATAGATGTTCTAGTTTTAATATATTTATAATTATGTGCTTAATTCTTTAAATGTCTAACCTCTCTCAGTATTAACTTTGCTTCTTAATTCAGTGAATTTAATTTAGGTCCATAGTTTGTACTACAATTTTTTTCTGTCATCCTTCTATCAAAAGATCAGATAAATACAATGATGAAAGAACTGAAGGGACCAACATATTTTTGTACTGGTCTCTAAAACAAGATATTGGAAGTTTTTTTTTTTACTGTCTGTAAAATGGCATAGTTTAAAACATAAATCTAGCAATTAAATAATACCCATTGTATTGTTTCTTAAAAGAACATAATGAATATAAAATTTTAGAGATCTGGGTTCTTTGTCGTTGTTGTTTTGAATGAATTTCAAACATGTCAATATGGCAAAACATATAGAATGAAAGCTTATTTCCATGGATGAAACAATACTTGGAAATGGTAAAATAGAAGAAAATTCCTTTTGCTTCATTTAAAAGGAGGGGCTCTGTTACATCGGATTGCCCCTTGAAGTTCAGCATTAAGATATGCACTCTAGCCAGACCGGTTTGGCTCAGTGGATAGAGCGTTGGACTGTGGACTGAAGGGTCCCCGGTTCGATTCCGGCAAGGGCATGTACCGTGGCTGCGGGCACAACCCCAGTAGGGGGCGTGCAAGAGGCAGCTGATCGATGTCTCTCATCGATGTTTCTGACTTTCTATCCTTCTCCCTTCTGCTCTGTAAAAAATCAATAAAATATATTAAAAAAAAAAAAAGATATGCACTCTATGCCCTTTGCTTAATCTCATTGCCTGTCAACTTTGCTTGTTCTGGATCAGCAATAAAACTCTCAGAATCTGAGTTCCCAGAAGGCCTTATTTCATATAATGAAAGCTCTCTGATTTATATAATTGCAGAGATTGCCTACTTAAGGTCAGTTATTATGTTATGTGTCACACCTCTTAAAATTAAATATAGCCATCTTTATCTTTCAGTTTTACTGGAAGAGCCAATGTGTCATGCTATCCACGCAGCACATAGATAGCTCTTTAAAATGAATTGAATTTGGGGAGCACAGAAGCTCTCCCACTGTAGAGACAGATGATTCTCACAGCCAATTGGCCTGGAGGCCAACCCTTCCCAGTGATACCAACAACAATCTAGGCTTAACTACAACAAGACTGTGCAGCCCATAAAGTGGTGCACCAATGGTAGCCACCTCAGGTAACTGGGGAGGCTGAGCCACTGTTCCCTAGAGGACACGTGCCACACAAAGCTATGCCACCAACTCAGGGAAGCAGCCAAAATGCAGAGATAAGGAAACAAATAGCATTTGAAAGAAATGGAGGGAAAAAAATGACTGGATATAGATTTTAAAACCACAGTATAAAATTTTTCAGGAGGTTGCTAGAAAAGGCCTATAAATTTAATGAGACCCTTGAGGATATGAGTAAGACCCTTGAGGATATGAAAAAAGACCAACTAGAAATTAAGCATACACTGACTGAAATAAAAAATATTATACAGAGACCTAAAGCAGGCTAGAGGACTGCAAGAATCAAGTGAAGGATTTGAAACACAAAGAAGCAAAATCTACTCAGCTGGAAAAGCAAGAAGCCAAAAGAATCCAAAACATTGAAGATAGTGTAAGGAGTATTTGGGACAACCTCAAGGATACCAACATCTGAATTATGGGGGTGCCAGAGAAAGAGAGAGAGGAAGATACTGAAAACCTATTTGAAGAAATAGTGACCGAAAACTTGCCCCACCTGGTGAAAGAAATAGACTTAAAAATCCAAGTAGCGCACAGAACCCCAAACAAAAGGAACCCAAAGAGGAACACACCAAGACACATCACAATTAAGATGCCAAGAGCAAAAGATAAAGAGAAAATATTAAAAGCAGCAAGAGAAAAACAGTTACCTATAAGGGAGCACCCATATGATTGTCAGTTGATTTCTCAACAAAAACTATGCAGGCCAGACGGGAATGGCAAGAAATATTCAAAGTGATGAATAACAAGAACCTACAACCAAGATTACTCCACCCAACAAAGCTAACATTCAGAATTGAAGGTCAGATAAAGTGTTTCGCAGATAAGAAAAAGCTAAAGGAGTTCATTACCATCAAACTAGTATTATATGAAATGCTGAAAGTTATTCCTTAAGAAGAGGAAGAAGAAGAAAAAGGTAAAGATAAGAATTGTGAACAACAAATACACATCTATCAACAGGTGAATCTAAAAATCAGGTGAGTTAAAAACCTGATAAACAAAATAAACTGGTGAATATAATAGAATCAGGATCATAGAAGGGGAATGGACTGACAATTCTTGGGGGAAAAGGAGTGTGGGGAGTGCAGGAAGAGACTAGACAAAAATTGTACACCTATGGATGAGGACAATGGGGGAGAGGTAAGGGCAGAGGGTGGAATGGGTACCTTGTGGAGAGGAGCTATGGGGGGGGGGGGAGAGGAACATTGTAATAATATGAAAAATAAAGATTTATTAAATTTAAAAGTGAATTGGATTTGGGATACTTAGGTTATATTCCCAGAAATGGGATCTCTGGGTCAAAAGAGAGTTCCATTTTTAATTTTTTGAGGAAACTTCATCCTGTTTTCTATAGTAGCTTCCACAGTCTGCACTCCCACCAGCAGTGTACTATGGTTCCCTTTTCTCCACATCCTTGCCAGTACTTGTCTGTTGATTTATTGATGGTAGCCATCCGGGCATGTATGAGGTAATATTTCATTATGGTTTTAATTTGCATCTCTCTGATGATTACTAATACTGATCATTTTTTCATATATCACTGTATGTCCTCTTTGGAGAATTGTCTATTTAGGTCCTATTAAATTGGATTGCTTGTCTTTCTGGTGTTTAGTTGAAACACCAATTAGAAAGGATATATGGACCCCTATGTTCATAGCAGTATTATCTATAATGGCCAAGGTCTGGAAATAGCCCAAGTATCCATCAGTGAATAAGTGGATAAAAAAGCTGTGGTAGCTGAAACTGGTTTGGCTCAGTGGATAGAGCATCAGTCTGCAGACTGAAAGGTCCCAGGTTCGATTTTGGTCAAGGGCATGTACCTTGGTTGTGGGCACATCCCCAGTAGGGGGTGTGCAAGAGGCAGCTGATTGATGTTTCTCTCTCATTGATGTTTCTAACTCTCTATCCCTCTTCCTTCCTCTCTGTAAAAAAATCAATAAAATATATTTTTTAAAAAGCTGTGGTACAGTTACACAATGAAATATTATGCAGCCACAGAAAAAGAAGGAAATCTTACTCTTTGCAATAGCAGGGATGAACCTTGAGATTATAATCATAAGCCAAATAAGCCAGTCAGAGAAAGACAAATACCATATAGACTCACTTTTATGTGGATTCTAATGAGAAAAATAAATGGACAAACAAAATAGAACCAGAGGCATGGATACATGGGACAGACTAACAGCTGACAGAGGGGAGGGGTAGGAGGTAGCAGATGAAAGAAGGTGAAGTGTGTGGTGATGGTTAGAGTGAAGAAGTGGCAGGGGCTAGGTGGAGGTGGTGAGCAGAGGGTGGGAGGGTCATCTGTAATAGTGTCAACAATAAAAATAAAGTTTAAAAATTACATTTATTTGCCTTACACTTTGATAATTAAATTAAACACAACCTTAATTAAATTTATTCTTTATGAGAAAAGGCAGTGATGCCTCACTATCACAGGAAGGAAATACAGTTCTAATTGCACCCACCATTTCAGAGATGACCCTTTACTTTTACCTATTGGTGATAAATAGGTCATTATTCTCACAACTGCTTTACAAGTTATCTAGTTATCTTTTATTAAATTTCTGTGTTACTTTCTCATATAAACACTACTTTCACATTTCTAATTACAAAACTTTTCTGAGTCCTTATTTGCTGGAGACTTTTTAGCATTTCTGAAATAATTTTAATGTAATTAACTAAAGTTTTATAATAGATTTCATTTCCTAACCCAAAATTAATTTTTCCAATAAATTAAAATAATTGAATAATACATATTAAATTCCTTTTGTGATTACAGGCTTTGGGAATAAAAATTTAAACCTTATCTCCATTTCTTATAAATATATGCTCACATGTTTCTCATTTAATATCATTTTTATCTATAATTGGGAATAATAAGGTACATGTATAAATTAGTCAAAGCCTGGGATATTGTAATCAGTCAGAATAGTAGTTACTATTTCAATTAATCATATTTTAATTACACAATAGTTTCTGTAAAAACTGCTTAAGATTTATTTGGAAGTCCAGTATCTTTATTTATTTTGTTTTAATTTTGCCCTAATCTATATTTGGTGTGTATTTCCAATGATAATTTCTACTTCAGCTCACTAAAGTATAAGAGTTAAAAGGTATCAAAGTGTAAGAAAGAATTTATAATCATATAATTCAATAGTTACTATATGTCTTAAAAATCATCTCATCCAGCATCTCATCTATTAGACAGAGACTAGTTACAGAAATCCCCCACTAGTGATTAGGAGACTAATGATTAGAACTAAATGATAATGCTGACATTAAAACAATCAATCCAGAATGCCAAATTATTCCAAAATATATACAACTCTTAAACTTTTATTTATTTCCTTATATTGATATATTAAAAAAAAAGCCTAAGCATCCAAAGAACCAACCAATCAAATGACCAGCCACTAGAATGCACACTTACCACCAGGAGGCAGACACTTAATGCAGGAGCTGCCCCCTGGTGGTCACTGTGCTCCCACAGCCAACCTCCCGTGAACCCTCCCCCCCCCCCCCTGGCCGGCCAACCTCCCACGGCCTCTATAGGCCTGGATCACTGGCCAGGCTAGGAATCCCACTTGCGCATGAATTCATGCACCGAGCCTCTAGTTTTTAATGAATAGTTGTAAATTATTTTAAATATTTTATCCAGTTAAGTAATATATACATATATTCTTTATCACGTTTTTAAATCTTTTCTTTTTTATTTTTAGTTATTTATTTTAAGTTATATTTTATTGATTTCAGAGAGGAAGGAAGAGGGAGAGAGAGAGATAGAAACCCTGATGATGAGAGAAAATCACTGATCAGCTGCCTCCTGCATGCCCCCGCCCCCAACCCCACTGAGGATCAAGCCTGCAGCCCAGGTATGTGCCCTGGACCACATTAAAACCTGGGATCTTTCAGTCCATAGGCTGATGCTCTATTCACTGAGTCAAACCAGCTAGGGCTTTAAATCCCCCTTTTATTTTTCACTCCCTACTGATTACATGTTACAAGAAACTAGATAACTATTTGCCTAAATTAGTATTATTGTATGCATATTTGTTGAATCTATTATGCGAATTCAGAATATAATTGATGTAATATTGTGTTGATTATTAATTACTGAATAACACATTATCCCTAGCTTTTTGTTGCTTATAGAGACATTTATCATCTCACTTTTTGTGAACCAGGGGATGAGTGCTGCATAGCTGGGTCTTCTGGATGTGGTCACGCACAAGGCTGTCTGTCTTCCTGGTGCTGCTGACAGAAGTCTTTTCAAGGCTCCACTGGGGATAAACCCTTCCCATCTCACCCATATGGCTGTCAGCGGGATTCCGTTCTTTGCGAGACATTGACCAAAATTCTCCCTTGGCTTCTTGCTCTGTGGGCATCTGCAGCCATGTTGTGAGGCTCATAACATGGCTGCTGGTTTCCAAAGAGTTGAGCCAGGGAAAGGGCAAGAGAGAGCAAGCTGGAAGTCAGTTTTTGGAAGTAACATCCACATAACTTATGCCATTTTATGTTTATTAGAAGCTAGAAACGAGCTGTTGCTTACATTCAAATGGGGAATTTTTATACAAGGTTATGGCCCATCAGGGAGGTGGGAACCATTGGGAGCCATTTTATTTTATTTTTCAAGTTTAATCCTCACCTGAGGTTATTTTTTCCATTGGGTTTTAGAGAGAGTGGAAGAGAGAGGGAAAGAGATAGAGGAATATGATGTGAGAAACACATCGATTGGTTGCTTCCTGCAGGAGCTCTAACCAAAGTCCAGGCAGGGGAGGAGCCTGCAACTGAGGTACATACCCTTGACCAGAATTGAACCCCGAACCCTTTGGTCTTCAGGCTGATGCTCTATCCACCGAGCCAAACCGAACTAAGGTCCACTGAGAGCCATTTCAGAAGCTGTCTACCACAGAAATTATTGAGGAAATGGCTTTAGCAAAGTCTAACCTCACCATATAATTTTCCTGAGTTCCAGTGGCTCTATTGGAGAAAAAAAAAGAAGACCTAGACATTTTTTTTAAGTACTTCAGTTTTCCCTTGATACACTAAAAAAATTATGTTCCATGCTATTCACTAGAAAAATGTTTTTCCTTTGATTGAGACAACTGAAGTATATATAGAGGTCAAGTTGATATTTAAGTTGTAAAAAGCATGAAGGTTTACATTCTAGTATCAATTCTAAAATTGAAAATCTCTTTATATGTAACATTATTCTTTGTTATTTATTCGTGCCTATTTATTTTAAATTTTAAAACTCATCTCATCACTTTACAATTTGCTTTTTTTTGTGACAAACATATTAGCACCATAATATTTAAAAAATGTATTTTTCTCTCAGAAGCACAGAGCAAACCTTTAACACACAAAAATCTATAAAATAGCCCAGAAGTGTACTAAATTAAACTAAACCTTAACTACACATTATAACATAGGCCAAATGAACTTCCAACTCATTGATAGAATATCAGAAATGCATGAAAAATCTAGGAGAAGGAAATGGACTTATTAATGTAGAAGCCCAAAATGTGGAATGAGGAATGATGTATAATTCAAAATACTCCTAAAACCAGCAAAAATGTATAAATGAAAATTACAATAAACTATAATCTCAATATCTAAGTAGAATACTTCGCTTTAAAACAAAAATGAGCACTTCTCTTCACAAATTTTTGTAGTGATTAGCAGAGAAGTGATTAGAACTAAATTATAATGGTGACATTAAAACCATTAACTCATGAATTTGAATTTTTGTTGGAAGGAAAAGTGCAAGCACTTTAAAACCAGGTGACTTTCATTTTATATTTGTTTTGGATTTCATATTCATTTTATATCTTGGTCAGTGTAATGTCTTGACTGCATTATTGGAATAGTAATTATAAAATTCTTTCACAATAAAATGAAACAGTGTAATTAAATCACTGTCATAACACTGGCCTCCGCAAATGAAGCAAAAGTAGGATATGGTATTTGAGGAACTACACTTTTTCATTTGTATGCAGTTTTATTCTATTATTTTAACTTATAGTCAGGTAAGTAGTCCAGCATCAGAAAAATATTAGAAGTGCAAATAAACAAAAAAAATTTTTTTTCCAAATTTAAAGTATGTAAAAAATAACAAACACAATTAAGATCTTGTTGCCTATCCTCCCATACTTCATTCAGTACAAATATAAACTTATTGCTAAAATGTACAGCTTTATGATCTTCTATTTTTAATATACACTGAGTGGCCAGATTATTAGGCCCACCTGACACATGTAGGCAAATTAGCTCTAATTTTGTGTTGAAGTTGCTAGATGGCCAGACCATTATAAACAGGGAAGCAGGTTTTTTTGTTTGTTTGTTTTACCACAACGGTAGAAGTGATTTTTTTCCTGAAGATATGGGTAAACAACACTATTTAACAGTCTTTGAACGTGGAATGATTGTTGGTGCTCGGGGCGGTGGATCCAGTATCAGCAAAACAGCTGAATTCATTAAAGTAATTAAACATTCAAGAGCAGCTGTTGTTAAAGTGTTTAAAGACTGGACAGTCAGCCGAAAATCTAGGTCTGAATGTGCAAATTGTGGCCGTCAGCGACTAGTCAATGTGTAGGCAGAATGGAGAGTGGCAAGACTAGTACAACAGAAGGGAACAGTGCATCAAATTACTGCAGATCTTAATCAGGATCCTCTCAAATGATCTCTGAATGCACTGTTCGCTGTGCACTGACTACATCATATGGGATATAGAAGCCGAACACCTTTGCTGTCTCCAGTTACCAAGATAAAACGTTTCCAATTCACGCAGAAATACAAGGATTGGAGTCGAGCATTTGAAAAAAGGCATGTGGTCCCACAAATCACATTTCCAGTTGCATCATGCAGATGGCAGAGTGAGAAATTCACAGAAATAACATGAAAGCATGCACCCCACATACATGAATACAACCCTTCAAGCTGGTGGGGCCAGTTGTTAGGGTTTGGGGCATGTTTTCCTGGCATGATTTGGGCCCTTCAATTTGTGTGGAACAATGTCTGAATAGCACAACATACTTAAGTATTATTGCTGATCAAGTTCATCCTATCATGTTGATGGCATATCCCAATGGAGATGGCTTCTTCCAACAAGACAATGCACCATGCCACGGTGCTCATATTGTGCAATCCCCCCCCCCCCTCCAACTCTAGCCCCAAATTCATAAGTTGAAATCCTAACTCACAAATATGATAGTATGAGGAGGTGGGATAGTAGGAGGAGACGGGCTTTTGGGATATGCTTGGGGCATGAGGGCTGAGCCCACAAGAAAGGGATTAGTGCCCTTATGAAAGAGGCCTGGGAGAGCTTCCTTCCCACTTCCAACATGTGAGGACATAATAAGTCTGAGACCTAGAAGAAGGCCCACACTTGACCATGCCGGTTCCCTTGTCTCAGACTGAAAGCCTCCAGAACATTGAACAATATAGTTTTGTTGTTTGTAAACTCCCCAGTTGGTCACATTTTTTTATAGCAACCCTAATGGACTAAGACACTTAGAATCTATATTTATGAGTTGAGGTTTTATTGTGAAGTCAAAGAGAAACAATCAAAGATGCTAAACAAGAAAAAAACAGGATTGATTTTTAGGAGGCTTTCTCTAGCTGCATAGAGAAGCATATATTGGAGAGTAGTGGGGCGGCATACCAATTAAGATATGGTAGTAATTTGAGATGGAAGTCGTTTTTGAAAACTCGAATGCCATTGTGGGTCAAAAAGGGTAATTAAATCCAAGACCTCTGCTCATTAAAGGAGGGAAAAGGCTCAAGTTCATTTTCCAGATTTTACCACCAGTTACAATTAGGTTTCTGGGAGTATTCTTCACTAAGAATAGGAATTCGTGATGAACAATGATCTAAGCAGGTAAGACAAATTTTCATAGGAAATTCATACCTATTTTTTCCCCCCAAACAGAAGAAATTCATGTAAATTCTTTAAGGGAACACTCAAGGAAATCTTGGTTAGTATCATTATTTAGAGATAAATTATAGATAAAATTTTATTGACCTGAGATATTATTAAATAGTGAAATAAAAATATTACAAACCTGTGTTTATAGCATAATACATAGAACAAGAGTAGAAAAATATACAAGTATTAACACCATTTATAAATAGGTGGTATGCTTTATTCTTTTCACTTTTATCTACCCTCAAATTTTGAGAGTAATACTATCTAGTTAGGAATATGGAAAAGTAAAATGTTTTAAAAAAATCTGAGGTTTTGCAAATTCATTGCTATATTATTTTGTTTTCTTCCTCTTTAGAATTTGAGAGTTTGATTCCAGTGGGGCTTTTTTGTTTATGTGTCTTTGGCATGTCTGGAACGTCTAGAAATTTTTATTAAAAGTTTTTCAATTTTATTTTATTTTTTTAAATCAGTGATTGGTTGATATCCTCTTCCTTCAGAATGTTTCAGTTTTTCTCTGGCTATAATTTAGAATTTACAAAAACACCTTGACCTCATTTGTATTACTTTCTTTGTGGCTTCGTCTTTGTTGATTTTACTCCTATTGCACAGCCTTCACTAGGAGAGCTTAGACCTTGCCAGCTCTCCAAGTAATACATAACTCCTTTGCTATGAGATGCCCCATGACTTTCATCTCTGCTCCTCAGTACAAGACGATTATAGTCTCCACTAAGGACTTTTGCATATTGTTTTCTGCCCCCACATATACATGTAGAGCTTAGAAGTTGCCAGGTAACTCCTGGAGGACTGTATGCAGTCAGATTTTTTGGCTGAACAAGGTTTTTATTTCTTTAAGAGCCAGTTGCCTGGTGAACCTTTAACTTCAACCTAACTACAAAACCAGACGGCACGACTGAAAGCCCACAGCAATGTCTTTCTTTCTCCTACAGCCCCATTTTCCCTGCTAACATTTGAAATATCCTTTAGAGAAAAATGTACCATTCTCTGTTCACTTCGCTTTGCTGTAGAATGTTTTTTGTTTTCTCATTCATGAAGGGTATTTTGTTTATTTTCCAGCTTCACTGTTCTTTTCAGCAGAAAGTTTGTTTTGATAAAAACTATTCAGTCACAACTCAGTGTGTAATTCTATTTGTAAGCATTTTTAAACATGGTTTTACCATTGTAAATAAGACCTTACATATACATATAAAATAATTGTGTACGTCAAAATTATTTTGTTTGATGATTTAAGTTAAAACTGTCATTTTAAACTGATACAATAGTCAGTATCAATAATGTATATTATCATTTAATGCTGCTTGCTTTGCAAATACTTTTTACTTGATGTAAAATAAAACACATGTCTTCAAATACCAAAACAAATAGTAATAATCTACCAGGTATCCTACCTAATAAAAGAGTAATTTGCAGATTGACCATCACTCCAGCACACAAGAGGGCTGCCCCCATGTGGTCAAAGATCCTGCCCTCATGTGGACACAAGATGGCCACCATAAGATGGCCAGCAGAGGAGGGCCGTTGGGAGGTTCCAGGCCCTGCAAGGGAGGGTAGTTGTGGGTGATCAGGCTAGCAGGGGAGGAAAGTTGGGAGGGACCAGGCCTGCAGGGGAGGGCAGTTAGGGGTGATCAGGCCAGCAAAGGAGGGAAGTTGGGGGCAAAAAGCTGGCAGGGGAGCAGTTAGACATCAATTAGGCTGGCAGGATAGTGGTTAGCAGGTGATTAGGCTGGCAGGCAGAAGGAGTTAGGGGCAATCAGGGAGGCAGGCAGGTGAACAGTTTGGAGCCAGCAGTCCTGGATTGTGAGAAGAATGTCCAACAGCCCATTTAGGCCAGGATCTGGCCTAAATGGGCAGTTGGACATCCCTCTAGGGGTCCCAGATTGGAGAGGGTGCAGGCTGGGCTAAGGGACATCCCCCACTCCCGTGCACAAATTTCACGCACCAGGCCTCTAGTATATATATAGAAGCCTAAGTGACTGTTATTATAGGCAACCTGTTCACTATGATGTGCACTGACCACCAGGAGGCAGACACTCAATGCAGGAGCTGTCCCTTGGTGGTCAGTGCACTCCTACAGCCAACCTCCCATGACTGGCCTGCCTCTCATGATCCCTCCCCTTCCCCCCTGGCAGGCAGCCCTGATTGGCCCCAATCAGAACTGGGTGAGATGTCTCAAATTGGCCCCTCCCGTGCACAAATTTGTACACCAGACCTCTAGTAACAATATAATGAGTCATATATTTATTTGGGAGTAATATTCAATAATTTAAGAGTACTTTCAAGTTTGAGTTTAAGAGTGAATCTTTTTTTAAAATATATTTTTATTGATTACAGAGAGGAAAGGAGATGCAGAGAGAGACAGAAACATCAATGATGAGAGAGAATCACTGATCAATTGCCTCCTGCATGCACCCTACTAGGGATTGAGCCAGTGAAAGAGTGAATCTTTTATTTTAGTTAGCACAATCTAAAAATATAGTCTTCTAAATTATATAATTAACAGCTTGAACATACAAGAAAAAACTCTCCAACAAAAGAAATTTAATACTTTTTAGTATCATGTACTTGAAGATATTAGAGGGGGAAAGACCACCTTTTCTTTTAGCAAGATTTTCAAAAAAGTTTCATGAAGATTTATAGAAAATTAAGAGCAGTAACACTGGACCACAGAGTGTCCTCTTAAACATTTACAAGATTTTATTGCTGGAGATTGTATGTTTAAGTACAGTAATAAAAATGTAAATTACTGCATTTCTTGGCAGAATCTATAAATGTTAAATAAGAGACTAGGGCTTGGTTTAATCATGTAGAATTAAAATCTGGCTATCCATGC
Organism: Antrozous pallidus; assembly: GCA_027563665.1. Taxonomy (NCBI): domain Eukaryota; kingdom Metazoa; phylum Chordata; class Mammalia; order Chiroptera; family Vespertilionidae; genus Antrozous; species Antrozous pallidus. The sequence continues at coordinate 15,735,296 of CM050514.1, read as the reverse complement.
CTAGATATGTCTTTCCATTTTGAGCTTCATCAAGATATATAAGGCTATTTGTCAAGTGCTACAGAATTAAAAAATAGTCCTTTCATTTTAAAATTTACATGAATAATTGCGAGTTTTTATGTTGTAAGTATCATGAAGAATTTCTCTCATTTGAACCATAGAGCTTTAAGACAACTTTATTTATGAAATAACATTGATAAATTGTTTTTCTGAAAAGCAAACCTGCATTTATTTTTACTATCATTTTCTTATAATTTAGCTATAATTCAAAGACTTTTTCCAAATTGAAGGTAGTAATTTTAAATTTTAGCTTTTTCCAAATGATCCAATTTGCTGCTCATTTTGATAAAAGTATCTAATGATTAGCTAACTACTGTCTGGTACTGAGCCAATTAGTATCTCTTTTTTTTTCTTCTTTACCTGTTTTTCCTTCCTATCTTCCTACCACACATACACATCATTATTTCAATTCTCATTTCTATTTTCGAATGTATTTGTGTCACTGAAATAAAGACCTGTAAGAAACATGTAAACCAAAAATCTTTTCGCCAAGTTGACAATAGCACGAAAACACTCGGTTTCAGCCACACTGATTTAGTATGACATGGTGTTTTCGCATGAAAAGGCATTTAAAAAGAGCCCCGCTGGGGTGGCTCAGTCGTTGAGCACGGGCCCATGAACAGGAGATCACTGTTGAAATCCCAGTCAGGGCACATGCCTGAGTTGTGGGCTCAGTCCCCAGTGAAGACGTGCCGGAGGCAGCCAATCAATGATTCATTCTCATCATAGATGTTTCTATCTGTCTCTCCCTCTCCCTTCCTCCCAGAAATTAATAAAAACATGTATGTAATAAGACATTTAAAATGAAATACTGTTTTAGGAGAGGCTGTGATTTTCAAAGAAAATGAACCCCCAGTTGGTTTGGCTCAGTGTTCAGAGCATTGGCCTGCTGACTGACTGAAGGTTCCTGGGTTCCATTTCCGGTCAAGGGCACGTAACCTTGATTGCAGTTTCCTCCCCAGCCCAGGCCCTGGATGGTTGGCATGCAGACAGCAACCATTCAATGTGTTTCTCACACATCCATATTTCTCTCTGTCTTGCCCTCTCTCTAAAATTCAATGGGAAATATTCTCAGGTGAGGATTAAAAAAGAAAAAAAGAAAAGAAAATGAAATGTGTTATACAAAATATAAAGGTAAAAATTATTGGATATAAAAAGATGATACATTATGTCCTCTTTTGGTTCTCTATTGACCCCTTCTAGGTGCCCTGTCCCCTACTCAAGGCCTTCACCACACTATTGTCTGTGCCCATGGGTTATACATGTGTCTTTTAATTGACTTGAATGTTTTGAAGAATATACTAAAATTATTAATAGTGAAAAATTATTCAAATTTTATGACCTATAGTTTACTAATTAAAAACTTCTTCCTCTCTGAAAAAATAGTTTTGCCTTTATTTATATATTCTTTTCACATCCCTGATCTACATATGTGCCTCTTCTTCACATTTCCTTTTGATCTCGGCCCCCTGTTGAGTTAATAAAATCTTTCATTTAGTTTCAATTTTATATGAGCATGAAAGTCATTTTGGAAAAAAATATTTTAACACTATTGATAGTACTCTAAGTACCGAAAAGCTTCTCTCAAAAATAAAAATAGAGATGAACACTTAGAATAGATCCTTTAGAACAGAGCCGAGAACAGGGATGGATCAAGGTGTGCCTACATTTTGGGCTAAGTGCTCTTCAGAAAAATAACCAAAGCAGGATAAAGAAGGAAAAGAGAAGAGCAAAGATGGTTTGATCCACGAACATGTTTTTAATCTTTATGTAAGTTTCCAACTTAGATGAATATAGGATTAGCAAAATCCTTTGACCAAGAAAAATTGTCTTTACCTGACAAATTACCCATCATCATGTTCCTGGGCTAAAAAAACTGAAAGGAGGCTAGTCGCTAGAGAGAGGAAGCTGTGCATTGCTAGGTAAAGTCATTACCCGGATAGGCTCTTAGCATATGTGTCTTTTATATATGTAGAAAATACTTCAGAACTACACTTTTTTGAAAATCACCTACCATTCTTCCTAAAAGAAAAGAATCAGACCTTTCAGGCCAGACAATACCCAGGACTGACCTCAGTACAGAAATGGAGAGAGGAAATTCACAAAAGAAGAAATACAACTTGTCAATTAAAATGTAACTTACTAGTAATAACAATATTTTATGAAAAATGAAGTATTTTCCCATCTAATTTGGTGAAATTTTACTTTCCTGAGTTAATGATGGTGGCAGTAGATAGTTTCACTTGTGTTTGTAGGACTTTATATCAGTACAACCTTCCAGAGCAATTTGGTAAACAGAATATCTTTCCAAAAATAAATTCCACTTATGAAAATAATTCAAAGGAAATAAATCAGAGCTATACACAACTGAAAGGCATTCTTAGATAGGCAAAGGTGGAGGGAAGACACTTATGAGGAACTTACTAAAAATATCCATGAAAAATATCTACAAAAGCTAAATTCTCTACTTTATATAAGGAGTTCTATAATGGCAGGAGTAGGAGATATATATGACAACATTATACATATACCCTAAAAATAGTTCACATATAAAACAAAGAAAGAAGAAAAGAGGAAGGAAAAAAGGAAGGGAGATCAGGAGGGAAAAGGAAGGAGATAAGGAAGGAAGGAAGGAAGGAAGGAAGGAAGGAAGGAAGGAAGGAAGGAAGGAAGGGGGAGGAAAGGGAGGGTGGAAAAAAGAAAATGTCCTGAATTCATGGATATTGGAATAAAGAAGTTAAGTCCTTCTTGAGAAAATAGTCAAGACAATAAAAAATTCAAACTAAGAGTTCAGTCATGGTTCCATTTCCTTAAATTTTGGCCCTGGTCTTAAGGTTAGAACACAATAACCATGATGTGGTATTTCAGGTCCTTTAAGTCTATATTGATACTTAATGTTGCCTCATAGAACCTTTGCAATTGATTATACAGGTCCTAATATCGAGAAACCCAGGTTAAGTTATTACTTATTTCTTTTACCAATTATGCTCAGTTTTCTTGGTCAAATAAATTGCAATACCAGGCTATAATCTAAGCATCACATGAAATTAAAATATAAACAATAAAACTTCAGCTTTAATTTTTTTTGCTGTTTTAAATATCTAATAATATTCTTTTCATTATAATGTAAATTTTTGTTCTCTGAGAAAAGTGACCAAACTGGTACAGAGAAAGGGATTTTTCATCAGAGGCCGCAGTGTGGTAAATCTCTGCATCAAAATTTCACATTCAAATTTGAATTTTTCCAAGCCAAACACTCAAGTGTATACATTTTCCAAGGTTGCAAAGATCCCAGGAGAGAACAGGACACGTTACATTAGCAGGGCCACAACTAAATGTCACATAGGAGACTTTAAGAACTTGTCTCAAAGTTGAGATAGACTTTGTGCCCTAAACAGACATGAAACTTTAGTCACTCTGAGAAGTGACTCAGGCTCAAGATTTACGCCTTTCATCAGAATTTTCTTGCTTAAGTGTATTTCTACCATATTACTTAGCATCCAGAGAAGGATAATTGTCCTAATTAGGAACTGCAATTCAGATACATATCACTGTCCTGCTTAGAATCATTCTTCCCCCACCCCTACCCCCCGCCCCAATTTTTCCAGGCAATCATCCCTATCCCAAACCACTACTAATTAAGCTCTACACCCCACAAGATAAAAGGAATTCAGTGACATCTTTGGCTTTTTACAGAACACTGTGACATATGTTGAGAGAAGTAATTACATTTGTATTTTGAAACCTCTCCCATCATTAATGCATAAATTTTATTTCTCTAGATAACAAAAGTAGATATTTAAAAATTATCTTTAATTATGAACCACTATTTTTTTCCCTTTTATAAAAAATAATAGCGATAGAAACAGTAATGCAAATCAGGTACATAACCTACCACTTCTGTATCTTTCCTTCCCATTACTATCTATGACTGAAAGAATTGTTTTGAACTAACTAAAGTCAGACCTAATGTACACAACTATAATTTTATCTATTCTGTTTAAATATCTTTAAACAGTCTCAGTGGGTTTATAGTCTATAGCAAAGCCTATTCTGCTCTAAATAAAATACCTTTAAGCACTTGAGAAAAAGTCAGGTAATTTCACTTCTTTCTAAACACCAAGAGAAAATACAGTTATTTTAAAGGCCTGCTAATAATTAAATGGAGATCTAAAGGACCAATTTGTAATAGGCTTTTGAAAGAGCCAAGTTCATTTTGCTGAAATGAACTTATAATTGTTCACTGGGTATTTGCATATTAGAATTATCTGCACTTCTCAAAACAGTAGAATGAAATTGGGATTCTCCTCTTTTCAATATATTTGAATGCATCTACATGTGCCTAGTGAATTGGAGAAATAAGGTTATTATATGGAAGAACATCTAAAATTTTCTGAAATATTTGAATATAGAGGCAAAAGTTATTTAAAAATCGGATTACAGTTTAATTTGCATCTCTCTGATGATTAGTGACATTCAACATTTTTTAATTATGTCTCTTGACCATTTGTATGTCCTCTTTGGAGAAGTGTCTATTTAGGCCCTCTGCCCATTTTTCAACCAGATCGTTTCTTTTCCTTTTCTTTAGTTGCATGAGTACTTTATATATTTAGAAAATTAACCCATTATCAGATGTATCATTGGCAAATATATTCTCTCATGCAGTGGGTTCCTTTTCAATTTGATGCTAGTTTATTTTGCTATGCAGAAGCTTTTGATTTTGGTGTTTTCCCATTTGTTTATTTTTTACTTTGTTTCTCATCCCCTAGACCTTGTATTCATGAAAATTCTGCTACCTGAGATGTATGATACTTTGGTGTCTACATTTTCCTCTACGATTTTTATAGTTTCATGACTTACATTTAAGAATTTGATTCATTTAAACTTGTGTATGGTGTAGGTTGGTGGTCTAGCTACCAGAAAGATTACCATCAATAAATCAACAAACAAGTGCTGGTGAGGATGTGGAGAAAAAAGAACCCTAGTACACTGCTGGGGGGAATGCAGACTGGTACAACCACAATGGAAAACAGCGTGGAGTTTCAAGTTTGGGTTGATGTCTATCATTAATTTTAAAAATCCTTAGCCGGTATTACTGTGGCGTCCCTGGGTGGGTGCCAAAATGTGGGAACCCCTTTTCACGTCCCGTGTGATTCAGAGTCCCTGGTTCAGGGTTCGGGTTTCTGGAGAAGGCCACATACAAATGAATAAAGAGAGTCAGAAAAATATTAACTTAGAAAATGGGGGCCAGGCAGTACTTCAGCTCTAGTGGCAGAACTCCCACTCGCTCTGACTTCACCATTCCTTTTATTAAGATTAAAATCTCAAGATACATCTGTGTCCCCCAGGCTGGAAACACCAGTTAAAAGTCAATCAGTAGATCTTCTTAGGACTAAGAGGTGTGGGCTGCTTCAACCACGAACATCCTAGTAACCAGCTCCAACCCCTCAGAGCAATCAAGGTTGACCAGCCCTCCAAACTCCATGTCCACAGCTCTTTATTATTAACACAATGATTGGCTTCCAGTATATTACTTTAAATATTTTTTCTTCTCTGTTCTGTCTTCTCCATATGCTATTCCACTACATTAAAAAGAAGTATCTCATAATGATACGACGTTCTTTTCCTTTTTTCATTTTTTTCTTTACATTTCAGCTTGCAAAATTTTCTCTTGACCTATATTTTATCACAAATATCCTTTTTAAAGAGATTATTTTTTATATTTTATTGATTTTTTACAGAGAGAAAGGGAGAGGGATAGAAAGTCAGAAACATCGATGAGAAATATCAATCAGCTGCCTCTTACACACCTCCTACTGGGGATTTGCCTGCAACCAAGGTACATGCCCTTGACCAGAATCGAACCTGGGACCCCTCAGTCCACAGGCTGACACTCTATCCACTGAACCAAACCAGTTTCAGCACAAATATCCTTTATTGTTCATGTTTAATCTAATGGATGAGCCCATCAAAGATATAATTCATCACCTGGCCAGTGGTGCTCAGTGGTTGAGCATTGACCTTTGAATTCCGAGATCATGTTCTATTCCTGGTCAGGGGATATGCCTGGGTTGTAGGCTCAATCTTCAGTAAAGGGTGTACAGGGTGCAGCTGATCAATGATTCTCTCTCATTATTCTCCCTCTCCTTTCTTCTCTGAAAGTAATAAAAATATACATTTGGGTGGTGGGCACATGGTCCTATACATAGATTTTGAAAATTAGTAATCCACACATGTAACCTATATGTTCATCTTGACTAATGTCACCCCAATTAAATTAATACACACACACACACACACACACACACACACACACACACACACACACTAGGGGCCCGGTGCATAAAATTTGTGCACTGGGCACGGGTTCCTCAGCCCAGTCTGCCCCCTCTCACATACTGGGAGCCCTCAGGGGATATCCCACTGATGGCTTAGGCTCCCGGTTGGAGGGAAACCTAAGCCAAAGTTTGGCCTCCCTTTGCTCCTTCAATATGACCTACAGACTTGAGATTATTTATAGCATATCCTGCATTCTCTATCTTTTTCCCTGCAATTTTCTATTTGATTTCATAAATCAAAACCATTTATCTTAAATTAGATTATTTCTCAGACACATTCCCATGCATGAAAGAATAAAAATAAGAGGAATATAAAATATACATAACCACCATGCTGGCTCCCAATGTTACTAATTGTTCTTTATTAAAATACTGATAATGACATGAAAAATAAAGGTAGGTTATTTGTATGACCATAGCCATTTTGGTTATTTTGGTATGACATTCAAATGCATATCTTAACTTTACTGCCTCTAAAAAATGGTGATTGGAAACCTTAACTAAATCCCAGTATCAGACATAGTCTTTTATGTTTTATATACCCTCACTAAACTTCTGTAGAAACATTGAAAGAACATGACAAGACAAGAACACTATAGGGATTATATATATCTGCATAAATCAGATTGTGATGAACAGTAAACTAAAAGATGAAATGTGCCTAAATAAAGCACTGATCTGTGTGTTTTAGGAGTGAGTTATGCATTGTCTGCTATCAGGCCTCTACACAACTACCTAATGACCATACTTGGTTTATCTGTGTGGGAGGTTTGAGGGACTTAGAGGAAGATCAGAAAAAACAATATGCCCCCAAGAAGTAGTGACTTAGAGTAAACTTTATTGGACACTACTTAGATCAGATTGCATGAGAAAGGAATTCCCTGATAGCTTGAGACCATCCAGAGACCTAAGGTGAGGGATCACCATCCAAAAGGGGGAGGAGATAGGGAAGCTCCCAGGGAACAAGGGATCAGAGAAGGCACTTACATATCTAGGTGATGTTGCTCAGCAGCATGACCTAGGGCAGTGGTCGGCAAACTCATTAGTTAATAGAGCCAAATATCAACAGTACAACGATTGAAATTTCTTTTGAGAGCCAAATTTTTTAAACTTAAACGTCTTCTAACGCCACTTCTTCAAAATAGACTCGCCCAGGCCGTGGTATTTTGTGGAAGAGCCACACTCAAGGAGCCAAAGAGCCGCATGTGGCTTGAGAGCTGCAGTTTGCCAACCACTGGCCTAGGGTCTCTGGGCAAGAGAACTCCAAGCAGTCATGATAACATGGGGTGTTAGCACTACAAGGCCTTATTTTATCAATGGACAACAAATTCAGTGTGGGGTTGCACAGGTATGCAAGGCAGGCAGGCTCTAAATGGATAACATCTATTTGGAAGGGCTATTTCTGAAATAATGTGAAGTGTAGAAGTTTGTATTTGATGTTGGTAGACTTTCAAACTAATGGGTTCCAGCCTATAGTGAAGAGTTAACACAGAGAGTAGGATAAACAAAGCATTGTGGCTCATTATATAAACAAAGTGGAATAATAATTCTTATCACATACTGAACCTGCCACATGAGTGTTGGGGGATTAATGAAATTATATTTGTAAAGTATTTGGGGTCCTTTTCAAGAAAGTACTTTATTAATGCAAAACAAGCTATTATTGTGGCAAAAAGCCCCTTCCCAATATAGCTTATACACAATCACTGCTGGCATAGTCATTGCAGTTGAAATGAGCTGTTTATGGATATTATAAACATGAAAATGATTCCTTTAGATTTTATTGGGAGGATAGTAGTTTTCATATAAGCATATTTTAAGAATATTTTAAAATTAAATCAAAAGCATAGTTTAAACATAATTACAAAATGAGTATTTGGATTTAAATACAAATATATAAAAATTAGTTTCTAAGAATTATTTCTATTTAAATAAGATTAATAATAATTGTTTCTCAATACAATTACAGAAAGCAAATGAAAACTCATTATTTCTGCTTGAAATCTTGATCCTGAATCTATGCTTGTCTAGGATTTTTTTATCCTGAATCTATCTTTAATCCTGGGTGATATGGTCTCAAAAATAATTAGTGTCAAAATAATTAGGTATCTTAAGAAAAGGAATTGAGTTAAATATTTCAGTAATTTTTTCTGAATTTCTATTAAGCAATAAAACACACCCTCCAATAAAAAAATAACCAGAAATTAACAAAATTAAAATTTCTAAAGTAATTCCACATGGTTGGTTAATGATCAATATTATAATAGAAATAAAATAACTTTGCCTCTTCATGTTTTTAATAAACCCATTATATCTAATAAAAAAGTAAAATGCAAAATGACCATACCTCTCATCAAGCCACACCCACAGCCACACTCACCAACCAATCAGGAGCAAATTATGCAAATAAATCCCAACCATGTTATTTATTTGCATAATTAATCTGCCACCACTGAGAACAGAAGGGAGACTTGGGTTTCCCAGCAATGGAGGAAGCCAAGCTTTTCATCTGCCCTTCCCAGCATAGGCCTCCATTTAATGATACACAGTTTCAATTATAGAAGATACATAATCCCAACAGAAATGTTGGCAGCCACGGAGCTGGAGAGAGCAGAGGCTAGAGTTGCCAGGGCAATGGAGGAAGCCAAGCTTCTGCAGCCGTAACACCTAGGCCTCCACTCTAGGCTACAAAGTTTCAAACAGAAATGGCTGTTACCATGCAGTGAGCAGAAGGCTTGGCTCCACTTAAGGCTACAAAGTTACATTTATAGAACATAAATTAATCCCAGACCCCAGGGCCTCCACTTGGAAAGCTGGGGGGCATGGACAGCCTGCAAACCACCACAGGCCCCTTGCCCAGGCTGCCCCATACCCCAAGGGAACTCCCACCTTATCTAGGACACCTTTCAGGGAAAACCAAGTGGCCCCTACCCATGCACCAGGCCTCTATCCTGTCTAATAAAAGAGTAATACAGAGATTGACCATCGCTCCAACACACAAGAGGTCTGCCCCCATGTGGTCAAAGTACCTTCCCCCATGTGGACACAAAATGGCCACCACAAGATGGCCAGCAGGGGAGGACAGGTGGGAGGTTCCAGGACTAAAAGGGAGGGCAGTTTTGGGTCATCAGGCCAGCAGAGGAGGGCAGTTGGGACAGACAAAGTCTGCAAGGGAGGGCAGTTGGGGACAATCAAGCTTGCAGGGGAGGGCAGTTAGGGGTGACCAGGCTGGTAGAGGAGGGAAGTTGGGGTCAAACAGGCTGGCAGGGGAGCAGTTAAACATCAATTAGGCTGGCAGAGTAGTGGTTAGCGAGTGATCAGGCTGGCAGACAGAAGCAGTTAGGGGCAATCAGGGAGGCAGGCAGGTGAGCAGTTTGGAGCCAGCAGTCCTGGATTGTGAGAAAGATGTCTGACTGCCCATTTAGGCCCAATCCCGGAATGGGTCTAAACGGGCAATCATACATCCTTCGAGTGTTCCCAGATTGGAGAGGGTACAAACTGGGTTGAGGGACACTCCTCCCCTTGTGCACGAATTAGGTGTACTGGGCCTCTAGCAATATATATATATATATATATATAAATAGTCATGCCTGGCTATGAATTGAATTGTCAGCTTTGTTAACTTTACATTTTGGTCTGTGGCTTACTTTTTAATACAAGTGTCATAAGCCTGTTAGAGATGAGAGGCTACTCAAAAACCACCACAAGCTACTTGCTTTTACAATTTTACAATTTTCAGTTGGCTGCTCTGAGCCTATATTTTTTGTTCTTTAGGCCTCTCAATGTAGCCAACCCACTCTTTACTGATTATCATTATGCTAGGGGCCTGGTGCATGAAATTCATGCACTGGGTTGGTGGTCCCTCAGCCCAACCTGCCCCCTCTCACACACTGGGACTCCACAGGGGATGTCCTACTGTTGGCTCACCCACAGCCTGCCCAAGGCCGAAGGCCTCTGGCCAAGGCTTTCATCCTTAGGCAGGGGACCTCAGCCAGAGGACCCCAGCCAGAGATCAACTTGTCATTGGGCTGATCTCTGGCTGGCTCAGCCCCAGCCTGGCAAGCCTCCGCAAGGCCTGGAAAAAGCCTCTTGGTGAGGCTTTTACCAGGCCTTGGTCACCCAGTGATTGGCCTGCTATGGGGCTGATCTGTTGCTGTCTGGCTCTGCCCCAGTCCCAGCCTGCCATGGGCAATATCCAGCTTGGTTGGGTGTTATTTTGCCGAAGGTGCGGTCAATTTGCATATCACTCTTTTATTAGATCCGATTTTCCACATACCATTTAAGTGGACCACCATCCCCATGTACTGCTGCATCTGCTTATATCTCATCCCTATTAATCAAACGTGTAATCCTTAACACTGCTGATGTGAATACATGTCACATTTTATCACCATTTCATTTTTGGTATTAGCTATTTTATTGTAGGTGTTTCAGAATCAGAACTTGAGGCAAACACTCATAGGTTACTATATTTATTAGGAAATATAATCCAAAAGAAATGAGAGGGAGAAAATGTGAGTGAAGCAGCAAATGTCAGAAAGAAAATAAAAGCAAATGTTACCAGGGTGGTCACCATGAACTTAATATCAAGTAAAACCTGTTTTGTTTTCTTTCTTTCTTTCTTTCTTTCTTTCTTTCTTTCTTTCTTTCTTTCTTTCTTTCTTTCTTCCTTCCTTCCTTCCTTCCTTCCTTCCTTCCTTCCTTCCTTCCTTCTTTCTTTCTTTCTTTCTTTCTTTCTTTCTTTCTTTCTTTCTTTCTTTCTTTCTTTCTTTCTTTCCTTCTTTCTTTTTTTCTGAGAAGCAGTATGTATTATTTTTCCTATAAACAATCCAGCTTTGGAGTGGAAGGAGAATTGATCTATTGGTTTCTTTCCCTCACTGAAGAAAACCCTTCACTGTGGGACATGAAGGGTCATATGCATGCCCCGTGGATTTGCAAGTCTTGGGGTCACAGGGAACAGGGAGGGGGAGATAAGGAACATCTGGTATGGACATGGGATAAATAGACTTGGGTCATGCCTACTACTTGGACTACCACCTGGTTGAGCCAAAAGAGTATTACTGTAGTAGTTAGCTGGCATAAAACAAGTTGGCAAGATCCCTATACATATGTAAATGACAAGGCTAAGAAACCCTGTAAATGAAATACCTTATACTTGCATTAAAACCAAAACCAAACAGCAATCCTCTTTCCAAGGCTTTCTTACCCTATTGATTCTCAGTTCCCAAAGGCAACACTTTCAACTTTTTGTAGCTTTTTCTTCTGATATTTAACAAAATATTTTATAATGGCAAACTTATTGCGTTTAAAAACACATTTAAAATAAACTACTTCTATTTTTTCATCCTCTTTAAAAAGTTAGGCATTCACTATTGATTTTGTGAAGCTGACCACTATATTCCTTGCATTACACTAGCATAGCCAACATTTATGCACACTCACATAAAACATACTCATTTTGCTATTTTGATCAGTAATAAGCTATTGTACACAATAATGTGGGGATTTTATCCCACAAGAGAGGCAATAGAAATGATAATTATATCATTATTAAGGGCAGTTGGTATGGGGACCCAGGCCTGCAGAGGAAAACAGTTGGAGGGGAACTAAGTCTGTAGGGGAGGGCAATTAGGGGCAATCAGGCTGGCAGGGAGGAGTTAGTCATCAATCAGGCTGTCATGGGCGTGGTTAAGGGATGATCAAGTTGGCAGGCAGAAGTAGTTAGGGGCAACTAGGAAGGCAATCAGGCAAGCAGCTGGGAGCCAGCAATCCTGGATTGTGAGAGGGATGTCTGACTGCCTATTTAGGCCTGATCCTACCTGAATCAGGCCTAAAGGGGTAGTTGGACATCCCTTGTGGGGTCCCAGATTGGAGAGGCTGGGCTAAGGGACATACACCCCATGCACAAATTTTGTGCACCGGGCATCTAATTATTTATAATATGCTATTTAAAATTCTAAACTCCCATATGTGCCCTCTACCTGCCCCCCCCCAACATACACACACTTGTCTTACTCATTTTATAATTAGGATTGCATTATAAAGGTTTGGTTGAATTAGTACTATGAACACGTAAATGCTGTTCACAGCTGGCCCACACTCTAATATACCTTTCTTGTTGCTGTTTCACTGAACTAAATTTAATAATTAATCAATTTATTTACTTCTAGGGCTCATTCCTGCTACACTACAATCTGCAGCAGAGCAATATAGGATTAGAGAGACCTTTCTTTGTGTACTTACTGTTAAGAAAAGACAGGGGATGTAAAGGGCTCACTGATTTGGTCCAGTTTTGTTTTGTTTTTTTTTTCATTCACAACATTTCAGACATAATTTTCTGATGTGACGGAGATTTACAAAGAATACAATTTCCCTTCTTCCTTATACTTTATTTTAAAAAAACTAAAATTTAAAATGTGACATTCTAATGAAGTATTATTGAAGTTTTGGCCTGCACATTATGCAATTTACTTTGAATGCAGGATCAATTTCAGTTTGCGTATATGAATTATTAGAAGTGGTATATATGTAAAAGAGTTAAATCTTCAGATTCTAAGACTATAATTATAATCCTGGGACCTTTTTATATCAAAAGCTCCTTTTTAGAGAAGAATTAAAAGCCTCATCGAGAGCTTCCTGTCTGAAACAGAAAAAATATTTTCAGTAATGGAAAGAAAGAGAAGTGTGAAGTGCTGGAACAGGTTTAGTTAACATCAGGAGATTGGCCTTGATTCTGTAGGAAGTGAAATAGCCAATTCTACTTTTCACATGATTGTTCTAAAGGAGTTCAATAAGAAACTGCTGAAAATTTTTGATGTCCTTAAGAATAAACGTGCTGTTTTTTTTCCAAGTAGGTTATCAAATAATGTACACCTACTCATATATCCTGCATTTGCTAAAATTCTAAATTGATTTCCTTCACATCTATAGCTTTATTCTAATCCAGAATGTTTCTTTTTTAGTGATAAATGCATTTTCAGTTAAACATGTTCAACAGTAATTCAATTGTATAGGACAGTTTTATTTGAAGTTTTCGATCATGTTTTTAAATATATACAAATAGTCTAATGACATTACTTTCCAGTGATGTTGAGAAGTATAATAATTGATCAAGGGCTGATGCCTTTTAAAGTATATGTAAAAACCTTTTGGGCGAATGATTAATACAAAGTACGTACAAAGCCAGATCATGTAAGATCTTTGACCTTATACCATGTTAGTATTTCAGACCAGTTTGTTACAGAAAAAGGTCACTCAATATTACAGAGAGCTTGTAAGAGAAACTGTAGCTTGAAAGATGGACAGAATGAAAGTTGAGAAAAGTAAGTAAATACAAACCTGAGTATTAACTGTATTATGATTACATATGTAAGTAAATGTACTTAATTTTCCTTCAGGTACATAAAGGAGTAAAGATGTCCTATCTTTAATACAATTACTAGAGTATTTTAAAGTATTTTACTTCAAATTAACTCAATACAGAAGCTCACATATTTTTTTTAATTTATTTTTTTAAATTTATTGATTAACTGTCCTTATCCCTCTATTAAACCCCCTAACCTCCCCCCCCACTTATGCCCTCCCCTCCTGGTGTTCATGTCCATTGATTAGGCTTATATATATATATATTCCGTGGTTGATATCTCCTCCTTTCCCCCACCCTCCCCTACTTTCCCTCTGAGGTCTGGCAGTCTTAGTTTCTCTAACTTTGCCTCTTCTTAGAACACATGTCCCCTCTGTCTGTAAATACTGTTGACTATCAACTTTGTGATTTTTCAGCTCCATTATCTCGATGGGCCTCAAACATTGCATGTACAAAGTCCTTTGACATCTCCATTTGAAAATTTAAAACGTCTTAGTGTTAACATGGACCCAAAACAGAATTATTGATTATCTGTGTCTCCTTAGCTATCCCTGATTCTGGTTTTTTTTTGTTTGTTTGTTTTTTATATCACATTACCCAACATAAAAATCAATGACACATTCTCGGTGACACATTTCTGGTTCTTATCTTTCCCAAACCTCTATCTCATCCATCTTCATGTTCTTCAATCTTTATCTTTAAAATGCTTATCAAATCCCTCTACATATTGCATCTCAACTACAACCATTCACATCACCATTGTCTGTCCTCTAGAGTCTAGGGTCTAGACTACTACAAAACATATTCAATAGCCTCTCTAATTCTAAAATGGGCCTTTATAATCCATTTTATACATAGCCATTCATTATAAACTTTCCAAACAAATTTATTTATATAATTGTCTTTATTAAATTGTTTCAATGGTTTCACAAAGTAGTAAGAATAAAACCCTAACACTTTGAATTGGGTTATGAAACCTACATCATAACCCCTAATTACATCTCCCTTTACTACTTATCCTCCCACATTCACATTCTCACTATTTTTCAGGGACACAGACTTTTAAAAATGTTCCATATTGTGCCAATCCCAGAACCTTTGCAATACTTGGTTACTTTTCTTTAAATATGCTTTCTTTGGATTTCATAGAGCTGACATCATATCTTTTTACATCTCACCCATAATGTTCCTGCCACAGAATGACCTTTCCTTAGCCAATTACCCACTCACACAATATCATATCATTCAATTTCTCCACAGAACAATATTTACTTTCCTATATATATTGGTTTATTTTGTTGGTTTGTAAATTAACTTCTGGCTTCTGACCCAAAACACAGGCATATACAAAAGTGAAATAAAAAAAAAGAAAATATTGTACCTAGAATATAGGCAGTAACAAAAGGTGGGGGTTGGGGTAGGATGTGAGAGTTATACTGAAGAGAAGACCCAAAAGATCAATGCAAAAGCCTAGACTTTAGACTTAAATATTTAACTAAATTCACTTGGATGTTTTATAGTGAATTGGTGATTTCCCCCTGCCCCCGCTACCTAAAAAAAAAATCTCTCTCTCTCTCTCTCTCTCTCTCTCTCTCTCTCTCTCTCTCTCTCTCTCTCTCTATATATATATATATATATATATATATATATATATATATATATGTAACAGAGAAATATACTAATTAACCAGGACGCCATAACCAATCAACCAGACATTGTGGGGCATTGGGGGCAGGATGGCAGGGGTCTCCCTGCACCTGCACTGGAGGAGGGTCTGATCAGCAGCGGCTGCAGCTGCTTCAAGGGCTGGAGAGGGAGGCAGGGCCAGACCAGCAGCAGCTACAGCTGCTGTGGGGATGGGGGAGCAAGGCCGGGCTGGGCAGGTGACTCGAGGGTGGGCCGCGCCACACAATTTCAAATCCCGTGCTGGGCTCCTAGCAATCCATATTCTCATATCAGACAATGACAGATGTATCCTTCTAGTTGCTGATATAAAATTTCCTAAGTATCATCTTTGACACTATTCTTTCTTTTATAAGCTATATCTAGTCTGTCTGAATGCTTTTTGTTACATTTTTTCTAATATATCATGAATTTGATCACTTATCAACACATTTATTACTATACTTTGGATTAAATTACCATTCCCTATAGCTGCCAGCCATATAGCCTCTGTAGGATTCCTAATATATATAAATCATATTATATTTCTCTTTTGCTCAAAAATCACCCATGGTCTTCTATCTCATTCAGAGAATGAGTGTTTATTAAAGTACCAGGCATAAGAGGGTCTGGCTTCCCACGCAGATTTGGTGTCATCTACCACTTGTTCTTTGTGATCTTGTCACAAAGTCCTCAATAATTTTTTAAAGTCAAACCAATCCTGCACATGACTCCAGAATGTGTCATTTTCTTGGCTCTCTGCCTCAAACGCTCTCTTCCGTGGCATTCACCGGGGTTGCTCACTCATCGCCATTAGGTCTTGCCTCACATGTTAGCTTCTCAGTGGGGCATACTGAACCACTGTGTTTAACATTCCCTTTTCTCCTTCCTCACACCTTCCCTTCTGTGCTTCATAGCACTTTTTAATATCTCATCTACAACATACCATACTTACTCAATTTGTTTACACTTTTATTCTTTCTCATTTTTAAAGATATATAAATTACATAAGAGTAGAAATTTTTATGTTTTATATAATTCTCTATTCAGAAGTTTATTAGAAAAGAAGGAAATGCTAGATGTTTAGTAAGTACACAAATAGATAAATGAGCCATTAATCAATCTAACACAAATTAAAAAATTAAAAGAGAAATATTTAAACTTTATGAAAAGACTTTAAAGAATAAATAAAGCAAGTATATTTAATCAATTTTCACAGATAAGAATGATCAGAATGAGAAATTGAGCAATCCCTGGAAGTAGTTTTATAGATTCAGTGGAATTTAAATTAAAGTAGTGATAGAAACGTTGTTATTTTGGTATCTTGGCAAGCTTATTAACATTAAATAAAGTAATAATGGCCAAGGACAGTCAGGATACTTAAGGTATCATTTGGGACATCCTTCCTGATGAAGCTGCAGTGGCAGGGGCTAAGGCAGTGGTGGTTAGGGGCAATCAGGCAGGCAAACAGAATGGTTAGGGGCAATAAGTCAGGCTGGAAGAGGGGTTTGGAGTGATGAGGCAGGCAGACAGGAGGGTTAGGGTTGATCAGGCAGGCAGACAGGCAGAGGTGGTTAGGGGTGATGAGGCAGGCAGACGAGTGGTTAGAGTGATCAGGCAGGCAGGCAGGTGAGTGGCTAGGAGCCAGCAGTCTCATATTGCAGTAGGGATGTCCAACTGTCAGTTTAGACCTGATCTTGCTGCCGGATTGGGCCTAAACTGGCAGTTGGACATCCCCCTAAGGGTCCTGGATTAGAGAGGGCACAGGCTGGGATGAGGGACACTCCCCCCCACCCATGCACGAATTTCATGTACTGGGCCTCTAGTACATATATAAAATCTTGATACAAAACAGATGTGGAGTTACAGATTTAAAACAAAAACTTATTGTTAACTTGAGCCTAATTAAATTTATGTGATTCCGTTCTTATAAGCTTGCAGAACTGAAACAGAAAAATACTAACCAACTTAGAGTACTTCTTGTTTCCTTGGAACTGATACACTGGTTTATTCCTAGTTTAAGGAAGGTCACACTATTATGGCAAAATCCTAATTGCTACTAGAATAGCAAATGCTATAAGAAATTGGTACTGACAAAAGGCCATGATTAAATTATCAAAAGCACTCAGCCAATATTCTAATACAACATAATCAATTGCACTTCCATTGCTTTGTCACTTATGATCATTTGTCTAAAATAGATGGGGGGAAAAGTGGAGGAAAAGTCAGAAAAACTATTTTCTTTATTCACCAGAATATTCTCATTACTTTTATGGAATAAAAAAGTTTATAAATAATGTACTGTATATAATCAAAATAATAAGCTAGCCCAGCTGTCATGGCCCAGCATTTTAGTGTCAAGCTATGAACCAGGAGGTCAATGGTTTGATTCCCAGTCAGGGCATGTGCCAGGGTTGAGGGCTTGTTCCCCAGTGTGGGGGTTGTAGAGGCAGCCAATATTAAGTGTTTTAAGATTAAAAAAACAATAGCAACTGGGATTTTATATTTTTCCCATCCTATGACAATGTTCCTACTAAAAAAAAAACCACTTGCATTCCCCTTTATTTTCCATTGAAAGATGATGACTACATTTGGATTGATTCCATAAATTCTAATTCACACTGAACTCTTAGAGAAAAGACATTTACTTAGTTAAAGATGCATTTTACCTGAACACATTCCCTTTAAGAATCACTAGAAAACTTGTGCCAGTTGCCCTTCATGTTTCATAAATGTTTACCCTAGAAAACCCATAGGCACTATAAAAACCTTTGCTTTCCCCTGAGACTTACATAATTCTTCAGGGATTTGCCCTACATTCTTTAATTCCACTGGAGTTAAATTCCTCATTTGTTATATTTCATAGGTAAACCCTACACATCAACCTCACCTTCCAAACTCCTGCCATAACTCCTCTGGTATTTCAACAGGATGAGAGAGATGACATATTACCTTTCAGTGTTATATAAGCTGCAGATGCCTTCCATTCTGCTTACATTTAAACAGTACTGTATATTCAAAACACAGTTAAACTTATTCATTCAATGTTGAAGGTTCATTCTCTCCCCAACCTGTATATCCACTTTAATAATATTCTTACTTGAGCCATTTGTCTTTGTAATTTCAGTAGGGGCACTTATAGGAAACTAGAGACCCGGTGCATAAAATTTGTTCATGGGGTTGGGGGGATTGTCCCTCAGCCCAGCCTATATCCTCTCCAATTTGAAACCCCTTGAGGGATGTCCGACTGCCTGTTACATGTTAGAATGGGCAGTCGGACATCTTCTCACAATCCAGGACTGCTGGCTCCCAATTGCTCGCCTGCCTGCCCACATTCCTGATTGCCCCTAACTGCTTCTTCCTGCCAGGCTAATCACCACCTAACCACTCCTCTGCCACCTGATCACCCCCTAACCACCCCTCTGCTAGCCTAATTGATGCCTAACTGCTCCCCTGCCAGCCTGTTTGCCCCCAAGTTCCCTCCACTGTTGGGCTCATCCCTCCTAACTGCCCTCCCCTGCAGGCTTGATCACCTCCCAACTGCCCTCCCCTGATGGACATCTTGTGATGGCCATCTTGTGTTCACATGGGGGAAGCATCTTTGACCACATGGGTGCAGTCCTCTTGTGTGTTTGGAGTGATGGTCAATCTGCATATCACTCTTTTATTAGATAGGATAGAGGCCTGGTGCATAGGTGGGGGCCAGCTGGTTTGCCCTGAAGGGTGTCCTGGATCAGGGTTGGAGTTCCCTTGGGGCATGGGTCAGCCTAGGCAAGAGGCCTGAGGTGGTTTGCAGGCCAGCCACACCCCCTGGGATTTATTTTATGGTCTACAATTGAAACTTTGTAGCCTGGAGCAGAGCCAAGCTTTTTGCTTGCTCCATGGTGGCAGCCATTTCTGTTGGGACATTTACCTTCTATAATTGAAACATTGCAGCCTGGAGTGGAGGCCTAGGTTGGCCAGAGCTGCAGAAGCTTGGCTTCCTCCATTACCCAGACAACCGGAGCCACTGCTTTCTCCAGCTCCATTTCTGTTGGGATATATCTTCTATAATTGAAACTTTGTAGCATTGAGTGGGGGTCTAGGCCTGCAAGGGCAGGTGGAAAGCCTGGCTTTCTCTGTTGCCAGGGAAACCTAAGCCTTCCTCCTGCTCTCAGTGGCCACAGCCATCTCAGTTGGGGTTTATTTTTTCCTGATTGGCTGATGGGAATGGCCTGTGAACATGGCTTTATCAGAGGTATGGACAATTTGCATATTACTCTTTTATTAGTTAGCACTAGAGGCCCGGTGCGTGAAGTTCATGCAAGGTGGGGCCAGGCATGTCCCTCAGTCCAGCCTGCACCCTCTCCAATCTGGGACCCCTCAAGGGATGTCCCACTGCCTGTTGAGGCCCGATCCTAGTAGGATCGGGCCTCAACAGGCAGTCTCACATCCTTCTCACAATCCAGGACTGCTAGCTCCAAACTGCTCACCTGCCTGCCTCACTGATTGCCCCTAAATGCTTCTGCCTGCCAGCTTGATCACCCCTTAACCATTACCCTACCAGCCCGATTGATGTCTAACTGCTTCCCTGGCAGCCTTTTTGCCCCCAACTTCTCTCCTCTGCCTGCCTGATCACCCCTAACTGCCCTTCCCTGCAGGCTTGATCACCCACAACTACCCTCCCCTGCTGGCCTGATTGCCCACAACTGCCCTCTCTTGCAGGCCTGGAACCTCCCACTGTCCTAACTTGCTGGCCATCTTGTGGTGGCCATCTTGTGTCCACATGGGGGAAGGATCTTTGACCACTTAGGGGCAGCACTCTTATATGTTGGAATGAGGTCAATCTGCATATTACTCTTTTATTAGATAGGATAGAGACCTGGTGCATGGGTGGGGGCCAGCTGGTTTGCCCTGAAAAGTGTTCCAGATCAGGGTGGGGTTCCCTTGGAACATGGGGTGGCCTGGGTGAGGAGCCTGTGGTGGTTTGAAGCACAGTCATGCCCCCATTGACCCAAGCAAGGCCCTGGGATCTGGGATTAATTTATGTTCTACAATTGATACTCTGTAGCCTGGAGGGAGCCAAGCCTTCTGCTCGCTCTGTTTAAAATTTTGTAGCCTAAAGTGGAGGCCTAGGCTAGGGCTACAGAAGTTTAGCTTTCTCCATCACCCCGGCAACCCTAGCCTCTTCTCTCTTCAGGTTGATGGCTGTCGGCCACTTCTGTTGGAATCATGTATCTTCTAAAATTGAGACTTTGTAGCATTGAGTGGATACCTTGGCTGGCAACAGCAGTCAGAAAGCTTGGCTTCCTCTGTTGCTGGGGAAACCCAAGCCTTCCTCCTGCTCTCAGTGGTGGCAGCCCTCTTGGTTGAGGTGTATTTGCATATTTTGCTCCTGCTTGGCTGGTGGGCATGGCTGTGGGCATGGTTGATCAGATGTATGGTCAATTTGCATATTACTATTTTATTAGATAGGATGTGCACAGAATACTTAATAAATATTATAAAACCACATTGTGCAAGTTGGGAATTCACATAAACTTCTCACTCAATAGTTGAATTATCTTAGATTTGAATAAGTCAAATACATACCTTTGTTTTATGGGGGCTAACCATACAACACATATATGTATCTACATATATATACTTGTGGCATTCAAGCTCATTTACTAATATCCCATTCAATATTTTGCTTACTAATAACATATAAAGTAGGATTTTTGTGAATGATGAAATAGTTAATGTCTTCTCAGGAAATATTTACTCTAAACATTGGTAACTGTGTTATTGCTACTCAATTGCTCAAGTTCCATACTTATTAATTATCTCTATCTTTATAATGTGATGCTTCTTTGGAGTAAGAGAGTATTCATTTTCCTGAAAACTTAATCTAAGAAACGATATTCATTCTTTGATAGTCCATGGTGATAAAGCTTATATGAGCTATTTACATAGCTGGACAGTAAAAACCCATCAAACCAGGCAATAAAAACAAAACGTTTATAGGTTAGTAAAAAGAAATGTCTTTATAAAGGAGCAATCCATTTTAGCAAGTATGTGTGTCATTTTCATATATTACATATCCATAGTTTTTTTTCTGCAAAGTTACTGACAGTTTATGTGTAATAAATTCAAGCAGTTATACCTAGTATAACTTGGCCTATAATGTTTCCATTATTCTTTGTTCTCATAGAATATTTATTTTGTATTTAGACTTTTTATCTTGACCATTAACCATGTAAATTTGTTGCTCTATTTGGCTGAACCATTGTGACATCTGATTGAGTGTTTATGTTTTATTTTATAATACATGACAGCATTTTTTAATTAATTAAATTAGTTAAACTTTGAATTTTTAATACTTTCCTAGGCTTTTATACTTTTCCCGTCTTATGACAATGTTCTTACTAAATAATAATAATAATAATAATAATAAAGCAAGTTGCTTTCTCCTTTATTTTCCATTGAAAGATGATGACTAGATTTGGATTGAATCCATAAATTTTAAAGCACACTAAGCTTATAAAAATATTAATTTTGAGCATTTCCTTTCAAAATAAAATTCACCTTGTGACTAAAGAATTAATTTGAATATATTTTATTTCATATTTTGTCTCCATTCACTAATTTGATTTTAGTATATTTTTAGAAATATATTTAGTTATTTTAAAATGTCACACAATCAGCCGAGACCGATTTGGCTCAGTGGATAAAGCATCGGAGTGTGGACTAAAGGGTCCCGGGTTCGATTCCGTCCAAGGGCATGTACCTTGGCTGCGGGCACATCCCCTGTAGGGGGCGTGCAAGAAGCAGCTGATCGATGTTTCTTTCTCATCGATGTTTCTGGCTTTCTATCCGTCTCCTTTCCTCTCTGTAAAAAATCAATAAAAAATATATTTAAAAAAAAGAAAAAGAAAAAAAGTCACATAATCGACATCATTCTTTGATAAGAATGCATGTAAAATCAATACCACATTATGTAAATGAAAGCATCAAATGAACTAGATATACAATATTTTACATCTCATATATCTTTAAGTTCATTGTTATATTTAAACTCACTGCAATTTCAGAGTGGCAAAAAATAGTGATAGAATATCAATGTTTTCATTTACAGAAAACAGTGCCAAGAACTTTTATTTTTCTGTACTATGTTAAACTTGAATATAACATCCTGTCATTCACAAGAAACTTCATATTTTCAAAGTACAAAATTCTATTTTTAATAACCTATTTATTTGGTTTTATAACTTCCATTCAAATTTGTTTTATCACATTAATCTATACTTTGACATTTTAAGCGATTTTCCTCAAAACCAATCTGAACTTTCATTTTCAATCAGTGCAATGGTTACAGAGTGCCTCAATATACCAAACATAAGTGGAAGCATGGACATATTCTAATTTGTCCCGATATTAAAGGACTAAGCAACAACAAAAACACTTATATGGTGATCATTAAAGGGAAATAGGTTGGTGGGAGGTACGAGAGAAGAAAGGGTGATAAATGGTGATGGAAGGAGACTTGGCTTAAGTTGGTGAACGCACATTACAATATACAGATGATGTATTATAAAACTGTATACCTGAAACCTATATAATGTTATTAATCAATGTTACCGCAATACAAATACAATTCAATAAAAATAAAAAAGAATGAAAAGATCTTTTCCTTTGTCACTTATTTTTTTTCCTTCAGCTTTCTTATTTCTTTACTGTTTTTCTTGAGAAATACAGTAGATGAAGAAACTAAAGGAGGAAGGAATAGGGAGAGAGAGATAGAAACATCAATTATGGGAGAGAATCATTGATTGGCTGCCTCCTGCATCACTCTACTGGGGATGGAGCCCCGAAACCTGGGCATGTACCCTAATGGGGAATCAAACTGTGACCTCCTGGCTCATAAATCGACCCTCAACCGCTGACCCAAGCGGGCTGGACTCAAGTTGTACAATTTATGTTTGATTCAAATCTAAAAAATAATAATAACTAATATGACTGATGTCATCACTCACACATTTTAACTGACATATACAGACAGGATGATAAACTAAAGAACATAATCTGTGCAGTAACATGATTTTTGTTGGCACATAACATCTGTCGTCCAACTGTAACAAAGCTGATGCTTACCCAAGATTCCAGTTGGCACCTCTGAAAGGTCATTATACATATTTATACAGTGTTATTAAAAGCACAGCTAACACTGCTTACCAGGTTCTGCTGGAAGAAATGCTTTGTTGTTTACATTTCTTAAAAATTATACTTATGTATTATTTAAGGCTTCAAATTTTTCTGATATGGAATCTTAAAAGCATCTTAAAGAATTCCCAATTAACTTTTTAATAATTGCTCTTCTTTTTATTTTATCTTGGTGTTTTAATGTCAAAATCATTGTCTAAGAATGCTCCCTATTTATTTATTTTTAAAACTATCTTAGGCACTTAATTATTCTCTCATTCTAAAGATACAGGCTATATATCAGTTCTTATAATGTTGGTATGGTGTATGTGTATATATATGTATATATGTGTATGATATATATAATATCTGTGATTGCTCCTTTCTAGCATTTTTATCTCCTCTGGGGGAATATATTTCTATGTCTACTCTTATATATCACTTTCTTACTTTCCCTATACATTTGGAAACATTTTAATATCTTTATCTACTGTCATTCTATAGAATTTGAATTTTTGAATTTCAACTACTCAAAATGTCATATTTGTTATTTGAATATAGTAACTAATTTTACTAATAGTAATTAAAAGTGTGATGATGTTGCATTAAGTTTTATTGTACTTAACCTTCCTTAATTACCTAGATGTCCTTGTGTTCTGTTTGCTTGTTTTCACAGGAGGCATGTGAAGGTCCCACCTCATTCTTGTGTCTGTCTTTTCTTGTGTCCTCTCAATTTTGTTTTCCTTCTTTCTTCCAGATTTCTCAATCGTCTCTTTATTTTTTGCATCATCTCTTCATAAATGCTGTGCTTATTATTATTATTATTATTATTTACTTTTTGTACTTCTGCACAATGTTACTCATGTGAGCCATCTTATGCCAAATGTTCTATGTTTAGCTTTTATACAAAAATGCTTAAAAGGCAATACAATCCTAGCATATATATTAAATAGAAGCTAATATAATTTATAGAAAATACGTATGCAGTTAACCTCACATTAATTTCATGTAGTTTACAGAATATATTTGTACTATTATCTATTCTGAAAAAGAAGGGACTTTAAATCTTTTAGAAGATTTCAAATACAATATAGTGGAAATAAGCTGCAAATGTAGCATGATGTTTAAAAGCAAGTATATGTATGCAAATATATATATATATATATATTAGGAAGTCCATTTCTTATTTTATCATAAAGATTAATTTTGTACCATTAAAAGTATACCTTCTTTTATTGACTTAATTGTGCCCCTCCTTAAATTCACATATTGAATTACTAACCCCCAGTATCTTAAAATGTGATTATTTGCAAATAGGGTCATTACAACTGAAATTAGCTAAGGTAAAGCTGTTGGGGGGGGGCCTAATCAAACATGACCGGTGTCCTTATAAAAGGGGGATATTAGACCACAGACTCACACACAGGGAGATTCCATGTGAACATCGGTGTTATGCTGCATACCCAGAGGAACTGCCAGAGGCGAGAGAAGTCTGGGGCAGATGGTCTCCTAGCACTTTCAGCCGGAACACGGTCCTGCAAACACTTTGATCTCAGCCTTCTGGCTTCAAGACTTGGAGACAATAAACACTGTTGTTTTAAGATCCAATTTGTGGTACTTTGTTATAGCCTCCTTTGGAAACAGATACATCACCTTTGTCCTCATGAAATATTGTTCTTGTGTTTACTAATTTATGTCTGCTAGTTTTTGCTTCATTGCCATTAAGATAATAACAAATATATCAATAAATGGAAAGCTGTGCATGTCAGGCCTCTGCCACCTGCTAAAGATTTATCTTATAATCTCACTTGAGTTGACTTTTTGCTCTCTGCTCCAGTCATACTGGTTGCCCGTACAACTACTAATCCTGCATCCTCCTCCTATCATCATCATCATCCCCATTTGTTCCTTGAATGGTTCCTGTTTTTTCCCCTTTTAAGGTGTCTTTTTCCCATGCTTTTACCTGCATCAATAAATGTCTTCTCTTCCCACTCACTTCAGTACTATTTATTTATTTACGTATTAGCTTAATTCTTGGTCAACCTCTCTAAACTTTCTGAGAGCAGAGCCGAGTCGGTTTTTACTCATCTTTGCATTCCATTGTCCAATGCATTTCCTGGCTCATAAATAAATGGATCAAAGAACAATATTGCTAACTTAATGATTGGAGCTGTGATTTTAAGAGCAGAAACCGTAAAATTGCTTCATTTTGGCTACATGAGCATTGCTTTTTATTTACACCTGAAAATAAACATGCTCTAGCTAAAAATAAATAATATTTGGTAAGCTCTCACCATACTTTTTATGATCCTTATTATCTGAACACATGCTCTCTTTAAATCTTAAGAACAGGCTTGTGAGGCATGTATAACAACCCCATACTCCACCCTTATTTCTGATGAAGAAGCAGCAGCATTACATTTAATTAACTGGCATGGTCTTACGCTAGCTATCATGTTACAATAAGATAATATGGGCTGCAATTAAAGACACTGTAGAAACAGTAGTCAGGAAAACTTTTAGTGTTAATGACCAATGGTTGGGGTAACATGATTTTCCAGAAAGAGAATCAGGGACAGGGGGAGACATTTTTGAGAATAAGAAAGGTTGAGTATTCAAAGTTTGCTCTTCCTTTTGAATCATCCTTACCAGTGAATTTCCAAGAGTAAATGCTTCTCATTTCAGTGATTGCCAGATATAGGTCCACTTTTATGTCAATGAAATTCAACAAATAAGAGGCACTTTAGTCAAACTGCCTACATTATCACATTAAACAGAGGACCACTAGCCTGTTAAATTCATCTCTGCCTAAAATTCTACTTACTTTGCATCTCTAGATCAGTCACTCACAAAAAGCATGTGCACATTATCTTTCTCGTTTCTTTTTGGTCTAGCAATATTTCCAGATTGTAATTTCTCTTTCATATTTTACTGTCATATTTGCTTTTGGAGGTCATAATAAGACCAGCAGGAATTATTTCTGGGGGGATGTAAGATCAAGACAGAATAAAGATGAAGCCTATTTTGAGGAGATGAACAGAAGGTATCAGAAATGTACAACTTCCCTGATTTTTCAGAGTACATGTATACTTCAATCCAGGCCCCTTGTATTTGTAAGTATAGAAGCAAAAGGCAGTAGGGAATTCAAGCAGTTAAAGCAACACATGAGAGCACTAATTGGACCAGGTTTTCCTTAGTCTCACAGTTCTGGCTGCACCAGGGAATGTTTGCTGCTATAACAAAGACATCACCACTCACAGCAGCAACAGCAATAACTGCTAACACTTACTATGATCTTTGAACTTATTACTGTAATGGTTTTGGAGCATCACAAACTATGCCCATATAAGGCAGCAAATTTAATCACTATTCTATCTTTGACCAGATAAATAAACAAAAATACTAACATAAACAAACAAATGATAGATTATTAACATAAAAAAATAAATGGCCAGATTACTATGATCTCTGAATGCATAATATTCTGGCCACTCAGTATATGTGTATCTCAAATGGGTGCCCAAAGTATTTTAGACTTTTGCTGGAGATCAAGCACCTATTTGCTCTGAGCTTTCTATCAGCCAGTGCAAAGGAGAAAACTGATCAAGTGTATGATTTATAGTATATTTCAT
Organism: Antrozous pallidus; assembly: GCA_027563665.1. Classification (NCBI taxonomy): domain Eukaryota; kingdom Metazoa; phylum Chordata; class Mammalia; order Chiroptera; family Vespertilionidae; genus Antrozous; species Antrozous pallidus. The sequence goes on along the minus strand of CM050514.1, from coordinate 15,708,081 downwards.
AACAAATAAATGAGGTACTCAAGAGAAGTACACTGAGTGGCCAGATTATTATGTATTCAGAGATCATAATACTCTGGCCACTCAGTGCATACAACGCCCCCCCCACACACACACAGAAAGAGAAAGTGTGTGTATATATGACAAAATGTTATATTTGAGTAATGTGGGTGAAGAGCATATACAAATGAATTATACTGTTACAATTTTACCTTAAGTCTTAAAAGTATGTGAAAATAAAAAGTTACAAAAATGAGAAATTTTTTGACATTTGTGACCCTAATTTTATATATGTAGTTTTGATTATAAAAATGATGAAGGTAAGTAACATAGTACAAAACTGAACCATTGCAAATTATAGATTCTACCTGGTAAGCATATAATAGTGTTCACCTCTTTCTCAAAGGTGTCTATATAGTTAAATTTTTATTTCATCAAATCATGAAAAACACACCATTTTACCTCTGCAATTAGTTATAATAATTCCTAATATCTTAAAAGTTTTTCTGCTTAAAATAGGAGTTATCAAATACCCTTTTGTAAAATGACAGAGGTGATGGTATAAAATGAAAACTAGGTTCTAGAAGCAGACGGCCATGGGTTTAGAGTCCTGCTCAGCTAATTTTTCCAGTTGATGCTGGAAAAATTACTTTGCTCTCTAAGGTTTTGTTTCCTCATCAACAGCATGGGGGTAATTACTAATTATCTCTTCATGAGGTTGTCAATGATGACCAAAGGAGAAAATTCAAGAATACTTCTAGCACAATGTCTGAACTGTAATTAATTTTATACATGATACTTTTATAACTAATAAGGATTACAAATAATAAGTAGTTAGGTACTGCTTCTCTTCAAACCATTACATATGACACCTTTCCACAGATATGAAATCTTAACCAATTCACAATCTAAAATGAAGTTGCTGATTTATTTTATTCACACATCAAAGAAAATGAACACAACATTCTTTCTCAATGCTTTCATTTAGAAGCAAAAGAACAATAAAAGCACAACTGTATCTAAAGTAAGTTCCTCAACGTGACACCTCAAATGATGTCCAACAATTCTCATTAGGTATGCTTTGAAAATATTTCACTGCCTGAATAACTACTTGATAGTTTCATAAGGACCTTTTTTTAAAATATTATTTGCAAGACAGAGACACACTGTTCAATTGAAAATTCAAAACGTCTCTTACATTACTTTCACTTGCCATTCTGTACTTTAGTAAGCATCAATTTTAAGACAATTTTAATATTATTTATTGGGCTTTCTTCTTTATTTAGAAAATGGAAGATTACATACAAATGCTTTATATTATTTTTGTTTCACTTTGCAAAATAATGCCAGTAATGGAAGAAGGGAAAAGAAATCGGCTTTCTTCTTAATTTTTTCAGGTTTACATGATTGGACTGCCTCCCTGTGCCCAGACACAGCGCACTTTGATCAATACTAACTGTGAGAAGTTTAGAACAAAACTAAGTTTTAGTCAAAATAAGTATAAAACAGAACCAGTATATAAAAAAAATATCAAAGTTATATAAAATGAAGAGATAATAGTCACAGAAGTTTTATTACGAGGTTAGTAGCTATGAAGATAATGGACTCCTGTGGTACCTGATTTAATTCTTTAACCCCGAATTATAAAAAGAAGATGTTAAGTGATTTTAAAAAATGAAGGTCCTATCTAATATGTTAATATTATTTTGATAATTAATATATCTTTATTTTTTTATTTTACAGTCACTAATTATTAGTAGCACATGCAATATTTGAAAATCTTCAACCCTTTATTTCAATAAGTTAAATGTTATAATAGAAAAACTAATTTAAAAAATATATATATATTCTTTGAAAGATTAAAGGAATCAGCGTATAGACTATCTTCAAAGGATCTTTAATTTTCTCTTATGTATAGCTGTGACTACAGAATGATCAATATCAAGGTAATTTTATAGTAATGTATAAATATGACAAAATGCTGCTGGACCCTTTAAGGGATCCTCCAATATGAGTGATTTAACACCCACTTGCTTATGAAGCATAGAATGAGCTTTAACAACTGATGACAGTTTATAAGTCTGCAGTGTTCTACTTCTTTGATTTTTACAGATCGTGAAGAGCAGTCCATATCCTAGAAAATTAGCCACTGAATTCATTTTGGGAAGCATGCACCCCGAGGAATGTATGTTCAGACCTCTGAAGATCAATGATTTAAAGTAAAAGGATGAAGCAGTATCAATGTCCAAGCTCTAAAAACAAGCCTTTTAATTGGAAAAGGATGTTAAATAGGGTAACAGTTTAATAAAATGAAACTAATTTTTAATATATTGGCAATTAAAGTTTTTTTTTTTTGGTTATTCCTTAGATACCCTTTGTGGCACTTATAAAGCTATCTTAATTATTTAATGCTAGTTTTGAAGTTTAAGATGACCGATACTATGCTTCTTATTACAGTTTTTAAAGTTCCTATGTGTTACTTATAAAATCTGAATAGCTATTTCTTTCTTTAAATTTCTATGTGTCTTTTAAATATATTTCTTATTGATTTATAACAACTCATCTTCTAGATTGTACCAAGTATGCTTAAAATAAAATAAAGTGTTAAGTAAACTTTATATTTAGAACTCTGATGCTTATAATAAGGATCTGAGTATTTTTATACATTACAATTAATAAATCTAAATGAACAATAATGTTTTTCTAAAGGCATAATATGTAACCTAAACATTTGTTATTCGTTTGAGGCTCATTTTAATATGTTTAAGTAGAATTCAATGAGTGCCTGCTACCTGGCAGCACTGATAACTGATGTATGCCCATAATATATTATTTTTCTTCATTCAAAAATTCTCTACAGGGGAAAACTCTTTTGCTTACATTGCAGTTTTAGAAAATGCATGAATACATCCATTTCAAAAAGGCAAATGGGATTTGTACCTTAAATCATTTGTACCACTAATAAATATAGAGATATAACTATAATTCTGGTCTCAAAGGGGTGTTAGGCTTTTATCCAGGATGTCTACTATATAAGAAAGAACTTGTTGGGTTTAGCAGAATGGTTGGCCTAATGAATGAAGCACAATGCCCCTAGGAGTTGCAGGAGGGGCCCTTCTTCAGCACAGGAGTCAAATGGGTTAATGTTCTACTCCTCAATACCTCCACTATCCTCTTTCATATCCTGAATTCTTTCAAAATTTATCAAAACCATTCTAAAGGCCATTCATATGGAGGGGTTGCTTACTATGGATTAACAAATGGGAAGGATTTATAATTCTATCACTTCTTTATTTGCCTAATATACTTAATGAGTTTAATTATGCCCTAGCGTTATAGTTGCATGTAGCTTTCTCATGTTTTAGATGTAGTTTTATACACATCTGGGCCTTTACATGTGTCATTTTTCTTGTCTATAATGACTTTTTTCTTGTTCTTTACTTAGATTAATTTACCTTCAGGTTTTAGACTGTTTGAATTCAAGGAAGCCTTCTCAAACTGTCTACCCTGTGCAGTATTGCTTTAAATGTTTCTCTTCTCTGTTTACAGACGATTCTTTGCTATAATTATGCTTCTTGAAATAAATTATGATTTTTACTTTACTTACATGCCCTATAGTCATAGTCTCTACAATAGTTGATTTTCAATTGTTGTTCATTTAAAATAATTTACTCCATATGTCAGAGAATTCTCAAAAGTACATATACCTGGTATATGTAGATTTTTGCATGAAGTTTTATGGGGTTGCATCATTTATGTGGTTTACATGTTGTTTCATTAAACTAACATTTATTGAAGAAGTATATGTGCCACAAACTATGCTGGGCATTAAAGGGAAAGTTAGGATGGCATAAAAAGAGACTGACAAACTTCTGCTTTTGAACGTGATAGAGCAGCTGATACAATAACCCTCTCACTGAGAAAAAGTCAGTGAAAATTTACCCCTAGCTCTCCCAAAACCAATCCCCACCCCCCCCGCAAAAAAAAGCACTCTCTTGATTGGAGAGAGCAATCAAGGCAGCCAAGAGACTGTAGACAGAAAATACAGTGAGTAGAGAGACTAGAGGTCAAGTGGAAGTTTTCATCTTTGTACTTGAATTGGAAAGACTGTGATTGAAGTTTAGACTTTGAAAGTGGCTATGAGGTAAAGCAATCAGCCTGATATATACTGATGGGGCAAATCCCATACAGAAAAGACTTAGAAAAAAAATGAGTTTGAACTAAACATGCAGTTTTTTCTTGGAGATATTTGGCACCACCTAAATGATATTTATATTTATAGACAAATGCATGAATACTATATCTTATATGTAATATCTATAATAATAAAAGCATAATATGTTAATTAGACTGGACATCCTTGTGGACAACCTTCCAGATGAAGCCAGGACTGTGAAGGAAGCCCAGGTCCCGAGTGCCAGAGGAAAGATACTGCCGGCAGCTAGGGGAAGGGAGGCATGAATTTTGTGCATTGGGCCTCTAGTCTACACTAATAAAAGATAGATATGCAAATTGACCATCACTTCAAAATGCCCATCAGCCAATCACGACTGAGTATGAAAATTCACTCACCAAAGATAGTGGTGGCCCCACCACAGAGCTGCTCTAGGCCTCTGGGCAAGACACATGCAGGACACCAGCTATGAGGGAGAGGGCAGAGGATGGATGGACCTTCAGGCGTGGTGGCTGGAGCAAAGACTGAAGGCTCTGGCCAGAGTGAAGACCGAAGCAGTGGCTAGAGCTAAGGCCTGGGTTCCAATTGATGCCATTAACCAGGGGAAGGAAGGCCTATTGCACGAATCTTTGTGCAATGGGCCTCTAGTACAAATAAAAAATACATGCATGTATGTACATAGATGTCTGTCCTGACACAACTGGGGATGGTTAAAAAGAATGAGCAGAGACACTGTCAATGTGATGGTGCTGAGGCTCCTGAGGTTGCAGCTCTGTGTCTGTGGAAGTGGCGCTTTGTTAACACTGCACACTTCTTACTGAGATTTCTTGGAAGAATAACCATGAAACCTGTCCAGGCCCACCAACAATGAAAGAAAGCATTCAGGTTGGTCAGTCATCTATATGCACAGATGTTTGTCCAGAAAAATCTAGTGGCTTGGTTAAAGCCTGAAGTTAATAGATCACCTCTTTAAATGGATGAAGGTAAAATACTAAACATTTCAACAAGAATTCTTTTATTTTTACAAGAGTCTATGTTCAGAAATATATTCAAGCACACTAAAGTAAAATGGTAATGTCTTTCTTAAAGAAAAAAGAAAAGAAAAAAACCCACACAAAATTTGGACTGAAGGCAGTAAGAAAATAAGCCCCAAAATAATTATAAATGGAATTCTTCAGGCAAAAGAATTATCACCTTTTCTCACGCCCAAGAAAAACCACTGGAGGATAAAGCTCAGTAATAAATGTCACCGAAAGTCTTTCTCTGAATGGACAATTCTGGGAGGGAGCTGTGATTTGCGGATGTCTTGGACAAATTGAGTTGTTAAAATCGGCATGAGAAAAGATCTGCTGATCTCCCTTCCTCTTGTCCCGTCTCTCTCTGACTTTTCCTTCCCTCAATCCTCTTTACTCCTAGCACACATACTGCCTGTACCCTTGTCCTGTTTCACACAGCGTTTTTGAGGTAACATAAAATAAAATAGCGTTCTTTGGAACAAAGCAAAAGGAAATGGTTTTGGGCTTACTATGCAAAAGGCAGAGGGAAGTTGAAAGTCACTCGGAGGTTTATATTTTAGAATAGCAGAGATATAATTATGGCCCTCTAACCAGGAAAGGGAGCATGCCCAACCTCTTTTCTTCAAAATGTTAATGAAAATATAGGTCATACTGTTTGCCATTTTACAAATAATGACATAAAGTGGAGAGTAAAATCCTTTCAGAGAAAGATATAGAATTCAAAAATCCTTAATCCTGTCTGTCTGATAGAAATACTTTTTTTCCGTGAGCCACTGTGTTTAAACAGCTGATAAATGATGTTGTTTAATTGCAAGATAAAACAACGATCTTACAGAATAACTCTTAATGGTTTAGTGCCATTTAAAATGAAAGTCACCATTTAAAATTAACTGTGATTTTTGGCGCCCTTCAAGATTTATTTTTGAATAACTCCCTTCAATTTATCTTTTTATACCATAGTATATTGATATGCAATTTATATGTATAAAACAATGAACTTAAAAATGAAAACTTCTTTGTGAAAAAATAAAAATGTCTTACAAATATTTCTCAGTATAGTACTACTGCAAGCACTCGTTTGTGCTAACACTTTTATTTTATTCTCGTTATGCAAAGCAGAAAATACATATAGAAATCAATGGTCCATCATATGTATTTTTATCCAAAGACAACATTTAGAGACCCAGAAACATTTATTGTGCTGCCTACAATGTGCTCAGTGTAATCTTTTTATTACAGTGTTGCTTAATCTCCCACTGTTTTAGGCATTAGTAGCCATATTAGTTAATCAATAGCAGCAATCTGTGGTGTTGAGAGTGTAACTACTTTTTTTTTTTTTTATAAACTAGAGGGTCATAAGATCACAGAGCTGTATTAAGTAAAACAAAGAACAGTTTATGACTGTTGTACCATATATTTTTGTTGCTGTTTTAAGTTAAATCAATAGCAGGTATTTCATACCAATTTTTATTTTTAGCCTTTAAATTAAATTAATGACATCGGATTTCCCCATTGAGTCTCCTGTGATGCAAATGTGGCAGCTCAGTGTAATAAATAGTTCATTTATTATGAAAGTAATGTGAAATATCTCTAAATTTATACAAGTACAACAATGGATTCATTTTAATCATTGCAAAGGTGATTTGCGCTAAAAGAATATAAAATATTTAGAAAGGTTGCAAATATACAGCTATAAATATTTGTGTGGGTTTTTTTTTGTTTGTTTGTTTTGTTTTGTTTTTTTAGGATGGGGAAATTCTTTACAAAAATTAGCCTTGGATATATGTACAAAGTGAGTCAGATGAATAAAGGTTTCTGGAGATGAGCAATTTCCTCCTGGAAAGTAACAGTAAATGTTTCAGGAGAGTAGGTAGAAAAGATGATTAACTAAGTTACATGCTGTCCTGGAGAAATTAATTTGCTTTACTGTGAAAGCTATTTATTCTCAGTCTGTGAATGATTCAGATTCATGACAAGGTTGAATACATATCTGCCAGCTCATGAGTCAGCCCTACATTAAAGTATTTATGAGGGATAAAAGTAAATTCATTATCACTTATTTCTCAAGCTCTTTTGAAGGCAGCAGGTAGATTAAACTGAAAACATGGGAGAGTTTAGGCTGCAAATAGAAAATGTTATGTGCTTGTTAATATTTAAATATGTAATTGTAATCAAAACTTTTTTGACTTTTTTGGGGTTAATTCTTATCCAAGGATACTTTTGCATTGATTTTTTAGAGAGAGTGAAAGGGAGATGGAGAGACAGAGAGAAACATCGATGTGAGAGAGACACGATTAATAACTGCCTCCTGCATGCATCCTGACTGGGGCCAGGAAACCTGCAACCAAGGTATGTGTCCTTGACCAGAGCTGAATCTGGTACCCTTTAGTCCCCGGGCCTAAGCTTTCTATACTGAGCCAAATTGGCTAGGGCAAAAATTTTATTGAATTTAATGACATTTCCAATTTTTGGTTATAATGGCTAACATTAAAAATAAGTATGCGATAGCTATATCTTCATAACTAAAAATAATGAGGCTTACAGTTCAATTATTGCTATTACTGTTATTATCTATCTATCTATCTACTTATCTATCTATATATATATATATATATATGCCTAAGTAACCAAACAACTGGTCAACTGGTCGCTGTGATGCTCACTGACCATCAGAGGGCAGATGCTCAACACAGGAGCTGACCCCTATTAGTTAGTGTGCTCCCACAGTGGGGGTGCGGCTCAGCTGACTGATGGGCACCAGACACAGGGCTCACGGCCGGCCTCCACAACCTGGAGGTGGCGGTGGAGCAGCGATGAGCCTGCCCAGTGGCAGCGGCAAGCACAGCATAGCCAGGAGGAGCAGTAGTAGCAGGCAGCATTGAGCTGCTGGTTTTATTTATTTATTTTATTTATTTGTTAAATATATTTTTAATTGTTTTTTTTTTTCAGAGAGCAAGGGAGAGGGATAGAAAGTCAGAGACATTGATGAAAGAGATACATCGATTAGCTACCTCTTGCACACCCACTCCTGGGGATTTGCCCGAGACCAAGGTACATGCCCTTAATCAGAATCGAACCTGGGACCTTTAAATCTGCAAGCTGATGCTCTATACACTGAGCCAAACTGGTTTCGGCTGGACTGTGGTTTTAGTTCGATCCTCACAGGCCATACCTAGGGATCCCACCAGTGCATGAATCTGTGAATGAGCCCTTTAGTCTTACCTAATAATAGAAAAACATGTTAATTGATCATACCTCCACTAAGCCAACAGCCAATCAGAGTGAGTATGCTAATTAACCCAACAAAGATGGTGGTTAGTTTGCATACATACCTGGGTCCCTAGAACCTCCTCAGTACCCAGGTCACTTCCAACCAGCCATAGGGTGGAGGCTTTAGGCTTGGGAAGAGGCTGAGCCTGCGATCAGAGGGGGACGGGAAACCCCCTCCCAAGCCTAAAGCCTGGGGCAGAGGTTTTAGGCTTGAGAAAGGGTTGAGCCTGGGATTCTTGGGAACCTCTTCCCAAGCCTAAAGCCTCTGCCCTATGGCCAGCTGGGAGTGATGTGGGTGCTGGGGAGATTTCCAGGACCCAGGTATGGGCCAAGCCTGGGATTGGAGGGAAGGGGAAAAAGTCAATGGAAACATATCCTCAGGTGAGGATAAAAAGAAAAATAAAGAAATGTCATATCCTATGAAAGACACAACTTGAAAATGCTTAAAGAAAGTTGTTATTTTTTTTCATGGTGAAGGGACTGGAGTCCATATTGATGAAAATACCTTGGTGGCTTCAGTGACTGGCAGTGGCTGCAGCAGCAGAGTGATGGGGCTGGTGCCCAGCCCTGATCAGCCCGCTTGCCTACCGCAAAGGGAGGCCACACTGCGGCTTAGGTCCGTTCCCAATGGGTAGCAGGCCTAAGCCATCAGTAGGACATTCCCTGAGGGCTCCCAGTATGTGAGAGGGGGCAGGCTGGGCTGAGGGACCCCGCCGCAGTACACGGATTTTGCGCACTAAACCCCTAATATGTATATATAAAAGGCTAATATGCTAAGTGTCCTTCCCATTGTCTGACTGTTCGCTATGATAAACACTGATTACCGGGGGGGCAGACACTCAACACAGGCGCTATCATGATGTGCACAGAAAAATGGCACCATATACCTGGTGCCAACAAAGCAACACTAGGCTTCCTTCATGTGAGTCATCATTCAGACACCACCCTGCCACCATCCAGAGCAATAGCCTACTAAATCACAGCCTACACCGCCATGGTGCAAAATGCAGCCTGCAGCCCCTCCCAGCCCACAAACAGGGGCTATGGACCCTGGGTAATGACATCACACTTTTGTTGACATTCTGAGACCTAAATTATCAATACAACGAGTCTGAAGAACAGTCATTGACAAGTACTACCAATACTGGTAGAAACTGCCTTCATAGCAAAAATGAGGTAAATGAGGATGCAATTATTGAACATAGTTGTGTGGAATGTCTGTTACATGTCAATTTTGCCTAACCCTAAATTTCTCTGATGAAAAACCATCTGATGGGAAATGTACTTGATGTTGTAGCAAAGGCAAAGTTTGTCCAAAATGATATAAATTTTTCATAATACCCAGCATATTTTAAAAACTTAATGATAAATGAAGATTCTGACAATAAAAATTTCACTGAAAATATTCATTATATCATGTTGTTATTGTTTCTTTTATATTATTTTTCATGTACATTTTACTCATTTTCTTTCATCTCCATTATAGAGAAAGGGTGAACAGTAATATTGAAATATTTCTTCTAATTACTTTCCTTTCAATGTTCAAAAATCCATGCACCAGTATAATATATTGAGTCATCTGATATGATATCTATTTTAAAATGGAAAATAAGCATACAGAGAGGTCTAGTCGGAGCAACCTTCAGACATGGACTGCAGTCACTATTCAGTGCAACATGGACACTGAATAGAAATAGAAATTAATTACAGTAGACAGTGGGCTGCTCAGAATTGTTGGCTGGTGATCACACAGGAATCCTGGGTATTAATTGTTGCACAGACAGTTGGGCTGTTCTAAAGGGACTAAGACCATTGTTTTGGACAAGAGAAATCCAAGGGGTAAATGGTCATGAAAAAGTCCTTATTGGGTCAGGACTTTTGGAAAGACAATAGGTTTGCCTGCAAGAGCTGAGCCAGTCCTCATTGTTTCCCACACCCCCACTCATAAGGTGCTGACACCCCTTGGCAACCAGGAGGCTGATGCCTTAGCTTGGGTGTGAACCCTAGTAGACCTTCAGTAGATACAGCATGTTGTGTCCTTAGAACGAGAGGTCACCATACCAGGATTATATGGGCTTACTCCTCCCAGTAAGGTTTGTAAATATGCCTTGGTTTGTGCAGACACTGTGTATGGCATTAACCCAAGCTTTTCCTTGTTGCCATGCAAACCAGGTTGCCGCCATTGGATTAGAGAAACTGAATACCATGAATGGGTGGATACCTTTGACAAATAGAAAGTGATTGCGGAGGGGGGTGGGGGGAGACATGTCAAAAGTCATGATATGCAAGACTGAGCATTGCACAGAACATGACCCTGAATAGAGGTTCCATTTCCTCTATAACTACAAGCAGCAGGGTTAATAGAAAGACAAAAAAGGAATATTAAAGCAGCAGATTAAATTCCTAACAGGTAAAACCACCTTGGCCAAGTACTGTCCCAGGTACTGTACCAGGCTTCAATACATTTGGATGATCAACCTTTAGGGCCTGTTACCCCATATACCAGGCCAGGGACATGGTATCTGTCATGATACCCAATACTGTAAAGTTATGGATATCAGGGGAGAAAAACATCGCCTTGACTCTCACCATGGTCAAAGTGCCATGCTGCTGAGAACATCAAGTCCCATCACACCTGGGAAAGGCATAATCTATGGGAATTTGCAATAGGACAGCTCTCTGGGATGAAAGAGTTACTTTGAAACCCTGGGTGAGGGGGAATTTTGCTGCCCATTTCTGGAGACATCTTGTTTCCTGCTATAAACCAGATCTGTTGAATCTCACTACACCTGGTATGGAATACACACTGCTGAAAGAGGGACAAGGTGGGAGTCCTGATCTAGTCTTTTCTTCCCTAGTCCATCTTCTCACACCTGACAGTGCTGCTTTCCCTGCCAACATGTATCATATGCACAATCCTGTTACATTCCTAAGGTTGTAGCCACATTACCATCTAAGAATCGGGCCACAAGTTTAATTCTTATAGAAGGGGAAGACCTCGCTATACAAGTTCCTACTATATATCTGTCTCTTCGACCATTGACTTCTGTTATTACTATGGTGTCCAGTCATGGAATGGGCACCTGATGGAAATATACTCCTACAGTGGGCCTGCCTGTATTTCTGGCCAACACATCAATCTGACTGTGGTAGCTAGATAGCTTTCCCTTTCTAGAGTGCCAGGATTGCCATCGTGGGTATCTCCACTCCAGGGAGGAGATTGGAAAAGCAGTGCATTATAGAAGAACACGTTAATTCAAATCAATTGATATCCAATTCAACTGATATCTACACTAATAAAAGTGAAAGATGCAAATTGACTGTACCTTTGTGACACCCACCAGCCAATCAGGAGTGAGTATGAAAATTAACCCAACAAATATGGCAAGTTAATTTGCATGAGTGGCAGGGGCAGGATGCTTGCATGCCACCATGGTGACACCAGGCTTCTGCACCACCCCAGCAGCTCCAGGCCTCTGGGCAGTGTGAGAAGGCAGAAAGGTGGTTCTGACCAGAGCTAAGACAGTGCCGGCAGCCAGAGGAAGGGAGGCACATTCTTGCATGAATCTGCATGCATCAGGCCTCTAGTTGCTAATATTGATCCAGAGACCTGGCCTGTGGCACAGACTATCAGTAATACTGGACACTAGTAGTCTTTATTTTCTGTCAATAAAATATACAAGCAGCCCACCAAACTGCTTTCCAAAAACATCCAAAAAATATCATTACAGCCACTGGAGGCTACACTCAGCTGGAATGGGTTCCTGTGGCATAATCTGGTTTATGGAGAGTTGAGCACTGGTGCACACCACTAATCTAGGAACAGAAAAATTGTTCTAAATGGAACCAATGCAACTGTACCAGGGATAGTCTGCCCCATCTAAGGACAGTGACTGGCTTTGCACTGACTGGTGGAACAGCCCAGGAATTTACTGGGTGGTCCCCAATGGGACCCAGTGCTTGTGTGACACAAACCTTTGCCCATGATTTCTGCCTGGGAGGCTGAGTTGCTACACCCTGAGTCTCACATGGGCACAGGGGGAGAATCTGGCCCCACAGTAACAACACATGAGAAGGGCTGGCCTTCCAGAGAGAAGGGTCTTAGACATCGTTACTGCCTCACCAGAGGCACCTGTGCTATTACCACCCAAACAGAATGCTGTGTGTTCCCACCCGGTGAATCTACTGCTGTGTCATCTTTATTCAGTTATGTGAGGGAACAAATGAAGACCTGGAGCTATCTGGTCCCCAGCCCACAGGACTTAATAAACTAGTGTTTCGGATGATAAGGCTCTTGGTGGAAAAAAGTTGTCACTAATTTTGGCAATCCTTATCTTAACTTGTGTTTTCTTTTGCGTATGCCCAGATTGTAGCTGTGCCATTTGCCTCCAAGGCAGCCAGAGAGCCGCCAAACAAGCCACCACCGTGGTAATAAAATCTCTTGCTGGATTGCGTAGGGCAGTGGTCGGCAAACTGTGGCTCATGAGCCACCTGCGGCTTTTTGGCCCCTTGAGTGTGGCTCTTCCACAAAATATCATGGCCTAGGCGAGTCTATTTTGAAGAAGTGGTGTTAGACGTTTAAGTTTAAAAAATTTAGCTCTCAAAAGAAATTTCAATGACTGTACTGTTGATATTTGGCTCTGTTGACTAATGAGTTTGCTGATCACTGGCACAGGGCATGCTTCAGAAGAGGGGGTGTGTGTGAACATGCAAGAGCCGGTCTCCAGAAGCACAGTTTTGGAGGTGGTCATCAAGAGACCTTGAACTCCTGGTAAACCTGGAGCTGTACCCGGACAATCACAGGCTCCCTGCTGCTTCCCCCTGTCCTGGGAACGTGCATTCTGCCCTCTATCCCTGCAAGAGGATCCACTTCAAAGACGCCTTCCTGTGCTATTCAGCCCAGTTGGACAGTGCATGTGACAAACCCCAAGAAGGCTTCTACATAAACTCCATTCTGGTGGGCAGAAACGGAGGTCTATTGGTCTTGTGCCACAGGCCAGCCTGGAAGGTTCTTGCTTATGAAAATGACCACTTATCAATGTGGAGCGCTGTGCTTCTTTCTTAGGCTTCTCCTGGCCTTCTGTGTGCAGAGGCCAGTCCCAAAATTCGCCTGGAAATGGCCGAGGATGCGAATCACCAGACACGGGGAGACGTGGAAATGTGCCCAGCACCAGGGCAGCTCCCAGAAGGGCAGATTCAGGCTGCCGGCACCTATGATGCAAGCAAGCGCTCTTTCCACCTGAAGCTGGTCTCGGGGGATCTCTGGGGTTCCCCCTGGCAGGCTGGTGGTGAGTCCTAGGATGAGAAATCCCTGATTCCTGATGTTCCTCCTGCGGGACAGGTCAGTAAGAAGTCTGGCTCTAACCACTGAGCTTGCAAGCTCTGATGCCCGTGGATTCCACCAAGGGCCTCAGGACTCAGGGGTCCCTGCAGTCGGTAGGTCGGAGGCCTGGCCAGGGACGGAATGCAGCCTGGAAGGACTGTGCAGGAGGGTCTGCAGGGGCCAGAATATGGCAGTGTAAGGCCCACGCTCCGTTTGCAAATCTCCCACCTTCCCAAAGCCCAAAGGCCATGAGCAACAATTCAGGCTAATGATGCAGAAACCTTCTGGAGCCCCAATCCCATGTCTGCATGGGTTTAAGGCCTCAGTAACCCGAACACATACTGCATCTCTTAAGGCCAGTCTTTCCTGCAGGCATCCCCAAAGGATCTGATATTGTTCCCAGGAGACCTTTGCTGCCCATTCCTGGAGTCTTTATCCTGAAGAGCAACCTCAAGACTTCCTTCCTTCCTCCCTCCCTCTTTTCCTCCCTCTCTCTCTCTCTCATCTCATCCCTCACTATCAATAGATAGGCAAATATAGATAGAGATGTAGATAGATAAGAGATATTTCTTTTAAGGAATTGGCTTATGTGATTATAGAAACTGACAGGTCCTACCTAAATCTGCAGGGTAGGCCAGCAGGCTGGAGAGCCAGCCAAGATGTTGCAACCTAAGTCTGCAAAGTCTCTAGTTTGAATTCCCTCCCCCTCAGGGAATCCCAGTCTGTTTCCTCTTAAGACCTGCAACAGAGAACAGTGGCCCACACACAGAATGAAGGGTAATGAGCTCTACTCAAAGTCTACTGATTTAAATTTAATTTTACCTAAAAATTAACTTTACATACAATTTTAAACCAAATATTTGGCTACTGTGGCTTACCCAAGTTGACACATAAAATTAGCTATCACAGTCTCCTACAATCTGACATGGAATGCATATATCTGTTTTCAGTTTTGCTGTCCACATTGCTTCACTTTATCAATGTGATATGCAGATGATTTATTATAAATTTTTTATTTGAAATCTATATAATTTTATTAACCAATGTCACAATAAATTTAATAAACAGTTATAAAATATGGCTCACACAAGCAATTTTTAAATCACATGGAAGATTTCAATCTTTTTAAAATAAATTTTATTGATGTTTTACAGAGAAGAAGGGAGAGAGACAGAAAGCTAGAAGCATCAATGAGAGAGAAATATTGATCAGCTGCCTCCTGCTCACCCTCTACTGGGGATGTGTCTGCAACCAAAGGTACATGCCCTTGACCAGAAGTGAACCCGGGACCCTTTAATCCACAGGCCGATGCTCTATCCACTAAGCCAAACCGATTTCGGCAAGATTTCAATCTTTAATGCATAAAGCACTAATAAGCATTATGTATACATTATATAATGATACTGTAAATTCCTATCTTATACTTTTCAAAACAAGGGAATACATAACGGTGTGACTTTGTAAAACAAAAGGCAGCATTATTAAAAGGTATATAGAACAGTTGATTAACTTTTTTAAGGCTATGTGTAGAGTCCTCTAAGAATTGGAGCTTGCAATGCCATGATGGGCAGATTTTGAAGAAAATGTTGCAGAGACAGTTTAGAATGGGGTTGTCATTAGAGAAAATAGAACAGTGTGGGATTATGGAAAGAATACTGTGATAGCTTTATAAATACCAATTAGATATTACAGAAAACTGTGCAAAATGTTTGGCCACAGCAATATGTTTATAAGAATTTTCTTCAACCTGCAGAATAGAATAAAACCAGTGAGAGAGCAAGAAAGAAAGAGCTTACAAATGTTTTTCAGAAATGTACAACTTTATGTGTACTAAATTGAAGACAGGCCCCTGATGCAAATTATGTTCTAAAAATAGCACACCCAGATAACCCATGTATAAATCTAATATTAAATGCCAATTCTCAGTGTTAAAAAATTCAGACTTTGCGCAGCACATAATTTAAGTTAATTTGCTTCTCTAACATCTATAACAAAATCTCACTGGTAGAATCATCAGTGACTTATTGGCAATATAAAATAATTGAAGTTATCAACATATAAAATTAAAGGAGAATGTTTAAATGATAGAATTATAGTACATGCCAGCAATTTCTCAAAGTGAATTACCCAAATATAATTGAATATCTCTGCTGTGTTCTAAAGTTCAACAGCCTGAGCTGTTATTGAATTATGCATGCATTAATAAGATACTGCATACCAAAAGGGGGAAAATCTCAGAAATGGCTTAAAATCTATATGGGCTTGAAATCTATTAACGATGTCTAGGAAATTATATGCTCCATTTTCTGTTACATTCACTTGCAAATGCATCAACCAAAATGTATGAGACTAAAAAACACTACACATTTGTATATCACCATATTAATTTCAGCACAGAACTCTTAAGAGTTTTTTTTTTTTACATTTTTGCTTCAACATAATTGACTTTTTACATGTCTGCTTTCAATAGGGTTTTATATTTTAACAAGTAAATTTGATTTTTTTAAGTTTGTCTTTCATATAGTTACACCAATAGATAACCTAGTTTGGAGAACATTTAACACATGACTTTTTGAAGGGTTATCTATATATATAAAAAGCCATTGACCATAAGGCCCATAAAGACCATAACAAATGGTCACTATGATGTCCACTATGGCCAACAAACTGCCCAATCAAGGGGATGGGCCTGGCTGGCCAATTTCTTGGCTCCTCCCCACTGTTAGCCTGTCCCTGATCAGACAATCCCACTCCAATCAAGAGCAGGCCACTGGCCAAACACCCCCTCCCTTTCCCCAGGCCAGCCCCGCCCCCAATCAGCCCACCCTACCACTATAGGCATGCAGCCCCTCCCCCTGGTGGCCTGATTGCACACCCTATCCCAATAGGGGGTGGGCCAGTCAGACCACCAGCCACAGCCCCTCCTGATGGTTGGCCCCCACCCCCAATCAGCCTACCAACGCCAACTGGGGGTAGGGCCTGCCGGCTAGTCACCCATGGCTCCTTCCCCCAGTTGACCCAGTCCTCATCAGGCCCCAATCAGGGAGGGCAAGTTGGCCAACCTACCACCATCTCCTCCTCCCTACAGGCCTTGCCCCTCAATCTACCAGGCCAGCCAGACCCCATCCATGAACAAATTCGTGCACTGGGCCTCTTATAAAAGAGATGGAGCATAGAAGGTATAAAATGATGTTTGTAGTCTCTCTTTTTTCAATTTTAATGAAATAAGTATTGCTCAGTTGTGAGTCATCTGCATTAACAAATGTACCAATTTAATATGTTTGCTGCTTAAAAAGATATAGTGACTTGTCTTAAATACCATGTATTCATAGTATTTGGGCATAATAGAGGAGATATTCTAAAAGACAGAGAGATATGAAGAAAACAACTGAAAATCGAAAAAAATACCTCTAATTCTAAAAAAAGAGGGATACACAGTTTTCTCATGGGTGCATGTTTTTCTCTCAAATTCTTAGACATGAGACAGTATTGCCAAATTACAGGTTGAGAAGACACATATGTACTTGGAACTGTGTGTAAACCAATTAGATAGCTCAGACATACATGCATTCACATAAGTATGTTTGTGTTCAAACATTTCAAAGCTTTTAAAAATAAAATGTGAATCCAACCAATATGCTATTGTATTTGTAATGCATCAGATTCTTTTGATGCAGGATAGATGTATAAACCTTTGAGTATAAACTGGAGGGGGTAGGGGCAATACACATTATGGAATGCAATTTCTGATTTGCATTGTGAGGGTTAAGTTTAAAAATAGAGCTGCTTGCTTAAAACATATATTAAATAATTAGAAAATGTTCTTAATACATTTTAAAATTTATTTTTTTATGTGAAAAAGATCCATTTATTAACCCCAAAGCATCTGCCAAATAGGTGAGGAAATACAGCAATTTTCTGGAAACTGTGAAAACTTTCCAGGATCAGAGGTGCCAGGAAGCAACAATGTTTACACTCACTTTCCACCTGTATAGTGTGGGGCGGGATCTTGGTCCGAGCAGTGTATCCATCTGCAGAGCTGCCACATTTTGTCCTGGGCCACCTTGGCCAGCATCCACTCCATCTCCAGCCAGCCAGCCTGTCAGGGTGTACTCAGAGCTTTTGCCTGGGACACCTCAGCTTTTGCCTGCCCTAGATTTCCCCATTTGACCTGTCAAAATATCCCCAGAGACATGAACTCTGGGACACCACACCCAGCATTCACTTCTTAGCCAATTGATCTGTCATTGTATCCTTGTCACTGCACATACAGTTTACACAGATGTAGCTCCTACACAAAACCACACTTTCAAGATTGGAAAGGAAAGCTGTTCTATCTAATTTATAGAACAAACATGAAAAGGAAAACAAAATGAAGAAATAAAGAAATATGTTCCAAATGAAAGAATAACTACCTACCCCCAAGAAAACCCCTCAATGAAATGAAGAAAAGTAAAAATAAAAAATTTAAAGTAATAATCAAAAGGATGCTCATTGAACTTAGGGAAAGAATAGACTACCACAGTGATAACTGTAACAACATGTTAGAAAATATAAAAAACAATCAGAGCTGAAGAATAAATACAGTAATTGAAGTGAAAAAAAATGCACCAGAGGGAATCACATTAGATCACTTAATATAGAAGAATGGGTTAGGTACCTGAAAAGGAGAACAATTGAAATCACCTAATGAGAGCAGCAAAAAGTAAAAAGAATTGAAAAAACTATGATAGTTTAAGGGTCCTTTGGGACAACATCAAGAATGCTAACATTTGCATTATAAGAGTCCCAGAAGAAGAGAAAGGAAGAGTCAGACAATATTGCAAAAATACTGAAAACTTTCCTAACTTGAGGAAGAAAACATACACTTAGGTTTAGAAAGCACAGGATCCCACACAAGATGAACCCAAAGAGATCCAAACCAAGACATAGTATAACTGAAGTTGAAAAAGTAAAGATTAAAAAAAGTATTTTGAAGGTAGCTAGTGGAAAACAATTAGTAAAATTCAATAGAAAACCTATAAGTTCATCATTTGATTTCTTTTTTATTTTTATTTTTATTTTTTTATCTTTATTGTTCAGTTTATTAATTACATTGTTCCCCCCTTTTTTTTCACCCTATAGTTTCTCTCCACCTGGTACCCATCCCACCCTCCGCCCTCACCCCTCTCCACTGTCCTCTCCCATAGTTGCATGATTTTTGTCCAGTCTCTTGCTGCACTTCCCACACCCCCTTTCTCCCAAAGAGTTGTCAGACCATTCCCTCTCTATGTCCGTGATTCTGTTATATTCACCAGTTTATCCTGTTTATCAGCCTATCATTTTTATGTTCATTTGTTGATAGATGTGTATTTGTTGTTCCTAAATTACACTTTCATCTTTTTCTTCTTCCTCTTCTTAAAGAATATCTTTCAGCATTTCATATAATATTGGTTTGGTGGTGATGAACTCCTTTAGCTTTTTCTTATCTGTGAAGCACTTTATCTGACCTTCAATTCTGCATGATAGCTTTGCTGGATAGAGTAATCTTGGTTGTAGATTCTTGCTGTTCATCACTTTGAATATTTCTTGCCACTCCTGTCTGGCCTGCATCGTTTCTGTTGAGAAATCCTCTGATAATCGTATGGGTGCTCCCTTATAGGTAACCATCTGTTTCTCTCTTGCTGCTTTTAATATTCTCTCTTTGTCTTTTGCTCTTGGCATTTTAATTATGATGTGCCTTGGTGTGGTCCTCTTAGGGTTACTATATATTGGGGTTCTGTGCACTTCTTGGGCTTTTAAGTCAATTTCTTTCACCAGGTGTGGGAAGTTTTCGGTCACTATTTCTTCAAATAGGTCTTCATTATCTTGCTCTCTCTCTTTTCTGGCACCCCTATAATTCGGATGTTGGTATGCTTGAGGTTGTCCCAGAGGCCCCTTACACTGTGTTCAGTTTTTTGGATTCTTTTGGATTCTTGCTTTTTCAGCTGAGTGGATTTTACCTCTTTGTATTTGAAATCTTTAACTTGGTTCTTGGGGTGCTCCAGAGCACTTTTAGGTTTTTGTATAATATTTTTTATTTCAGTCAGTGTCTGCTTAATTTCTGGTTGGTCCTTTTTCATATCCTTGAGAGTCTCCTTTATATCCTTGAGGGTCTCCTCATTTCCTTGTAGGACTCATTCATTTCCACGTTGGTCTTGATCATTTCCTTGCAGGTCTCATTCATTTTCTTTGCGGTCTTGCTTATTTCCTTATAGGCCTCGACCTTTTGTTGGAGCCTCTTGAGAAGCCCTATAACTATGGTTTTGAATTCCATGTCCAGTCGTTTTTTTCCTCCATTTCTTTCACATCTGATTTCTTTCCATGTCTCTGCATGGTGGCTGCTTCCCTGAGTTGGTCAATTAGCTTTGTGTGGTAGACTTCCTACTAGGGACAGTGGCTCAGCCTCCCCAGTTACCTGAGGTGGATATGGGTTGCACAGTCTTGCTGAAGTTAAGCTCAGGTTAATCGTTGTTAGCACTTGGAGGGGTTGACCTCCAGGGCAATTGTCTGTGAAGTTCAGCTATGCTCAGGTTGGATGGGCGGAGTCTCAGGGCCAAGCAGACAGTCTTAGCTCTGCCCTATGCGGCCCCAGGGAGTCTGTGTCAGTGGCAATGGCCGCCAGTACATCTGAGAGAGAGCCGCTGCTAAGCTCCACCGGCTGCCAGGGAATTCAGACTCTCCCCAAAAGAGTCTGCACACCCAATGTCTCACCCAGGGTCATGAAACACAGCAGTCTGACGGTTTTCCAAATGAGAGAGCAAGTCACAGAGTGCTCTCTGCGCGGTCATGCAGCTGAACTGTTCGCGCAAGCTGCCTTCTCCACAAGCCTGGAGACCCCTGCAGCACCCGAGCTTTGGCGTGCCCTCCCACTGTCCAGTTTTCACCCTGTATGATAGTGGGTTCCCTGGACTTCGCCCAAAGCTGGAGAATCAGTCCAGTGGGACGTCTTTGTCTCCCAGTTGGAGAAAACTGGCTGGTTTTCAGCCGCCAGCCCTCTCCGCTGGTGCACGCTCCAAACCTCTCTGTGCGAATCTTCAACGCTGTCCGCCGTTGCTCCTCCGAGTCACAGTGTCTTATTTTCACTTTTATTTGTGAAATTTTCACTCGGCCAGCTTTCTGGTGATTCCGGAAGGTGTTTGTTCTTTCATTAAGTTGTAGTATTAAAATTGCTGAGTATGACGGCAAGATAGGTGTTTTACCTATGCCGCCATCTTGGTTCTCCCATTTTAAAATTTAAAGAGTTGTCATAATATAACCTCATTGTTTTAAAAGGGTAGGTCTATAAGAGTTATAATGAAAACTTTTACTCATGTCTCTTATCTCTTCTGATCTTCACTAGTATACACATTCAAAGCAGCCATCCTCAACCCATATGGTAATTTTTCATATAATGTTTCTCTATATTTCTAGATTATCTGATTGAAAGACTATTTTATTATTATATATTTTGTACATAACCTCATGAGAACTGCAAGGCAGTTCAAATCTTTTCACCAACTATTTCATCCTGGTCATTCCTGATATTTAAAACAGAATATTTGTTAAATCCGTCAACTTTGCAGTATATCTGTGCAAAACTAATTAGTAATGGAGTTTAAGTAATATAATACAATTACTAATCTCTTTTACTTCTCTTTAGTTTTCTGTTTGGCTGTAGTCTCATTATTTTTACTTACAGGATTTCTATATCAACTGTATAGTAATCATTAATTTTATACAAGTAAACAATTCTGCCACTTGCTTTTCAACAATGCATTTAAATGTCCAAACACCTGAGTTATAGTTGTTGTTTTTTGTTTTGTTTTGTTTTGTTTTCCCTAAAGACCCTGACTGGAATCCACAACCCTCAGACTGCTATTTAGAATTACATTGCTCTTTGGATTTGTAACATGGAAATTCAGCTGTGGGTTTTTAATGTAATCATTTTAGGATTTACAATCATATCTTTCCTGCATAGATCCATTCTCACATGAATCCATTCGCTTTTAAGTTTTTTATTTTCTTTAGACTTCACTGGAACATACGTTTCTTTAGCTTCATTAATTTTTTAAAAGATAAGAGATTTATTAAGAGATTTATAACTGAGCAAACTTTGTTTTAAAAGCCATAATTAATCATGAATGTATCATGGGTGTGTGAAAGACAGCTTTATGTGCATCCCCATCTTCGTGGTCCAGAAATTATGAGTCATCTTGGTTTTTGTTCAACAGTCTTAAATTTCACATGCTTTCTATATTGTTACTGTTCACCTTGATACTCTTATGATTAATTCTAAAAATAACAAAACATGTGAGAAAAACAAGTTTTGAGAGCCTCACGGCACTTCCTGGAAATGAGAGGCAAAACTAATTTGCTGTTGAATGAGTAAGTATTTAAACAGATAAAAATAAATTAGCAAATGGCATTGAATTCTGCTGTTCTCTTACTAAGAGACAAAAGATAAATTAAAAAAAAAATAGTAACACTTTTATACAATACTAGAAGCCCGGTGCATGAAATTAATGCACAGGGGAGGAGGGTGTCCCTCAGCCCAGCCTGCACCCTCTCCAATCTGAGACATCCCTCTCACATTTCAGGACTGCTGGCTTCTAACTGCTTGCCTGCCTGCCTGCCTGCCTGCCTGATTATCCCTAAGCACTCCCCTGCCAGCCTGATTGACACATAAGTGCTCCCTGCCAGCCCAATTGCCCATAACTGTCTTCCCCTGCCGGAATGGTTGCCCCCAACTGTCCTCCCCCGCTGGCCTGGTCACCCCTAACTGCCCTCCCCTGTAGGCCTGGTCACCCCTAATTTCCTTCCCCTGAAGGCCTGGTCACCCCCAACTGCCCTCCTCTACCATTTTGGTCATTGCTAACTGCCCTCCCCTGCTGACCTGGTCACCCTCAACTGCTCTCCCCTCCTTGTCATCTTGTGATGGCCATCTTATGTCCACATGGGAGTGGCCATCTTGTGTGTTGGAGTGATGGTCAATTTGCATGTCACCTCTTTATTAGATAGGATGCTATTTATATATATATTTTAAAACTATGTGCATACTAGGGGTCCCAATGATAAGATTTCAATTCAATGGCCAGTGTGATGGTAAAATCGTGTGTGTGTGTGTTTGTGTGTGTGTGTGTGTGTGTGTGTGTGTGTGTGTGTGTATGTGTGTGTGTGCGTGTGAAAATCAGAGCATTAGAAGGCAAGTGTTATTATCCCTAACAATTTATCCACATTGTGTAGGACCATGGGCATACAATACTGAACAAAATGGAGCTCCTTTCAGATAAGACAGAGTTGAAATAAATATTTTTCATTTTTTAAATAAATAATTATATAAAATGTTTAGAAATGAAAATCAAGACTCTCATAACAAGACTCAGACTAACACTGTGGATCTTTATGAAAAATTTTTTCAGTGATATAAAGCATAATTAAGTTCCAAAGGTACAAAAGGGACTACAGAGTCAAGAAGCTATGAAAGGTCAAAGGGTTAAAAAAATGGCAAACGCAGTGCACTGAGAATCAGGAGATTTAGCTAGAAAGAAAAGTAGGGCCAGGCGCTAACCTTGATGTCTATTTCAAGAATGACAATTTGTTTGAAGAGCAATAAATTATATTATTTTATTTTGAATAGAGTAAAATATACTTGTTATATACATAATGTAAAGTATTCTCAATCACATTCGTATCTACCTTATTGCAATAATATTTTGATTGATACATTCTCTATCTTTTCTTATATTTATTGAAGGTATACTCTTTTATGAACTCATTTGTATGTGTTAGAGAAATCTGAAATTTCATTAGTCAGCTGTTATGATGGGAATGCAGAACCAGAAATTTTCTCAGTTCTTTCCTACCACAGGAGCTATATATTTTCTCGACATGAATGTAACTGAAAATTAGGATAAAGGGAAACAGAAGTATGGAAACCTCCTGAAATAATTAGTGACAGCTACCACTGTCTTTAGAATTCCAAAGTGAAATAACTTCCTATCTAGAATTTTATATCTAACTTTAACTATTCATTATTGTAATTTTTTTTACAAATTCAAGGGCACACCAATTACAGCTCTCAAGAACCTTTTTCTAAGAAAGCTGTAAGAAAATATTCTTCACCAAATTAAAAAAAAGAGAGAGAGAGAAGAAAATTTTGGGATTTGTAGACAAAGAATGCAACTGGTCTAAAATAACAAGATTCAAAAGAGTTGTAACTAAGAAGAAACATAGAACTAGTAAATTATTTAGAGGGTTTTTTCTCTAAGGAGATAAGTGTTCCAATTTTACAACTTAATGGACATTTTAGATCAATGAATATTTATATGCAAGGAAATATCTAAAAATGCAACTAAATTATTATGAGTAAAATAATATTTAATTTAGGATTAAGAAATATAATCATAAATGACAGTATGAACTATATAATGATAATAACAATAACACTGACTATTATTTCAAATTAACTTTCTAGTATGAAGATGTTGAAAGCGTAGAAAAATGTACCATATCTGTGGTGGCTTATGAAAGTGATACTATAAAATACCTACATTTTCTTCTATAAGGTCTAGGCACTTGATAGCATTAAAAAAAGTTAAGAATCAAGTGATACCATAGTAATTCCATTAAATGAATAAAAGTAAGTAGCATAAGAAAAACACAATAAAATCTTTTGGATCTAATGATTCATCAATTTAAATGTTATGTGGAAGAAACTATTTCTGTAATAAGCCTTATAATAACTTTTGACTATTTAAATAGTATGCACTTAAAACTTTGATTTTCAAATTTAAATGAAAAAGAAAATGTTTAGTATGTGTCAGTTATTCATGTGTTCAATAGGTGTAGGCAACTACTTATAAAATTTTACATATTTATAAAATAAGAAATAAGAAAAACTGATAGAAAAATCAAATAAAAAAAAAGAAGTCTCAGGCATTGAATGTCTTATTTAATTGATTCTATGTTATTTAAATAAAGTATGGATTATAAAAATTGAATTAAAATGAAAGTCTCTGAGTTGTTTCTCTCAACTTAGCAGAGATTTATGACTTGATAATTTAATGTATTTAGGCACATACATATACATATGCATATATATGTATACTATATATTGATTTTATACATAGTAATAAAAATTAGCTGCTAAAAGGTTATTGAAATGTGTTTTTCTATTGCTTTGCACTAATTACCTTCATAACATTAGGTAGGAATTAGTTTGATTAGTTTGATGAAATGTTCTGATTGAGATACCTTAGGTATAAATCAAAATTGACTTAATTTAATTTCCATTCTGTGATTTGATTAGAATCATTGCAGCTAAACTTATGCAGATGGGCTAGAATTGATGATGTTTTCTTTTTTTTATTACTTGAATTTCATTTTTGAGGAACCTAATCACTAAAAAGTATTAAGTGACATTTAAAGAGCATAATTTTCATATACCTGACTTAACTACATGATTTATTTGAAGAATATTTTCTAATGCAGTAATTTTTTAAGTTTGAAATTTTGGCGTTCCATCTGGGTACCCAGTGTTCTAAACATTAGTAATATTTTTATTTCATAAGAAGTTTTAAAGACTGTAGCTTCCAATACAAAATATTAAAATGTTAAAATATCCTTACCCCCAAGGAATGTAAAATAGAAAATGATCACTAAGAGAAAATACTCATATAACCATTGGGTTTTATGCAAATCTCTCCCTAAGCCATAGAGTAACATGTTTATGGATACTAACATTAATTAGAAGTTTCTGACAAAAATCTACCTGTATTAGTTTCCTGTGGCTGCTATAACAATAATTATAAACATGGTGGCTTAAAACAAAACAAATTTGCTTTCTCATAGTTCTGGAGTTTGGAATCTCAAGTCAATATTGCTACTGGGTGGGCATTGATATGTCAGTGCTGCCTTGTGAGGAGAATGTGGGAGAATTCTCTTCAGAGTCTATGTGGGAGAATCCTTCCGCGCCTGTTCCAGCTCTCCTGTAGTCTCCTGGGATTCCTTGGCTTGTGATGCATCACTCTAATCATCAAGGTCAGTATCTTCAAGTCTATCCATTACTCCATCTTCACATTAAGTTCTCTGTGTGCAAAGTCTTTCTTCACTGCTATCTTACATAAGTATGTATGATATAGTGCTCACCAGGATAATTCAGGTCAACCTCTCCATCTCAAAATCATTAACTTAATTATATCTCCAAAGACCCACTGTTGTGCCATATAAATTAACAGTTAAAACTGCACAATTCTATCAGAATACCAATATATAATTTGTTTTGACAAAACAGTGCTAAGCTACGAAAGGTTTATAAGAGCAAAGGCCTTTGCCAAGTAGTGCCAGGTGTTCACACCTTGCTTCTAATTTATGAAGATTATTCATAAAATTATATGTATAGTGCAACGATTATGAATAAACTACCAATTGAAGCATTTGCCACCAGTAAGTAACATTACTTAGTTTTATTTATTTATTTATTTATTTATTTATTTATTTATTTATTTTTTTTACTTAGTTTTATTTAGATGAGCAAATAACAAAGGTTTATAAAGTATAGTCTCTTCCCTTTAAGATGTGTCCAAGCTAATAGGTAAAATATTAAAATTTGAATAAAAAATAATTGAGAAGTGCAACAGTTCAGATCATAAGTGCTATAGAAATGTAAAAAAAATTCTGATGGATGTATGAAATATTCTTAATAGAGAAAGCATTCCAATTTGTCTTTGAAATCTATAATCAAAGTTGGATAATGTTTTTGTAAGAAAAGTAGTTTTTTGAACAAGTAAGATAAAATTGTATATAAAATTAAAATTTAATTTAAAAACATCATAAAAATAAAATAATTTCCATCCATGCAAAACAAAAATATTAGCAAATGTTAAAAGTATAGGTTCAATATACATTTAATAAATCACATTATGTATTCATAGATTATAACTCAATATAAATTAAGGATTTTATAGAGGGCCTGAAATTATTCCCAAACTTTTGAAGTAAATTCTATGAAAGATCAACATTAAATTAATTCATAAAATGTCTATTGATTTCATATGCAAAGAAAATATGATTGGTATGTTAGCATGTGGAGCAGGAAAGGAAAACTCTTAACTTTGAAAATATTTCTGATTTAAGGAGAGCATAATTTTTATTGTTCTCACAGTAGTTCATATAATTTAACTCAAATGTTTTTTTAATTTAAATTATCGTTTAAAGTATTATATATCTCTTTTTTTTTCCTCATGGACCTCTCCCTGACCACTTGTACCCCACAGCAGATGCCATCATTCCCCTCCTGTCTATGTCCATGGGCTATGCTTATATGCATGCTTTGGTTGATCTCTTATCGCCTCTCCCCTCCCTGCCCTTTGAGATTAGAAAGTCTGTTCAATGCTTTATGTTTTTGGATCTATTTTGTGCATCAGTTTGTGTTGTTCATTCCATTCAACAAATGAGTGAGATCATGTGATATTTATCTTTCTCCGACTGGCTTATTTCTCTTAGCACAGTGGTCAGCAAACCACGGCTCGTGAGCCACATGCAGCTCTTTGGCCCCTTGAGTGTGGCTCTTCCACAAAATACCATGGCCTGGGCGAATCTATTTTGAATAAGTGGCATTAGAAGAAGTTTAAGTTTGAAAAATTTGGCTCTCAAAAGAAATTTCAATTTTTGTACTGTTGATATTTGGCTCTGTTGACTAATGAGTTTGCCGACAACAACCTAGAAGGTACAATAAACGCTTGATTTTGTGTCTCTTAAAAAAAAAATAAGATAAAATAACAATAAAAAATAAGTATAGAATGAAAAAGAATAATACAAAAAAATAAAAGATGGAAAAATGATAAAGAAAAAAAATAAAAAATAGTGTCCTCCACTTCAGCCTTTTAAAGTCCCGTAGGGCTGGTTTATGAACCCACTCATCTGTACTGTCCGCCACTTCTCAGTTTTCTTTTAGGTAGTCAGCACTGTGTTGAAGTTCCAAGTGATCCATTGCTCCTCTGTGTCTGTCTTCACAGGCCTGGTTGCAAGCAGGTGGCACCAATCTGCCCACTTTTTTTGTCTGCTTCCTGTCAATCTTCATTACTCAAGCATCTGTTTGATAAAACAGAGGCAAACAACCATGTGACTGCGAGTTTCTGCCCCTCTTCCCCCATCCCTCCGCCTACCACCCCTTCAGGCTGCCTTTCTGGGTGCAGCCTCTCATGACTATGGACTTAGATCTAGATTCACCAGCCGCCAGAAGCCCTGTGGACTTTCCTTCCACAGTCGGATGTTATACCTGTCCTCAAGGGATACAGACTTGGTGCAGTGTAGCTTCATTAACCCTCTCAGCCTGGTAGTTGGTTGTCTTTCTCCAGCCTGGATCCTCAATCCTACCATTCTGCAGGTATCCTCTGCCCTTTCTGGATGTTAATTGTCTCACCAGCTATATCTAATTGGCCAATTCTGGATGTTATTGGATTTAGTTGCTCCTTCTATCTGCTCCAGGACAGCGTGCAGAATACTTCTGTCTATTCAGCTGCAATTTTTTTTCAATAACTCAAATATTTTAAAGCAAATTGGTCATGGTGTATCAAAGTGATTTTTTTTTCAGTAAGATAGTTCACATGTTTATAAACTCACATCTCTAGTATCTAAATAAAATATATATGTAATAAAAATTAGTAATAGTCCCAAATTTAAGAGAGTCTATCATGTGCCTTATTCTGATTTTATATAGTCAAGTTTTAAACAACACAGCAATGAAAACAACAGGACCGGCAAAGAAGAGATGGTCTTAGACAATCTTTACTCCCAACTTTATATATGGGGCAG
The DNA here is from genome assembly GCA_027563665.1 of Antrozous pallidus. Lineage (NCBI taxonomy): Eukaryota > Metazoa > Chordata > Mammalia > Chiroptera > Vespertilionidae > Antrozous > Antrozous pallidus. The sequence goes on along the minus strand of CM050514.1, from coordinate 15,679,487 downwards.
TGAAATGTCACTCACATTGGTAATATGATTGGCAAGGATAATAAATTCATTAGGATGTCCTATTTGGGTTTTATAACCTTCAACATTCAGACACTAACTTCTACACATCTCATTAAATTCTTATACTCAGACTTTAAACAAGATTAACAATAATAGTTTTTTAATCCATTAAATACTAGTATAGTGCTATGTGAGGGACTAGGAATCCAGATATTTAAATAAGCCCACAGACCTTGTCCTTAAGGATCTCAGAGGCTGAAGGGAGAGGCATTTTTTAAAGTGTATCTTAGTATTATAAGATGAATGAAAAATAGGGACATGCATAATATATAGCAGAGCAGAATAGAATAAGTTCTATATAGAGAGAGGGTTATACAAATGTGTTTTTTTTGTTTGTTTGTTTGTTTTTTACCAGAGTCTCAATCTATATACATAAAAGGCTAAGTCAGTGCTTGGCAAACTCATTAGTCAACAGAGCCAAATATCAACAGTACAATGATTTAAATGTTTTTTGAGAGCCGAAAGCTGAACTCTGCTCATGGGCCACAGAGTTTCAATTGCACTGTACATTCACGCCCACATGTGTTATTTTGTGGAAGAGCCACACTCAAGGGACCAAAGAGCTGCATGTGGCTCTCGAGCCACAGTTTGCCAACCACTGGGCGGTGACTGACCTTACATCCATCCGAACATCTAACGGACCAGTCAGCTGGTACATATGATACATTCTGGCAATTTAAAAATAAACTTTGACTCCTGCATGCACGATACATATAAAGCTCTCTCACTGGTGCCAATCACATGTGTTTTAATTCTATAATACTGTATTATACTAGTGGCCCAGTGCACAAATTCATGCATAGATGGGGTCCTTTGGAGTGGCTTGCAGGATCAGGCTGAAACTGGCAATCTAATGCCACCTACCACTCCTGCCTGCCATTCCCACTCATCCCAGCCCTGCTGCACCTGCCGATCAGGAGAGTCAGTTCCAATCAGGAGAGGCTCCTGCCTCCAGAGTGATGCTCGCAAGCCATGAGCCCTGCTTTTGGCACCTATCCCAATGGGCACAGAGATGGGGCCAGGATGTAACTGACCCTGAGAGCAGGCAGTGGGACTTCCTTGCTAGCCTGGGATCTGGATCCATCCTGCTGACATTCACACAGGCTGTCAGGAGCCACCTGGTGGCCGCTTTTATATCCTTTATTGTGGAGCATCTAGGGAGGGGAAGTGGGCGCTGTGCCGAGGCCGACTTTCAGGAGGCTGGCAGCCCTGTCAGGACTGTGCTCACAGCATTGTCATCGGTGGTTGGCCCATTCTCTGGAGATTAGACCTGTAGGACTACTGCGCGAGTGAGTGGCTGCCGCCAAGCTGGTGGGTTGCTGGGATGGGCCGGCCACTAAGCAGTTCTCCCACTGTGGGAGTACACTGACTGCCAGGGGGTAGCTCTTGCATTGAGCATCTGCCTTCTTGTGGTCAGTGCGTATCATAGTGACTGCTTGTTTGGTCGTTCAGTAGTTCAGTCATTCAGTTGCTTAGGCTTTTATACATATACTAGAGGCCCAGTGCAAGAAAACCCTCACCTTGGGCGTCCCTCACCCTGGCCTTCACCCTCTCGCAATCTAGGACCACTTGGGTGATGTCTGACTACTGGTTTAGGACTGATCATGCAGGAATCCCTGTGGGATTGGGCCTAAACTGGCAGTCAGACATCCCTTTCACAATCTGGCACCACTAGCTCCTAACTGCCTATGTCTGCCTGCCTAATTGCCCCTAATCACTTGCCTGCCTGCCTGACTGATCACCCCTAACCACCTCTGCCTGGCCCCTGCAACGATGGCTTCATCTGGGAGGACTTCTGGAATGACATCCAGAAGGTTGTTTGGCTGTCTGGTCTAATTAACATATTACACTTTTATTATTATAAATAAATGTACTATTTTGACATATAATTTTTTGCAGTAATGTAATAACCGCACAAATCTTTCTTCTAATCAGTTTCTTTTCAATGTGCACAAATCCATGCACTGGGACACTAGTTTGATATATAATATTTAGGACAGTTTAAATCTATTACACAGAAAAGCTAGGAAGAGTATAGGGAAAATGAACACTTATTAAGCTCTTTGGTAAGTGCTTTACATACAAGCAGGAATACAATTCATTCAAAGGTTAACACTTTTATATTACTTAGACATTAAGTAAAGCTACAAAACCAAATAAGTAATTCACAAATATTTTACATGGATTCCATACAGTAATGGAGTGGAAACTTGATCTACATAAGAATTTTCAAAATATGTCAAGTTGCCTAAAAACCATGATGGTGGGTGCTTGTGGAGTGAGCAGGTTACAGCTCCAGAGAAATGTGTGCTGGACCTGGGGTCAGGAGTTTTGATTAGACTTCTAGTTCTGCTACCTGACAGATAGGTGATCTGGAGCCTCTACATCTACATTTGAAATCATGTGCATCTTATCTTCATATAACTGAGAATTTAAAGGTCAATATTTAAAGAAAGGATTTAGCAAAAGGCCTATTACACAATGGGTTTTTAATAACAGTACACTGACTTGAATTATAGTCAGTCTCTATTGTGTCCTTATGTTTGGTTTTTCCACTAAGCAGAAAGACATATATTTCACATTTTGATATCTATTTTAAATAATATTTACTCACTACCGTGTTATGCATATGCATGTGCCAAAGTGAATAAATACTTTGTCTTTATATTTATTATATTATGCTGCAAAAGAAGTTGATTGCATTTTACAATGAAGTACCTTTTATTAGGACTTGGACATGCTTAGTGCATATGGTGTGAAAAATGTATCAAGCATCATTTTTATATGATTATTAACTCATTGGGATTAGATGAAAGGAAATATGATAGTCCCTTTTTTTACTTGGGTTTTTGTTTTCTTCAAAATGTAGGAAGAATTAACAGAGAGTGTCAGGGTTTGGGGAAATGAAACACAATTAATTTGTGTATAGATGTGTTTCATGTTTTCTGCTTTCATGGCCGAAGGTTTCAGTCTTGACCGATGCAGTTGCTTGCCTGTGGTTAATGTTATAATGGGTTCTCTGCTAAAGAAATTTCCCTGTCAGATATAATATTACTGGAAAATTAATTTATTTGTTATATTACAAATGAGGATTTCTAAAATCTAGATATTTGTCTTAGACACTAGACACTAAAATCTAGTGTCTTTTCTTTAAAGGAAACCTCATTGTTTTTGTCTTTAACATCTTGCATTTTCATCTATGTCATCGTTTCTTGCTGTTTTCTTCTTTTATGATAAATCAGGCTTACTAGAATTCTGGTGACTAATGTTTCTCAAAACAAGGTAGGTGTGAGCTGCAGCTAGATGTGACTGTGTTTTAAATTGATTTTTGAATCAATTTGAGATGTTTAAAAACTCTTTACAACATTATGGAACTTTAAATTATCCATTCAATTTTCCGTAAAGTGTGCACAAGTTTTACCAGGGAGTTCTCTGCTATATAAATGATATACATGGCATTCACTTCTAGAGTTTCCCATGAAATCATTGAGTATTGTGAGAGATTTGGTAGCTCTCCTATAACAGACAAAAATATCTGCTTTAAATATTTGTCACAAATGAATAGCACAGTTGCATTTTATTTGCACCACAGGACTCACGAATAAGCCAGGAAAATAATATCTATCAGGGAGTTCCCAAATTTTGAAGGAGGAAAATGACTGAAAGCTGAACACTATTTCCTGGAAATTTGTGTAGAAGTAGTGACTTTTATAACCAACTGCACTTTGGGATGTAGATTCACCTCAGTGCTAAAAAATAAAAAGGATTTGGAGCCAAACTGGTTTGACTTAGTGGATAGAGCGTCAGCCTGTGGACTGAAAGGTCTCAGGTTCGATTCCGGTCAAGGGCATGTACCATGGTCGCAGGCAAATTCCCAGTAGGGGGTGTGCAAGAGGCAGCTGATTGATGTTTCTCTCTCATCCATGTTTCTGACTTTCTATCCCTCTCCGTTCCTCTCTGTAAAAAATCAATAAAATATATTTTTAAAAAAAGATTTGGAGTTAAAGTCATTAGTAGAAAGGAATAGGTGATCTGTCTAGTGAGGAGTGATAGTTTTATCTGGATATTGAGAAGTGAGTTTATGACTGAGATCTAACCTTACACTGCCTCATAATTGTGCTGTTAAAGTAATTGGCCTTTTTGAGTGTGACAAATGAAACTACAAATTTAGGTGGAAGATCCTGGAGCTATTTAGTGAAAATAATAGACAGTGAGAAATAGACTTACCTTGGTGATCCCATTATAAGGTATATGTATGTCTGATCACTATGTTGTACACCTGAAAGCAATGTACTAGTATATGCAAACTTCAGTTTTAGAAAAAGGTAGAAAAATAATGTTAATGAATTCAGTGAAAGTAATGTTTAACAAACAAGACAGGAAACTCATAGATATAGCACTCATCAATGTTATCTGTAAAACCATGTAACCCCAAATAGGTAACTTGTTTATGTTAATCCAACAATGTATTGGCTAGAACTATGCTTTTCCTGTGAAAAAAATATCAATTTCTTTTTTAGAATGGGTAACATTTTTCTCTCAATGGATTGACTGTTTACATCCATTGTGATATAGGCACTATACAGTTCATTACAAATGATAGAGATTCAATTGATAAGAATCCAAAGAGTTGTTCATTTAACAAAAGTTAAGATTTTTCTCTTGCCCAGCTGGTGTAGCTCAGTGGCTGAGCATCATTTATAAACCAAGAGGTCGCAGTTTGATTCCTAGTCAGGGCACATGCCCAGGTTGCCAGCTCCATTCCCAGTAGGGGGCATATAGGAGGCAGCCAATCAATGATTCTCTCTCATCATTGATGTTTCTCTCTCTGTGTGTCCCTCTCCCTTCCTCTCTGAAATAAATAAAAATATATTTTTAAAAAAATATTATTCTCAGCATGGCCCTCAAGTTGTGGGATTCAACAAAATTGTGTTAAAATCCCAGGAACTATTTGCTTGAAAACAAAAATAGTTTGCCTAGTCCACATTTTCAAAGACATACACTCTTTCTCGTTCTCTTTCTCTTTATATATAGGAAAGAAACACAGTTCTCCATTGCATTTGACAACAGCAGAGGACATTAGAATAGTCTCCCTAAAACTGACAGAAACCTTTCATTTGGTTTATTATTTGCAGCTGATATAGTTCATTTATATAAGAAAATAAATACTCTGATACCCAAAGTGTGGGGGATGAAAACTGAGGTTGGTTCAAGTCTTAGTATGAAACTTGGAGCCTTTATGGTAGCAGACAGTGGGTAAGGACATGTGACCATAGATATTAGAATAGCTTCCAGTTTGGAAACTGCTGAAGGAAGATAATGGAGCTGCAAGGTAGTACATGAAGCAAATATTTTAACCCAGTGAAAATGTAAAGTGCAAGGCATTCCCTCAAACCAGAGTACTGAACATGATGTAACATTATGAGAAGAGTGCCTTGGTTTCTTTGCCAACAGGCAACTATTATTATTGCTATCATCACCTTACTTTCTAAGGAGAAACTCATATAGAGATAGGCTAAAATTTGAGAAAGAAAAAAAAGGAAATGATAAAAACTCATAACATTGACTGGTGTGCACATGTGCTTTATTAAATAATTCACAGTTATCCCTAATAATGGAATACCTTTTCACTGTTCTAGTATACTTAAGGACTTATAAAAAATGTGACAAATAGGCATCCAGTCATGAAATTCTATTTTCAATTTATTTTTGAATGCTAATACTGATAAATGCAATGACCATGAAATTTGGGGAATCTCATTAGAAACATGGCTGGAATGCTTAACTTCTGAATACAGCGGGGATGCTGGATCCATTAAGTGTTTAAAGGTATTTAAATACATTCTGTATTCAGATTTTAGAGTTTCACTTTCCAACCTCGGCAAATGTTTTCCGTAATGAATTTTAATACTTTTATGTTTCGCTGCTGCTTTAATTGAGTTGTCTAGGGAGGTCATAATCTGTTTATAAATATGGAGCCTTTGTGCCTGTTCAAAACCACCAGTGCATGAGGAAAAGCAAAAATGAAAACACAATTTCATTTGTCAAGCATGCTTTTTTAATAACCCATGAATATTGAAAGAGAAATGTAATCTTATTTTAAAACGAATGACTAACTATAATTAATTTCTCATTGTTTTAATTTGGCATTTAGACATTTTCTGTGGTGTTATATTTAGAATTTGACCTCTTAAAAGTGTTTTCAAATATAATTCAGATATAATCAGAAATTAAGAACACATGGTATTTTGGAAAACTGTAAAATTAGCCAAATGAAACTTTCCAGACGTTTGAAGCTTATGTTGGTAATATAATACCTATATACAAACACAGGGTTAGGCAAAAGTAGGTTTATAGTTGTGAATCTGCAAAACAATTTATTCTTGTATTACTTATTAATTGTTGCATTATTTTCCATATGAACACTCTAAACCTACTTTTGCCCAACCCTGCATGTGTGTGTGTGTGTGTGTGTGTGTGTGTGTGTGTGTGTGTGTTTTAACTAGAAGCTTACTTTTTATAAAGATTATGAATGCTTTTTTTCATATTGTAGACCTTGAAGTATCTAGGCTATCATTGCCCCATCTCATGTTCCTTTAAATGGACTTACTTGAGTCATAAACATCTCATCTGCATATTACATTTGATACTTGTGATATACTTCTAGAATTGTTGCCAACCACTTTCCATGTCAACTGCTTACTTCTCTTTTGTGAGGCGCTCTGTTCTCTGGGGCCCACCATCATCTCATTCAGCTGCTTCACCTTTGTTTAATACACTCTACCCTGCCTCTATGGATTGATGATAGAGGTTGAAATTTTACCTGTTGTTGGAATTTCTTATTTGATGTAATTTGTAAGCATTTATAAAGTGCCCTCATTTTTAACTTTGAAACATCCAGTTGCCTCTTATTTGCCAAGTTATCTGTGTCTCTCGCCTTTCTTTCCATTCATTTGGTAGGGAAGAAAAGTAATATATTATTCATTTCTGTAATATTTTTAAAATCCTTAGGACATATGGTTACAATCAGGTTAGTTCTAGTTTATAAACTAGAAATTACATTTACATAGCTTTTAGCATAAATATGGCTATTAGAAACTAGACTTGAGGTTTGGAAATGAAAATATTTTCTCTTTATTTAATCTACTTTTTATTGGAATGGACACTTATTCCCAAGACTTGTTTCTCTGTTCTTTGAAATTAGGAAAAATGTCTCAAAATATTTAAAATAGTAGAAAATAAGAAATGCTTAAAAACCAAACCAACTAGATAAAAATGTTCTGACTATTTTTTTGTTGAAATAAGTACATTTTGAAGTTTTTCTTCCACATCATTTTATAATAACATAGCTGTATGTTATGGAATTAATTTTTCATTCCTTTATACAATATGATTCTGACATAATATTTATATGTTCTGGACAAATTAATCTTTTATATTTTTAATTTAGCTGTATTCTTGAAAGTATTACAGATGTCCCCTTTGTTTGTGTTTTTCTCCATTGACCTCCTCTACCCCTTACCAGCTGGATAAATACGTCTTAATTGTGATCTTCGTAAATTCATTTTCCTGGATGACCCAGAAATACAATATTTCAATGAACCTTTAACAAAATCAATAAATGGCTACCTAGAGAATAATTTATCAAAGCTATTACATTTTTAACTGTACTTGAAAAATTTTCATGGAAGTTGGCTCCATTACATTATGATAGAATGCTCCATAAATGCATAGTAAGTTAGATATTTCAATTTCATTTTAGTTATGAAATTAATGGTTAACTTTATTCTTGCAGGCAATAGGAACATTTTATTAAGATTCCAAATACTACATTTAATATTATAAATTATATATTTCAGCTTATTTATTTAATTTATTTAATACATTTTTAACTATTAGCTTTTATTTCTACTTCCAATAACTATTTTTTATCATTTCTTTTTTTAAAATATATTTTATTGATTTTTTTGCAGAGTGGAAGGGAGAGGGACAGAAAGCCAGAAATATCTATGAGAGAGAAACATCGATCAGCTGCCTCTTGCACGCCCCCCTGCGGATGTGCCCGCAGCCAAGGTACATGCCCTTGACCAGAATCAAACCCAGGACCCTTCAGTCCACAGTCCAACACTCTACCCACTGAGCCAAACCGGTCTCGGCCTATTATTTATCATTTCAATGGGAAATGAGATTTTAAACTACAGTGATAATCATTTTAATAGCTGAAATTTTAACCTTTATCTATTTATTAAATGTTAGGGTTTTTGTTGTTGTTTTTTTTTTGCTTTGTTTTGCTTTATTTTTGGTTAACAAATGCCCCCCCCCCCCCCGATAATCATACATTGTTTTATCACCTGCAGAATAAAATAAACTTAATAAAAAGCATCTTTGGATTTCTTTCATAAGGATAGCTATCCTCATATCAATTCAAGATCCCCAAATCCATCTGCTATTTAGCGATTTCCACATGCAGTAAATGAAATGGACCCCTCATTTCTGAAACAACAGATTAACATTAAGTTGTGTAGGGCTTTTGACCCTCAAAGTATAAAATGTAGTTGTTTAACTGTAAAGTGACTACATACTATCAGCCAGCTGGCTATGAATCTTTGGTAAAGCAATCAGTCTCTTGGGATTTTCCGCTGATCATTGCTGTTGCCAGAGTCACAGCCACATGGTCATCTGCCTGATGTTTTGTGACCTTATAGCATTCCTCTGCTTTTGAAATTAAAGGGACCTTTAATTTCACTTTATTAGAAAGTAATCAGAAATTACTCTCTGGGGTTTTCTAATTTTGGAAAATCTTGGTATCATAATAGTTGAAAAGTCAACAGACAAGATTCTGTAACTCTCAAAATTACAATTTTTTCTTTATTGATTAGGGTATTACATATATATTCTTATTCTCCCATTACTCCACAACTCGCATGCATGCCCCCTACCCCTGTTGTCTGTGTCCATTGATTAGGCCCATATGCATGCATATAAGTCCTTTGGTTGATCTCTTTCCCTTACCCCCCTACCTTCCCTGAGGTTTGATATTCTGATTGATGTTTCTCTGTCACTAGATCTATTTTTGTTCATCAGCTTATGTTGTTCATTATATTCCAGAAAGGAGTTCTTACCACTTGTAACAACATGGATAGAGCTGGAGAGCATCATGCTAAGTGAACTAAGCCAGGAAGTGAAAGATAAATATCACATGATATCACTCACTTGAACATCTCAAAACTACAATTGAAAATTACCATGGATATACTCCTTGAGACCATAACTGTTGACAGATTTATCCTTAGATTTGGCCCAAGGAACAGACAATTAGTCATTGTTTTACTATTGCCTGTTTACTTATTCAGGCAAATTGTAAATGATTATCATAAAGTGATAGTCCCCTTGTCTGAAATATATCAAGAAAAATATATTGGCAAAGCTAGGACTTGCAATACAAAGTCAGCTTTGGTATGGCTACAAAGTGCTAGGCACAGATTAAAATTCTCTAATTCAACATCATAAATGCATCATCTCAAGCTAGTCTCAAATTCTTGAAACTCAGTTGAGCCTGTATGAACTAGTTTCTTGCATAGCCTCACTTTTTCTTTGTGTAGGAAAATATGTGACTCTACTTTTAGCTTACTCTATATATTTTAACTTATTCAAGTTTCTTATTAATACTATTTACATTCTAATTTATATTCAACTAAACTGTTATTCTTAAATTGAATGTTATATTTTCACAGGACATTAAAAACCTTGTGCTGTTTAGGGCCTATGCAATAGTATAAGATTTGTTTAGTCATCGTTAAAATATAGTAACAAAGGCCTTACATTTTTTAAATGTTTTTTAGCATTATTTTAATATTAGACACCTGGTGCACAAAATTTGTGCACTCGGGAGGTCCCTCAGGTCAGTGAGGAGTGGGCCTAAACTGGCAGTCGGACATCCCTAGTGCTGCTGCAGAGGCGGAAGAGGCTCCCGCCACTGCCGCTATGCTCATCAGTCATGAGCCCGGCTCAGGGCTTCTGGCTGAGTGGCACTTTTCCTGTGGTAACACACTGACCACCAGAGGGCAGCTCCTGTGTTGAGTGTCTGCCCTGTGGTGGTCAGTGTGCGTCATAGCAACCAGTTGTTTCTCCACTCAGTCGATTTGCATATTAGCCTTTTATTATATAGGATTTTATTACTAAGGAAATCATCAATTGCTTTTCTGCTTATCCTATATAATAAAAGAGAAACATGCAAATTTGACCGTACCTATACTCCTTATTGACTATGCTACCAGCCAATCAGGAGTGGGGGCGGGGCCAAGTGTCATGAGCGCTGGGCCCTGGGGGTGGAGATGAAATGGCAGTGGCAGTGAACACCCAGCCCCTGGGAGCTGTGCGGGGAAGCAGCAGTGGCAGCAGCAGCCATGGTGGTGGCGGTGGCAGGGAGCACCTGGCCCCTGGGCACTGTGAGCTGAAGTGGTGGTGAGTGCCCAGCCCCCAGCGCCGGGTGGTCGCAGGCAGCCAGGGCTGAGCTGAGCACGGAGATGGCTGGGTGCCCAAGGCCTAAAGCCTCACCAGAGTCTTTAGGCCTTGGGCAGGCTGGGGTGAGCCATCAGTTGGACATCCCCAGTGGGCTCCCAGTATGTGAGAGGGGGCAGGTTGGGTTGAGGGACCACCCACCCCCAGTGCACGAATTTCATACACTGGGCCCCTAGTTGCTACAAATAATCTTGGGTAATATTTATATCTAGTACATATTGGCATTAATATGGGTCATTGTCTTATCACATTAAGTAGTATTTCTGGTTTCCTTAAGTGACCAACTTCAGCCTGGGCTATTCTCCAAAACTGTCCATAATTCTTTAGAGTACTCAGAATTTTCCAGAAATGAACTCCCTGAATAAAAGTTCAATGAACCTTTGATGACATGTACATATTTTGTGAAAAGGTATTAAAACTCTCAAGATACTTAAGCATCATTTGCTCTATGCAACTACACTGTGGTTGCGCATCTTAATGCGAGAATTGGTCATGTAACATTTGAGTGGAATGAGATCATAAATAAGTAACAGGTGAGTCTTCTATACACCTTTGAGTTCCAAACATAAATGTCTTTGCCAGTCAGTGCCCTCTTCGATCTCACATTATTCCTTGAGAAAACATTGCCCCTTTATTGACCTTGTTCCCTGCATCTTAGTCAGGCCTACTTAATTTCTCTAGAGCAATGGGTAATGTTGCACACTTAAATCCTCAATTAATTTACCTGAAAGTAACTCCCACACCTCCAATAGTGCATGCAAACTTTACATCCTACTATTGAAATAAGTATGGTTTAGAACAATGTTACTTCTTCTATTATAAATATTAGCAAAATCAGTGAGGTCACAAACAGGAATGGAGTTAGTTAAGCTGTGAGAAACTGAAAATTGTGTACACAAGCATTTATTTTGAAATATTGAGCAAACTATTTTTTCTTAACTTTTTAAAATACAGAGTTGAATTTTCTAAACCAAACAAAGTATGGAATCCTATATGGTAAAAGCCTAATATGCAAATTGACTGAATGGAAGAACAAATGGTGAGCAGTGGGTAGCACCTGCAAGCAAGTGGAGTCAGGCCAGTCAAGGTGGGTGCCAGTGGACAGAGGGAGGGTATGGTGATCGGGAGTGATGGGCGGGCAGGGCCAGCCCCTCCCCTCCACAGAGGAAGGCCACTGGTGACAGCAGCGATTGGCCTACCCGTCAACTCCCACAGAAGGACATCCCCGAAGGGATGTTAGTTGGACATCCTCCAAGGGCTCCCAGACTGCAAGAGGGCACAGGTTGGGCTAAGGGACACCCCAAGTTCACAATTTTTTGTATACTGGGCCTCTAGTGGGTTAATAAGGGGATATTTGAAAATGTGGATATTAAACAATCACACCAAAATTTAGATATATGAAGAAAATATGGCATGAACCAGTTCATGAATATTTCCATCAGCTTTTTTAGCTACTTATAAGCAAATTCTTAGAAAAAAATAAATTTTGCTTAGAATGCAAAGTGTTTTAACTGTATTTGAAAGCAAGTTGTCATGCACCTAAAATAGAATTGTGCAGTATAAGACCATTTTTGTTTATTTACTTCACTTTTAATTAGCAATTTGTTACAACTAATGAAGATAGAATAAATATATGTCCATGTTTTCGAAATCATCAGAGTTGTGTTTTCATTTTATGCATATAAAATAACCCATTTCATGCTGCCAATCTGACATCTCTGCAGGTAAGTTTTAACTTAGCTCTTAAAAAATGAGATGGGAAGCGTCAGCTCCAGCAGAAAGATAGATTCATCCCTGATATAAACACACTAGAATGTACCTATTTTGTTGGCTACCGTGGTAACAAAAATATTTGTGTCTCTGTTTTCCACTTACTCACATTTTCTGACCCCCCCATCGAACCTTTATTTGGGGTCATTTCCGTTCCCTCTGAAATAATTTTATTCCATTTACACATAACAGTCTATTCTATTTGGAAATAATGCTACTCTGAAACTTACAGCAGCACCTGTAGTGAAAAACGGCTTTCCGGGAACATTAGCAAATTTAAATGAATCAATTCATAATTTTACACCTATTTACTCTCTTACCAGTGCATGTATGTTCTCAAATACTGATATACTCTTTTTAATGATAAATCAGAGCCTAGTGGTAAGGAAGGATTAATCCAATAACTCTCTCTTCTCTTATTGTGTATGAACACATAAGCACAATTCCTTAATGTTCTCTGCTTTTCTTGTCTCTGTTATCCTCATTGCCATGAATTGTAGTGAGATTTAAATGAGTTAATATAACAAACAATTTTAAAAAATGCGTGGGTGCAAATAGTATGCTGTATGTCTTTACTATTATTAAAATATTATATTCTGATTATTGTGATTAATAATGAAGCTAAAAATATGCTGCTGCTGCTGATGGTAATAATAATAATAATAATAATAATAATAATAATAATAATACAGATGTATTGAGCACTTAGTATGTGCAAGTAATGCTCTAACTTTGAAGGCATTAACTTGTTTTTCCTTCTCAAACCCTCATCTTGTGAGTTACAATTTTGTGTCTTTTATACAAGTAAAAAACCTGAGATTCACAGAGGCAATTAAGTGAGTTTCCTAAGAAATGGAAGTGGTGAATGCCAAGTATGACTTTGAAAACAGAAAATCTAGCTACTGAAATCTTGCCCTAACCACCCCACTGCACCTCTTTGCAGAATGTTGAGTAAGAAAGCAAATGATTCAGTGAGGTGGAAATTTTGGGGTGGATTCATTAAATAAACCCAACTTCTAATCAAGTTAAAGCTGAAGGAATAAGGCTTCTTTTCTTCATAAAATAAAAAAATGCATTAGGGAAGGATATGCCAGCATTACTGAAAATCTTTGTTGGGTGGAATAACTCTGAAGATTTTGTATTACTACATGTTGCTAAGTAGCCCAATGGGATTATGTTTCAGTCTCATACTCTTTTCTGTAGATTCATTCTTTTTTCTCTTTGTATTCTCTGGTTATTTGCTGCTGATACAACTTTAAGTATAATCAAATTCTTGTCTGATATGACCTTTCTTTTGTTAGTTGCATCTTAATTTACTTTATTACATTTTACAGTTCCAGAATTTCTGTTTGTTTTCTATTTATTTTATTTTATTTTATTTTATTTTATTTTATTTTATTGTTAATAGTAGTACATATGACTCCTTTTTTCCCCCCATTGACCTTCCTCTGGCCTCCCCTATCTCCACAGTGTCTTGCTTCCTTTGGTTATGCTTATTTGCATGCATAGAAGTTCTTCAGTTGATCTCTTTCCTCCGCCCCCCCAACCCGCCATGCATTCCTGCTATAGTTTGACAGTCTGGTTGATGCTTCTCTGCCTCTGTATCTATTTTTGTTCATCTGTTTGTAATGTTCTTTATTATCCATAAATGAATGAGATCATGAAGTATTTTTCTTTCATTGACTGGCTTATTTCACTTAACACAGTGGTTGGCAAACTCAACAGAGCCAAATATCAACAGTGCAACAATTGAAATTTCTTTTGAAAGCCACATTTTTTAAACTTAAACTTCTTTCAAATGCCACTTCTTCAAAATAAACTCCCTAGGCCGTGATATTTTTGTGGAAGAAACACACTCAAGGGGCCAAAGGGCCGCATGTGGCTCGCAAGCCACAGTTTGGGGACCACTGACTTAGCATAATGCTCTCCAGTTCCATTCATGCTGTTTCAAATGGCAAGAATTCCTCATTTTTTACAGCAGTATAGTATTCCATTGTGTAGATGTACCACAGTTTCCTAATCCATTCATTTTTCTAATGGGCATTTAGGCTATTTCCAAGTCTTAGCTGTTGTAAGTTGTGCTGCTATGTACATAATGGTGCATATATCTTTTCTGATTGGTGTTTCTGTTTGTTTTTTATTTTTGTCTTTTGATGAAATTTTCCAGTTTCCTAAGATTTTAAATAATGCAGTAATTGTTTTTTATAACTTTAATATCTTGAGCGAGTTTGGGTGTGCTTCTATTGTCTATTTCATATGTTGGTACTCTCGTGGCATGCTTAATAAATCTTGAAATTCTCATATGAATGAGAGATATTGTGATTGAAAAAAATGGATAAACATATGTAATACTTATGTCAAAGCATTCTCCCAATGATGTCAATGCACCACCTCATCCTAATGACTCCTTTCTGGATTTTTCTGTTTTATTTTTCTATTTATTTATTTACCTATTCTGAACTCTAATTTTGTTTCTTCGGCAATGCGTGACAGCTGAAAATTTGTCTTTATTTATCTTATTCCCTTTTTACTTGGCTTTTTGGCTCAGATCCTTCAAATGCTCCATGGGAAACACAAGCACCTGGTTCACTTCTGTGCTGCTTCTTCCATCCAAGCTCTTGGTTCATTAACTTTAAAAAGCCTGGAGTGCCACTTTTATTTATTTTATAAGGGTGGTTTTATTTTATTTTTAAATATATCTTATTGATTCTTACAGAGAGAGAGGGAAAAAGGATAGAGGGTTAGAAACATCGATGAGAGAAAAACATCGATTAGCTGCCTCCTACACCTCATACTGGGAGACGTCCCTGCAATCAGGGTATATTGCCCTTGACCAGAATCAAACCAGGGCTTTCAGTCTGCAGTCCAATCCTCTGTCCACTGAGCAAAACCGGTTCGGGCTGGAGTGCCACATTTAATTTGCATGTGACCGTGGCTACTCCTGTGGTCTACTTATATATTAGCAGCTGTCTCCTCCGTGCAATACAAGAGTTGGAAAATTCTCCAAGAGAAAAAGCAATGGGCATAATGCTGGGCTCGGGTCAATGAGTTATTCTTCTGTGTTGGATCTTATTTTACAATACTATGGGAGTACATTGCTAGGATCTATCCCAGCTCCCTGAAAGTTTCCACTGCAAGGAAGGAGTCATAAAGCTTAAGATTTATGAACTTAATAATAATCCCAGCTGCTATTACCATAAAAATGTTCATAAATACCCAATGCTCTCTAAATATCAGCTAGGTTCAGTAAGATGCTATAGGGAAAGAGTAGTGATCCAAATTAAGACAGCTAGAAGATACCCATCAAGATTTTCTGTTAGAGGTTATATTTCAACTTAGATGTTAAAAATCATTAACAGTTACAGGTAATGAGGTTTAAAGAGAGAGTTGAGTCAGAGGTGGGAGCAGCCTGAGAAGCTAGGGAATGATATGAATAATTGCGCCATACAGCTGGAGAATAGAGGATGACTTGGAAATGAGTGAGAATGATAACATTAAAGATGGATAGTCAGCTAGAGGCCCATCATAAAGAGCTTTGTGAAATTACAGTCTGTTATGTTGTTCTTAATCATAATAACAATAATAGTAATAATGTTTTTATTATAAAGATAAAAGTTTAAAACAAAAGTAAATTATTGTTTAATAAAAAGGTAAGATTAAATGTAAGTAGACATCAGTGGACATGGATATCACTTGTTGATTCTTTTATATTTTAGCCTTTTAAAATAAAACAAGTTTAATTTCTTTGAGATTTTGTTTATTATGTATGATAGTGTTATTTTGCCTTCTCTTTATGGCTCATTAATGTATTCAGTAGTGGTTTATTTGGAATAAAATAAATCAAAATATTTCTAAATAACCATATAAATTCAAGGCATTGGAGAAATATATTGAACTGACAGCATTATATTTGACTCTGTTTTTGATGTTAACCCTGGCTGGTTTGACTCAGTGGTTAGAGCATCAGATTATGAACCAAAGGTCTCTGCTTATGGGTTCAATTCCAGTCAAGGGCATGTACCTCCATTGCAGTTCTATCCCCCCATCCTAATCAGGGCGCACAAGGAAGACAACCAATCAATGTGTCTCTCACGTCATCTCTCTCTCTCTCTCTCTCTCTCTCTCTCTCTCTCTCTCTCTCTCTCTCTTATATCTCTCTCTATCCCTCTCTTCTCCCTCCCTCTCTCCCTTCCTCCCTTCTACTCCTTCTATAAACAATGGGAAAATATTCTCTGCTGAGGATTAAAGAAAAAAGACTGAGTCTGTATTCAATATTACTACATTAGATTAACTGCAGAGAATCTCAATTCAAAGACCACATATACTTAACAAGTAATGTGCATACCTTTATATTTTCTATCCTATGATGAAAATAGGATATTTGCATAGTTAGCAAAGGCAAGGTCCAAATTCATTTAAAATACACTGTCAGCGCTCAGATGCAATAATCTCACACGCACATTGTGTGGAAGGTCATTGAAAAGAGTAGTTCCAACTGCCTTATTAAAATAGCAATGAAACCAGTCAATATTGCCAGACAAATGAGAATTTGAAGACGTGTTTAAACTTTCACTGGAGCATATCCAGAATTTATAAGCCTACATCAAATACCTTTTGTTCTAATTCTATTTCATTCACCCTAGGGAATATATTCACTTCACAACAGCACTTAACATTTCAAATGACACAATATTAATTTATACTTGATTCCAGGTTGTGATTTTTTTCTGTGGTGTCTCTCTATACTTCTCAAATCTGTCTCTCTCATTTATTATCTCTATCTCCTGCTTATATCATTATCATTGTGTCCTTAAATTTGGCTTTGGATGAAACAGTGTTTTAACTCTGATAATATTTTCACAACCTGATTTCTAGTTTAAAATATATTACATTTATCATTTTGAAGGGGGTGTGGGAGGGTAGTAATATCTTCAAGGTTAATCTATGCTGTCACATATTATAGGATTCTCTTTTTTAAGGATAAATAGTATTTATACTATATATCCATCTCACATTATCTTTGTCCATTTACCATTGAAGGGTGTTTAGTTGGTTTCCACATTCGGCTACTGTGAATAGAGCTCTAATAAAAATTGGGGTGCTTATATCTCTTCCAGATCCTGATTTTAATTATTTTGGATAGAGACCCAGAGGTGGTGTTGCTGTTTTATATGATATTTCTATTTTTTAATATAGTGCATGTATTTTTAAATTTAAAGAAGAAGTACCCTACAGATTTTAAAGGTTAAGCACTAAAATTAATTACAAGAAACTTCATCCAAAGTTAAAGTTAAAGTTTCTAAAAGTGAAACTTATGAAAAAAGAGACACTGCAGTTTTAATTTGGAAGATTCTGGTGATTTTCTATCACGGAAGCTTCAGTAATTTAAACTTGCACAATGTGTGCTTGTATCTACCTCCTGTCACCCATGCTAAATTATTATGAAGCATTTTGTAACTTTTCTACTATGCGAGGCAAAAGTTTTTAAATTAAATTTAAATTTCTTTAATTATGTATGAGGTTGAGAACTTCATGTCGTAAGCCTTTTGACATATTCTTTTTGTATAATGCCTAAACCTGTCTTTTGTCATTTTTCACTTGACTGCTATTCTTTAAAAAAATAAAGATTTGTAAGAATTGATTACTTAAGAACATATATAAAGTCAGATTGTAAAAGAAAGAACATATTATATTTTTAAAGTTATGAATTTATTTTATGAGAGTGATAAGACATGTAGGTTTCAAGTACACATTTCTATGATACATGATTTGTGTATTGCTTTTTGTATAGTATAAAGGGGGTCAAATATATGGTGATGGAAGATCATTTGACTTTGGGTGGGTGACTTCTTATCTATACTAATAAAAGGGTAATATGCTAATTATACCAGACATCTTCCGGACATCCATCTGGACATCCTTCTGGATAAAACCACAGTGGCGGGGGCCAAGGCAGAGGCTGTTAGGGGCAACCAGGCTGGCAAGGGAGGGAAATTAGGAGTGACCAGGCCAGCAGGGAAGGGCAGTTAGGGGTGACCAGTGCCATCCTGCTTATCTCAGCAGAACTGTACCTGCCGCTACCCCTACTTGGTAGGCTTGCTGCCTCTCTGCTGTGGTCTCTGGGCTGCAGCAGCCAGCTGTGATCCCTGCATCTGCCGTCCCTCAGGCAGCTAGCTGAGCAGCACTCCCGTAGTTGGAGCACAGTAACCACCAGGGAGCAGCTCCTTCATTGAGCCTCTGCCCCTGGTGGTCAGTGCGCATCACAGCGACTGGTCAAGTGGTCATGTGATCCTTTGGTTGTTCAGTCACTTAGTCTTTTATATATGTAGATGCCTTCTTCTAGGATTTTTGTGGTTTTGCAACTTACATTTAAGTCTTTTATCCATTTTGAGTTTATTCTTGTATATGGTGTAAGTTGGTGGTCTAGTTTCATTTTTGTGGATGTACTGGTCCAATTTTCCAGTAGAACCAGAGGCATGGATACATGACACAGACTGATAGATATTACAGGAGAGGTTGGTAGGCTAAAGGCTACTGATATAAACCAAATATATTCCATCAATTAGTGGTTGGCAAACTCATTAGTCAACAGAGCCAAATATCAACAGTACAACAATTGACTTTTTTTTGAGAGACAAATTTTTTAAACTTAAACTTCTTCTAATGCCATTTCTTCAAAATAGATTCGCCCAGGCCGTGGTACTTTGTGGAAGAGACACACTCAAGGGGCTAAAAAGCTGCTTATGGCTCATGAGCCGCAGTTTGCAGACCATGGCCCTAAATTATACCATAGTAAAAGTTCCTTTAATTTACACAGATAGATCTATCTATCATCTATCTATCTATCTATCTATCTATCTATCTATCTATCATATATCTATCTATCATCTATCTGTCTATCTATCTATATCTATATCTATGTCATCTATATCTATCTATGTCTATATCTATATCTATATATCTATATTTATATCTAAGTAGCCTTGATGGTTCTCACATCTCAAAATTATGTTATATCTTTATAATCACCCTCTTTCAGGGAAGCTATGAGCTTGTACATTACCTGCCAAGGAAAAGTCCCATCTCCTGCACCTGGGGCAGTGAGAAAGATGAGTGGCTTGCAGACACAAAGGTATCTGAATTTATTTTTATTTATTTATTTTTAAATCTTCATATGAAGATATTTTTCCATTGATTTTTACCGAGAGTGGAAGAAAAGGGGAAAGACAGAGAGAAATATCAATGTGAGAGAAGCACATCAATTGGTTGCCTCCTGTGTTAGCCCAAACCAGGGCCTGGACCAGGGAGGAGCCTACAACTGAGGTACATGCTCTTGACCACAATTCAAAAATGGACCCTTTGGTCTGCAGCCAATGCTCTAGCTACTGAGCCAAACTGGCAAGGGCAAGATATCTGGATTCAATGGAAAAACAAAAACAAAAACAAAAACACACAGTTCCATGTTAGGCCAACACACAAACTAATTTCACGCTCTGATAGCCCATCCCACAGGTGCAGTAGAGCAGTATACAAATGGCAGTTGCGTGTCCTTGATGGCTTGCATTGGCATGTGCCTGCCTCCAACTTCTTCATTGTGTTCATGATGGGTTATTATTCAATAGTTTCAGGACCTGCTGTACTTCTTATTCTAAAATTTTATGAAATTATTAACTGAGTGTCAACAAAAATATAAGTTTTATTTCATAACTTTAAATAGTTATCTTATACTAGAGGCCTAGTGCACAAAATTTGTGCAGGTGAGTGAAGTGGTTGTCCCTCATCCTGGCCTGCACACTCTCCAATCTGGGACCCTTCAAGGGATGGCCAACTGCTGGTTTTCCCTGCAGGATCCGACCTAAACCAGCACTCACACATCTCTCTCACAATCTGGGATTGCTGGCTCCAAACCACTCACCTGTCTGCCTGCCTGCTTGCCCCTAACAGTTTATTTCTGTCTGCCTGATCTCCCCCTAACCACTCCCTGCTTGTCTAATTGATGCCTAACTGCTCCCCTGTTGGCCTGATTGTTCCCAACTCCCTTCCCTGCAGGCCCGGTTGCCCCAAATTGCCTTCCTCCTTTGGCCTAGTTGCCCCCAACTGCCCTCCCCTGCAGGCCCAGTTGCCCCCAGCTGCCCTCCCTTGCCAGCCTGTCCACCCGCAACTTCCCTCCCCTGTTGGCCATCTTGTGGGAGCCATCTTGTGATGACATTGCAGTGGAAATTTTGTGACAATGTCACACAAGGGCATCACACAATGCCACTTAGGCTTTTATTATGTAGGATTACAGAAATAGTACAAATGCATCTACATAATTTGGATAAAATTATGTCACTATAGTATTTAACTTAGAAGCAGCCAAAAAGTTCATTATTCTGTTAATATGAACTTTAAAATGGAATAATTTAAAAAGGAAAAAAAAAAGCTCTCTTTCTCACAATAATTATGTTTCCCAGATTGTCTTTAATAAGAATTTTGAAGGGCATTGGTAACAATGAATGCTTATGTCCATTGGGATTTGCACTAGTATTTGTTCTAATTATACCCGAGGTTTCCTTTCATATTCTGAGCTTTCTCAGAGAAGAAACTTAGTAGGTTGTCTTTTGGAAGAGAAGTGTGCTCAGATATGTTGTAGTTTCCTAAAAATTTATTAGGGGAGAACCTAACAAAATTTGGAGGCAATGATATACATGAATACCCACTAGTACTGTCAGAGTCACTAAATAATTAATACCCTGGAAGTTTCATTGGTGTTGTAAAAAAAATCCCTATTAAAAGATAGCAAAGCTTGCCTGGAGAAAGGAGAACAATCATTCTTTCTCTTAAAAATAGGACCAATTCATTTTCTCATTTTAGATATTGTGCTGTATTCTGTAAATATTTTTGTAGGTCAGTGTTAGTTAGATATAGTAGCTGAGTTTAACTTTAATGTGTATTATATTTTTAATAAATTATAATTTAAATGTTATTCATGGATCACAGAAACTAGAGTCTTAAATTCTTTTAAGACTAACTTATATTCAGTTTCTGATTCACATTTATATAATTTCTACAAGTGTATAATTTTAGGATTATCAATCCCAAATTGTCTTTGAAAATATTTTTCTAATTGTCAGACTTTGATTTATTGCAAAGGCTTCTTTCATGAGCATTGCTTGATTGATGAGACATATGAATGATCTCAAATGTTGCTTAAGGTGGTGATATAATTTCAGATTCCCTCAAGATAACCAGATGTGCTTGCAAAAAAATAATAACAATATCTCTCTTGGTTATATTATCAAGAAAAGTATTGCTGGAATCAGTCTAGTACTTTGGCTTGCTTAGCATGTTTAAGTGCTGGAATAATTTCACCACTATGTCAACGTTTCTGCCTGGAAATGAAAATCATTGTATTTTAAAGCTCAAGTGACATTTAAACTATAAAAAGGGTTACTTGACATTGAAAGTAAGAGCTTAATGAAAGGGTAAATTGTGCTTTTGAGCATGGAAACCAAAATCAATATTAGGCAGCAGGAACTTGTGAAATAAAATGTACTTTTATGTAATTTTACAATTGTACGATGCAGGAAACAAGTTTGCCAGAATTGTGTATTCTTCCTTCAGCCACTAACTCAGGACCTGGGAAGGCACATTTCATGTTGGGCCAACAACTGCTCCGTTGACCCTCCTGCACAATTGCCCATCAATCAAGAGTCCTTCCCACCTCCCTGTTAGCTCCTGCTGCTCTCTCTTCACTACCACCCACTCTTCAGAAGTACATGTGCATGTTGTTCCAGCCTGTTATCTAAGCAGGCAGGGAGCCCTGGCTCTCTTGGCAGGAGGTAGTTGAGTGAGGAGGTGTATGTGTCTTTTTCTTTGATAGTTAGCTGTGTTTTGTGTTTTGTGGTTTGTTTTTTTTTCAACCAAAGTTTTTGATGGGTGTGTTTTTCATTTCAAACTAAAATTATTGCTTTACATGTATATGCAACTCTTGATATTAAAATCAAGTGTGAGGGGAAAAAATGGATCAACTGGTAAACAGAATTGAGACTGGGACAAAGAAATTTAATCACAAAGTATTTGTCATCTTTTAATTTCTTGGCTGTGCTGCTAACTGGGCCGTTGAGGGCCCTACAGTCACAAAGATGCACTGATCTTTCATATTATGCTAAATAAGTACTGCTAGGATATCAGCATATGATCTTGAAAGACTTTCTGTTAGATTATAAATTGTTAGCACTCTGATACAAGAGGTACTTGATATTTCAGTCAGTGGTTGGTTCACTGAACACTATTCTTTTCACCCTCTCATCATGTTGGCAACTGTTTTCTAGCTCAGGAGGAAAATAATTGATCTCAATAATGTGGCTACATACTTAACAATTGAGCACAACCACAAGTTGAGGGTATATTTCTATTAAAACACTTGAGTACTGCCCATGGGGAAGTGAATCTAATGTCAGTGGCGTGCTTGATGTAACAAGTGCTCTTTGGTGAGTTGAACTCTTTTAATAAGATTATTTGTAAGCGGAATGGTGAGGATGGAAATGTGGCAATTGAAGAGTCAATGGGAGAGGAATAATGGGGATAACGAGTAACAGGGAGAAACAGGTAGGCCAAGGAAATCGGGCACAGGGAGAACTCAAGTGAATCATGGCTATAAAGGATGTCTAATGGTAATTATTTATATGTTTTATACTCAAAGGTGTGAAAGTCACTTTATGCATTTCATTTTTGATAATTAAGAGTGATTTATTGGCCTGCCGCCTTCCCTCTTTCTAGTGGCGAGCTTCCAGATCCTTTCCTTACTATCACACTGCAAAGTGAACTGGCCACAGAACCAGGTCTCAGTAAGCATGCTAAAGTTTCTAAGTTATGTCTGTCTAATAGATATTTCATAAAGTGATTTTATTATTTTCTTCATAATTAACATATTTCTTTTTTAGCAGAGGTACTGAAGTTTATATTTTTTTATTGTTTTTGTATATTTTCTTTATGAAACTATGAAGAGAAATTTAACTTGGAAAAAACTGGAGAATGGATATCAGAAATAATTTTATAATACCTTTATTTCTCTTTCCATATTTGGATGGATATATATATTAGAAACATGTATTAGACATCTCCTAATAACTAGTATCCCTCCTAGAGGACTTTTCTTGTCAAACCATAATCTCTTTCACTTTATACAACTCCAAATTGAGGCATATTGGAAGCTGTTGATAATTAGTACATTTATTAATCTTAAAAGTGGATGGAGAAGATTAGGTTGACAACAAAAATGAGGAATGAAGCATGTTGGTTGACTATTTTAACAGAAAAACTCAGATTCTTCTTTCCTGTGTAGTTCTTCTCTCCTATTGTGTGTTGCCTTTACCACTCACACAAAATGCTGCCTTCTGCTGTTTCTTATCAACCAATGAGTGACAGTCTTTCCTCATCCCAATCAATTCTGCACATCAGCTGAGTGTCCCACTATTTAACTCAGTTCTGACACATTATCTACCTGGAAATAGTGTCAGATCCCACAGATTAAGGCTCATTCCCACAAGACTGCTCCTATCAGTTGCAAATCACTGGTAGTAGGTCCCCATTTCTGTCTGATTTGGCTACAATTTGCATTCCCTGCAGGCAACTCCTCAGGTTCAGTGAATTTGCTAGAGCAACTCACAGAACTCAGAAAGAAACACTTTATGTTTACAAGGTTATTAGTGGTTATGATAAAGAAAACATAGGGCAGCCACATGAAGAAATACATGGGGGAAGGTCTGTCATTTTCCCATTGTGAATGTGTTTGCCACCTGAAAGCTTTCGGATTCCCATACTTTGTGGGTTTTATGGAGGCATCGTCACGTAGGCATGATCAATCATTAATTCCATTTTTAGCTATTCTTCCTTCTCAAAATAACTGGGGGCAGGGCAAATAAGTCCAAGCTTCTAAACATGACTAGACTTTCAGTTGATCAACCCTCATCAGAGAGCCTGCCTACAGTTGCCTCAATAGAACAAAGTGACACCCCTACCAACCAGAATTTACAAGGTTTCTGAAGCCATGGGTCAAAAACTAGGGTTAAAAATAAAATCTTAGAACAAAAAAATGCTCCCATTGTTCTTAATACCTCAGAAATTACACAGGTTTTAAACGCTGTGTCAGGTACCAAGGGCAAACATATAGGTTGTCACAAAAAAATGTATATGCACTTTGAATGATTATAAAGTCAGTGCTTATTATCCCATAATTCATTTCCAAAATTTAAAAAGAACCTACAGAAATTAATATTTTTTTTGTCAATGTTTATTTTCAAATTGATGACTGTTCTGTTCCAGGCATTGCTTGTAACAAGAAGAATAATTAACATCAAGAATCACTTTGCTTGGTATTTGCCCACCCAATTAGTCTACTGTAGCTGGTTTTGTACCATAAATTTTATCTTTTATGTATTCCCATAAAACATTCTAGTGGATAAATTTTCTTTGTTCCAAACTCAGTCTGGCTTCACCCATTATTTTCAAATCAGTTAAATCTGAAAAGGAGTGAAAATTAAGTGAGTTATCAGCGGTTAAAATGTGTATACATTTGTTGGGGGACATCCTATGCCTCCCAACAAATGCACGCACAATGTGAAAATTATAAAGGCAGTGTATGCACTTCAATTGCATGTTAAAACATCCAGTGGCATTTTAGGATGGATTTCCTTTGTTCAAAGCTTAGTCTGGCTGAAAAGAAAGAAATGTCAGTTGAGCTATCAGTTGTGTAAGTGTGTATACATGTTCTGGGAACACCTGTATGTTTTTCTATAATCTCAGAACTGCTATCAAGAAAAATCTAAAAATATTCTGAGTTTAGAGATTGAAACCAAAGACAAAACAAAACAAACATGTTTTCAGGGTAGAGAAGCAAGGCTAATGTGAAGGAAATTTTATTGTTGTATTTGTTAGTTTTTATTTTTCTTTATTGATTAAGGTATTACATATATGTCCTTTTTTCCCCCATTGCCCCCCTCACTTATGGCTTCACTGCCCGGGTGTCTGTGTCCATTGATGACGCTTATATGCACGCATACAAGTCCTTTGGTTGCTCTCACCCCCTTACCCCAACCCTCCCCTACCTTCCCTCTGAAGTTCAACAGTCTAATTGGTGCTTCTCTGTCTCTGGATTTGTTTTTGTTCATCAGTTTATGTTGTTCTTTATATTCCACAAATGAGTGAGATCATATGACATTTATTTCTCTCTGCCTGGCTTATTTCATTTATCTTGATGCTCTCCAGTTCCATCTATACTGTTGCAAATGGTAAGAATTTCTTCTTTTTTACCACAGTGTAGTATTTCACTTTGTAGATGTACCACAGTTTTTAATCTACTCATCTGCTGATGGGTACTTAAAGCTGTTTCCAATTATTAGCTATGATAAATTGTGCTGCTATGAACATAGGGCTATCCTTTCTGATTGATTTGCATGTATCCTTTCTGATTGATTTGCCTATATCCTTTCTGATTGATTTGTTAGTTTTTAGACTTTGTTGAATATGTGGACTAATTTCAGTGGTATTTTTAAATTAATAAAAATTAAAATCCTGCTTCTAGTTTTACATTAGAACTCCAGATGAATGTGCTAATCTTCATGACCTTTTAAAAATATTTACTAGAGGCCAGTGCACTACATTTGTGCATGGGACTACAGGGGATGTCCCTCAGCCAAGCCTGCAACCTCTCCAATCTGGGACCACTCAAGGGATGTCCGACTGCCTGTTAGCGGGATTGGGTCTAAACAAGCAGTTGGACATCCCTCTAACAATTCAAGACAGCTGGCTCCCAACAGCTTGCCTGCCTGCCTCCCTCCCTGATTGCCCCTAACCGCTTCTGCCTGCCTGCCAGCTGATCACCCCCTAACAATTCCCCTGCCAGCCTATTGATGTTTAACTGCCCCCTTGCCATTCTGTTTGCCCCCAACTGCCCTCCTTTGCAGGCCTGGCCCCTCCCAACTGCCCTCCCCTGCTGGCCTGATATCCCATAACTGCCCTCCATTGCAGACCTAGACCCTCTCAATTGCCCTCCCCTGCTGGTCATCTTGTGGTGGCTATCTTGTGCCCACATAGGGGCAGCAATCTTGTGTGTTGGAGTGATGGTCAATCTGCATATTACTCTTTTATTAGATAGCATAGGAGCCTGGTGCATGGGTGGAGGCCAGCTGGTTTGCCCTGAAGGGTGTCTTGGATCAGGTTGGGGGTTCCCTTGGTTATAGGGCAGCTTGGGCAAGAGGATTGTTGTAATTTGTAGGCTGGCCATGCCCCCTGGTAACCCAACTGGAGGCCCTGGTATCTGAAATTTATTTATCTTCTACAATTGAAACTTTGTAGCCTTAAGTGGAGGCCTGGGCTGGCCAGGGTGTGCATAAGCTTGGCTTCCTCCATTGTTGGAAAAACCCAAGCCACCCCTGCTCTCTCCATTGCCTCAACCATCTTGGTTGGGGTTATTTTACATACTTGCTCCTGATTGGCTAGTGGGCATGGCTAGTGGACATGGCTTGTGGATATAATCAAGTAATGATTAATTTGCATATTGCTCTTTTATTAGAGAGGATGTTTGAAAAACATTTATTGGTTGCTTTTGACTGATCTCATCAAATTTAGGCTATGTTTTCATTGTAAATCTTAAATATCTGTACAGCTTACTTTAAATAAATTAGTTTGACCTATTTACTACTAAATTGGGATCAAAATTGAATTCTGTGTTGTTATTTTTAATCAGTTTCTTCAATAATTAATGCTTGAAAAAATGTAAGTCTCATTGTTTATAAAATGCCACCAAGAAATATTCATTTTCTTTAATGATAAAGGTCAAATAGCACATCAGTATTCTAGCATAGCAATTTAAGAATTTTTTAAATTAATAAAATTGGGTAGAACACATGACATCCCTATACATATATTCCCCATGTTTTAAATATTAACTTGCCATGTTTTACCACAAATTTAATATTTTAAACCTTATGAAATGATTTATATTTTATAAAGAGTTAAGCTTTTAGCTTTTGAAGTAATAGAAAATACTATGGAGAATGGAATGGAATAGTAATATAATTTTTATATCTATCCATTTAACATGTAATCTTTAAAATAGTTGAAATCCGCATGGAAGATTTGTAATTCAAAGGGACAAAGCATATTATTAAGTCTGGCAAGCTAATTTATCATCTGCAGCTATAACGAGTTCGTGAGATCATTTCATCCTTTCACCTGTCCAAAATTAACGTTTTCCTGAAGGCTTTTCATTATGCTTCATTCCATGTTATTTTTCTGAACATCTATGAACTTAAATTTTAAAAGTACAAAAATGAATATTGTGTCACAAAAGTAAGAGAGCTATTTGAACAATATTAGCTAAATTGTAAAAAAAAAAAGCCTTTTGATAAAATTATCCCACAACTATTTTAAATTCATCATTATGAGCTTAAATTATTATAAACACATTGATCATTAGCTTAAACTGACATACAAATAAAAAACATAATGTTGAAAATATTTTATTATAAGTCCCTTTAAAACTTCTAAAGTGACATTAGAATACTTATATAGTTCCCAAGGAGTGAAAAGATCAACACAGATGTATCTTTTCTTTAATTGGCATATTTTCTCTCATTGCTATATACTTTCCAATTAAGTGAATCATTTTTCACAATTTCATGTAAAGTCCATTACCTGGATTGTATAAGAAAATAGAATTTTGTTGAGGAGCAAGAATTGGCAGAACTGTAAGGATTGGATGTGATAATGCATGAGACCATCAGAATCATTTTTCATGAAATGCCATAATCCACCTTCATGTTTCTGTTTATTCTCCTTTACCATTTTTCTTGGTAGGGTGTGGGAGGCGGTCCCCACATACAGAAAATGCCAGTGTAGGTGGGCAATGGCTACTTTACAATTCACAGAATCACTGCATCACTAACACATAAGCATTTTAAAAGTATAGTTAAAGGTAATATCTAAAATGTTTCTGTTTTTGTTCTCTTTATTTGTTTAGATAATTTTTAAAAATGTGTTTTTCTGAAGATTCTGAAAGATGCTTGGCACATAATAAGAAAAAAGAGGCGGAATATTCATTTATATAGAACATGTGTGTTGACTAAAAATGTGGTTGCTATAATGTTAGAAGCAAAGAAAACAAGTAAAAAAAGTATTTTTCTTGACATCTTCATAATAACCATACAATTTTATGAGATTTTTATATTTTAATTTCTTTGTATATGATAAATGTTAAAAACGTGTTCTATATCATTATAACTAACCATCAAAGATTTGTGGGTAAAGATATTGCAATGATTTTAAAATTTATTTTTGATAACCTGTTAATTTAAAATATTTTTTCATTTTCAAAAGTCACCTAACTTTAGCCTAATATTAATCTTTTAGCATCACTCTTATTAAAGTGAGTGATTTAGCATTACTCTTATTAAAGGGCAATTAAAAAAGCAAAAACAACTTTTTTTTTAATTTTTAAGAGAGGAAAGGAGAGGGAGAGATAGAAACATCAATGATGAGAGGGAATCACTGAGGGATTGCCTCCTGTATGTCCCCTTACTGGGGATCAAGCCTGAACCTGGGACCCTTCAGTTCACAGGCCGAAGCTCTATCCATTGAGCTAAACTGGCTAGGGCAAAACAACTTTTTAAATTATGAACAAAAAAGCTAGAAGTTTCAGATTTCCATGTAGTAAATTGGATAATAGGAAATTATATCTACTTCAAAATGTTTAACTTTGAAGAATTTATCTTTTGAACCTGAACCAAAAATTAGAGCAAACCGCCATTTATTTTCTTAAACAATTTGCTAAATAATTTTTCAGTTAGTTGTTATAAACTATTCAAAACAGAATAAATTATAAATGTTATTTTAAAAAATTTCAGCTGCCACAGCAATATCTTTACATTTCCTACATACACATGACTTTGAAACATAAATATTCTATTAGAATAATTTTATAGACATGCAATATAAACATTAATGAATAATGAAAACCTATTCTTCATTATTCATATAGTATATCTCCTATCTAATAAAAGAATAATATACAAATTAACCATCACCCATTATACCCACAAGCCACACCCACCAGCCAATCTGGAGCAAGTATCCAAATTATCCCAACCAAGATGGCTGTGGTCACAGAGAGAGAGGAGGAGGGAGGCTTGTATTTCCCTGCCAATGGAGGAAGCCAATCTTTCCGCAGCCAAGGTCTCCACTACAGGCTTCAAAGTTTCAATTATAAAAGATAAATAAATCCCAACAGAAATGGCTGCTGCCACAGTGTGAGCAGAAGGCTTGGCTCCACTCCAGGCTACAAAGTTTCAATTGTAGAAGATAAATAAATCCCAGATATGAGGGCCTCTGCTTGGGTTGCTGAGGGGTGTGGTTGGCCTGTAAACCACCATAGGCCTCTTGCCCAGGTTGCCCCATGACCCAAGGGAACCCCGAGTCTGACCCATGTCACCCTTCAGGGCAAACCAGCTGGCCCCCACCCATTCACCAAGCCTCTATCCTATCTAATAAAAGAGTAATTTGCAGATTGACCATCACTCCAACACACAAGATGACTGCCGGCATGTAGTCAAAAATCCTTCCTCCATATGGACACAAGATGGCCACCACAATATGGCCAGCATTAGAGGGCAGTTGGGTGAAACCAGGCCTGCAAGAGAGGGCAGTTGGGAGTGATCAGGATGGCAGGTGAGCAGTTAGGCATCAATCAGGCTGGCAGTGGAGTGGTTAGGGGTGATCAGGCTGGCAGGCAGAAATTGTTAGGGGTGATCAGGAAGGCAGGAATGCAAGCAGTAATAAGCCAGCAGTCCTGGATTATGAGAGGGATGTCCAACTGCTCGTTTAGGCCCAATCTCTTTCTCTCTCACTCTCTCTCTCTCTCTTTGTATGTATTTCTCTTTTCTCCTTCCCTTCCTAGAAAAATCAATGGGAAAAATATATTTGGATGAGCATTTAAAAAAATACAGCTGTCAGGGCTATGCACAGACCAAATAATAAAAAGAAAATAAAATCCTTGTATTAGAAGTAAATAGTGGAAGTACTAGTATATAACCTAGCTACTATTTGTTGGCAGGAATTTTTGGACAATTTTTAGACATAGCTCTTCAGTGTGTTCAGCCAAGGGCTGGGAAATTTGGCTTAATAGGAGACAATTTAATTAATTTGAGGAATACATATCCATTATAAGAACTCCTGAAATATCCTTGAAATAATAGTGAAGATATAATCAGGAGACTCAGAGAATATGGGAAGATAAAATAGATTTAATACTTCAGAGCTAAACCCATAGCAAGTCTATCATTCCCAAATTGCCTTGAAATACTCCCTTCAATCCTATATAATAAAGAGGTAATATGCTAATTAGACTGAATAGTCAAACAACCATCCAGACATCATTCCAGATAACCATCCGGACAGCCTTCCAGATAAGGCCATTGAGGCTGCAAGGTCTAAGCCCCTTGCACGAATTTCATGCATGAGACTTCTAGTAAAGTAATAAGGAATGCACTGAGAAAGGGTTCTGTGTTCTTAGTATAGATTGTTCCTTGCTAGGGTATATCAAGTGGCTGTATGACTGGAGTTGTTCATTCTGAGGAAAGTTTTATCATGTCCATTTTGTATAACATTAATCAGAGATGGAAGAATTGATTGTGAAACTGGAATTTCCATTTCTTGCAAGCAGATTGCATATTTAAATTACATGAACATGTAACCCTCACACCCATATCACCTGTGACTTTGCACAAATGACTTTATACTTCTGATCTCACAGACACTTCCTATGACTTGGAGTAGTATTTCCAGGTAATCGCTTTCAGCTCTTTCCAGATCCTTTTAAATCCTGTTCATGCCTTAGCAAGGTAAAATCCTTAGTGTCTCTACTCTTCAGCCATAAGATTTTCCTTTGAATGGGTCTTTTGCTTCCACTGTTCAGGCTATGAAGTTAAACTATTCTATGAATCAGCTGCACCAGCGAGTAACAATGAACTGTTTGAAATGTTGAATGATTCAGGTCAACTTGTGTAGTCTGATGTTAGTTCATTGATTCTCAGTTGCACTTGATGAGAGAAAAGAGTAGAGAGGTGAGGGGTCAAGTCAAAATGTAATTCTCAGATTCTCTCGGGTTAAATTTATCTCATTCTCCCATTCTGGCAGTTGTCAAAATAATTATCTAGAAGCATTTCTGGTGAGGAGGGGTAATTTGTCTCCTATCCCAAAACACTAGAGAAAGCAAGTTCTATTTGCAGTTCTTCAAGGTACTCATAAAAACTACACTTATGAATAGCTTGGAGTTACTGAGGTATGCTCACAAGAGGCATGGCAGTGTATATATCTTTAGCTAAATGTGAATCACAGGGTGGGGTCATATAAGTCTAATGACTGAAAACTCTTAAACAGCCATCAAAGTGTTTCAAGTCTTTCATCTGGGAGCATTTGAAAATGAAATGAAGCTTATTTGCAATTTTAGGTGACAAAATAATAATATACAGGGTTTCTTGGGGACCAATTTAAGATACAGAGGGGCTAATTATTAGAAACAGAAATGACAGTGGATGGGTAGGGGTGAGATCAAGTAGGGGTAAGGCCATAGTATGCATAAGGGCCGTGTCTCAAATGGTTTTTAAGCCCGCATTTTATGTTAATATTTCTTATCTTAATAAAACCTTAATACTTTTATGACTCATAAAAATGCTTTATTCTTTTTCAACAACTATAAATGAACTTCATTTAACTAATGGTCATCTTCTTTCTTTTGTGAAGAGTTTATTGGGTAGCTGTAGCATAATTAGTTCAGCTCAGCCTCTGAACAGACTTCTCATCTTCATTTGCACTGAGAAGTGAGCACGGTAGGGGAGGGAACCTCATGGCATCCATTTGGGAAAGTGACGGGGATGTGCTCACTTCCCTCTCAGCTAAGATTCAGATTTCAAGTTTCCTCAAAGACAGCTCAAAATAGCACTTCAGAGGAATTATTTGGTAAACATTGTGGTCATATTTTATGGTTGACTAAGAATTTGAATTTGAAATTAAGTTCATTCATGAAACCCTCTTACAGTAATAATATATATCATTTTAATAGCAAAGTGTCTAGACACCTAATGTCAGACCAGATGATGGTAATTTTAGTGCTTTATATCAGCTGCATTCATCATTATAACTATACTTTCAGGATATAATTGAGTACGTTAAACAAGAAATCTGATGACTTAAAAAAGGGAAATATGGGAAAGCATCTCAGATAACGAGGCCAATTTACATCCTGTCCTCTTAAGGAAATATTTTTAATATCTGGATAAATGGCCCAATCAGCATGGCTTAGAGGTTGAGAGTGTTGACCTATAAAATAGGAGGTCAGGGTTCAATTCCAGGTCAGGGCACATGCTCGGGTTGTGGGCTAGATCCCCAGTGTGGAGAGTATAGGAAGCAGCTTATCAGTTATTCTCTCTCATAATGGATATTTCTAACTTTCTCCCTCTCCCTTCTTCTCTGAAATAAGTAAAAATATGTTTACAAATGTTTAAAAATACATTTATACATCTGGAAAAATGTATAAAATCTTTTAACACACACTGATTTTCCTAATATAATCTAGGTTTAACAACTATTAGTTTATTGGCCAGATTAACTATTTTCAGATTATATTTCCTAGTATAGACTAAGAGACTCAGTTGAAATTTACTTTTGTAATCCTTTCCTAATTTCATTATCTTCTCTTTTTGCCTTAATATAACCAATACCTAATGTTTGTATCATATATATATATATATATATATATATATATATGCCTAATACATAAATTGTTCCCTAGGGACTTTGACCAACTGGGAGTTCGATCACTCACTATGACATGAGCTGACCACAGGGGGTGGAACAGAAGGAAGGAAGGCCCCAGCCAGCAGCTGGAAGTTGGGGAAGCCACTAGGGACCCTACTCGTGCATGAACTTTTGCAATGGGCCTCTAGTTTTATATAATTAAATTAGTGTGAATGGTTATAAATACTTTTTTCTTAAATTATTATTTTAATCATATACCTTCAATGAAAAAACTGATATTTGAATTCATATTTTACATTTTTCTTTTATTTACATTTTCTCTTGATATATAGCAATTTCCCTCATTTTAAGATTTAATATTGAATTTTGAAATCGTAGTTAATTTTCCCAAATTTCTATTTGTTTGAGACATAGGAAATCTGAACATAGCTTACATATTGAAAAGAGGTTGCAGTTCCTCATTTCTTCATTCATGGTTCTCTTCATTCTTTCAGTTCTTATATTACTTTGAAGATTTTTCATTTTGATTTTACAAGGCAGAGTCCTTATCTGGAATTGACTTGTGAAATAAATAAATTATTTTTGTCTAATTATCAGAATGAAGATAGATTTATCTTTTCCTAAATGAGGAATTAATTGTCTAGTTTTTTAAATTTAAATTCTTTATGGTGGAAAATACTACATATCTCTCCTTTTCCCCTCGTTGACCTCTCCCTAGCCACACCCCAGCACATGCCCTCACCCCCCTACTATCTGTGACCATTGGTTATATTTATATGCAGTGAGATGATGGAGGTATTGAATATATAAGACTCTGGGAATCATTTAAATGGCATTGGGTTTTATCCAAAGTTAATTGTGAAGCTGCTGAAGAAATTTAAGAAACATTTTCAAATATTCTGGCTGCTCTTGTGAATACAGACCATTGGAAAGGGTAGATCAGGGAGATCAATTAGGTGGCTTTGGCTTTACTCTAGCTAGGCAATACAATGTCTTGAATGGAAAAATAGTCTTAAGTTCTGGTTATTGTTTGAAGTTAGAACTAACCAGACTTTGTGACATATTGGATATGGAATGCAGGAGAACAAAAATGAGCAAAATAATTCAAGGATGCTTTTAGGGTCATTTCAGTGAGCCCTGGTTGGTTTGGCTCAGTTGGTCCCGGGTTCGATTCCAGTCAAGGGCATGTACCTTGGTTGTGGGCACATCCCCAGTGGGGAATGTGCAGGAGGCAGCTGATCGATGTTTCTCTCTCTCATCGATGTTTCTAACTCTCTATACATCTCCCTTCCTCTTTGTAAAAAAATCAATAAAATATATTTTAAAAAATAAAGTCATTCCAGTGAGTTGGGATTTTCATTAACTGAGATGGGAAAGACTATCCACAAGCAGAGTTTTCGGGAAGATACTTTGAACATTCCAAATATTAGGTATCTTTTGGAAACCCAAAATGGTTACTCCGTTTTTGTTTTGGTTCTTGATTTTCCAAAATTTCTTGTCAAGTAACAGTGCACCACTTAAATCTAGAAACTTCTTGAGGATTTCAGAAAAATAGCAATAAATTGTGAATACTTACGTCAACTTGAAAGTTAGCAAATATTCACTGTTAATAACTTAGATGAGAAGTCAGACTGTTAGGTTTGAATCCCAGCTCCACCACTTACCAGCTGGGTACATTTGTACAAGTTACTTAAACAAGCAGTACCTACTTTCTTTAACCGTGCCTACTTCGTGATATTGCAATAGTGACTGTATTATTTCGTGCATATAAAGTGTTTAGAACAGCACACTGCTTCACTAATATTAAGTGCTCAATAGCCATTGACTATTAGATTAATCATCAGCTAGGTTTCACCTGCCATCTGCCTCTGACAAATTGTAATGACTCGGGGGCAGCAAATTTAATCTGGCCCTTGACTCAGCGGGGCCTCTTTAAAACAGAAGTTTTATATTTTAACATAGAAAGTGCATTTAAAAGAGAAATTTCCAAGCCCACACAAAAAGAAAAAAAAATTCTGGGTTCCAATCTATCTCCCAGTTTCATTCTTTCTTAATTGCAGTCTACAAAATCATTCTCTTACCCATTTCACATGACAGGCAGTAGGTAGAAAGACTTCCTACAGGCAGTAGGTAGCAAGCCCACCTGCTACTAAACAGGGTAGCTTACATCTGATGTGATATCTTTCTTATACATGATTGAATTTGAAAGTAAAGAGCATTATACTTGAAATCTTTTTTTTTTCTAACAAGTATTGTAATGTTTCATTTATTATTGGGTTCAGACATTCATTCCCTGTCCTGCTTTACATGGTTATATACACCATCACCACCAAATGGCTTTCCTGTGCTTTGGCGAAAAATTTACTTCTCTATCGCACTGATAAGGCCTCGGTATTGTGACTTGCTTTGAGATTAGCATGACATTTGAGCAGTTAAGCTTTCTGTCATTGCATGATTCAAAACTCACTCTCTTTACCTCTTTTTCTTTGCCCAAAAAGGGTGTGTTCCTCAGAAGAGCTGCTCCTCAATTTGAGTGCTGAAAAATAGATAATCTGAGACAATTGGAGGTAGATTGAGCCAAAAACTCATCGATGACCATCAATCTGTAATGTGAGCAAGAAATAAGTGTTATTGTAAGCCATGCAGATTTTAGAAACGTTTGCTATGCCGAAAGGATGAATGATTCATTATATAACTCCTAAAATGCAAGTTAGAGCAGTTACACATCTGTTTCATTATTCCTGACCAGGATATAGGGGTTTTACTTTTATTCACTTTATGTTTACTGAGTTCATTCTGAATTGTAAGGATGATTATTTTCATTTTGTGCCTTAGTGTTGAACATTTTTTTTTAGATGGAAGTGACAGAAAATGTCAGCCAAAAGTGTGTTAGGAAAAAAAAAAAGATAGAATTTATTGGTACACATCACTCACAATTTATGAGCTTTGAGGAGAAATAAAACCTGAGATTCAAATAATTTCCCAAGCCAAATCTTTTTTCAGTCTTACTCAGTTCTAGGTTCATTGTCAAGATCCATGTGATATCATGGTGGCTGCCAGCTACTCTTGGCTTACATTTTCAGGAGTACAATTATAACTGTAACAGTCAATCTTCAAGCACTTCTAGTATGCCGGGTACTCTTATAAGGAATTTACATGGTTTAACTCATTTCATCTTTATAATTATTCTATAAAGTAGAAATTAATATTATCCTTATTTTATAAAGAAATAGATATACGTGATATTAGGATGCCTCATAATAACCACTTTTAACATACGCCTTATATAATAGATTATATACTGTAAAAGCATTTAAACAAAAATCTTAAACCTTACTTTCAATACTTCAAAGCGTGTCCTACTTATATCACTAACTGAATCCCTATTTTAATAAAATTTGATGCTCTAAATGTTCTCAGCTGAGACATATGTTCTCTATTTAGCTGAGCCAATTTTTTTTTACCTGCAGGATATACAGACAAAATGATGGGGAGAGTGTTCCTCAGATAAAAATATAGGCACTGTTATTGGATGAAATGCTGATGTATGTAATGTCAAGAAGTTTGAGCATCTGATACGTTATGCCACTTGTAGACTAACAAGTTAGCCTGCCAAAGACTCATGGCTACTGAGAGAAGACATGAAATCCCTGGCTCAGCTACAAAGGACTTCATTAGGATAAAGCTGCATGAACTTTGTGTTCCCAGCACTTCTGTGTGTTGGAGTGGGCAAGACAAAGCAATCCAGGTGTTAGTATAGGTAGCTAGTTAGGTATCAACAAAGGAGGAGAAAGATAAACTGGCTAAGCCTGATTAAGACTAGAAGCTACAGCTTTTCAGACATCCCAGCAGGCAGACACATCCTTAGCCAAAGGATGTAAAACCTATTTTCCAATTTCCCCAGAGAACAACCCACTAGTTCTCCCAGATTACCAGGTGGAAGGGATAAACACCAAGGGGAGAATCAATCTTTTGCTGGAGTCACCTGCAGTGGAAGCCAAACTGGCACAGGGGAAGGTAAGCACATGCTCTGTAGAAGTCAGATGAGGAAGCAGAACATTGAGGTGAGCACTGGAAGAGCCAAAATCATTAGCATAAAGGGGAGGGACTAGAGGGGGGCGGTTAGGATAGGATAAGAGCATGGAATTCCAGAAGATTCAGGAATTTGGTTAGGGGGTGGGGCCAGCCAGACCCTAGAAAAACTAGAACACAGGTGGGGCAGTTTGAAAGACAGCCTCCCACTTGCTTCTGAGACTAAGAAAATGTATGGAGGATTACAAGGACTGTGGAGCAACTATTACTAGAGCCTGCTGGCTCTCTACATCCCTGAGACTATATTTCTTGTCACTTCAAGTCTTTCCACTACCCATAAACTTCTCCCATGCATGTGCCCCTGTCATTTTTTCTCAGGACACCACAAGAGCCCATTTACTCTGACAACACAGGTAAGTGATGGAAATTTAAGCTTAAGTGAGTGGACCATCCATCCTATCTAATAAAACAGTAACAAGCAAATGTGACCATACCTTGGCTTCTGATTGGCTATGCTATCAGCTAGTCAGAGCAAGGGGCGGGGTCGAGAGGTGTGGGCATCAGGCTCCAGGAGCAGAGACAAAGTGGTGAAGGCATCAAGCGCCCGGCCCCGGTGCGGAGACCAAGCAGTAGCAGCCCCGAGGAACCACAGCTGTGTCTAACTGAGGCCCCCGGGCAGAAAGGTACATATGTTATTGACAGAAAATGTATGAAGAGCGATGTACATCTGATCTTGAAAGAAGGTGACACCTGCTACAGAATGTATCTGAAGAGCAGCTATTGGAAAAACATCACTCTGAAGCCGAAAAACACCAGCATCTTCGACAGGAAATGTCTAAAGAACAGCATGCCTTTGAGGTTGAAAGAAGGCAGTGGGGAAGACAGAATATGTCTAAAGAACAGTCATCAACAAGTACTAGCAATAGTGGTAGGAACTGCCTTCTCAGCGAAAATGAAGTATGTGAGGATGCAATTCTCGAACATAGTTGTGGTGAAATGACTGTTAGATATGAATTTTGCCTATCACTAAATTTCTCTGATGAAAAACCATCTGATGGGAAATTTACTCGATGTTGTAGCAAAGGGAAAGTCTGTCCAAATGATATATATTTTCCAGATATACCCACCATATTTAAAAAGATTAATGATAAACGGAGATTCTGACAGTAAAAATTTCATGGGAAACATTCTACCTATAAATAGTTCTTTTGATTTTGCTTCCATGGGTGCAAATGTTGCATCGTCATCAGGGTATGGGCCATACTGTTTTAGAATACATGGACAAGTTTATCATCCTACTGGAACTTTATATCCTTCTGATGGTGTTTCTCAGAAGTTTGCTCAACTCTATATTTTGGATACAGCCGAAGCTACATGTAAAAGATTAGCAATCCCAGCAAACCAGGCCTGCTCAGAAAGACTCATGATCAACATCAACAACCACATGCATGAAATAAATGAATTAACAAAATCGTACAAGATGCTACATGAGGTAGAAAAAGAAGCCCAGTCTGAAGCAGGAGCAAAAGGTATAGGTCCCATGGAAGTAACTATGGCAATTAAATATGATCATAATAGTGACCCAGGTAGATATAATTCTCCCCGTATAACTGAGGTTGCTGTCGTATTCAGAAATGAAGATGGAGAACCTCCTTTTGAAAGGGACTTACTTATTCATTGTAAACCAGATCCCAATAATCCAAATGCACTGAAGTGGAAAAAAATCAGTATCCTGTTTCTTACATTAGATGCAATGACATATCCTATTTTTCCCCCACATAGTGAAAAAGGTTGGGGAACAGATATTGCATTAAGACTCAGAGAAAACAGTGTACTCAACAATAATACTAGACAAAATGTAAGAGCACGAGTCACCCAAATGGATTTCATCTCTCTGTGAGGGACACATTTAATCCTATTTTAAATGCAGGAAAATTAACTCAACAGTTTATTGTGGATTTGTTTTGTTGTTATATCATTTTGTTATTATTTATTAATGAAATTATGTATTATTTTCATATACATTGTACTCATTACCTTTTATCTCTCACACTTTTATGTAGAGAAAGGGCAAATAGCACTATTAAAATATTTCCTCTAATTAATACCCTTTTAATGTGCACAAATTTTGTGCACCAGGCCACTAGTTGGTTTATAAAAGCTACAGTTTGACATTATGTGTTTTTAGATTTGCCAGTGGTTCAAAATGTTAGGTCGCCAAAGGAGGAATGCATGAAGCCAGAGGGTGAGGGATTGTGAATTTATTCAATTATCCCCACCCCATGTGGCTGAGCCTGGAAGGCTCCAGCATCCAGTGGTGGGAGTCAGCGGGTTTTAAAGGACTTCTGGTGTTTTTTTTTTCTGGGTGGAGACTTCTTTGTGCATACCTGTAGGGGAAGATAATGTGATGTATGGGATGTGGCCACTGCAAAGGGAATGTCCATAGTGAAATGACCTGAAAAGCCAGTTGAGGGGGGGGGGGCGCTACTGATTCAATTATTTGATTAGATCTAACAAAAAATAGAAGACACATTTAAGAAATGGCTAGTTTAAGTTCACATTGATAAATGACTTAGTAGCTACAAAGGTACTCTTATTGGTATTTTTATGTGAGTTTTTAAATAGAAATTGTATAGAAAACTTAGTGTCTGTGGTGAAAAAATGAAACATCATCAGAAGGATATAAAGTTCCAGTTCGATGATAAACTTGTCCATGTATTCTAAAACAACATGGCCCATTCCCTGATGGCAATGCAACATCAGGCATAATGAAAAAAATTGTTACATGCAGCTAGTAAGAATAATGTTATTTTATCAAATAAAGACATAAAGATATTCCCATCACATCAAAAATCTAACTTGTACTTATTGATACTTAAAATCAAGTTTTTTCATTTAAATTAAATTTTTAGAAGAAAAATAACATTTAAAATAATTGTGGTCTGAATCAATAGATGTTCAACTTTTTAATTTTTTAATTACTCTGGGACTATTTATGTAATTATTTTTCAAATTAAATTCTTTATTTTTTTAATTATTACATATGTCTCCTCTTTCCCCCACTAACCTCTCCCCAGCTGCTCCCACCACCCCCATCACATGTCCTCGCATACATTGTCTGCGTCCATTGGTTATACTTATATTCATCCATACAAGTCCTTTGGTTGATCTCTTACCCGTCTCCCCTCCCTTGCCTTCCCTCTGAGGTTTGACAGTTTGTTTGATGGTCTATGTTTCTGGATAGTGGAGAGCGGCTACAGTGTTTGGACAGGCTCATGCCTCAAGTAATGAGAGGTTACAGTCCTCTCATGACCACGGGCAGTCCCCAGCTTGGATAGCAGAGCCCTCCCAGCACAATTATAGCCAACAGCTATAGTTGTAAGCTTGAACCTATGGTCTGAACAGGTGATCCCTCGGGCCTGAGTGAGGTGGGCTTGATAAGAGTTCAGGTGCATGTAATTGAGTAGGATCGAAATCCAGGAGAATGTTGTAAACATCTTGACCACACCCTTATTTTGCCTCCTGGCATCTGGTTATAAAATAGACACAGTTGTAGTCTGTGGCGCTGTTGCTAGCTGTCTTTCAGAGAGGACAGCAACCCATCTAGACCCAGCTTTTATTTACTTCTCTGTCCATCTCAATCCTTCACTGCCCCCTCTCAGGATCACTGAACCTGGCTAAGCTGGTGCAGCACATGAGGCACCCAACGTAGGGCTAAGTATGTCATGAATGTGCCAGCTTGCCTGTGGCTTTCCTTTTCACATCCTTTGTGTCCAGGGTTCCCATGTCAGGGTTCAGCGTCTGGAGAAGGCCTCACACAAATGAATAGAGACTCCAAAAGCATTAATTTTGGGGAATAATGGGTGCCAGGCGGGAGCCCATCTCTAGTGGAGGGACTGCCCCCGCTCTGGCTTTCCTATGTCCTTTTATTAGGGCCAAGTGACACATCCATATCCTTTAGGTCAGGAAATTCCAACAATGAAATCAACCAGCAAGAATTAACATAAGATAAAAGATGTGGAAACTTTTTCAATTACCAATGTGTCACCTAAACAATATGTGATTAGTTCATACTTAACATAAGACTAGAAGAGGGGGAACTAAAGTCTCACCTAAACAATGGGTAAACAGATCCATTAAGCTTTGACCCAGTTTCCTGTTTGTTCTATTTACATCTCTATTGGTGAGGCAATGTCTGGCTTCCCACACTTGCCAGACTGGATCTATTTTTTTTTTTTCCCATCAGTTTATGTTGTTCATTATATTCCACAAATGAGTGGATTATGTGATATTCATCTTTCTCTTGATGGCTTATTTCACTTAGCATAATGCTCTCAAGGTCCATCCATGCTGTTGCAAATGGTAAGAGTTCTTTCTTTTTTTACAGCAGTGTAGTAAACAGTGTGTAGATGTAGCACTGTTTTTCAATCCACTCATCTGCTGATGGAAACTTAGGCTGTTTCCAAATTTCAGCTACTATGAATTGTGGTGCTATGAACATAGAGGTGCTTATATCATTTCTGATTGGTTGGAATCTATTTGTTTCTGTTTTATCGTGATCTGTTTTTGGAAGTAGAATTACTTGGTCAAATGGGAATTCATTTAGTTTTTTGAGGAAACTCCATACTGTCTTCCACAGTGGCTGCACCAGTCTGCATTCCTACCAGCAGTGCACGAGGGTTCCTTTTTCTCTGCTTCCTCACCAGCACTTGTCGTTTGTTGATTTGTTGATGATTGCCATTCTGACAGGTGTGAGATGGTCTTTTTGATTTGCATCTCTCGGATGATTAGTGACTTTGAGCATGTTTTGGCCTTCTGTATGTCCACTTAAAAAAGTAACAATTTAGATCGTTTGCCTGCTTTTTGATTGGATTGTCTTCATTTTAAGTTGTATGAGTGCCTTATACATTTTGGAGGTTAAATACTTATTGGATATAACATTGGCAAATATATCCTCCCATGTAGTGGGCTTTTTGTTTTGTTGATGGTTTATTTTGTTGTGCAGAAGCTTTTCATTTTTATGTAGTCCCATTTGTTTATTTTCTTCTTTAGTATTCATTGCCCTAGGAGCTGTATTGGTAAAGATATTGCAAAACATATGTCTGATATTTTGCTGCCTTTGGTTCTTCTATGATTTTTATGGTTTCCTGCCTTATATTTCAGTCCTTTACCCATTATTTATTTATTTGTTTGGTTAATCCTCACCTGAAGATTTTTAGAGAGAGTGGAAGGGAAGGGGAGAAACAGAGATGTGAGAGACACACATGAAATCAAACCTGGGAATGTTCAGTCTGCAGGAGGAGGGCTAGAGCTTTGGAATACGTTTTAAATTCTGTAGTACCACTTACAAAGATGCTGTTCCTGATTTTTAATAATCTTGTTAAAGTGCTTTAATCTAATAGCTTTGGATTGTCCCTATTCCTCTTAGGGTCATTGTGATCACTCAGGCAGAGAGGGTTTTGGGAAACAACCTTGTCTCTGAGGCTACGTGTCTACATGCCATTATTTGTAACCCTTTCCTAGTCCACTCCTTTTCTGAACCACCTCTTCCCCCCTGGTGTGTGGAGGAGCTGGTGAGAGGGAGGAGAGCTCACAGGGAAGTCGTGCTCTTGCTGATCTTTTGCCT
The DNA here is from genome assembly GCA_027563665.1 of Antrozous pallidus. Taxonomy (NCBI): domain Eukaryota; kingdom Metazoa; phylum Chordata; class Mammalia; order Chiroptera; family Vespertilionidae; genus Antrozous; species Antrozous pallidus. Next base: position 15,636,685 of record CM050514.1, on the reverse strand, counting down.
TTCCAAATCTTTTTTAAAAATTGAGGCCCCTAAACAGTAAAATCCAGCCAACATCTGGTTTTCCCCTCCTCTAACTTCTGCTGTCACATCATTCCTCTTAGGTAGGAAACTCAGACTAACCTAAAATAGAAAACGAAATACTGGAAAAGGATAATTGTGAATGTTTCAACATATTTTCTTGTCACACAGATTTGTTGCAAATTTAAAATTCAAACAACAGATCAAGGAACAAATAAAACTATGCTATGATAGCTGGCCTGAGAAGAAGTATTGATGATTTATTTTAGAGCAAGTGTGAGAGCCAGACTCAGAGGCGGGAGGAGGACAGAAGAGAAGGACGTGGCTCGTCATGCTCAGACCAGACACCACCACAGAAACCCCCTTTAGCTGTTTATGACATTTACTCAACCCTCCCTTGCCTGAGGACATCCTGCTGCCAGAACACCGCACAGCCAGATACAGGGTCAACAGAGCCCACCAGCCTAAGAAGATTTGAAATTTCCCGCTTCCCTGTACTGTAACTGACCTTAGGCTACCTTTCTTTGTGTGAAACAGACCAATAACAAACTGCCAAATCTCCCTGCATTGGAGATAAAAAGTGCTCGCTACCGAGGTTTGGGGCTCTCGTTGCTCACTGCTGTGACAGTGGAGACGTTAGCCCGGCTCGAGTTCGTTATTAAAAGGCTTCTTAAAATTTTGATCTGGCTCCTTGGTGGTTGTCACTCTCGGTTGGTCCATAACAGCAAGGAACATCTAAGGAAAAAAATCATGGATTCATGGAATATATCTTATTGTATGATGATACTTAGTATAGTGCAGGGAATACATTGCTTGAAATCACTACAAATAATTCCCTTATATTAGATATGAATGAAGATCAGAAAACTAGAAATTTTCTATAAATGTCATAGATAACATGAGGAGTTTTCCATAATATATTTAAGGAAAACAAAACAACTTGAAATGAAGTTTGAAAGTAATATCTCACTTTCTATGTTAGTGACAGGAAGATTTTTATTGTATGTCTTGTGAATTTTATTTTTAAAGAAAAAGCATTAGCAATTTGAGTTATACAACTTTATTCACAAAGGGCTAATGTGATAAAAGAACATAAAAATCTCGTGCTAACAACAGTCCTGGTCACTAACTTGGGGGTTATTAGGCTTTCTTAATGATTTATTTGTAAGTATCTGATAAATATAAGATATATTAGTACCCATAAACATCCCTTAATTCTTGCTGGATGCACAGACAACTTAGAGAACAGAAGAGAGTAGTAGTGGTCACATCAGTCTTATAATATTTTGTTTAGGTATCTACTATATCTTTAATTTTCATTAGCCCTTTACAATGAATCTTTCAGTTAAACTACTCTGGAATTTGAATCCTTTGAAAGTTTAGGCATACCAATTAAAATAAGTTTCTTATTTCATGTGTTTAATTTTAGAAACCTTGCTTTCAGGGCCACTTCTTAAATGAACAATCTTGTCTAATTCAAATATTCCGCATAACGGTCATTGTAATTCTAAGTTGTTTTAGTGAGATTTTACCATTTGTTTTAATTGTCTGCATTTTCTAGGACCACAGTTATTAAACGAAAAGCAAGCAGGTGTGCTGGAAGGCGGACCTATTCAATTCTTTGAAATTTGAGGATCCCATTTCCTTACCTGAGCCTTGGCTCTCCTGGAACTAAATTATTACTGTTTCCAGGGAAACCCCTGGCTGGGCTCGGGCTGCCTGTTGTTGTGTCCAATAACGAATGCAGGGTTGAATCATATAAGGCATTTATTGAGAAGGCTAGCCAACCAAGAAGACACAGTGCTTACAAGCATTCAAATCCTATCTTAACAGCAAGGTTCAGGGGACAGGATTATCAAGGGGAAAGGTCTATGGTGAGGCTGGGAATGGAACGCAGCCACATGCAGCCCTGGAGGTCTCAGATGTCAGCTAATGTAGTCATAGCGCAACGTGATGATGACATGATGTGTTGACTCCTGGTGGGTCAGTCTGACCATGCTTATCAGTTCTGCTTGCTGGATTCACAGCTGAGTCACCTCCTCAATCACTTCACAAAGGCCTTGAATAGGAAACTTAGGAAAAACGAAACCCCTTCTTTACATATAAGAAATGTAACCCCCTATTCACATAAGTATATGTGTCCTAAGATTGGAAATAATATTATTTTTCAGAATAATCCAGGTACTCTATCAGGTTATAAGTCCCCCTACAAATACTAAGAAGCACATGCTGTTGGGTTATGAATTTTGTGATGTTCTACTGTGTACCTGATTGCAAGGGAACTTCCTTGAGATTAGTGGGTTGCCTACTGTGAAACTAACCTGTTCTGTGACTACCTTATCCTAACACAGGAATCCTTGACGATGGCTTTTGAGATTTCCAGCAGCAATAGATGCATTATTCCTTTCATGAGAAGATGTTTTATAGTGGTGGGCCCCACAATGGCATCCCAAATCCTCTAGCAGTTTACGCTGCGGGCTTTCCTCAAGGTTTTGTGAGACTGCTAATGGCTGCTACCCATTCTAGATTCCCATTATAACTATCCTGGAAACTTTCTAAAATCCCAGAATCTCCTGTGATATCTATATATATATAAAGTTTGTTTGGATTGGAGAGCTACACACAAGTGAGTGGAGCTCAAATCCAAGAGTGACTAACTCATGATTCTCTGTCAAGTTTAAAAGAAGGGTGACTTCAAAGGGGTCAGCAGATGCCTCACATCTGCATCTGTTCACACTTGTCAGCAGTCAGCTCTGGATCCCATGCCTGCCACCAGAACCTACTTAGGAAATGATTAAAACCCAGACAATGTGGCTCTGGGGTTGAATGTCAACCTATGAACCAGGAGGAAACAGCTCAATTCCCAGTCAGGGCACATGCCAGGGTTCAGGATCCATTCCCTGTAGGGGACATACAATCATAATTGAAATACTTGAATTGAGAATCCCATGATACTATCTCATCATTGATGTTTCTCTCTCTCTCTCCCTTCCCCTCCTCTCTGAAATCAATAAAAAATATATTTTAAAAAATGATCAAAGAAGATAATCTAGGCGATACACCCTTGAATACATCAGAAAATGGACAATCTCCTCTGAGAGACCTGAAAAATTGTGTGCAAGGCCAGAAGATTTTATCAGATAAAGAATAAGACACAAATAGAAAGTGTCTGATTTGCTGGGACCACACAGTCACCCTTGTTTGGTTTGAGAAGGCCAAGTTGGCTTGGCATTCAAGGATTGGCTGAGTGGATATCCTGTGTTTCTAGTCGGGTGGAGCATTTGCAGGACAGAAGTCACCTAAGTTTCAGTTGTGGACCTGGTTCTTCAGCCAGGTATGCCTCCATCTTGGCTCTAGCAAATAATTTCAACACACATGTGTTAAGACTGTTTTAATTATATTAAGGCCTGGTTCTTAAACTTTTGTATGTGGCTTTTCAGGGGTAGGATGAAGCATAAATTTAATTTTTGAGAGATCAGGTAAACTAATTTCTGATTATGTTAATATTTTTAGTATTGAAAAACTCATCTTTATGATGATTTCATAGTAATTTCCAGAATATAATTTTATTATTATAATAGCAGGACAGCACCATAGTGGATTCCAAAAAAAATATAAGTCTAATGAGTTATAGCACAGGTTAGAATGGTACTTTCTAAAGTTCGTTAAGCATTTCGTGGCCATTAGCATTTTCATAGTTACTCCTATGAGCATAGCAAAAGATTAACCAGGTCTCCTTTCATAGTTACCATTTTAAAATGGCTCATCCCTGTTCCCGTCTTAATAACGGAACCGAGAAGAGATATGAGGCTATGTGTCTCTTACACCTTTGTGGGAAACTTATTTGTTATTGTTAGTAGATGGGCTTTGGGGGTGTCTTTGAATTGGATTTTAATACAAATTATACATAAATATAAGAACACACATATTGTAATAGTAAGTCTGTAGTTTCATCAGATTCTTACATTGAAATATATGCAATGAAAAGCATTAAAAACCACTGCCTCCTGGCTTAAAATTTGGTGTCTTTCCATTACTTATATGACAGTCTACCTTACAAACTACTTGTAATTTAGTTGTTTGGCCTGTTGCATGTATAGCAAGGCACTACTATCTGGTGAATTTTATTGAAACTGCAGATGGTAGTGAATTGGCATCCTTGTTTGACTAATGGTGGGGCTCCCAGAATGAAAAAAGTCATTTCCAAGAGAGACTTATAAAGTCCATTCAAGAATAAAGAAATCCAACAACTATCCTATCTAATAAAAGGGTAATATGCAAATTAACCATCATTCCATCACAAAGATGGCAGTACCCATAGCCACAAGATGGCAGTATCTAGTCCTTTCAGTCCCACAAGAGTCCCCCAGTCCTGGGGAGGCGGCCACTGAGAGTGGGCAGTGTGAGCAGCCTGGCGGAATGCTTGCTTCACCACTACAGTGATGAGGCATGCTTTTCATGCCTAGCCGCTGATGAGTGTCTGGGGTATGGAGAGCCTCTGGGTAGCAGGCACAGAGCAGCCAGGCCCTGCAGAGAGCTACTAGTGCACAGATTCATGTGCAGAGCTACTAGCATATTTATAAGTTATTCTATGAAAAAATGTATATATTTACATATTTGTATCTAGCATCCTTCTGAAAAAAGTAACATCTATTTTGGACTGATGAGCATTTAATCTCATAGAAGTAAACAGACTTCTAATGTCTGATAGTTCATGACATCAGATTTAAAATAATTTATCTTAATACTATACTCCATCAATAGACTGGGGTAGAAATTTGGTAAGTCATAGTAATATAAATATTTTTGCTCTTTGTGGTAACATTTTTTACTATCAAAAAGGTAAGTTTGAAACTGAATGAAAATTTTCTTTCTCTTCCCAGAACTACTCTGCTCCATATGTTTCTTCCTGGAGCAGTTAATAGTCTCTGCAGAGCTATCTGTCCGATTATCCAGGTCCTATTCTTAGAAACATTTTAATAAGAAAAGATTAGAATGACCAGATGGGAGACATACTTCTTTCTCATTGGAATGCCCAGCTATTTTAATCAGATTTGATAAGGACAGTTACTTGACATTTTTAAGGAAATTCTTAATAAAGTTCCAAGAAGACGTGTTTATGCAAGACTTGGATTTCAGACAGCTTTCTTTTTAAAAAAAAAACAAACATTCTTTATTGTTGAAAGTGTTACATATGACCCCTTATTTTCTCCCATTGACCCCTTCTAGCCCGCCTCTGACCCTTGCTCCCTGCCCCAGGCCTTCACCACCCTATTATCTGTGTCCATGTGTTATGCGTGTACTAGTATGCATACAAGTTCTTTGGTTGATCTCTAACCACCCTCCACACTCACCCCCTCTTCCTGCCTTCTGAGATTTAACAGTCCGTTCCATGCTTCCATGTTTCAGGATCTCTTTTGTTCATCAATTTATTTTACTGACAACTTTTAGACTCTTATGACCTCTCCTTGCATTCTGCTGGCTATCAATACCTTTCCCCAAAACAAGGATTTTAAACAGTCGTGCCCTGACCTAGTCAACACTCTGGGCAACTGTTGGTGACTCAGGAAAGAGTGAGCAAGAAACATATATCATTTCATTATGGAAATTTCAGATATTTTTAAATGACCCATGCTTGGCATATGAGTATTCATTAAAAATCCAGCTAAAAAGTAAAAGAAATAGACTTGACAAACATAATATTCACAATTTGAGATAAAACTATATGTTGATTGTAAGCTCATAACTAGAATTGTTATTTTCCTTAAATGGTTAAGCTATTCTATACATTTTCACAATATGCAAACTTGTTACTTTTTCTTTGAAAATATATTTGATCCTATCTTCTAAGGCCATGCTCAGCAAACTGCGAGCCACATGAGGCTCTTTGGCCCCTTGAGTATGGCTCTTCCTCAAAATACCACAGCCTGAGCAAGTCTATTTTGAAGAAGTAGCATTATAAGTTAAAGTTTAAAAAAATAGGGCTCTCAAAAGAAATTTCAATCATCGTACTGTTGATATTTGGTTCTGTTGACTAATGAGTTTGCCAACCACTGTAAAATAAGGCAATTTCAAATGACTTTGAAATTTATAAAGCTCTAAGAAACCAAATATGAGTTAGCAGTTTTGAGAATTAACAGGTTTGTTTTGTGTATTACTGTTAACATTGTACAAGTATTGATTCTGTTCTCTTAAGCAAATTTTATAAAACCTGTGAGTTTTATTTCAATAAAAATAATTTATTATATTTGTCAATGTTTAAAAAGATATTATTAAAGTTCTTTTCATTTCTTCATTTAAATAAGTGAGGGATATGTTGCAAAATTATTGTGTAATAACAGTCATCCTTATTATTCATTCTTATTAAGTGCAGAACTCTATCCAGGGTTTCCATTGTCATATCTCTACATGTTTCATGTTATTTATTCCAAATGTCACTATTAATATTGAGATGTATTTAAAACAAATTAGTCCAAATATCAGCATCAGTTGATTTCTATTAAATTGGTAAAAACTTTGATGGTTGAGTATCTTGTGTCTGATGTGCAAAGTGCCTTTCACCTTCAGCTTTCTGTGGTTATTTTAAGTATTATTATTATTTTTAAATATGAGTGTTACATACTATTAGTGACACTGTTTGTTTGTTTGTTTACCTATATTATTCTATTAAAATATTGCTGTTAATATCAGCTTGCAAAGACAAATACGGCATCTCAATTACTGCAGAGTTATGTCTGAATATAGGTAATAAAATATAGATGGCATAAATAGGTGGTTATTCTGAAATTTAATACATTAATTAATAAGCACAAAGATTAAATGCAATTTAGGTCCTTTTCATGCGGAAGTTCCCAAAATAAACATTAATAAGTTACATAAAGACAAAACGATATTAATTACAATATTTAAAAATTTAGCATATTACAATTGAAAAAAATCTACCATATTCATAGTTTCCTTTAGTACAGATTGGATTGACCATTATATTATGAAAGTAAGTTGTGTTAATTTTATCCATAATTAGAATGAATGTTGTATTGATAAACCTAGACCAGAAATTATAATCAGTGAATATAGGAAAAAGCAGAATAAAAGTTAGATCAATTGCTTCTACTTTACTGTGGTGATTTAAAAATACCACATTGTGTTTGTCCTTTATCATATTTGCTCTACCTTTTATACAGAGATTAGTTTGCTCTTTATTGGTAGATTACTATGGCAGACTTTTTCTACCCAGCATAGAAAACTCATGGAGTATTAGTAGAGGTAGAACTTGATAGTTGAGTGTTCTTCAAAATATGTCCAAAATGGTGAGCATTACCATGTTCCACATGGTACTTTCTTAATAAATATTTGTAGTGATGCATTTTAAACAAATTTATTATGAACATATGTCTAACACTGGGGTGCCTGAGACTAACCTTGCTGTACATAGTAGATGGACCAAGATAATAAGTTGATATAAGTAAGCTAACAGGGAATGTGTGACTGTGATTTCATTTTTTTGAGGACAAAAGAGTACCTATTATTTATGTACTTAGGGTTTTAAGAATAACTCTAAATAGAAAATAAGGGCCACTCAAGAGGGGCATTGATGTTCCCAAAAACCTGTATCAGCAGCCTCTTTTATTTTAGAGAGAGATATAGAACACAAACCTATGAAATGACAAAATCTTTTATCTACCATTTATAGATAAAAGTTATTTTTAAAGAAATTATAGAATATTAAACATAAAAGTGCATATTAATCATTCAATACAACTACTAGAGGATAAAACAAGTCAAAGCAGGTATATGGCTAGATAATATGTTAACAGTTTAAAAAAAGTGAACACACAAAATATCTACAAAATTTAAAATATTTCTCTTGGATATAACAATTGGAACTAGTGAAAATATCAGAACTTTGATATGGAGTTACTGGGCCATTTGATATTTTCTGCAATTTATTATAAAGAAATATTATAAAGTATATACATTTTTTTACAATTATAGTATAGTAACAATGTAATATATGGTGAAAAGATATAATAAAACAGATGAAAATACTATAAATGATTTATTTATAATAAGAAACATTTTAGAAAAATATATATAAAGGGAAAACTTTTTGAGAAGTACTGATTCAGAAATTTCATAGTTTTTTTTCCATGTTTATTCATATATATTATGTATGTTACTGTTATAAACAGTAATGTTTAAGTTAAATACTTGAGTACATGAATTCTTTACAGAAATTTAGAAATTTCAGGAAGTATATGTAAACTTATAAATTAAAGTACAACAATTATATAATTATATATGGAAAGACATAGACTTAGAGAGGTCTTTGATAGTGATGATGATAATGGTGATGGGTAGATGATAGATAAGCACATTGATAAAGAACAAAAAGGAGAAAGATTCTTTTTGATTCTGGATATCTTCTATTATTAAAACAATATTGTTCAATGTGTATTTCTATAGCTTGATAATATAGTTTTTAGATTTATTACAGAAAGAATAATTATAAGGTTCTAAACTTCAGGGGTCCTGGATTAAGAGACAGGAAAATAAGGAGAATATTTTAAAATAAGGAGAATATTCTAAACCAGAGAAAGCATCAATTTCCTCTATTCCATTCCACCCCCCCATCCCCAGGAATTCTATAGTGCTTTATACTATAATGAAAAAGAAACTTTATTCTATGTTAAGTTGTTATTTAGTTATCAAAGAATACAGTATTGTATAGCTTTCTATCATTTCTTTTTCATATGTGTGAAATCTATCTTCTCTCTATATAAAAGGCTAAGTGACCATTACATCTGAAACAACCAAATGGACGACTCGCAGGCTGTGTGGGGCAACCAGGCTATCAAGGGGCTTAGTGAGGGGCAACCAAACAACTGAGTAGCAGGCTGCATGGGGCTACCAGGCCAGCAGGGGCAACAGTTGGGCATGACCAGACTGGTGTGGGGGGAGTGATGGGCAACCAGGATGGTGGGGGGCAGTTGGGGGAAACCACACTGGCAGAGGTTGAAATAAGGGGTGACCAGGCCAGTGAGGAACAGTTGGGGGTGACCAGGCCAATAGGGGGCAGGCAGGCAGGCAGGTGAGCAGTTAGGAGCCAGTGGTCCTGGATTGTGAGAGGGACCCCAGATTGAAGAGGGTGCAGGCTAGGCTGAGGGGACGCCCTCATGCACAAATTTCATGCACCGGACCTCTAGTATTTGTATAAAACTAATCTTGGAAGCTATATTGCTATAAATATGTATGTAATCACATTTATCATTGTTGAATTTTGCTTTTGCTGAATAAAATTTTTTTATAACTACAAATGCAGAAATAAGTTACATTTTTAATTTACCTTTGTTTTATTGAATAATTTTAATGTTTTCTATTTTCATGTATATAGTCATAATGTAGTTTAAAGTAATAGTTTTTGGACAGTAGAGATCTACTATCCCACCAGTAGGACTGTTGTCCCAATGTGATTTCAAATAGAGTTCATTTTCTCCCTCTAATTTGTAAGGCATGCTATATAATATACCAAAATTCCATTTGTGATTGAATCTGTTTGTAAGCACTTGTTAATTAATTATAAAAATGATTGAATATCTAGATACAAAATTAATATAAAATGTCTCTAGTTATAAAAGGATATAGTTTTGGAGATGGTAAAGGGGGAATAATTTTATCTGTAATATTCTGTTGATATTTGAAGGGAAATATGGAGTTAATATTGGATAGAAGTTTCACAGTTGCTTGAAAATTATTCACTAAACATGTCTGTATTACTTTTTATTAATACAAAAGCCTTTGTAATAAAAACTTAGTTATTCACATTTTCTTAGTATCATAATATAAAAGTCATTTAGCTATTTACTAATAAGGAGGTTCAGAAAATAACTGCATTACCAGATTAATCTAAAGAGTGATTTATATTAAATGCATGCCTGAAAATGACTTTCAGCTGACAGCAACTGCTTTTGTTAACTTATGATCCCTGCTTAATCTATTATTAGGAATGACCTTAATAAGTAGGCAAGACCTGGCGACCATCTATATGGTACTATTTTATGAGCACGAGGAAGGCCAAGTGCACAAAATTTATACCCTACAACCTGTTATGGCCACTGAACTCAATTATTAGAGATTTATTTCTTTGTTTTCAAGTCCTTCTCAGCCTTCTGTAACACTATCAGAATGCAAATAGCCCTCGGGTTGTAAACTCTGAAACCATTCATTTACCTTAAAAAAACACAACCATCCAATTTAATTAGGACTTTTTTTTACTATTCTAATCACGGATACTGAATGTAAGTGACATAACAAATTCATGATTGAGTCTGGATTCAAGCCCAGGACTCCTGAGTCTGTCTGAAGATTTTTTATAATAAAATTATTTCTACCAGTTAGCCAAAGGTTTTGTACATTTTTCAGGAACATTTATTTTACATGATTATCTTTCTAAAATTGACTAATCACTTCTTCTTGAATATAAATACAATAAAAATGTGTTTTAAATATATTTTGAACTCTTCCACATGCTCTTATAATATTAAGAAAAAGCTGCTTACTGACTTCATCATTATAGTCTATTTACTTCAAAAATTCACAAAGCAACAATAAAATTACCTTTTATTTTAAAAGAGATTAAATAGCAGAAAACTGATGAAATAATCCTTATTTATTTGTCATTCATTTGCTAAGTAACAGCAAATACATTTAAATTTAAAATTTGGAGCATTTTTCTTCATTTTGCACAACTGACGTATAGATTACATAACAAAAATCCTCATATGTGATAAGCAGCCTCTAATGTCTTCAAAATAAAATCAAATTTGTTACTGTTTCAAAGGGTCACTTTTCTTTCTTCACATTGACCTTAATGATTTGTTCAATCTCTGAATATGCTTGTCTATTATAGTTTCTTATAACACACCTTACCACACTACCTTATTCAAATGAATCTGCCCCATATTGCTTATAAGATATTAACCTCTGATATTCATTCTCTTTTATTATCTGATGATAATAATTTTTCCTATCAGATTTCCACACAATTTTCACAACTCTCCTCTCCCTCTAACTTGAATATCTTATATAATAGCTGATATAGTTTAGCTTTCAGCTATTTTGGTACCTAGGTACTTTTGATCCACATCCTTTGTGCTTCTCACTCTGTAAGTGATAAACAGGTTTTATCTGGCATGTCAAATGCATTTGAGTGCAGCATGTATGCGAGCTGGTCTGAGACCACATATCTGAGTCAGCTGGGAGGACACTGGAGAGAGAAGGGATGACACAGAGGTGGAGTGGTTGCTATCTCAGATTGAATCTTGCTTCATACCTTTCCCTTTTACCTCGTAAATTAGTTCTTTCCACTATATATCCATTGCAATTTGCATTTATCTCTAATTCAAACTTTATGAAATTTTATCGTAGTTAATGATTTGTGTGTCCCAGTAAACATTTAGTTCATTAGTTAAGGAGTTGTACTCATCTGTGTATTTTTAATACACCGGAAGGTGTTTAGCATAAAGGATAAGCCCAATGAATGTGTTAAATGAAGGAATTGAAATCATATGGAATATACAAATTAACTTTAGTGAAAAATCATCAATTTAAAGGGTAGAACAAAATTGGAACACATCTAAGGATTAGTAGATGTTAGGGTATTGTGTCTCAGAATGCCTAGAGAATGCAGTATATGTGGAAATTGTGTAATTATTCATTTACAATATAAGTCAAGCCATATATATATATATATGCATATGGCTTATGTTGTTCAAGTGACAGATGTGGTGCCAAGTATTAATAGCAAAAAAAAATGGATGGTTGAATTACCATGTGAACATTTGTGAATGTGTGCATATATATAAAATCAGATGTAGAAAGGAAAACAAACTTGATCAGAGTACTCTGGTTTGAAGGTTTTAGTGAATTCTTCATGCTAAATGAACTTTACAATAGAATTGGATATGTTGTATTATTAATGATCCTAGAAAATAACATTTTATCTTGCAAAAGTTAATAGTGTTGAGAAAGTAGTACAGATTATAGGTATGATATATGGCAAAAATCTGTATTCTAAAAGTCATCTTTTTGCATTGAAATGAAGAATATGAATTATAAAATGTAGTGAATCTAAAATGCATCATATGTCATTTCTTTTTGAAAGCATAATTCCAATCATTTAAATATTAAATAATCTTGATTTTTATCCATCTGCTGTTACTTCATTTTCTTCTCACTCATCTTTTTAGTTATATTGCTGTTAATATTTTGATAAGAAACAGTGAACTGAGTATAATCTTTCTCAAAGTAAATATGCCTCTACTTCTGCTTCAATAAGAATGCTCAAAACTGAATAGGCATATCTAAATCCTTCAGGGAAGTTCATTCAATGTGAAATTGAATAGATTTTCTGATAACCAAGAAAACATATCCTCTCACAGACTAAGTTAAATATCCAAACTTGAACCTCTTCTTCAACTCTTCATCCCTGTCAATGGCTACAGCACTGATCTAATACTGTTCTAGAAAAACTTTATTTCTTTTCTTTGCTACTTCTTTGTACTCTTACACAACTGAGCCTCATTTTCCTTTTCTGAAGAAATAAGATGTTGGAATACAACACCATTTAACACCAATATAAAGTAGTAGCATGTGGTAGATATCTATAATAATAAAAGTATAATATGCAAATAGACCAAAGGCTGAACAGCAGAACGCCCCTCTGCATGACCTTCTGGATGACCTTCCAGAAGAAGCCAGTGCTGAGAAGGCCTACTGTTGCACAAATTCGATGCATTGGGCCTCTAGTTCATAAATATTAGTCAATGTCAAAATCACTTTAACCATCACCAGCAACAGGCTTGTCTAGACCTTTCTCTTCAACTCATGTTCATTTGCACAGACCCAATTTTGTCCAAGAGATTTTAATTTCCTCTTTGGATTTATGTTACTATATCTGTATTTATTAGTAACCCTTGGATCCATCTTTTTCACTTTTGTTGTACATTCCACTTGACAAAATAATGTATCTAATTTAATTTATATCATATAAGAAAAAACCTTACAGCAATATCTGTTTATAATTTTGACATTAAAAGCCTTGTATTAATGTATTCCACCATTCTTATATTACCTCTTCTTTCTTTATTCACTGATTATTTCTGGATAATTTTTAACTGGAATTTACTGAGAAACTACTCAGATTGTTAAAGTGTGACATAATTTGCATTAGAGGGGGAATGAAAATATTATGAGTACTCTAGAAAGCAATTTGCCAATGCTTAGTAATATTGAAAATTTGAATATTTACATTTCACCTAAAGCATTCATTCCTAGAAATATACTCAAAGGGCATTTTGGCTACCTATACAATGAGATGTGTACTTGGCTATTCACTGGAGAATTTTTTTTTGTATTTTGGAACATATAAAATAGATACATTCATACAATTACAGGTAGGAATAGGTGTCACTATTTATTGATTATAATGCAACCTTAAAAATTAAGAAATGCTGAGAAATGCTGTTGGGTTTGTAAAGGTCAGGATGCTTTTGCCTTTCTCCTCCCACATCACATGTTGAAACCATAATCCTAATATGAGGGTATTTTTGGAAGTGAGACCTTTGGGAAGTAATCTCTATATATAAAAGCCTAAGTGACTATTATGACCAGCCAGTAGCTTTGATTCGCACTGACATGGGGAAAATGCTCAACACAGGAGCTCCCCCCTCGTGGTCAGTGTGCTCCCACAGCCAACCTCCTGTGGCTGGCCAATCTTCTGCAGTCCCTCCCCCAGGCCAGCTGCCCTGGGGGTGTGATGGCCCCAATTGGCCCTGATCACCAGCCAGGCTGAGGGACCCCATCTGTGCACAAATTTGTGCACAAGACCTCTAGTTGGGTCATAAAAATGGAGCTCTTGTAAGAAGAGGTCACAGAGCTAGCTAGCTTTTTCTACCAGGCAAGAATACAAAGAAAGGTCAGCTATCTGGATCCCAGAAGAGGGTTCTCATCAGAACTAGACATTTCTGACACTCTAAGATTAGACTCTGAGCCTCCAGTTCTGTGAAAAATATTTCTGTTTAGAAGCTACCCAGTCTATGCTTATTTTAGCGTCCTAAACAAAAATAAGTGTGAGTCTGAGTTTAGGATTAATGGACAGAAATAATTCCCACAATGGACTAGAGTAGATTTGGAAGTATCAGATACTGAATGGTTTTGATGATAGCATGGAGATTGAGGAGTATATGATAGAAATTCATGAGTAAAATTTCTGGTCACAAGGAAAAGCATCAGACATGTAGATATAGCAAGAATAGTCACCTTGTCTCAGGTGAAAAGTAGGATAAGTTATCAGATTTTAAAACACACAGGATTTATTCTGCACCCCAACAACTATAGTACTATTCTTTCAGTCCTACTGTACATCATACAATTGCACTGGAAAATACTTGGTGATATGTCTTATGTAATTGATATATCATAATGAATGTTAACATACTACATGATACAAAATGTAATTACCCAATTTTGAGATGATAGTGTCATCACAAATTGTTAACAAACTGAATGTTGTGTTCCTTCAACCCCCAGTTTTGTATGTTGAATCCTAATGGTATTAGGTGGTAGGGTCATTGAGGTGTTATTATTTCATGAGAACGGAGACTTCATGAAAAGCATCAGTGGCCTTATAGATCCCAGAGCAAGCATGACAAACTCAAGCGCTAACGCGGGCCAAATTAGCGAGGCAAGTGGCCTGCTGACCATGAGTTTGACATGCTTGCCCCAGAGAGAGAGAGAGAGAGAGAGAGAGAGAGAGAGAGAGAGAGAGAGAGAGAGGACTTACTCTTTCCACCATGTGAGATTACAGTATAAAGACAGATGTCTAGGAATCAGGCCCTTACCCGCTATCAAATCTGCCTGCACATTGATCTTGACCTTTCCCAGCCTCAAGAACTGTGAGAAAAATGTTTCTGATGTTTTTAAGTTACCCAGTTTATGGAATTTTTGTTAAAGCAACCCAAACCGATTAAGATGAGGGTTTACTATGTGCCAGATACTGTTCTGGTTTTATTAAAATTAATACATTTAAACTTCAAAATAATCATAGGAGAAAGATATTCCAAATATTACAATTTTACAGGTGAAGTAATGGAGCTTTGGGGAAATTGAACAATTTTTGTAAGATCATACAACTAGCTGGTGGCGGATTTCACATGGAATATCAAATCTGTCTGCTTTGAGACCATAGATTTTAAATATAATTCAACTTAAGTTTCTATATAATTCTACACTCAGAAGCTAAATTTGTATATATTGCATATATATATATCTATACTATATTTATAAAAAGTATATATACTATATTTATATGAATACATATATATATATTTATGTGTTATGTCACTTAAATTTAAAATTTAAATATTGTAATATTGGTTTGAGTTTTAGTTAAGTGGCAAAGATTTAAAAAATTAAGCAAATTACAGAAGGCAGAAGGGGATATTATTAGAAGGACTTCATCCTATTAAGATGTTTAAAGAAAAATTGAGTGTCAGTATTCTCCTTGCTTCTAAGATTCTACTCACATCAGACTTTTCTAAAGTTTGAAAGTTAATGAGCTGTGCTTTAATTTTACAGATCGGCTTTAGAAACAGAGGAGAAGAGCAGTATTTGTTATAGTTCTTAAATCTGAGACATCTGATTTCAATATCTTATATGTATAATTTAACTTAAATTATTTAAAAATGTTATGAGGTTGGCAATTTAGTTTTTCTTGTTGTTATTGCTGTTTGTTTTGTTTTCCTGCTAGATTAAATACGAATGAATTGTCTATTCTACTTAAAATATATCCTATGTGCTCAGGTCTACTCTGTGGTTCCACACTTGCAACATTTCACTTGTTTCTGTGGCAATAATCATTTTTTTTTATTTCATATCAAAGCTTACCTCTACATTGACCCCAGCTGGCTCAGACGTACCTAACAGTCTTAACCAGTTCTCATCTCTAATATATATTTTCTGTGTTTTTCTTTTTTACTTCATACTCTATGTATATGAGCATAGCCATATAATTTATTTGTCCAACTTGTTCATCCTATTAAAGTGTCTTTTAAGGGCAAGGAGCAAATGAAAAGTATAAATCTCAAACCACTTATTGCAATGTCCAGCACCCGAGAATGCACAGTAAATATGAGTGGATGACAAATAGCAGAGCATTGAGAGGCATAAATGAAGACAAGGAGGGAGGAAATCTAGTGCCACAAAACACTTAAGCAGCTTGCCTTGCCCTGAGAAACCCTGGAAGTTAAGGTCACAACATCATCAAGGTTTGTGCTGATGAGCTCTATAGCACTCTTCCTTGTACAGTGCAGGGAAGATAATGCTTAGTATTGATTTTACTCTGATGATTGCTTAACAAGCACAGTTTTGCCTAAGTGAGTGATGAGGAAAGTGGCATGCCAGAGTGGCAATGGGACAAAGAAATGTATGGAGAGTAAAGGTAAAGCAATCAGCCTGATATATACTGACGAGGCTTCGCCAGTGTTGACTTGCTGAGTCAAACTTTAAGTATGTCTTTTCTTAATAGGAGGAAAAATGAATTGACTAGAGATATCAGAATGTATATGTTAGAACATTTGTTTCATTTCTGGATTTGGTTCCAAAATAATTATGCTGATTATTCTCATAGAGTAAGACTGGAGTTCTTTACCTTCTATGGCACTATCAGCATTGTGTTATTTGAAACTGGGGCTTACTGAAAAATGAAAGCTAAAATCTCAGCCATTAGACAATGGAAACAACAGTGAGGCTTTTGCCCCAAAGTGATGGTTGAGCTTTTGTCCTTTTTTTTTTTCTTAACTAATATGGCATTACCGTGTTGTTTCCTCTGGAGATATAGCACAAGTGCTGGAGTTTCCAATTTCTCTAATGAATAATCTTCATTACCCAAAGGTTCTGCACATAAATCTGTCCTTCACTACATCTTATGATATACTAGAGACATATGTGAAAAGTTACCAAAATACCATTTTCTTTTGCCTGAGATTTCTAAACCATAATAATTTGATCTAGTGCCATCACTGGATATTCTTTTCTATGACGGCTCACACTGAAACTGCCAAAGAACTAAAGCTCAGTTGGGAGATTAGGTAAATTAAACATGTAGCAAAAAAAAATGACTAAAATAATGCATGCTCTAAGACACAGGTTAACTGCAAGATTTAGCTCAAAATGAAAGTTTTTTATTAGTACTAGTTGCCAAATTTTTGAATTCTATTCTCTCACTTACTCAAAGTTCAGGTTGATATTATTCCTTGTTTTATTTATTATTGTTGGACATTTATTAATTTTATACTTGCAGTCATTTAACTTATGACCAGCAACTACTGAAATGACTTTTGGGGAAGTTTATTATCTATTCATATAAAAGCCTAAACAACCATTATGACATAACAACCAGTCACTATGACACACACTGACCTCCAGGGGGCAAAGGCTCAATGCAGGAGCTGTCCCCAATCTGTAGGCCCCAATCAGTGATGGGACCTGCCAGCCAACCTCCTGGTCCCTCCCGCAGGGCAGCAGATCCCGATTTCCCAGTCAGGACTGGGCCCCAGGCTAGGACAGGGAACTGGGGATGGCTGGTGATGGACGTGGGAGGTGAGGGAAAGAGGAGGGGGACAGTTGGGAGGCGAGGAACCTGATTGGCCCTGATCGCAATCCAGGCCTAGGGACCCCACTCATTCTTGGATTTCATGTATTGGGCCTCTAGTTTATTTTGGGAAGGACAGAGGAACAAGTTTAACTAAGCCTGGGTTGAAATTTTTCATTGTTTGGGATGATCAAAATTAATTGGGTTTTACCAAAGGACCTTGGTTATCGAGGAGTCACTAATACTAGGAGGTACCAAAGTTTGCTAAATGTAGTTTCCATTCCTTATTGTAATTTGTCATGCTAGAAAGAGCAACATGCTTACCAGAGAACAGAATGTGAAAATCAGGAGTTATGATTATTTTTAAATCATAATAATAATTGGGAATCCATGCTAGGGGCAGGATAAGCAATTGCAGTTTTCAGTACTTCATTCAACAAATATTTTAATTACTGTGTACCCAGTAATGGGCCCAGGGAAAATCATGATCAGAAAAAGGAAACAAGTCGCCAGGGAGAAAGGTGGGGAATGGTAAAAGGGAAAGAGGGTCAGATATATGGTGACAGAAGAATTCTGACTTTGTGCTTTGGGCACAAAATGCAGTATACAAATGATGGATCATAGAATTGTACACTTGAAATCTATGTAATTTTATTAACTAATGTCATCCCAGCAAATCTAAAGAGAAATAAAAACTTCAAAAAAAGAAAAGAAAAAGCAAACAGGTAGAATGAGGTACATAAAGAATGAGAACAGCTAAATGTTATAACATTGAATTCTGGACTTTCTTCTTGGGTGACTACTGCTGGCTGTTATTAAGTGTGGAGTAATGCTAAAAGAACAGAAATCAGTCATGTTGAGAAGGCATGGCTTCCCAATTTACTAAGTTACTTTCGCTTTCCCTTTTTCTTTGAGAGTGGTCGCAGGGCATTTCCATTTGCAGAATAAGTTATGATAAGCATTAGCATAAATCAATATGGGGTAATTATTATTGTGTCAGGCAATCCAATGTTTCTGGAATATTTTCAAACTGAGAGGGTGTGGACAAATGCAACAGCAAGGAGAACAAGTCAAAATGTTCACTCTCCTAATCTCTCTTGCCTGACAGCTCACTCATTTCCTTTTTTCTCCTCCCTCATGAAAACACCTCTAAAAATAAGTAAAAGCTCTGGAAAAGTACACATTTTTTACTTCTTTTCAAGAAAAAAAAAGTGTAACGTAAGAGAGAAACTTGAAGTGGACCTATTGCTCCTCTATTGGAAATGCTACAGCCCCTTTCTTCTAATCAATAGCCTCTAAAATGATAAAAAAAACAAACATCAAAGTATGTAGAAGTGAGAATGTCATCCATTATATTTGTTTAAAAACATGTGAGATTATTTAAGGAAAACAAATATGCATCCCTCCAGCCTATGGACACACTTACACACACATATGTAACAACTCCAAATGTATGTAAATTGCGAAGCTAAATATTTAAGTAAGATGAAGTTTTGTTTAGCATTCTTGCCCTTCTAAAACGAACTGCATTTCTAGTTACTTGTCAATTTTGCCACTTGGTTTTCGTCAGGATACTAAGGCCTGTTTGGGACATTGGAAAAACATTGCATATTTTTATACACAAATGTGAAATCCTAAGACAAACTTATAGCAGAACACGTGGTGCACTGAAGTAGCTGATAAATGTTTGCATTGTGTGCATTTTTATTTTTCTACAGTTTGATTCAGCTGGGAGCAGTAGTCTGTGTTCACCAAGTTAGTTTTCATAAAATAAATCAGCATAACCCACTACAAAATTCCCATTACATTCAGAGGTTTCACTAATATATCAATCATCTGAGAACAAAGTTTTGGTTTCAATAAAAGCATTTTAGCAGAACTGTGTTTGTATATCCTGATTCCTTCCATGTTGCCTCAAGGATGTACAATTATTTCTACAATAATTCTCAACATAGTGCATTTCTTGCTTGCCATTGAAATTCTCTTACTCCTAATTCTTCTATGAGAGAAAGAAGTCAGTGTGACAGAGAATGAAATGAAATTTTACAAAAAAGAAGAGGTGGATGTGAAAAAAATTACCACACACATGTTATTGTTTGTTCATGTAGCACCTGTGCATTCGATTGTAGATCTTTCCTCCCTCTTGGGTATAATTTCGAATATAACATTCTTATAATAATGGCATGGTCATTTACCAGTTGGTAATATGCAGTTATTTAGAATTTAGGCAACAAAGACTCACACATACGTGCATACACACACAGCGATTACATACACATCAGCATCCTTTCCTGGGAGATCCCAAACAATCTCCTGGGGCTTTGAGAGCCACATATGATGAATTCCCATGGTCCTTTGTAAAACTGACTGGAAACTGGGACCGAGACTAATTCAGGAAGATTTTACTGCATTGATTCTGTCAGTCCTGCTAGACACTTGGGTTAAACTTATATTGGACTTGAACTTTGGTTTAGTTAATTTATCTCCTCAGCTGATTGTTTGGAACATTTCTCTTCAATATATGATTAAATTCCACTATTGTTTCTTCTGTCATTTGCCGCCTTTTCCATAATATAAAAGTTGGGCTGATTAGTCCATCAATATTTCTAACTCAGGGAAAGAGAAGCTAAGGGATATATATGAAAAATGAAAAAAGAATGTGTTTAGTGACATAAGAACTCCTAACAATTTTAATGCAAAATTAGTCTCCAGTATATGAGATGATTTTCAGGTATGTAAGATAACTTTGAATTCTGCAGAAAATGAATGCAACATTTTAAACTCACTTTTATATTTTGGTATTAGCACCAGAAAAAATAACGTTTACTTCCTGTTATTTATACAAATTAAGTGTAAATATCTATTATTTCAAACTATATTATCTAAGCCAATATGATGCCTTCTTGTCTTTATCCCAGTACTAGGTTTGGATATACCATTATGCTTTGATATACAGCAGAAATATTATTTTATTAATTACTATATACTCAATTTAAGGTTTTAATATTTATGTTAGTTAAAATAATACTGTTTTAAGTATTGATAAGCCTAATGAATTCATTGACCTTTCAGTAGGTCTGTGCAATTGTTAACACAAGAAAGAAAAGGCTAATTTGGCAGAAAAAAATGTTGAAGTAAAAGAATGGAATTGTTGAATTTATGAATCAGAATCAATTCTCACTATTTTTTGACATGCTTAAAATTAAAGTTACATGGCTTAAAATCATGGCCTTCATTATTAGTAAGTTTTGCGGAATTACAGGGAGTCACTAGCAGAGAATAATAGATGATGGACTTTGAAAGCAGGTGGGATACATATATGGAGATAGGAATTCATATTGGAAGTATCTTCAATAAGCAACTTAACTGTATAATCTATAATTTAATTTATAAAAAAACAAGACATTATACATTATTTAATTTGTGTGTGTGTGTGTGTGAAAGTATTTAGGCTACCATAGTGTTCAGTATGTATTAGCATTATTTTTCTTATAGATACTATTGGGTATAAGTAGTACTTTCTTTTTTTTGTCCCATATTTATTTTTTAAATTTTCTTTATTGAGTAAAGTATTAGCTTTCTTTTGATTATTTGCATGTTAATCTTGTATAACTGGCATATTGGTAAAAAGAAAGATGTTCAGGCTTTTCTTTAAACTTTCAATCAAGGACAAGCTCTATGATACAACAGATAATAGGGATTGCATCATTTTTAAAGAGTTGACTCCTTGAGTTTTTAATGACACTGTTTTGAGATATGCCTTCATCGTAGTGGCATCGTTCACCTCTCTGTTGCTAGACTATGTATTGCTACTTTGTATGCAAATTGTCTCTACATTTGCATATCTAATGCAGTCATTTGATAGTGGGACTTCATTACTCAAACTTAGCCTAGTTTCTTGGAGCATGTAACTTGAAGTGTAAACCCTTTTAAGTAGAATTTAATTACTGTATTTTTCCAATTTGGCTGCAATCTAGCTTCTTTTGGATTCTATGGTAGCACTCCTGCCCCCATTCCCTTCATGAAATGAAAAAAAAATTATTTTCTGAACATATGGACAGTGGATTTTTAATGAATGATTTTTAAAGATTTAATTGGCTTAATATAAAATGTCAGCCAAAATGCTAAAAGTAGAGCCTATGTATAAATCTCTGATTATTTAGAAAAAAATGTAATTTGTGTATCATATTTTCAAACTATAAACACCAATTAATATTTTAAAAATATTTCTTACTGTTTTATTTCATAGATCTTATCCTCAAAAATTAATGAAAATCAAGGTACTCAGTCATGAAGTAGTTATTTTATACAATTCAGGATTCTTTTACATTTATATTTTAAAGTTGAATTATAACTGAAAACAATGGATTTACTGTGTGAAAAAGTTCTTTAAAACAATATTTAAACTTGAATAATTGACTATTCTTTAAAATTATTTAATTTTATTATGTCTTAAGTTCTTCAGTTGATTGATTTTGTTAATCATGAAAAGAGTTCATGGACTCCTCTGGTTTAAAATTGGAATTTCAACTTATAGTTACATAACCTCCAACTACCACATCTCCCCTAAGTGATTAAAATGACTAAAGATCCAGATGTTATATGCTTTCTGAAAAATGTTGATACATGTAATGGAATTAAATTTATTGTTGTGAAACTTCCTAAAATTAGGATTATGGGAACAAACAAATATTCAATTAATATTAAAACAAACAACAAAACAAAACTTGCTTGGGGAAAATTAAGAAAATTCATCAACACAATTCAAATAAAACTCCCTGCTATTATGCAAAAAATGGTCTGATGACAGCAAAGGAATACAGAACAAGTGATGGCAGCAAGTATCCAGAAGTGGTAGCCCCTCTGATTTGCAAACACAGATTTCATACTATGGGCATATGTTGTGGAGTGAGCAATGGTCTCCCATAGTAGACTATGTGTGGAAAAGAATGAGCATCCCAGTTGGGGCTCCCAGATATGACAATTATGCAAATAGAGCCAGGAGCCTGTACTATCAAATAACTCTCACTATCACATTAAGTCTAAAAAGGAAACTTGTGAGATTTATCATAGCTATGCCTTATAAGAGAGTGCATGGATATTAAGTACAGGTACATATTTCACTTAACTAATCAGTGTCAAATGATTTTAACTTAATCTATTTTCTTTAATAATAACTATACAGAGTTTATAAATTTATAACATTTAAAGTTATGTAACTCATTTTGTATCAAAGATGTTAAAAATTTTAATATTTATATCTTGTTCTATAAGCTGACAATCATGTATATATCCCACAAGTATATAAATAAGTGCATTCTAATACCTAATATCATAATTATCTTGATATTCTTCTTCATAAGTTAAAATATAAAAAATGCGCTTGTTCTAAAAAAGAAAATACCCAGAAATATATTATATTGTAAAAATATATGAAAAAAATCTACAGCGAAACAACTTAATAATATAATTTATAGAACTAATTTTCCAGAAGTAAAGATTTTTATCACATAAACAATTCTATTCAAGTGTGTAAGCACAGCTAGAACACATTATGAATAAATAAAACAGCAGTATCTCTAAAGAAATATTTCATTCTCTAAGGAAATTCCTGAAATCTTAACACCTTATAATTTGGCATTATTTTTAAAAAGTTAGAAATAAATGATAGCCTAACAAAACAATTTACCTTATCACTTTTGAAATTATGAATGTATTTTTCCTTAAATGATATTTTCAGTTTTTTTTATTTCTTTATTGATTAAGGTATTACATATGTGTCCTTATTCCCCCATTGCCCCCACCTCCCCATTCATGCCCCCACTCCCCTTTTGTCTGTCTATTGATTAGGCTTATATGCATGCATATAAGTCCTTTGGTTGATCTCTCCCCCCATCCCCCTACCTTCCCTGAGGTTTGACATTCTGATTGATGTTTCTCTGTCTCTGGATCTTTTTTTGTTCACTAGTTTATGTTGTTCATTATATTCCACAAATGAGTGAGATCATGTGATATTTATCTTTCTCTGCTTGGCTTATTTCACTTAGCATAATGCTCTCCATCTCCACCCATGTTGTTGCAAATGTTAAGAACTCCTTTTTTACCGCAGTGTAGTATTCCATTGTGTAGATGTACCACAGTTTTTTAATCCACTCATCTGCTGATGGGCACTTAGGCTTTTTCCAAAGTCTGATTGATATAAGCTGAAAATAGTGCAGCAAAGATTGGGATTGGCAGTGTAAGGGAAAAAAGTGCTCTTTCTATAACATTCCCTCAAAAGTAAAAGAAAGAGATAACAGTCTAGTTAAAAATATGTTTTATAGTAGGAACAAACACAATCATTTTTTCTGTTATTACGTGTGGAATTGATGACAATTTTCAAGTGTCAGTAAAAGCAGAAACAAAGTCATCGCTAGTCCTCTTAGGTGTTTACTGGTACTATAGACTCTGAGGACCCCATAACTGTGCCTAAGCCTATTTCTTCTTCCATGATATTTTTGCTTTTTCTATTTTTAGGCTTTGACTGCATTTTCATCAAAGGTCAAAATATGACTTTATTGCCTGAAGGCGTGCTTTGGAGTCCAAAGAAAGTGTCAACTAAAATAAGGCATCTTCCACTAACACATCCACCTCTTGTCCTCCGGTTCACCAACACTACTACAACAAAACTGAAGATTAATAAATCCCCCAGACTGAAAGAGGCAGATACATATTTTTACAATATGTATTTACAATATTAATTAATTTTAAACACACTGCCATGTGTATAGATTATAATGTGAAGCACCGTTTTCTCTGTTCCCATAGGAACTTTTATAATTTCCCTCTTAAAGACAGCGTGTTTTATGGTAACATATTGCCCATTATCCAAATGGGATCAGACTTTTCAGGTACAGTTTGATCAAGGTAGCAAGGGTGCCATCTTCTCTCTTCAAACTGAGGAAAAAGTACTAAACTAAATAGATAATAAACAGAAGCAAAAAAGCTAAAATCACAAACACTTTTCCGTTTCCATACATGCTTTCTTTTGGTGGTGGTGGTGGTGAAAAAACACTCCCGTGGTAGCAGCCCTCTTAACAAATTAGTGAGTACAGCATTGTTAACAACAAGCAGCGTATTATACATCAGAGGTTCAGAAATTATTCATCTTTCATAATGGAGACTTTATGCAGTTGAAAAGCAAATACTCTGCTTCCCCGCCTCCAGCAACCACCACTCCACTTTCTGATTCTATTTAGCCTGACTATTTCATGTACTTCATACAAGGGGAATCATACAGTAATTGTCCTTCACTGACAGGCTTGTTTTGTTTAGCATGATGTTTTCAAGCTTCATCCATGTTGTTGGGGTTATTTTGTGTGTGTGTGTGTGTGGTTTGGTGTTTCAGACTGAATAATATTCCATTGCAAGTGTATACTATGTATTTTTTATCCATTCACTTATTGATAGACATTTATGTCATTTTTTATCTTGGCTCTTGTGAATAATGCTGCAGTGAACATGAACATACATACATCTCTTGGGGATTCTGATTTGTAGGTTTTTTTTGAGGTAACTTTCTGTAGTATTCCATAGCAGCTACACCCTTTTACATTTCCAACAACAGTGTACCGCCTCTCCTTTTTAACCCCCAACAGTCCTGACAGGTGGCTAGTTTTCTTGACTTTGTTTTGGTGTGTTTGTGTGTGTGTGTGCGTGTGTGTGTGTGTGTGTGTGTGTGTGTGTGTGTGTGTGTGTGATATCATTCTACCTCCAAATTTAATATACTTCCTAGTCCAATGTTGAACATATGGAGAAAACCCATTGTTCATACTTTTAAGTGTATTATGTACTATTTTAGATGAGATTGGTCATTAGAGTTGTTTCTAAGTGAGAAAACATGGAGAAAGGTCTTGAAATCAAGTTCTGCTTTAAAAAATGGGGCCAGAAACACTTGTTGATTAAGTTCATCCAACTTCATCAGCTGAGGCTCAGGAATAAGTCATTATCCTCATGGATAATTATTGTGAGAAATAAATGAGATATTTGAGCAGAAAAGCTAGTGAGGCAGTTTACATATCATCAGTTTGAGTCACATAGGGAAGCTGCAATTACGTGATTACTGAAGCCTCCCAGGTACCTCAGTAGATAAGTGTATCTCAAAGACTTAGGGGCATTAGCATGGGGAAAAGTAAGAACAACAAAAGCAGTCACAGGAACAACAGCAACAACCAAAAGCAACCTACATCATCCAAATGCCTGAGGATTTAGGGAAAGCACAAAACTGAAATGAAAAGACCTAAGTTAAGGTCTTGCTCCATTAGTAGTAGCAATGGCATAAAAAACTGTACTGTACGACAGTTGTAATCTTAATGGCCTTTGAGTTGTAGTTTCCTTAACTGCATTCTAGATATTAGTAAATAAGAGGAAATCTCTTAGGAGGTGAAGTTGGAAAAGCATAGTAATAGGATGCTTCTCAATTATTTCAAACTCACATATGTCCTATTGCCTTCTCTTGATTTCCATTTGGATATATGGGCATATCAAATATAAAATCTCCAAATTGGAGTCCCAGGAATCCTCCCCAAAACCTGTTTCTCTGACAGTGTTTCTCAACTCTGTTATTGATAACCCCGCATTTCCATTTGCTCAAGCCTAAATCCTGAAGTCTACCTTGACTTCAAAATATGTGTCCTTAAAAGATTTAAGATATGGCACACACTGTTCACTTGAAAGGGAAAAATTTGCAAGGTCATTTAAGAATTAGGCTAAGAACTGGACTTGCCTTCCTTTAATGACCCAGGCAAGTCACAAGCTGATACCAAGTAGTGAGGTAGAAAAACACACCCATCCTTCTCATGAGGAGGGTCTACATAGTCTAGTGACAAAAAAGGAGTATATATAGGAGGGTGAATAAGTGAGGACAAGAGGACAGGACACCAAAAGAATGCATTTCATATCCCCCTGGTGCACCTGTCCTTATTCATGGAACAAAATATATAAGGTGTCCTCTCTGTACCAGATTCATATGTAAGTAGTGCAAGATGTTCTTCCTTTATGTGTAAGTAGTGGCAAGATGTTCTTCAAATGACGACAGGCTAAAATGCTCAGAAATGTACTTTATACCAGTATATTACAATAATATTGATGTCTTTAATACTTGTTTACATAACAAGTATTATGTCAGCTTCTTTCCATGATTTGGAATAAATGTGATTTTATTCATATTATATTTGAGAAAACAAAGATTTAAGGAGGCTAATTATATGCCTATAGAAATAAGGCTAAGGTAGTTGAAACTGCAATTTGCACCCAGGCTTTCTGAGTTTAAAACTATATGGTTAGCTATTGTGCTCAATTTCATTGTGCATTACTTTGGAACATTTTAATTCCTTTTGCATTTGTGGCCCTCATGTTATACAAGTAACAATAAGCTTAAAAGAAAAACATACAGAAAAATTGCTCTTAAGTTTTTTTCTCCACATTTAAAATGTGTGTCCTGGACACTCCCACTTTCATTTTCCTAATCAAAGCTAATCATTGTAATAGTCTGTATATGCTCTTTTAAAAGTTATTAAGATTATTTTTAAAGCAGCATCAGGTTAATAATAAAGTTGAGAAGGAGGTACAGAAAGTTCCCAAATATACCCTACCCCTCCATGTGTATAACTTGATATATTGTCAATATTACTCACCAGAATGGTACTTTTATTTATTTTTTTAATTTTACTTTTTACCAAGGGTGAACCTAATTGACAATTTTAATCAAATATTACAATTTATGTTAAGGTTCACTCTTGGTGTCATGCATTCTGTGGGTTTTAAAAAATGTGTAATGTTATCTATCTATTCCTTCTTTCCCCTCCAACATCTTGCAACCACTTATTTTTTTGTCTCCTTTGTTTTTCTCAGAATTTCATAGAGTTGGAATCACATAGTATTTGGCCTTTTCATGTTAGTAATATCCATTTGAAGTTCTCCCATATCTTTTCATGGCTTGATAAGCCATTTCTTTTTAGCACTGACTAATATTTTATTGTTGGGATGTCCAACAGAGTGATAATTATTCACTAGTGTCCCAGTGCATGGATTCATGCACATGGAAAGGAAATCAATCTATATATACAAAAGCCTAAACTATTTATAGGCCAATAGCATGATGTGCACTGACCATCAGGGGGCAAACATTCAACATAGGAGCTGCCGAGCTGCAGTTCTCAGGTAATGCACCCAAGAGGAGGGAGCCCAACTCCAGGGTGTGTCATCCATGAACCAGCCTTTCCCAATCTAGGACCCTTCGGGGAATGTCAGAGAGCGGGTTCTGGCCTGATCCCCACAGGTCAGGTGGAAGGACCACATGGGTGCACGAATTCATGCACCAGGCCACTAGTATGTGTGTGTGTGTGTGTATGTATAAAGTCCAAGTTGACTCGCCCATGTGCAATACATATAAGTTCTCCCAGGCACCAATCATATGCATGTGTTTTGATCTGTCATTGTCAATTGTGAATTTGGTTGAGACTTCTCTTAGAGAGAAGGGGCAAATAGCGATATTAAAATATTTCTTTTAACTAGAGGCTCAGTGCATGACATTTGTGCACTTGGGGTAGGGGGATCACCCAGCCTTCCCCGTGCTCTCAGTGCAGAAGCCCTGTGATCAATTGCCACAAAGAGGTAAGCCCTGCCCACCCATCTGTGGCTCCTCGATGGATTGCCCCAAAGAGGTAGGCCAGAGCCGTGGGATCTGCCTCTGCACTGTGTGGAGCTGTGGGACCCCCTGGGCCTCACCTGTTGGAGCTGTGGGCCCTGCCTCTGCCCTTCGCATGCAGCATCAAGCCTCTGCCCACCTGTGGATGCAGACAGCCCCACTCACCCTCACACATCCACTGCGAACACAGCCTCTGAGTGATTGCCTGTTGTGGCATGAGGGCATCATGGTATGAGGGCGTGATGATCACATGGGTTTTTATTAGTATAGATATAGAATAAACTTGCTTAATTAGACCTGCTTTCTGATTTAGCAAACCTTTTTCCAGCCCAGTGAAGCACCCCGATTTCTTTTTCAGGTAATTGTCAGCAACAGAACAGTAAACATCAACACGAAGCTGATTATTATTGTAGATCACACAGGGAGAACAAAGGGTAAAATATGTAACTGCAGCAGTGTTTGACTGTATTCTGTGCAATGAGAAAAACTTAAGTCATTTTCAGGTTCTACCGTTTCTTCTTTTCAGTTGGGTAAAGTTTCTAAGTTTTCTAAATCTCTGTTTTCCGGCTAATGAAAAGAAAATAGGATTCCATCAAGTCTCCTATCTACCTACTCCAGGACTTCTGTGAAGATCAAATGAGATGAGGAACAGGAAATAACTTCAAAGACATTTGGATAGAGTGTATATGTTTCCACCTGGGTATAAGGCGAATCTTGTCCCTGGGCTGAAGAAACTGGAAGGAGGCTAGTTGCTAGGGAGAGGAAGCCAGTCATTGCTACATGATGTCATTACCCGGTGCTCACAGCAATCATTTTCAGGCTGGCCATGGGATCTCAGCAGTGTTGGCTGTGATTTTGTGGGCTCTCACTCCGGGATGGTGGTGGGGCCTTTGTCCCACTTTGGGGAAGCCGAGTGTTGCTTTGTGGGCCAATTCCATGCTGCTGCTTCTCTGTAAATGGCAAGTGAGTATCACGGCAGCTGCTGCTTTGAGCACCTGACCCCTGGTGGTCAGTATGCATCATAGTACCGTTTGGACAGTGGGAAGAACATTTAGCATATTAGCCTTTTATATAGATAGATAGAAGATAGATAGATAGATAGATAGATAGATAGATAGATAGATAGATAGCCAGTGCACTTCATGGCAACTCCTGCATTGAGCATCTGCCTCCTGGTGGTCACTATGCATCATAGCTACTGGTCAGACAGAAACAGCCTTTTCTATATAGATAGATACATAGATAGATAGCTAGATATGTAGCTAGATAGATAGATAGATTTGATTCTTTCTAGATTTTATCTGAATATCAATAACCCCAAGAATTCTGTTCAAAGTTGTTTTTTTCCTCCTATAATTTCAATTCTAACTATATACTAACACTGTAAAAGTAAAAGGTAGGTGCTAATCATTTCTGTAAATATATTCCTAGTTTTAGGTTATTTATCTCATTGGCAACAAACCTGTATTTCTAAAAACCTCATAGATATTCTTACCTTAATAATCTAGGGCAGTGGTCGGCAAACTCATTAGTCAACAGAGCCAAATATCAACAGTACAACGACTGAAATTTCTTTTGAGAGCCAAATTTAAAAAAATTTTAAACTTCTTCTAATGCCACTTCTTCAAAATAGATTCGCCCAGGCCGTGGTATCTTGTGGAAAAGCCACACTCAAGGGGCCAAAGAGCCGCATGTGGCTCGCGAGCCGCAGTTTGCTGACCACGGACCGAGGGCAATTTCAACAGGACTGATGAAGTGATAATCCCCTTCCTATCTAACTTGTTTTTAATGATCAATTTTCTATCCACTTAAAAATAATAATGCTGAAGTTATTATCCAATTTCAGAGTTATTATCAACTCGTATTCATTTTAAGTTATAGTGCCACTTCTGATCTGTTGACAATTCCTTACTGATAGTGACTTGCCATTTATTATTTTGGCAATTTATTAGTATTGCCATATTTGTAAGCCTTTCTTCCATTTCTTCATATTTTCCACAGATTAACCCTATATCTGAAACACAAATATAATTATTTCTATGCTTAGTGCTGTTAAATAATGGACATTTTAAAATGCTTATTGGTCAATAATCAAAGCAACCTTAAAATATGACATATGATTATATTTTGTCCCAAACTTCCTTCCTGAATCTCCAAAGGAAGTATTATTTTGTTAACACTGAAAGCATTTACCATTACTTGTCCAGTGAATTCTTTTATTCACGTCATATCCTTTATTATTCTATTTATATATCTTGTCAAAATTAATCTTTCTAAAATGTGTGTACATATGATTTTTACTAAATGTCACCATTTGATTGGATAACATATCTTTTGTAAAATAGATTGAATTAAACTTTTTTCCTAATTTATTCACAGTCTATGATAGATGATAATCTTCAAAATATTAAGTCACATTCCAGTTCTTGCTTAGATATTTTTAATTTGAGTATTTTCTCAATTTTTCTCTGATTTCCATTCTGTCATTTAATAGAAAAGAAGTTATTAATAGGGCTTTTAACATTTATTTAAGAGATAATGCTATAGCATTAAATAAATTGTATTTGCCTGAAACTATTTTTGAATGACTATGTTAATATTTACATGTTTATATTTATAAGTTTTATTTATTTCTGTGCATGCATAAATTGTGTGTGTGATAGTTGCTTATTATGTTTTATGGATGAGATGCCAGTCTAATACTATATGTTCTGCTATAAGACCCTTGCTAGCCAATTTTACTTTAACTTTAATATTTCAGTATGAATATTCATAATATGTAGCAATTTTATAAATGTGCTTGAGTAGGCAGCAATAATTGCTGCAATATGTTGAGAGTTAAATTAACTGAAGAAAACAAAAGTGGCAGGAACTAATTAAAAACCTGCAACAAGAATGAATGAATATTTTTTAAGTGCCTTATAAAATGTTTAGTAGCCAATCCATTCATGACAGAAAAACATAATTAAGAAATTATTTTTGTTCAGAATATATTGAATATTTCTGCCCTTTATACCATTATTTTGGCATTAACAAACATGTAAAATAATTATTTGGAATAAATATCTGTCTGGTATGCCTTGGAAAGATTCTGGTTTTAGGAAGGAATAATTAGTAATTGATTAATCAATTTAATAAATAGTTTTACTAAGTATTTACAATAGACAAATATACTAAATGTTTTTTAGGATTAAATATTAACTGAAATGCCATGTCAATAAAATGCAATGGGGAAAGGAGAGTCTTCCTTAAATGGTGATGGGCAACTGGACAGCCACCTGCAAAAGAATGAAACTTGATAAAAAAAATTAACTCCCAGTAGATTAAACACTTGACTATAAGCCTCGAAATACTAATACTCATAGAAGATAACAGTTCTTTACAGCAAAGGCAACCATCAACAAATGGAAAGGGCAGCCTGCTGAATGGAAGAAAACACTTGTAAATCATATTTCTGATATGGCATTAATGTTCAAACATACACTAAAATCTCATAAAACTCAACAGCAGAAAGACAATCTGGTTAAAGAATTGTCAGAGTATATGAATAAATATTTTCCAAAAAAGACATACAGATGCCCAACAAGTAGATGAAAATATATTCAATATAACTAACACCTGGGAAATGCAAACCAAAACCACAATAAAATATTATCTCACAGCTGTTGAGATGGCTATTATAAAAATGATAAGAAATAAATGTTGGAGAGGCTTTGGAAAAAGGGATGTCTACTGTTGATGGGAATGTAAATTGATGTAGCCATTATAGGAAAAGTATGGAGGTTCTTCAAGAAATTAAAAATAGAATTATCATGTGATCCAGCACTTCCACTTCTGCATGTGTATCTAGGAAAAATAAACCACTAACTCAACAAGATACATGCATGCTCATGTTCATTGCAGCATTACTTAATTAATATGGAAACACTTAAATATTAAACAATGGATAAATGGATAAAGAAATTGTGACACATATATATACAGCACGTCCCGAATAATGTATACACACTTTGAATAATTTTAAAGACAGTGTTTATTAAAATATATTTTCATTTTCAAAATGCAATATCTACATACATTGTGCATACATTTTTGGAACATAAATATGTGTATGTGTATATACATACTCTTTCAATATATGAATATTGATAATATGCAACGATTTTAGAATGTGCTTGAGTAGTTAGCAAGATTTGTGTGGGTGTAAACATTTATGTATATATACACATATATCACAATTTCTTTTATACAGATATATGTAATTAAATATTAGAATATTTTTCAGCCTTAAAAAAAACACACCCAGATAAAATCTCGACATATATGACAGCATGGATGGACCTTGAGGCCATTAT
The DNA here is from genome assembly GCA_027563665.1 of Antrozous pallidus. Lineage (NCBI taxonomy): Eukaryota > Metazoa > Chordata > Mammalia > Chiroptera > Vespertilionidae > Antrozous > Antrozous pallidus. The sequence goes on along the minus strand of CM050514.1, from coordinate 15,603,975 downwards.
ACTAAATAAGTCAAATAGAAAAAGATAATACCCTATTATCTCACTTGTATGTGAACATTTAAAAAACAAGCTCAGAAATACAGAAAAGAGATCAGTGGTTTCCAGAGACAGTAGGTAAGGGTTATGAGAAATAGATGAATAGTATCAAAGTACAATTTTCCAGTTATAGAAGAAATAAGTCATGGAGGTTAGCATGGTGGCTAACTACTTATTTAAAACTTGCTAAGACAGTAAATCTTAAAAGTTTCCATCAAAAAATAACTTTTTTCCCCAGCCAGCATGGCTCAGTGGTTGAACATTGACCTATGAATCAAGAAATCAGGGTTCGATTCTCAGTGCGCATGCCTGGATTTTATGCTTCATTCCCAGTGTGGCACATGCAGGATACAGCCTATCAATGCTATTCTCTCATCATTGATGTTTCTATCACTCTCTCCCTCTCCCTTCCTCTCTCTAAAATCATATTTAAAATAATGTTTTCTGTAACTATGTAAGGTTACAACTAGACTTACTGGGATGACCACAATGTGCAAAAATATAGAATCATTATGTTGTACTCGTAGAAAAGCTTTTATATGCCAGTTATATCTCAAGTTTTAAAAAAATCAGATTTAAAAATAATTCTGTTCAATGTGTTGTCAAAGATTATTTTAAATGATAACACACATGTTACAGAAATATTACAAAGTAGCATTTTCTGATGGAGAAAAACTAAATTGTTAAATGCATCTTGGAAATAAAGGTTTTATGTATTGGGAGTATGAAAATTTGATGATTTAATCAAAAATTCTATTTTTAAATATTTAAATAAAATAAATTACAATGTACCGGGTGTACTGCATAATAATGTGGATTTTTTAAATAGGTGTAGTTACATATATATTGATATATATATGCGATTTGATACCTATGCTATTTTGTTGTTTTGATAGCAAACGTTAAAACTTCATATGTCAAATTTTTCTGAAGGTGTTAACATCATAGTTATTTTTATGTTTAAAAATCTTGAACTTTGTGCCAAAAGGTGGGGGGGGGGGGAGATCATTTGCAGGAAGTTTTAATTCATTACTTTTATTTTGAAGAAAAGTGCTGCTGAAAGTTATCATTTGCTTTGGGAAGCTGATGGTGAACAAGCTCCTCCTCCAGGTACTTGTGAATGCTGGTTTAAATGCTTTAAAAGTGATGATTTCGATGTGAAAGACAAAGCAATTCCAGGTCAACAAAAAAAGTTTGAAGACCAACAGTTACAAGCATTATTGGATGAAGATGCGTGTCAACCTCAAAAACAACTTGCAGAAAGATTAAACGTTGCTCAGCCAACAATTTCAGTCATTTACAAGCAATGGGAAAATGTTAAAGGACGGAAAATGAGTGCCCCAACAACTGAATAAAAGACAAATGGAAAACCGAAAAGTCATCAGTAAAAGGTTGCTTCAACAGCACAAAAAGTCTTTTTGGCATCAAATTGTGACTGGCCATGAAAAGTGGATTTATTTTGAGCATCCCAAAGGCACAAAATCATGTGTTGATCCAGGTCAACCATCAGCATCAATTGCAAGGACAAATAGCTTCATAAAGAAGACAGTGCTCTGCTTTTGGTGGGATCAGGAAGGTGTGGAGTATTATGAGCTTCTATACCCAGGTAAAACCATTAATACTGATTGCTACTAATAACAAATAATCAATTTGAACCACACTTTGATAGTGAAACAACCAGGATGGGCCAGAAGACATGGCAAAGAAATTTTGCTATATGATAACGCACCATCACATACTTCAAAACCAGTTAAAGACAAGTTAAAATATCTTGCCTGGGAAGTATTAATCCACCCACTGTTTTCACCAGACCTTGCTCCTTCAGATTACCACTTGTTCTGATCGATGGAACATGCACTGTCTGAGCAGCACTTCAAAACGTGTCAAGAAATGGAAAATTGGGTCTCTGAATGGTTTGCCTCAAAACAAGAAAAGTTCTCTTGGGATGGTATCCACAAATTACCTGAAAAATGGAGAAAATGTGTAGCTAACAATGGATGTTACTTTGAAAAAAGCACTTGTGATGTTTCTCTTGGAATTATGGTGGTTTTTTTTATTATAAAATCTGCATTATTAACCGGTATGCCTGTGACATTTGTCATTTTGCTTATTTCGTGAATCAACATTTTTAACTTAGAAATGTTATACCCAAAATATAGGTTTAAATTTGAAAAATTCTACTATAGTCAAGTAATAGAGTACCATGAACTCATTTAAAAACTATTTATTGCTTTCAAATTTATATCTCACATATAGGTACAATATGGTTCTTTTTCTGTCTGGATTACTGAGTTTAGCATGCTATTCTCAAGATCCATCCATTTTATTGCAAATGGCAGTATTTCATCTTTTCTTATGGCTGAGTAATATCTTACCGTATATATGTACCACATCTTCATTCAATCATCCAAGTGAAATTCCATATTTTTGAACATACTATTCCTTCTGTTTGGAATACTAACAAATAATATTCTCAACCTGAAAATCTCTATACATCTTTAAATAAACACTTCTCATGTAATCTCTTCTGATAAGCTAGATTCTGCTTCCATTAATTTCTACATGCTTTTGTTAATAATACATGTTGGATTGCTTTGTCTTCCAAGAAGTTCATTCTCCCAAAGACTGTGAACTGCAAAAAGGCATTTGATGGCTCCATAGGTCACAGAGCTTCATGACCTCTTTCCAAATGACACAATCTTGTGTTCTGAGCAAGTGAGAGAAGAGAGAACTGCATGCACACAGCTGCTGTGTGTTTTTCATGTACTGACTTATTCCACTTTCCAAAAAAAAGTGAACTGCAGAGTGGTTTCATTTTATACATGAAGAAACTACACATTGTGCCCTACCCAAACCACAGAATTCTCTGATTTTGACTTGTTTTCAAAACATTTGATTTTTAATGATTAAGCTGATTATATAAAATGTTATCATTGTAGCCCTAGCTGGTTTGGCTCAGTAGATAGAGAGTTGGCCTGTGGACTGTAGGGTCTTGGATTTGATTCCAGTCAAGGGCAAATGCCCAAGTTGCAGGCTTGTTCCTCAGTAGGGGGCATGCGGGAGGCAGCCAATCAATGAGTCTCTCTCATCATTGATGTTTCTCTCTCTCCCTATCCCTTCCTCTCTGTACTCAATAAAATTATATTTTAAAAATGCTATTATTGTAAATTTCAGTTAGAAAGAATATGGACATTAAAACTGATTTATCTTTAACATGACAGTCAATTTCATGAACAGTATTTCAAACAATCCCATTTTGTGTAATCAAAATTTTAAAATAATTTTCTTATATACTTATCGCCCATATGAAGTAACTGTGCCATTTTCTGCTAGTTTATCAGTCCTTGATATGCTATAGATGTTATGAGATTTTATTAAGACTATCCTGGCTACCTGTGTGACAGTGAGAAGGGGAAAGTGGAGCAAGATTAAGGCTTATGTCAAGCTCACTGCTATGAGAGATTTGAAATTTGATGGGGGAAAGAGTAAACAATTCTTGTAAAATAGCACATTTGGAATTGCAACTGAAAGTAACAAATGTGTGATGACACAGCTCCTTCCCTGTTCCCTCAGAGTAGCAAAAAAAGAAGAACAATAGTGACTTTATACTATATAGATACCACTTCCAACAGAATGCATTTTATGGCACTGTTTTAGAGAACAAAGGGAGATGGTAAAATGTGGCATAACTGAGATGAAGGTCAAAATCTTCAAGCACTCTGTTGCTAGAATATGGCTAGGTATGAAGAGATAAAAGAAAAACCAAAGAAAACCGATTGGTTAGCAAACATTGTAATCTGGATTTCTATGCCTTAGGGAAAAATGATCTTGTAAAATATTAAGATTATGAAACAATAAAGCAAAATCATAAGCTTCTCAGAGTTGGTTTTGTGTAATTGCTTATCTCTAGAATATGGAATGTTTGGACATTGTTTCATGGTATGTGTGGCAGGTTTATTTTTATGAAACAAATCAGTTCATACGATATATGCACAATAAGTAAGATTTTGAGTAAGAAAATATAAAGTGTGTATATGTGTGTCTGTGTGTGCATGTGTGTTGAATCTTAAGAATATGAGGAAGGTAATTATTACGGGTTTAACTAGGAAATATATTGAAGTTGTTAAGTAATTAGCAGCATAATCATGTTCACAATTGTAAGTATGAGACTATACAGTAGAAAGCACAATTATTAGTTTTCAGATACTACTATAAAAAAGCACGCACACCTTATACGTTATTTATATAATAGTAAATCTAAAGCCAGAAAAGCTATGAGAAAATAAATTTCTGATAGAGCCCAGGAGGAAGCCAAAAAAACATCTGAAATGGACTTTTTAAAATATATAAAATGTAGGTTATTTTTCCTATGACAAGAATATAGTGGTGTCATAATAAGTAAGATCAAGGTAGAAACTAGTATGAGTTCCCAGCCAAAAGGACTTTTACTGCTAATATTTTCAGAATGAGAACAGTTGGCGCCTGAGCTTAAATAGCGCGTTTCTTCTTTGTGTTGCTTGAAGTGTCACAAATAGCTATAGTGGCAAACAGCATAGAGGAAGCCGAAAGGAAATTGTTAAAGCCCCATTGAGTCACCAGGCAAAGGGTAGGGGATAGCACTCTATGTTTGAGCTTCAACCAAACAAATCTTAACAGATTTCCAACAAAATTAAATATATTCTGCTTGACATTAAAAAGTTTTACAGATTAATAAACTTTGCTCCATTACTGAAGTAGAAATTCAATCCTTACCATTAGAAAAAACGAACAAACAAAACATTTTTCATATCCTTTCCCACCTAATATAAAATTTGGAAGAATGATACATGAAATTGTCCTGAAGGAGATAGCGGCAGAATTCATGAAGATGAAACTTGTATTTTGACTCCCTTTCAAAGAATTCACTATTTAAGTCGGTTTAAAAGGTAATAATTTTGGAGGAAAATATAATGACCATTAAGAAATAAGCATACTCTGAATCTTTAAAGTACTATTTCTTAATATATAGAATGTACTACCATTTCAGAATCATTTTTTTCAATGCTAAGAGATTTAAGCCTCTATTATCTTTCCAGATTTCTAGAAACCTGAAGAACTATTGTAAGTATAGTCACTTAAAATCCTGGAGCTCATGGCTCTTTTAGAAACCACCAACAACAAAAAAACAAACTTCTTCAAGTGCTACAAAGTATGCCCTGTCTGTCATTTGTTCAGTTTTCTTAGTTTTTTAAAAAATACCATAGAGTTTTTTATTTATAAGAAATTTGATTACCTAAAAGATAAACTTTTAATTCCAATACACATTAAACTGTCTGACAGACTATTTCTTACGTTACATTTCCGCCAGAGATCTTAAGAGAACAGATTCCCAGTAGTTGAGAAAGGTCCTGGAGCAATTCTATAGTTTAATTCGGAACTTCCCTCAGTGCTGTTTCCCAGGATAATACACAAACAATACATGATAGGCATTTGAATGTGAAAATGCTGAAGAAAGGACCCTCTCAGCCAAGCCGCCACCACCTACATGATTTGTTTAAATTATATGATGCAATAAATGAAAGCAGTGTAGAAGAGGGTTTCCTTAAAGTCCAAATTGCTGAAACAAAAGACATGACCTTTTAAATGTGGAGACTGCCAAATGAATCTCCAAAAGTCTGTACTACTTAAAATCCAAACAAAAGTGTTTGAAAGCGTTCATTCTTTTTATCCTGGCCAGCTCTGGATTTTATCGATTATTTTAAACATCACGATGCTTACTTTTTTAACAAAGGTCATTGAAAAGCATATCTTAATATTGTTCTAATTCACATTAATTTTAGAAAACCATAGCATCATTGCAATTTCAGCCAACAGTGTTTTGTTTTAATTAAGAAATGCCTATTTATGTAATTGACCATTTTCCCCTTTGGGTTATTTTAATGAGAGACAGAGACTGCATTTTAATGATTTTACAAATTTGTTGTATGGATCACAAGAGGACTGTGTTATTCATTTGTCTGTATTTTATCTTTTTTTATAGTGAGAATGATTTAATTATTTTATAGGCCAATATAACATTCTGTGTCTTTAAAAATGAAAAATTATTTAAAAATTAGACAGTGATATTTCAACTAATTTTCCTTTATATCATATTATTTACTTTAAATTAGAAATTTATTGGCAAATATCAACCTCGCAATGACAAAGTTATAAAAGGGACAAAAAAAGAAAGACCACAAAGAAACCAAAGGCATAGATGTGATTAAGGCAATGATTTTTATGTTACCTAAATTTTTGTAGCATTTCAAAATTCTTTTCATTATTTTATTTGGAAACTTCGAAAACTATGTAGATGATTAATGTAGTTCACTGGCATATACAGTGCACTCTTGTTATTTTATTAAAGTGACACAATTTGTTATGCCTCGTTGCTCTTCCTTAGCCAACAATACACGTGATAAGGAGTTAAATTTCAAAATCTATAAAGAACTTAACATCAAGTAAACATATGTTCCCATAAAAAAAACCAGCAAAAGACCTAAAGAGACACTTTAAAAGAGAACACACAGATGGCCAATAGACATATTAGTATGTTAGTAACCTTCAGAGAAATGCAAATTAAAACCAAGATGACATATCACTTCACACCTGTCGGAATGGCAACCAGCAATCTAACAGGTGATGGTGAGGATGTGGAAAAAAGGGGACCCTAGTGCGCTAGTGGTAGGGATGCAAATTGGTACAATTGTGGAAGAAAACAGTATGGAGTTTCTTCAAAAAATTAAAAAGGGAACTGCTTTACAACCATGTGATTCCACTTGTGGAAATATATCTAAAGAAACTGGATACACTGATTTGAAAGAATATTTGCACCCCTGTGTTCATTGCAGCGTTATTTACATAGCCAGGATTCGGAAGCAGCCCAGTAGGTGCCCATCAGTAGATGAGTGGATACATTTCCAGAATGGAACACTATTCGGCTTTTACAAAAAAGGAATCTTAACTTTTGTGTGAGCATGAATGGATCTAGAGAGTATTATGCTTAGTGAAATAAGACAGAGAGAAAGAAACTTTTAAAAATATATATATATTTTATTGATTATTTACAGAGCAGAAGGGAGGGGGATAGAAAGTCAGAAACATTGATGAGAGAGAGACATCCATCAGCTTCCCCCACAGCCAAGGTACATGCCCTTGCTGGAATCGAACCCGGGACCCTTCAGTCCGCAGTCCGCAGTCCGATGCTCTCTCCACTGGGCCAAACCAGTCTTGGCGAAACTATTTTTTTTTTTAAGTCTGACAACTTATTAATGTTTTTGGTGCTATTTATCCAGGAAATTCAAATAAAAATTCCTGTGAGTAAAGAAAAGTAAAAACTAAAAAGACAAAAGCATGATGTAGGCTACATAAAAACAAATGTATATTAAGGTTTTATTTGGATTAGAGAATTGTTTTTTAAAATGTATAACTAAATGTTTTATGTTAAGAACTATCATTCATGCCCATTATAACTTCTTTCCAAATGAAAAAGTACATATTTTGTAAGCCCTTGCTACTACATTTCTGCTTTCTTTTAAGTGCCATCAAACTCTCATCAATAACAATAAATAACAGAATAAAAAAGATTGACTCAATACTGAATGGAAGAGCAATAAGAATCTTGAGAAATATTTAACTTTCTTTCAGCAATGACTTGCTGGTGTTTTTGTAGCCACTTCTAGTTTCTTGCTGAGGGTGCTAAAATGTCAGCCATTTGCGAGTATGTCATCATGTTAATGCATGCAGCCTTCTTCCCGCTCACGTTGGTAAAATAGCATACTTCATTTTCCTTTTGTAAGTTGCCAAAATAAAACCTACCAGAGAAGTTTCCTGAGTAAAAGCTTGGGATTATAATGTTGCTTTTTTTCTCTTGCAATTTTTCTGCCAATTCATTTTTAAAGGCAATAATAATAAAGTTTACTGAAGTTTAAACTTAAATGCCAAAAAGAAATGTTTGAACAGTAGTTGATGTCCACTGGAATGAGCAATCACAATTTCCTCCTCATACATAGTTTAAAATTTGCCTGGATATTTTTTGCTTCTGGCAAAACCTTTGCTTTATAGTATTGTATTGTTCTCCCTTATTACAACCTTGTGAAATGATTTTATGTCATTCAATGAATATTAGCAATAGCTTTGGAGAAGACTATCACTTCTCATTTTCTTCCTATGAATATATCATAGATAACTTGTAACTAGACTTAATTAGAATTCATGCTATATACATAATGTTTTATTTTTGCCCCTCAATAACTTATTAAGACTAAAATAAAAAGAAATAATATTTGATATCATAGATTTTGCTGAGAAAAGAAGAAATAACATGAAAGTATTTTATATTATTTCTAAACAGCATTCCCCTTTATTTTATTCTGTCACCATTTATTCCCCTTGCACCTTCCTCCACCTCCACTGCTATTACTCCCCCCCCCCCCCCAATCACCACATCGTATTTTAAAGAAAGGGAAAAAACATTTCTGGAGCTTCTCTTTGTAAACTCTGGATTAGATTTTAATTGAGTAGTTTTAATTTCACTGAGGCATGCATTGCACTGAATTGATTGTTACTTTCTAGTGCACAATCTTGAAAATATCACTTAGCTGCTCAGGATTTCTTAAAGTTTAAAGGCTAATTTGTTAAAAGATTCCCAAATCTTTCACTCGTATACAGCTGTAGAGCTCATTGCTGTAGTGGGATGATCGCATGCAATTTATAAAGAACGGGATGCCCCTGTTGACTGAGGGCTCCACTGGACCAAATTTTTCAATGTAAACGACTCAATCCTGAGAAACTTCTATCAACCTCTGTGACTCTCTCTTTCTCTCTCTCAAGTTACTAGTCATTATTTCTTTTATTTTCTTTCTCCTTTCTGTCCTTCTTTCTTCTTTTATTTCCATCATTCTTTCTAGCATTCTATCATCTATCTATCTATCTATCTATCTATCTATCTATCATCTATCATTCTATTTAAGTATATGTAGGTTTATTTTACATTTTGTAACCTGGAAGAATTATAATTTTGAAACAGCTTTATTATCAATCAAATGAAAGATTTACATAAGTTTGTCAAAATTCACCAAATTTATTGTTGGAGCATAATACGAATGTGTTTTAATTTTCTTATATTTGTAATTATATACCGGGCACTCTCTTTATATTACATTTTGAGAGGGAAAGGATGCATTCTTATAGATTTTGGGGGTAAATATTATTTTATTTTTAACTGAAAAACCTGTAAAATATATGTATATCCTAACTATTCTCACATAACCTAAGATCATCTAGGTATTCAACAATTCACTAAAGATCTGAGTAAGTTCAATTTCATATTAAAATTGATCATTGATATTTCTTTTTTAAAATATACTTTATTGATTTTTTACATAGAGCAAGAAGGAGGGATAAGAGTTAGAAACATTGATGAGAGAGAATCATCAATTAGCTGCCTCCAGCACACCTCCTACTGGGGATGTGCTTGCAACTAAGGTACATGTCCTTGACCTGAATTGAAGCTGGGACCTTTTAGTCTGCAGGCCGGTGCTCTATCCACTGAACCAAACCCACTAGGGCATGATCATTGATATTTCTATTTAATTATTTCTACATTTGGATGTACTCTGAGATCAATATTTATCCATTTGGAAAAATACATTTAGAATCCAACTACTTCTTACCATATTCATGACTATAACTTTGGTCTGCGTTACCATCATCTTGCACATGACTAGAGATAATCATATAAATGTCTGTCTAATCCTCCCCTTATTGCTGTACAGTCTCACAATAGTGACCCTTTTTTAATCATTCATTTGTTTTAAGTCCTTCAATGGCTTCCATTTCACACAGAAATAAACCCAAATGTAAATTTCTACAAAGCCCAATGTGATCAGCATTTCTGTGTATTCTAATCCTTCCTCACTGATCTCCTCCTTCCCCCATCCGTTTCAGCCTCACTAGATGCCTTGCTACTTTTTCCATTTTCCAGCATGTTCTTCTTATAGTCTTTATCCAGAATTCTTTTTACCATATAAACACCTAGATGACTTGTGCATCTTTATTCAGTTTTTGCTTAAATTTGCTTTTTATTAAGGTTTGCCCTGAATACTCTGTTTAAAATTAAACTATTCCTTAGCACAATCCTAATTTTGTTTCTTTTTCTGACTCTTCTGCTATAATTAGTTTTTTTTTTAATTTACTGGTCATTGTCTTTCTCTTCTTGGAAATTCCAAGACAGAAACCCTTGTTTTATTCACTAATATATACCAATCATTGGGACCACTTTCTGGCACATAAGATATATATATATATATATATATATATATATATATATATATATATATATATATATATATATATTGGTAAGTGATTGCATCTATGTGTTACATTCAGGGCAAAACTATTCAGCAAAATATTAATCTGTTTGTTCTTTGTTTTTCACACTTGTTTCTCCCACTTCTATATCAAGGGCTTTTCTTCCTTTGCTTTTATTGACTATGGATAAGAACAAAGTGTAAAAAGATACATAGGACTAAATTTCCCCTTCCAAAAATACCATATGAGAATAGTCATAGGTGAGTAGAGTAGCCAAGCTGGTGTCTCTCAGTGGTTGAGCCTTGACCCCATGAAACAGGAGGTCAGGTTTGGATTCCCATTCAGGGAACAAACCCTGTTTGCAGGCTCCATCCCCAGTAGGGAGAGTGCAGGCGGCAGCCAATTCATGCGTCTTTCTCATCATTGATGTTTCTATCTCTCGTCCCTCTCTTTTTTTTATTGATAAGGGAAATCAATAAAAATACATTTTTAAAGAAAGAGTAGAGTGAAAATTCAATAGATAATACACCAAATGGAAGGACAACGATGAGTTATATGAGGGTCAAGGAAGAGAAGCTACCATTAAAAATGACCAGAGAGCAGAGGACAGAAATCTCACCGGGCAAGTTCTTTTGAGGTGTGCATGTATACATATATAGCAAATCTACTATACAATTTAACCAAACTTTGAAATACTCTTCTGAAATCAGAACTGTAAATCTGGACCAAGGACAGAATGGCAATAATTTTCTAGACTCTTACAGGAGGTATAGGGCCAATCTTGAGCTGAAACCTTTGTGGCAATATTCCAAAAGCCATTTTTGCTTCTTGATGTTATAAGCACAGGTGGAAGACTTGTTTTTCCCTTCATCTCACAGGCCATTAATAGTTGATATAGTACTCTTAATATTAAGCTATGTTCCTCTCCCAGTTGATTCAGATCTTTCCTTTCACAGAACAGCTGCTTGCACAGGCTGTGGAAACGATGTTTTTGGAACCTGCAGCACCAAAAAGGATTTCTGTCTCAAAATGACTTATATCCTTATGCATATAGTATGTGTGAGTGCATATATATTTGAACATAGACTACCTGCAAAGGTATACTTTTGTAATCATCTTTAAAAATAAAGTAAGAAATTATATTATAGGGAGCAATTATATGTTACATATATTATCCAAATTATATATTGCTAGAGGCCCAATGCATGAAGATTCGTACAGGAATAGGCCTTCCTTCCCCTGGCTGCTGGCACCAGCTTCCCTCCAGCACCCTGGACTCAGGCTTTGTCTCTGGCCGGAGCTGCCTTCTGCCCTTGCTTTGGCCCTGCCCCCCTCCTGTAACTTCCTCCACCTCCATACCCCCCTCATAGCAGGCATCCAGCCCTACCCAAGCCACTTATGCCTGCGCCCACACGCTGCCCAGAGGCCCTGAGTGGCTGGGTCATGGCGGAATGCCTGTGTCATTGCCATGGCGATGATGCAAGCATCCCAGCCTGGCCACTTCCATCTTTGTTGTGTCAATTTGTGTATTCCCTTTTTATTGGCTGTGAGCAGCACCATCCTTGTCACACAGTGGCAGTCAATTTGTATGTTACATGTTTATTAGATAGGATTATTAATAAAAATACAGCTACAGCTGTATCTACTATATATGCATACATACATATACATGCATACTTATATACTTATACATGCAAATTTGTTTATAAATATGCATAGGTGTGTATGCACGTATGAACATGCATAAGCCTAGAAAAAGATATAAATGTATGTCTGCATGACTGCTACATTTTTTATTCTGTACGTGCATGAAGTGGAGATAAGACTAGGATTCAGTATATATTATAGAAAAATTAACTGCTTAGAAATTTTTTATTTAAAATTTATTCTATATTAATATTACTTATGAGATATACTTATGCTGTTGATAATAATTTACTAAATTATTCATATATAAACTATGTTGAAAAAAATACTTGCCTTCCTAATTTTATAAAGCTATGTCACTTATCAAGTTCTTATTAAAGTAGACTTTCCAAAATAAATGATTACAAATGAATAATGTTACTATGAGAAATTGAGTTTATTTAATAAGTTATATAAAATGCTTTCATCTTAAGGCCTTCCTTAGGGATGATACAAATTGTCTACTCGATTTAAAACTATACTAACCAGTGGATGTCATAAAAATGTTTTCTTTGGAAGAGCAATCATGAAAAGTGAGTAGAAAATCATTACCTAAATTGGAAAATTAATTGCACGTTAAATTCAGAGTCATGTAACATACTTATGAAGTCCGTTTTGTCTAGAAATCTTAATAGCAATTTTGAATTTGCTCCTTAGCTCATGGCCACATATTAACTGATAATAAGTGAATGGTTCCACACTGATGTGAATAACAGCAATAAATTTATAACATTATATTAAAAAATGTAATTATTGCCGAACCGGTTTGGCTCAGTGGATAGACCATTGGCCTGCAGACTGAAAGGTCCTGGGTTTGATACCTTGGCTGCAGGCATGTCCCCAGTTGGAGGTGTGCAGGAGGCAGCTGATCGCTGTTTCTCTCCCATTGATGTTTCTGACTTTCTATCCCTCTCCCTTCCTCTCTGTGAAAAATCAATAAAATATATTTTTTAAAAAATGTAATCATTAACAACAAATACTCTTCAATAGTTTCTTTGTTCTTAAGCATTCACTTAAGAATGGGCAATTACATTTTATTGCTTTTATAAAAATTTGAGAAATACATTCTTAAAATATTTTATTGTGAGCTTTAAATATACATATAATAAACACAAAACAATATGTAGAACACAGTAAACATTATTTAAACTAGAGGCCCAGTGCACAAAATGTGTGCAGGGGGAGTGTATCCCTCACCTTGATCTGTACCCTCTCCAATCTTGGAACCCTTGGGGAATATCATACTGATGGCTTAGGCCCACTCCCCATGGTTCTCTCTGTTCTCTGCGGGGACTGCCTGCTCCATTCCATGGTGACTGCCAAGCCAGCCATGCTGGGTTCTGCCTGCAGGCTGCACTTGCCTGCAACCAGGTCATCACAGTGATGGCCAAGCAAGCTGTGCTGGGAGGTGCCATGGCAATGACCAAGCAGACCATGCTGGGCGCTGTCTCCTCCCTGCTGTCAGTTTTCATGGAGGCAATGAGGTTAATTTTCATAATCACCCCTGATTGGCTAGTGGGTGTTGCAAAGTGATGGTCAATTTGCATATTTCCTTTTTATTAGTATAGATGGCTTAAGTTATGAACTAATTTAATTACATCTCCAAACCATTATATTATATAGCATCTTGCTTGAATAAATTTAAGTGAAGACCTAATTTTTGCTGGCCTTTTCATTAAAAGTGAAGAATTACCTTTCTGTATAAAACTCATTTTTATTCAACTTCCATAGCATATCAATTGGGCCACCCGTATTGTTTTTATTGAAAGCAGTTATTCCTTAGCCACAAGGAAAATTTTGGTAGAGCTTATTTAAATCCTACACATTGTTCTTTCTAATTAAACTTTGTCCTCAAAAGAAAAAATTGTCCATTTGGCAAAAAATTCTTGAATTGCATGCTCAACAAAACACTCTGTACTCCTCTCATGAGTTGTCTGCAGCTGGCTGTCCACATGCAGTCTATTAGGGGTGATCAACATTTGTTGAGTAATCTTGGCCAGGTACAGCAACTACACAGTGACCAGTCTTCTGGCCTCTATAGACAGTCCTTCCCAGCAATGCCCATGAGGCCTTTCAGTGTGTAGATTTAGGATACAACCACAGGACTCTTTGCCAGCCATGTAGGAGGGATGACTGCCTTTCCTACTTTGAGTCCATGAAGTCTTAAACTCAGAAAGTCCCCATATGCAGTAGGAATTGTATCCACATTACACCATAATGGATTTTTACAACATAAGCAAGTTTGCGTCATAATTTTGGCCTCCATGAGAATGCCAGTGTGGTCCATAGTGCATACTGATTGCTTTTTCTTCGAGACTGAACCAGAACGCTCATTGCTCTCTTCTTCCTCTGTTCTTTCCATCTTCAACAGAACAATGTGTGTGTGCTTTTTTGATGTGAGATTACATTTCACAGTTGGCTTTGCAAGTCATGTTGATCTGTAACTAAGTTCTCATGGTGGATGTGAGTGGATGCAAGGTGTGCAAATTCTGAAAGATTGTCACGACTTGTTTCAACTTATCCTACTTTCTGCCAGCGGGACTTTAGGCAGGAGGATTCACCAGATTTGGCTATGCAAAAGGCACGACACTAGGATGGTAGATCGAGAAATGGAAGAAATACTGGAATTGCTTCTGTATCCCAGATAACTCATTTATTTCCATACTGTTGTGTGAGTGATAAAGAGATGTTTACCCTGTTTTAGAGAATCTATTTTAGCACGTTAGCCTTATGTGTTATCCCAACCAGAGAATAGACCATGTGAGTAAGGTTTTCCATCACACTACACGGCTCTTCCTGCTCTCATTTATTTGGGGCCAGACAAGGAACTGGGCAGAACATAGATCTGAGAAAGAAGGTCTTTGTCTTTTTTCTTTTTTCTTTTAATAATAGCAAGGAATCAAGTAGGGGAAGTTGGGAAATTCTCATATATGAGTGTTGTGGTGCCTTTCAAACAATCCTATTAAAAACTAGATGAAAACTAATACTAAAATACTATTAGTGTACATTTTTATGTGTTCTGGTTGGATATTGTTTACCCAGGTGAAGTAAAAAAAATAAGTAAGTTTTTGCTAAGATAATCGAAGAATTTCTCATTCTTCTATTGACAAAATTCCACTCAAGGACAAATACCCATTTTCTGCTGCATTTATTTTCATAAGCATGTTTTAAAAGGCTATGCAATTATAATGATTTCTAAAATAAAAAGCCTTGCCCTCAAAATATTGGTTATAAAAGCTTAGCATCTGTTAAATGCAACAGGATGAGAGGAAATAGGAAGTAAAATTTGAACTGGCTTTGCTTTGAAATAAATATTTATTTATTCATTTTTTACATCTGGATAATTAAATAAAAAGGTTGACAATATACTTGCACTTGAACAAATGCTTCTTCTTTTTTTATTTATTTTTTAGTTTTAGAGAACTAAAAAAATTGAGAAAGGGGGTTAACATATTTGTATCTGGTATCTGTGTGGGAAGTTTATGCTGAAGCTCTCTTGTGGATTTATAGAAATAATCTTTCATTTTTTTTTATTTTGAAATTTGTTAAAAGAAAAGCTATGGCCTTGGCAGGGTTGCTCAGTTGGTTGGAGCATCATCCCGTGCACCAAATGGTTGTGAGTTCGATTCTCGGTCAAGGCACAGAGGATTTAAGGTTCAGTCATCCAGTTGGAGCACATGCAGAGGTGCAGACAATCAATATTTCTCACATCAATGTTTCTCTCTGTTTCATAATGTTTATTTAAATTGTCCATGCTTATATGTCCTACTAAATTGTATTTGGTTATTTTATTAATGTTAATATATAAATGATAAATTAAATAATCTTAGAGTTTGGTTAACATAAAACAGAGGAACAAAGCAATATGGTAGAAGGAGTGAAGTATTTAAGTTCCCACAACCAACCCTCCTTTCAAAAAAGGTAAATGATAAAAACATAACTTGAAACAAACTGACAGCACTGAAAACCAAACCAAATGCCTACCATAGTTCTATGTACCCAGTACCTAAGTGGTGGGCAGCAGTACAGAGTGTTCTGCTCTGACAGCGCTTATGGGCTGATGGGGGCCAATTTCTGCACACAGCTTCCAACTCCAAGTTAAATAGAGTTTAAGGGTGCTGGTGGGGGGGTCAGCCTTTATCATATTAAAACCAAACACAAATAGAGACCAGTCTTGCAAATTCTGTGAGCATACAAAAGAAGTTTAGTCACACAAGCAAAACTTTATTTTGTGGTTTTTGCAAGTCAAGTGAGGCTAACTTGACATGGGTCCCTTTTTGCTTATGCCTCTGAATTCATAAGCAAACCGTAAATTGCTTCCCAAAATTGATATGAGGTAACCACTAACCAGTTCCATTTTATTTAAGAAAATTCTAATATTGCAACCAGTCATCATAAAGTTTAACAACTTTGTTTTCTCTTTATGAGCTAGACTATAACTTCATGCCCCTGAGCCTCATTCCATGTTTTGTTTTGAGCGTTCCCAGTTTGCAAACTGTCTTTTTGTGTGTGTGTGTGCGCGCACAGTAAATTTTAGTAACTACTACTTTAATGAGTCATTGGTTTTACGCCTGTTTGTTGTTGTTTATTTCTGAACTTTTGACAGTTGGCAGTATTATGACCATGGAAAGCAGCAAATGGTACAAATTAGACCTTGCTTTATAAGGAGGTACTTTACAAACATACAACTAATGGGAAGATATTTGTTTCCATTTGCTATTGCTGCAAAACAAATTACCACAGACATAGAAGCTTAAAACAGCAACTATTCATTTCTGAGTTCCAAGTAGCGCTGGTTGCATTCTCTGCTTAGAATCTCAGAGCTGAAATCAAGAAAAACAAATCTAGCTCATTGTGTTTGTATTAGTGAAGTCTCAGGGGGTGGTATGTACTTTCAAGTCAGCAAAGATATGTAAAATCCTTTCCCACTTAAATCTCTCTGGCTTACTCTTCTACTACAGTTAGAGCAAACTATGCCTTTTAAAGGGCCTGTGATTAATTCAGGTGCACCCACATATATCTCCTAAAAGGTAGCCTTAATTATATTTGCAACATACCTTTTTCATGTGATATAAGCACAGATATAACACCAAGAGGCAGAGATAATGATGATTTTAGGATTTTGCTTAGCACAACTCACCCTCTGATTAATATCCATTCATGTACAAAACACACTCATATTTCTCACCAAACTTTCTAAGTTTCTTATCTGATTATAGCATCAGTTTAAGTCCAAAATTTTATCTTAACTGATAAGCTCAAAAAATCCAAAATTACAATTCCTTAATCATTTATATCATGCACAAATGATGGTCCTGAGTATAATCTATTAAGTCAAGATGCTGCTGTGGCCTAGAGGGGGTGGCTTAGTGGTTGAGTGTCAACCTATGAACCAGGACATCACCAGCTGGGTTCCTGGTCTGGGCACATCATTGGTTGCAGGCTTCATCCCAAGTAACAGGTATTCAGGAGGCAGGTGATCAATGGTTCTCTCCCATCATTGATGTTTCTACCTCTTTCTCCTTTTCCCATTCATGTCTCCTAAGGGCCTCAGAAGCCATTGGCAATTGTTTCCAATCACTTGCCTTCCTAGAACCCCACCTCCTAGCACAGTGCCCATCCTTTTTTCTGACTCTTGTAAAGAGCAAATTGTGCCCTTCGATTCATTTTTCTTAATGAACTAAATCCTCAGAAGGTCCTTTGTATTGTTTTTCTTTTCCGTCTTTTCCATATTTCTTGCGGAGTTCAGTTTTACCTCCATGTCTGGAGCTTTAAAAGGATGACAGTTTTTAAAATTTTGAATTCCAAGGAGGATCTCTGTCTACAATCCTCCCAATAGAGTCTACATCCTCCATTCTTCTCTCATCACCTCCCATTACCTATTTAGTTAGCAGAAATGTCAGTATGTGGTTGAAACCTTATTTTTAGCAGTGTCACAGTTAGTAATATCCTATATAATAAAAGACTAATCTGCAAATCGACCAAATGGTGGAATGACTGGTTGCTATGATGAGTACTGACCACTGGGGGCAGATGCTTAATGCAGGAGCTTTCCCCTGGTGGGCAGTGAGCTCCCACACAGAGAGCACTGCTCAGGCAGATGCCAGGATCATGGGTAGCGAGTGCAGCAGCAGTGGTGAGAGCCTTTTCTGCCTCCATGGTAGCACTGGGGATGTGTGATGGTCAGCTTAGGCCCACTGTCAGTTGGACATCCCCTTAGGGCTCCTGGACTGCAAGAGGGCACAGGCTGAGCTGAGGGCCCCCCCTCCAGTGCATGATTTTCATGCTCTGGGCCTCTAGTTTATTATATTACTAGAGGCTTGGTGCACAAAATTCGTGCACTGGAAGGGGTGTCCCTCAGCCCAGCCTGCACCTCTCCAATTTGTGATCCCTTGAGGGATGTCTGACTGCCTGTTTAGACCCTATCTTACTGGGTCTAAATTCTTCTTACAGTCCAGGACTGCTGACTCCCAACTGTTTGACTGCCTGCCTTCTTGATTGCCCCTAACTACTTCTCCCTACCAGCCTAACCACTCCCCTGCCATCCAGATTGATGCCTAACTGCTCCCCTGCCAGCTTGTTTCCCCCTAACTGCCCTACCTGAAGGCCTGATCACCCCTAATTGCCCTTCCTTGCATACCTGATCCCCTGAACTGTCCTCCCTTTCAGGCCTGGTTCCGCCCAACTGCCCTACCCTGCTGGCCTGATTGCCCACAATTGCCCTTTCTTTCAGGCCTGGTCCCTCCCAAGTGCCCTTTCCTGCTGGCCATCTTGTGGTGACCATCTTGTGTCCACATGGGGGCAGCCATCTTGTGTGTTGGAGTGATCATTAATTTGCATATTACTATTTTATTAGATAGGATAGAGACCTGGTGAACAGGTGGGGGCCAGCTGGTTTGCCCTGAAGGGTGTGCTGGATAAGTGTGGGGGTTCCCTTGGGGTGTGGAGCAGCCTGGGTGTGGGGCCTATTGTTGTTTGCAGGCCAGCCACACTCCCCAGCAACCCAAATAGAGGCCCTGGTATCTGGGATTTGTTTATCTTCTATAATTGAAACTTTGTATCTTTGAGTGGAGGCCTGGGCCCACCAGGGTGTTCGGAAAGGCTGGCTCCCTCCATTACTGGAGAAACCCAAGACTCCTCTTGGTTCCGTGGATGCAGCCATCTTGGTTGGGTTAATTTGCATTCTCGATCCTGATTGGCTGGTGGGCGTAACTTGTGTGTGTAGCAGAGGTACAATCAATTTGTATATTACACTCTTATTAAATGGGATTTTACCAGTTTGTTTATTTCACTATCAAATTGATGAAAAAGGCATCAGTTGTGCAGGCTTTGAATACTATTTTTTTTAATTTGTTAGCCATAATTCTATATTTAATAATTAAATGGTAATGGAGCTACATGTAAATTAAATTAATATATTAACCTGTATGATGTTACAAAGAATACAGTGTAACAGTATTCAGTAGTCACATAAATTCTGTTATCACTTGGTCTTTTACTTCCAAATACATATTTCCATTTTTAGTCAGGCAAGGCAGAATAAGAATAGACTCATAGGCAACAAAGAATTGTAAAATTAATGTTTTAGAAGTGCTAGTAGAAATAATGTTTAGGCATGCAAGATGTGGGACTTGGATAAAAAAGAAAATATTTCTTTCTGTAAAGAGAAACAATTTTATAGATGTTAGCTATTGCATCCAGTGTAAACAAATATTGAGGCTAATGGAAATAACTTATCAAATGGATTTCAAGGAATTCACAGTTAAAGGGAATAAAAAGCAGTGGCAGTTTAAGATGAATCCTGACAAATATCAATAATCGAAAAGACTTCTCCATCATTGCATAAAACGGAGTTTATTCACAGCGACTCTAATGAATAAAAGTTTTTGTTAATAACAACTGAATTTTCATATTATGTATACTAATCATGCCAGAATCCTTAAAGAATCTAGAACCTTAGAAAATATACTTTGGGGAAATTTTATATTCTTGCACACTGTCACTTGGGGAAAAATTCCTTTTTGAAAAGTATTTTAATTCCAACCATATATATATATATATATATATATATATATATATATATATATATTGGCCATTTCACTATTTAATTAATAGATTTTAAATCTATTTTAAATACTTTATTTAGGGGTGATATATTTTAGTGTAGCAAAGTCCCTGCCTGTTGGTTGGCTTAAAAAGGAAAATAAATATCTTTGTTTACATCTTTTGTCACATGCTATATTTGTATAGAAAGACCTATGATATTGAAAAAGATTGATATAGAGGCAAAGAAGCATTGAACAGTCTGTCAAACTACAGGGGGAAGGCTGGGGAGGGGAGAGGGCAGGGGCTGTAAGAGATCAACCGAAGGACTTGTATGCATGCATATAAGCATAACCAATGGATACAGAACACTGGGGTCTGGAGGGGGCAGGCGAGGACATGTGCTGGGGGGTCGGGGAGGCGGGGGGGGGGAGGTCAATGGGGGAAAAAGGGAAAACATATATACTACTATTTGTAATATTTTAAAGAATAAAAAATGGTGAATTTAAAAAAAGGAGCATCTACGACAAATGAGTAATAAAAAAAATACACATAAAAACTGCCAAAGGCCAAAATTGGTTTTGCTCAGTGGATAGAGTATCAGCCTGCCAACTGAAAGGTCGCAGGTTAGATTCAGGTCAACCTCAGTAGGGGTGTGCAAGAGGCAGCCGATCGATGTTTCTCTCTCATCGATCTTTCTGACTTTCTATCCCTCTCCCTTCCTTCTGTAAAAAAATCAATAAAATATATTTCTTAAAAAATTGCCAAAGAAGAATGATGTTAATTAAACACCGATCTTTAGAAATGATATTTCTATAAATAACTAAGTGGAAAGTTTTCAAGTAATTTTAAGGTATAGCAAATGTATTTGTTAAGGCTGCTATAACAAAGTATCATAAAATAAATAAACAACAGAATTTTTTTATCTGGCCATGTTGGAAGCTACAAATCTGAGGGCAAGATGCTGGCACGGTTGGTTGCTTCTGAGACTGAGGAGGAATTCTTCCCAGGTCTTTCTCCTGGCTTCCATTGTTTTACTGACAATTTTTCCCAGGTCTCTCTCCTGGCTTCCATTGTTTTACTGACAATCTTCGGTGGTCCTTGGCTTCCACATCATAAAATTGCTTTCTGTCTTTATCTTCCCATGGCATTGTGTGCTACCAAATTTTCTCTTGTTTATAAAGATACCAGGTTTATTGGATTAGAGTCACCCTATTCCTGTATGAGCACATCGTAACTTAATCATATTTGCAACAACCTTATTCCCAAATACGATCACATTAGAAGTACAGGTGTCTAGGACCTCAACATGTGAACTTTGGAATTACACCTTATCTCTACAATGAGTTACTTACTAGTCAACTCATGATAGCGATAAATAACACTTTCCAAACTCAAATGTTCTCAAGAAGTCCCTGTAGAGAGTTGTGGATAGAATAAGAAATGGAGCTAAAACATATCTGTAACACCTTAATCAATAAAGAATTTTTTTTAAAAAAAGCACCATATAAATGACTGAACTAGTGGTGACAGGAATGGGAAGGCTGCCCTCCTTAAAGCATAGATGTTTTCAAATATGGGATTTACTCAATGATATTTAGGTTTAAATTTACAAATAAATAATAAATGAATCAGCTAAAAAAATATCTTGTGAACATAATAAAAAGGCCAAGGGTTCACCACACTCATTTTTTCAAGAAGAAAAGAAAAATGTTGACGCATTATAGGGCAGAAAATGCATACTTTGTTTTATTTATTTAAATTTTGGTTTTAAAATTAATAATAGATTTAAATTAAATTGTGCCAATATACCATCTTAGGACTGAGGGGTATAAAAATTGTATGACTCACTGATATAGATAATAATTGTAAGTATTGAAGGGACAATATAGAGGAATATGAATGATAGTTTCTACTAAAAGGGAGGGAAATAAGGCAGAGGACTTCTGTAAAACAGAGTTGAATTATGAATGTCCAGCAGGAAAGTAATTTCAACCTCAATTTCAAGGAAGAAACTAACAGTTGAATGAAAATGGCATTTTATCACAGCTGTCTATTGCTAAATGATGGTTCAGTTTGTATAGAGAAAGGATACATGGTATCAAAAAGTTAGCAAAAGTGACTTCTAGAATAGAAGTTAATAAAAACAGAATAAGAGGGGTTTGGAAAGAGAAACTTAAGGTCTTAAAAATCTACACAGTTTAATGGAATGAAGTAAAGTGATAGATAATCATCACATTTAAGTTTAATATTAAGATATTCAATATATAATACCTTAATAAAAATGAAGTACAATTTAAAAATATTTAAATTATCTGTTAAATTTAATAATATTCAGTTACATACCTTAACTTACTTTTCTTGAATTCATTACTTATAAGTCAACATAAAACTATTTCTGAAAACAGAGCTAAACATTAAAAAGTTGTCTTTATTTTAGAGTAATATTTTAATACATAAAAAGCATTTTATATGAACTTTTTATTGTTTATTTTGTTCTTTGTATTTGCAATTTCTAGGTGAATTATTTGCCCTATTTTCTCTCCATATCAAATATATTCAAACACAAGACACTTATTATTTCCATAAAAATAAAAATGCTGGTGGAAGATGTGTCCATTTTTATAGTCTATTCACTCAGCATTATTGTTCATTCATATTCATTTATACGTTATTTTCCTGCATTTTCTGCAATGGTTATCATATCTCAAACCGACAGCTTCCAAAATTAATGTTGAGTTCTTTTTTTTTGTGGGTGGATGTAGGTGGAATTGATTACCATCCCCTTCAATACTCAGAGTATTTCTTTTTTTTATGAATTGCTGCATATGAGAAAAATATTTCATGCCTGTGCATGTAAGGGTAAATACAGAATAGGCACTTAAGAAGTTTTAAAATGAATGACTGTTATGGAATGTATTAAGAAGTAAGAAATAAGATAGAAAATGACTGAATAGTTGTAGGAATCAGCAAATGGCATATATAAGGTAACATGCTAACCACAAATAATGAAGACTGTTTTTTTCTTGTGGACTTGCCAATTTTTATCCATTGCATATCATTACCATTTATGCTGATGGGATGATTGATATTAAGTGTGTATTGTTTAATTGCTCAAATACTGCTCTTGAAGAAATTAACATAAAGAATACTATCAGGAGGCAAGGAACATCTCCAAATATAAAAACTCAGAGGTCACATACACTATGCTCAAATCAATGTATTTTCAAAGATGACCCAGTGCGTTTTGTTTAGTTGAAAGAGAAAACAGATTTCTATTTAATTTGTGTTCTGAATCACACTTAAGCAGATCCTTGATGCTTGCCTGAAATCATTTCTTCAAATCTTTAGAGTAACTACTTCCTAATACTTTGTTCTGTAAACTTTCTACAAGTATATTTATGTATACAGATAAAATATAAAATATGCTAATTAACCAGGACGCCATAATGGGTTGACTGGACAGAAGGAGGTTGTAGAAGCAGTGTCAGGGCCAGGGTGGGGTCTCTGTCTGCCTACGCTGGGGGTGGGTTTGATCAGCGACCACAGATGCTTCAAGGGTTGGAGAGGGAGGCAGGGCAAGACCAGCGACTCAAGAGTGGGTGGCACCTTGTGATTTGAAATTGTGTGCTAGGCTCCTAGTACACTATATAATACAAGAGACCAGATGCAAGAAGATTGGTACAAAAATGGGCCTTCCTTCCCCTGGGTGCCAGCACCGCCTTCACCCGGGCTGGAGCCGCCTTTCTGCTCCAGCATGGAGTTGCCTTTCTGCAAATGCAAATTAACCCATCATCTTTGTTGGGTTAATTTGCATACTCACTCCTGATAGGCTGGTGGGTATAGCGAAGGTAAGGTCAATTAGCATGTTAATATTTTATTAGGTAGATGTTGTCATTCAAATTCTTTAGAGCTTGACAGTCATCTTTTCTAAAAAACTTCAAAGATATATTATTGAAACTTTATATATTTCAATGGTATTGGATGGGTATTTCAGTAAAAATCATATGGCCCTTCTTATGGGCTGTTATTTTTATGTTGTGGATGATGTCTAGTTTAATCCTTGACTAAATGTCCTTTATTTCCAATTTTTTTAAAAATTTCTGCTTTAAAATTGATCACTTACCTGAAAAAAAAATTACATTTTATTTCTAACTTGGTAAATGAGATATGAAGTTTCCTCATTGTACTATGCAAAATAGCATTTACAATTTTCCAAATTTATACATGGTTTATAGCAATTTAGGTAAAAAATGTAAGAGTAAGAGAAATTTTATATGCTATTAGTTATTTGACTAGAATTAAAGTAAAACTCTTAAAATAATATTTGTTCAGCAAATTCCTGTTTGAATAGATGTTTTATCTAAATGCCGACTGAATTATTAATATTTATTTATAGAGTATTGTGTTAAGAAAGCTTCTAACATCACAACCAGTCATCATCATAATATGAAAAAAATCAGTGTTAGTCATTGGGCCTGTTCTGATCACAGTTTGTCTCTGGTCTGGAACCAATAATAGAAACTACCTAAGTGTCTGTTAGTAGATAAATGAAGATGATGTCACACACACACACACACACACACACACACACACACACACACACACACACACAAACACACACATTGGAATATTCTTTAGCCTTGAGAAAGAAGGGAAAAAAAAAACGCAACTGCAATTTCTGACAACATGGATGACCTGGATGGCATTATGATAATTGAAATAAGCCAGAAAGAGAAAACAGATACTGTAAGATATTACTTACAGGGGAAATCTAAAAAAGCTATTCTTGTAGGAACAACAGTGGCTTGGGGTTACCAAGAGCTGTGGGGGACAAATAGGGAAATGTTGGTCAATGAGTACAAACTTTCTCATAGAAGATTAATAATTTCTGGGGACCTAATGTACAACATTGTAATTATAGATAAAATATATATGTGAACATTGCTAAGAAATTAAATCTTAAATGCTCCCCTCCCACCAAAAAAGAAATGGCAATCATGTGACATGATGGATGTGTTGGCTGATACTAAGGTGTTAATCATCCAGCAATATAAAGTATATCAAATGATAAGGTGTACTCTCTGTTGAACATCTTAAAATTTTACAATGTACCATTTCAATTCCACCTCAGTAAAGCCAGGGAAAGTGATCTCAATAACAAAATATTCAGAACAGCCAACTCAACACTGAAGGAGAAGAGCAAAGTCATCGGACTGACAGTATCTGACTTTTCCAGACTTATTCATTATGAAGTTATGGTATTTAAGACAGTATAATACTGGCAAAAGAACATATAAATACATCAAGGAGCCCAGATATAAATATAGTCAATTTTTGCCAAGAACCAGTAGAATCTATAGGAGAACAGATAATCTGTTCAACAAGTGATGCTGGAACAACTGGATATGCACATGCAAAAATAGTTTACTAGACAGAACTTCAAACCCTTACCAAATAGTAACCTCAAACAGATCATAGATCTAAATGTACAACACAAAACTATAAAACACCTGAGATAACACAGAATAATATTAAATAACCATGAACCTTATGATGTCTTTTTTTCATGTGAGGGGCGTGACTCATGACATAAGTAATTGATAAGCTGGAATTCATTAAAATAAAAAAGTTCTCTGTGAAAGACAATAGGGGAGATTTTTAAAAAGTCAAGTTATACACGGGAACAAAATGTTTGGAAACGGCACACTGTGTAAAATTATTTTGTCTAAAATGTGTAAAGAACACCTAAAACTCAACAATAAGAAAATTATCAGCCTGATTTAAAAATTGGCAGAAACCCTGGAGAGACACTTCATGAAAGATGATATACAAATGGTACATAGCACAAAAAGAGATGTTCCACATCATATTACATCAGGTAAATGCAAAGTAATAAAATGAGATATCACTACACTCCTATTAGACAAATTCAAAATCTGGGACCCTCACACCAACTGCTGGTGAGGATGCAGAGCACCAGGAGCTCTCATTGCTAATGATAATTAGCATAATATGCTAATTAGACTGGACAGCCAAATGACCTTCCAGGCATCATTCCGGTTGTGCTTCCAGATGAAACCCTGATTGCAGGGGCCAAGGCAGAGGATATTAGGTGTAAGAAGGCAGGCAGGCAAAATGGTTAGGGGCGATCATGCAGGCAAGCAGGTGAGCAGTTAGAAGCCAGTGGTCCCAGATTGGGAGAGGGTGCAGGCTGAGCTGAGGAACCTCCCCCGCCCCACCATTCCCAAGCACGAATTTCATGCACTGGATGCCTAGTGAGAATATAACATAGTACAGCCCCATGCAAGACAGTTTGTGATTCCTTGCAAAAGCAAACATGCTAGTTTGATAATATAATCCAGCAATTGCAGTCTTTAATATTTATCCAAAGGAGTTGAAAACTTATCTCCACACACACACACACACACACACACACACACACACAAAAAAAAAAAAAAAAAAACCCTGCAAATAAAAGTTTATAACAGGTTTATTCATAGTTGCTCAAACTGGGAAGCAACAAAGATGCTCTTCAGTGGGTAAATACACAATAATAAATAAACTGGGACATACCTGCAATGCATGTTATTCAGAACTCAAAATAAATGAGCTATCAAGCCATGGAAAGACATAAAGGAAACTTACAACCACATTATTAAGTAAAAGAAGCCAATCTGAAAAGGCTCCACACTATATGATTTCAACTATGTGGCACTCTGGAAAAGACAAAACCATGGAGACAATAGAAAGATCAGTGGTTACCAAAGAGAAGAAGGAAAGGAGAGATGAATAGGCAGAGCACACAGACATTTAGGGCAGTGGAACTATACTGTAAGATGTTATAAATGTAGATACATATCATCATATATTTGACAAAAATCTATGGAAGGTACAACACCAATAATGAGTCGTAATGCAAACTATGGACTTTGGGTGATGATGTTTAAACTCAGGTTCTTTAATTGTGACAAATAGACTACTATAGTTCTGAATGTTAATGGGGGGAGGGTATTTTTGCACTTGTGGGGGCAAGGCATAGATAGGAACTCTGTACTTTCTGCTAAAGTTAGCTGTGAACCTAAAACTGTTTTAAAAAGCAAAGTCTATCAAAAATTTACCTTAACTCTTCTTTCATGTTTATAAGTTCCAACGAAAACTCATTTGTAAATAAGTAGAACTATCTACTCTCATATTTTATTTTTCTTATGAAAGCTACTATAGCAAAATGGATGTCTTTGAAACTTAAAAATATACCATCTAGTAGTAAGTATGATGAGGAGCAAAAGGAATGAAGAGTTAATTATATTAGGAATATAACTATGGGGCAGTTCCACACATACCCTATAAAATCATTTTATAGAGGCATTCATTGTAAATTCCTCTTAAGTACAGGTGGGACCTGTAACTTGCCTCTAATCAGTAGATACAAAGATGTTACTAAATACACTAGAGGCCCAGTGCACACATTTGTGCACCAGTGGGGTCCCTTAGCCTAGCCTGCACCCCCTTGCAATCTGGGACCCCTTGGAAGATGTCAGACTGCTGGTTTCGGCCCATCCCTGCAAACCCTGTGGGGATCGGGCCAAAACTGGTAGCCCAACACTGCCTGCTGCTCCTGCACATCCCAGCCCTGCTGTGCCTGCTGCGGGCTTGCACCCAGTCAGTCTCAGTTGGGAGAGGCTTTTGCTGCCACAGTAGTGCTCGCCAGCTGTGAGCCCTGCATCAGGCACTCATTGAGTTGTCAGCTGAGTGGTGCTCTAGCTGACCACCAAGGGGTAGCTCCTGTGTTGAGCATCTGCCCCAACCTGGTCAGGGTGCACCATAGCAACTGGTCGTTCAGTCACGTAAGCTTATATAGATAATAGCTATGATATTATACAATTAGCTCATAAGTAGGCAAAAAGACAAGGAGCATACAATAAATTGCCCCAAATTCTGACATAAAAAGGTTGATATGCAATTAAGTCAATTGGATATCCCTTTGCAAAAATCTGAATCTTCACTTGGTGGCATAGGCTGTGCCCTGGTGGTGTTATGGGCTCTGTCCTGGTGTGGGCTACACTGTTCCGCACCCTGATCTAGCCCAAACCATGCAAGCAGGAGCACTGCGAGCCTGTGACAGAACAACAACAGCAATAGGAGGGCTCCAACACAAGCACCCCATAATCTAAAAGCAGTACTTCCTTTGAGTATGATTCCATATGAACATGGCTATTATGACCAGACAGTTAATTTTCCCCTGAGAATTTCCTTTTAAATCTCCTAGTATTTGCACGACAGCTCCCAATGGAAGATTTTAGTGCGATGGAGGCTGTGACTTTCCATCATAGACCTCCACCCACACTCGGGAACGGGGCAGGTCCACGCCACCATCCTCACTGGGCGCCTTAGCTTCCCACTGGAGAAGGGCTCCAGCCTGTGCAGCACAGAGAGGTCGGACTTCATGAAAAGATAACTGGCAGCACAGGTTAGCAAAATCATTTGTGAATTATCTCCTGAAACTGAGAGAGAAATGAAACGAAAACAGAAGGCACGAGACCCCAGAGTGTGCTCTCATCAACATGGTTCCTGACTGGAGACACACCGGGATCAGAACAGCCCCACTTCTCCATAGCTCATGACTATCACTGATTTCCCCCCCATATTTTCATGATAAACCTGGTTGTGATGTTAGAAGTTGGATATCCTTTCTCTTCTTTTCTCTCCTTGGCTGCTTGGGGAAGCAGCCAAAACCCAATTTTTTTTCAGAGTTAAAATGCACCCAGATAAAGGACTAGGTTTTTTAAACTCAGTTGTAAAGGTGATTGAATTTTCTATAGATAACTTAATCAGTATCTTCCCAACATAAGGTTTTCTAGGCATTTTCTAGGCACATGCTAATACCCACTCAGGTGGGATCTAATCACCTTCCTCTTGCAACTGGGAAGGACAGTTTTGGAACACTGGTAGGAAATTCTGCATTCAAAAATGACGTTGTGTGTTATTCAAAACCAGATTAGGAAAGGACACAGCCCAGCTGGCATGGCTCAATGGTTGAACCTCGACCTGTGAATCAGGAGGTCACGGTTCGATTCCCAGTCAGGGCACATGCTCAGATTGTGTGCTTCATCCCCAGGGTGGAGTGTCCAGGAGGCAGTAGATCAATGATTCTCTCTCCTCATTGATGTTTCTCTCTCTCCTGCTCCCTTCCTCCCTGAAATCAATATGAACATGTTAAAAGAGAGAGAGAAAAGAAAAGAACACACAGTCTCTACCTATTTTATAGTAAATGCTCACTTTTGGAATTCAGTTCATTTTCAAAGGATAGATGATAGATAGATAGATAGATAGATAGATAGATAGATAGATAGATGATAAAAGACAAATAGGATTTAGGTAGATAATAGACAGACAAGTATATAGGTGATGAATGTGATGACAGATGATAGGTAGATAGATTTTTATATAGATAAAGATAGGAAGATATATAATAGACAAATATATAGGTGATGAATATCATATAGATAGATGATAGGTAAATGATAAATAGATAGGGTGCCTGTTTTCTGATGACTTGAGTCATCCTAGCAATTTAAGATCTCTGACATTTGGAATTACACAATATGAAAAAAGTAGCTATTTATGCACTTAACATATTATCATCATGGGTTATATGGTATGTGTTGTCCATTTTAAATCTGATTCATGTGTTAAAAACACACACACACTAAGTCACTTGCCCAGATTAGTCAGTGAAGGAGAAGAAATCTGCCCAGTTGTTTGATTTCAGGGCCTATTGTTCAGTCTCTGCAGCACATGCCCTGAGGACAGGAGTTTAACTGTCAAAAATGGGAAATAACATAACAATTTAAAGGCCACAGATCCTAAGATATAATTATAGAATTCTAAAAATATAGACGATATTGAATACCAGCTTGTGGAGAAGCTGCCAGCAGGGTGTTGGATTCCCTGCCACCTGCACCCGCCATGATATTATTAGTCACTGAAGAAAATCTTTACTTCAAAACTCCGATTGGACAGAGCCTCTGCTATTGTGTTCTGTGGGCACTCTCTGAAGTTAAGGTTTATATGCTGATGTAATGTTATTTGTGGGAAATATCTTGAGACATTTAAAAGGAATGATATAATTTTTATAAGTTTCTCTGTGTTTTTCCCCTGACCCAAATTCATTAAGTATAGCTCAGGTATATAAATAAAAACTTGTGATTGTGAAGTCAAGTTATAAAGTGGGAAACTCCTTATGGCCCTTGATTACCATTAATTAAGGAAACCCCACTGCTTTGTAAGTGGAAAAACATCCTTCTCTCTGCTTTTGTGTGCATTTCCACCTTTGTAGCTCTCTGGTGAAAACACATTTCAAGGGCTCCTACTAATCTGAGACATAATTATTGTACCTTAACTTCTATCAGAGGGAATTCGCAAATTACTAGTACAAATTATTTCAACAAGAAAACATATTGATATTAAAAGGGGAAAAAGACTAAATATCATAAAAAAGGTTCTTGTGCTGCACAAATCACAGGGAATCGACACTATTTTGAATGAAGATACTAAAATGCAAGAAAGAATATCTCTTACACATCCTTTCTCACTCAACAAATAATACCCCTTTGACTTCCATGTTAAAGTATACACTTCACTTGTTCTACATCATGACTTGTACTTTAAAGTCATTACTTTCTTCCTTGGAATATTATTCGGTAAATAAAATACCATTATCTTTCACCTAAATACCTAGGGATATATTTCTAGATACAATAAAATTTTAATTATAATATTTGAAGATTCAATCAATCTAGAGCAATCTATTAAAACAGGCATCATGTGTCACCACCAATAGCAGGCATGTGTTGCATTTTAAAGAAATGACTTATGTGATTGATGCCTTTTTGTAAATCCATATAGAAGCAATGTGCCCATATATCATTCATGTAGTCACATATAAAATGTACTCTTCCATACATATACCATATCTTTCCATGTATAAGATGCCACCATCTATAAGACACCCCACTTTTCCAACCCAAAATTAAGAAACCAATATTTTAAACATTTTCCTGGGTTTCCTCTTAAGATCATTTTTTTGGCATTTTAAGGAGTTGTTCTCCCTGTTTTCTCCACTGTCTGATCATACAATCAGTGGGAGGAGGTCCAAATTATCTCTCTGCAGCTCAATCTCCATGCTCTTTTGCATAGCTGATTACATTCAGTTTGAATTTTGCAGAGTAAGACAGACACTCACTGGTATTTATCTTTTTATTTTTTTAAATCTTTATGTCCCTATTGCATCTGTGCACTCTCTCTACCTCCACCTTCATCTCCAATTAGGGAATCAGCTGACATCAGTAACAATAAGGCTTGTGATTGGAGGAAGCCTGTTTGACAAGTTATGGGCCTCTCTGCACCCACCCAACCCCTCCTCCAATGACTTCCGTGTATAAGACACACCTCAATTTTCAGTCTAATAATTTTAGAAAAAAAATAGTGTCTTATACATGGGGAAAATATGGTAATTGAAAAAAATGTGTTTAAATGTCTTAAAAGATGGCGCCTATTAGGAAAAACCTGCCAGCTTGGTGATGTGTTTAAAGGCTTGCAGCTAGGCAATGTATGGAAGGAGAGGGTGAAGTGAAGCATTTCCCTAAGGGCTGAACTGTTTACAAAATGTTCTCTTGTCTATTTAGCTATTTTTTTTAAAGAAAATTCTTTAGGGGGAATGGCAGTGGTGGTAGTGATAGTGGCGGTGTGGGGAGGGGATAGTAGAGACTGAAAAGGAGATGATGGTGATTTTGTAGGCAGGACCAGTTGCAGGGTAGTACGCGGATGGGAACAGCAGAGTATAAAGAATTGTGGACTGTCAGAACACCCAGAGTATATTGTTTTCTGTTGCACTGTAATTCAGATTCCCATCATCCATGATTTCAATCATGTTTCCCCAGAAAAAAATCTTTGACTATTTATTGTTATTATGTTGCAGGGTGAAGGGTGGGCCTTTTCACCTTTGATATGCTTAATTTTAAAGAATCCAAACCAAGTGACTGATTCCCATATGCAAATAGAAGCAGGAGCAAGATACTAATCAAACTGAGCAGAACAAAGAGTGCTGATTTGAGGATGATTTAAATGGCTCTAGAGTATCACAGTTGTCAAGTCTCTTAGAGATTAGCAAGGGGTACACCCATGAAACATGAAATAGTTTTTGGGTCATGTGCATTTCAGAGGATAAATTGCTATCTCTCTATATAAAAGCCTAAGCGACCAAAAGACAGCTCACTATAACAGGCACTGACCACCAGGGGACAGGTGCTCAATGTACAGGATCAGGCTCCTTCCTGTCTGGATTGGGTTTGTGAGAACTGGGCTAAGACTGGCTACCCGACATCCCCTGTCAAGTCCTGGATTTCAAAAAGGTGTAGGCCAGGCTGAAGGACCCCACTGGTGTATGAACCTATACACAGAGCCTCTAGTCTGTGTCATAATAATACCACCAAGTGGAGTTATTCCCAAACGACTATGTGGGTTGTGGGTTGTGTGTGTATGTGTGTATGTTTTTTTTTTGTGTGTGTACATGTGTATGCATGCATAGGTCTCTGTGCATGTAACTAAAGAAACTTGAACTTTGACAGATGTTTGATTGGTACAAAAAATATTTTAACAATAATACATTGCCTTAATATGACATGTTTAAAATAGTCATCTGATTTTATTAATATTTTCCAAAAAAAACTCTTTATTAGAAAAAAATACTATTTTAATTTTTTCAACTCACGGTGATGAAGAGATGTTATATTTCAATATTAATATGTCTAAATATTTTTTACTTCTTCCTGGAAACTTGTATATAGCAATTTAAAGAAAAGTATTTATTAAGATTTGATAAGGCAGGCTAATAACTTCAGCTTGTTACTTAAAATGATCTTGCTGAAAGTCTATCCATAAGCTGTACTTTTGAAATACAGAATTGATTTGTTGAAAAGAATTTTAATACTTGTGATATATTGTTTGCGCTAGATGGAATTTGCTCATAACTTGTGTTCAGTGCAATCTGCAAGCAAAGAACACTGGGAAGATAATATCTATTAACATATATATATATATATATATATATATATATACACACACACACACACACACACACACACACACATACACTGTCTTATAATTAATATTGTTGCAGTTTTTAAAATACATATATTGAATTCATTTTAAACAGGGAAAATGGTACATTAAATATACTTTGTCTAAATAAAACCTTTAAATAATATTAAAACTTAATATAATTGAGCATATAGGTTTAGGCTTTAGAGTAATTTTCTTTTTTTTAGAAAATAATGCATAATTCACTTGAAGCAGTTTATGCTAGATTAAACCAGCATTTTTAGATTGGTTCTTATTCTTATATTGCCTCCTATTTTCCCATTAAGAAGCTTCCAGGTACAAGCACACTCATAAATGCTATGGGAAGTAACAGACTAGTGCAGTTAACCATATCTTCTTTGATGTTTGTTGTATCTTTTGTCCTCCTTTACCCTTTTTGTCTACCACCACACCCTGCCTCAGGAAATCTTGGTTTTCTTATTTTTTCCACATATAAATGAGATCATATGATATTTATGTTTTTCTGTCTGACTTATTCCACTTAGCATAATGCCTTTGAGGTTTATTTGTGTTGTTGCAAATGGATAATAATGTTATAAATTATATATATATATATATATATATATATATATATAATCAGCCATTGAAAATAATAAAATCTTACCATTTGCAACATTTAGGTTGTTTTCATGTCTGGACTAGTTCCAATAATCCTGCAATGAACATGGGAGTGTATATCTTTTCAAATTAGTGTTTCCATTTTTCTTTGGTTAAATACTCAGAAATGGAATTGCTAGATTATATAGTAGTTCTATTTTCAATTTTTTGAAGAAACTTCTTACTGTTTTCCATAATGTCTCCACCAATTTACATTCCCACCAACAATGCACAAGGGTTCCTTTTCCTCCACATTCTCGCTATTTCTTGTCTTTTTTAAAATAGCCATTCTAACGAGTTTGAGGTGATATATTATTATGGTTTTGATGTGTATTTCCTGAATGATTAGTGATGTTGAACATCTTTTCGTGTACCTTTTGGCCACATATATATTCTTTGTCTCCATATCCTCTTAAAAGTACTGAACTCATCAAAGGTATATCGTGATAATTAGAGAAATATATGACAAGCTACCACAAATAAATTATTGGATAGTATCATAAATAAGTGCTCTAGGAAATTACTGTCATGTGGAGTAATAAAAATAAATTTAAAATAACTGTGGAAGAGGAGGATTTAGGTAGGTATATGAGTTATGTGGTGATTGTGAAAAGGGTTTTAATAGGTATTACAAGTGAATGAAGTATATAACAAAGTAAAATGTGAGAGTGTTGCAGCATAGGAGAAATGAGATTTGGGTGCAAGTTGTGGCCCACAGTTCAAGATGTGTGCTCACTAAAGTACTTAAACTTCTTGAGCTTCGGTATCCTTGTTTTTATGCAGTCTTGCATCCATAGGTACTGCATATATGCATATAAGATCTTTGTCCAGTCTCTTCCTTCATCCTCCCCACACCCTTTTCCCCCCAAGAATTATAATTCTACTCCCTTTCTATGCCCCTGATTCTGTTACATTCACCAATTTATTCTGTTCATCAGATTTTTTTATTCATTTGATTTTTAGATTCACTTGTTGATATTATTTATTGTCACTTTGTTGTTCAAAATTTTTTATCTTACTTTTTTCTTCTTTCTCTTTTTAAAGAATACTCTTTAGTATTTCATATAATTCTGGCTTGATTGTGATGAACTCCTTTAGCTTTTTCTTGTCTGTGAAGCTCTTTATCTGACCTTCAATTCTAAATGATAGCTTTGCTGGGTAGAGTATTCTTGGTTATAGGTTCTTGCTACTCTCACTTTGAATAATTCTTGCAACTCCCTTCTGGCCTGCATAGTTTCTATTGAGAAATCCGCTGACAGTTGTATGGGTGCTCCCTTGTAGGTAACTAACTGTTTTTCTCGTGCTGTTTTCAAGATTATCTCTTGTCTTTTGCCCTTGGCATTTTAATTATGATGTATTGGTATGGTCCTCTTTGGATTCCTCTGTTTGGGGTTCTCTTTGCTTCCTGGACTTGTAAGTCTATTTTTTTCACCAGGTGGGTGAATTTTTTGGTCACTATTTCTTCTAATAGGTTTTCAGTATCTTGTTCTCTCTCTTCTTCTGGCACCCCCATAGTTTGGATGTTGGTACATTTGAAGTTGTCCAAAAGGCTCCTTACATTATCTTCATATTTTTGGATTTTTTTCTTTTTGCTCTTCTGGTTGGGTGTTGTTTGCTTCCTCATATTTCAAATCTTTGACTTGATTTTTAGTATCCTCTAGTCTACTGTTGAATCTCTGTATGTTATTCTCCATTTCACTCAATGTCTGCTTATTTCTAACTGGTTCTTTTCCATTTTTTATCTTAATTTTTTTTTTTGCATTTTTACTAGTATCCTTAAAGTTCTCACTAAATGTCTTGGAGATTTCTAGAAGATTTTTGAGTAAATCTTATAATTGTGGTTTTGAACTCTATATCCAGTAGTTTGCTTTCCTCCATTTCTTTCATTTTTGACATGTTTCTTTGTGTTCACATTTTGGCTGCTTCCCTGTGTTTATATCTATGTATAGTGTATTTGCTAAGTCTTCTTGTGTTGATAGCGTGAACTTGTGTAGTAAGTGTCCTACAGGGCCTAGTGGCTCACCTCCCCAATCACCTGATGTGGACACTCTTGGTGCACCCCTTTGTGGGCTGTGTGCACAGTATTGCTGTAGTTGAGCCTTGATTGCTATTGGTATCATTGGCAGGAATTGACCTCCAGGCCAATTTGCTGTGAGGAACAGCTGTGTCTGCAATGGAAAAGTTGCTGTGCAGGAGACACACTTATGGGGCAGGACTTGCTTCAGTGGGGTTTGGTGCTCACTGGGTCTGCTCCTTGAGTGTGTCACCTATGGATGTGAAGATTTGTAATCTGGTATGGTCT
This sequence comes from Antrozous pallidus, assembly GCA_027563665.1. Taxonomy (NCBI): domain Eukaryota; kingdom Metazoa; phylum Chordata; class Mammalia; order Chiroptera; family Vespertilionidae; genus Antrozous; species Antrozous pallidus. The sequence continues at coordinate 15,567,821 of CM050514.1, read as the reverse complement.
CACACTGATCACTGGGTGTACTTGCTCTCAGATCTCCAAGGAGGTGTAAAGTCAGCCACTGCCTTATGCCACCACAGCAGGAGCTCCAGTGAGATCTGCAGATTGTTCCTCTTTGTATAGGGTTTGGAAGTACACAGACAAGGCCTAGCTGTGAAGCAGGGCAGGCTGGTGCTGGTGCAGCCTTGAGCCTTCTTTTGATAGCTTTGGGGCTCCCTGACCCAGCTACGCTTATTTGACAGGTTTTAGGCTGAGAAAGGATAGGCCATTACTATGCAAAAATGACTGTGCACAGCTTGGCTGGGGTTGTAAATTGGGTAGTGTGGGGTCTCAGGGAATCTCCAGTATGGAGCAAACAGCAATGGCTGCCAGTCAACCCCTGTACCTGAGAGGTCCCAGCACAGGAACAATGACTCTTGTGAGCATCTCTTTCTGGAAGAAAGCTTCCCCTGTGTTCCTGCCCCGATGCTAGACAGTTCAGTTTCTCCCCACATGTGTCTGAATTCCCCAGAATCTCACCCAGCACTGGAGCTCATCCCAATTAAAAACAGCAGCACTCCCAGGTGCCAGCCCAACTGCACCTCCTTGCCTCCTACAGTCTCAATGCACTTTCATCTTTACTTCTCTAGTTGTAGTACTTCCACTCAGCCAGATTTCCTATTGTTATGTATTTTAGTTGTAATTTTATGTGGTTGTGGGAGGCATCAAGTACAGGGTTTACCTATGCTGCTATCTTGGTTCTCTCCTGGGTTGCTGGTTTTGCTTACCTTGAAGTTTTGAAAAAAATAAGTTAAATATTTTTCATTATAAAGCTGTTTTTTTTATTTTTAAGCTAAGGATATTGATTTTGTGACATAAAAAACATGATATTGGATCCTTCATTTTTCTTTCAATTATCAGAAAAATAGTTTTGTATCAGCATTGCTTTGTCTATAACTTGTCCAAGTGTATAACATACTTGACATTTTAAAAAGAGGAATTTATATAGTTTTAACTCATGTTTTGTATATTTAATATTTTAAATCAATGGGCTTTAACTTGTGCTGGTGAAACTTTTGTTATAGCAAGACTTATTACTTGGTGATATGTTCTCATAAACCAAGAATTGGATGATGTTGGTAAAACAGTCCCCACATCATGTAGTATATGCATTCCAGGAAGATTTTCACAGAACCATTAAAATCCCCATCCCCACATCAAGGGAAGACATAAAACTCCTCCATTCCGTTTTCTATCACCCTTTATTGGTCCCTGTCTATTTCAGTGTTGGCCATTGACTCATGAATTAAGTAGTCTTACTTAAAAATGGTGCTTGGCCAGTCATACTCTCAAAAAGTCAGAAAAGGATAATTTGTCTCATTGTAGGAAACATGGCTTGTGTTAAGATTCAGAACGGCCATTGTTAGTCATTTGAGCTGTATTCAAGAAGAAAAGGAAGCTGGTTGTGGAAAAAGCTGAGGAGACAGGAGGTACAGATATAAAGAGAAGCAGCAGACTGCAGACATACTTTGTAGTTCCAGAAAAGAGAACAGATAGTAACAGAGACTGGTGGAGACTCGGGGAATATAGCTAGGTATGAATGTTAAAAGTGAAATGTTTGATACTATTGAAAGGTAGAGTCAATGTTCCCTCCTAGGGAGCCTGCAAGACTTCCCACTGCTGTCACTGGAAGGATGCATTGGAAGTGATGACCTCTGAGAAGAGGAAAGGAAAGGTGCAATGCAGGTTTCTCCTTGTCCACTGGAATATTCACACTAGGAGCCCTGAAGTGCTATGTAGGAAGTCTGGGTATCCTAAGGCCACTGTGTAGTGAGCAACCAAAGCATTGGATTATCCAACCACAGGTACTCTGGTGTCAGTCTTTGTCTTCAGTGAATACAGCTCAGGTGACAGACATATGAGTGAAGGAGGCTCCAGTTAATACTATCCTCTGCCACTGTGATAACTTTCATCTTCAAATCCTGCAAGCTGAAGTCCCAGACATTGTGCAGCAAAGACAATCAATGTCTGCTGCTCCCTATCCAAATTCCGTATAGAATCCAGGAACTTTTTTTTTTTAAGTGGTTGTAATTTTAAACCGCTACATTTGGAGTAGTATGCTTCTGAGGATATTCAGTTCATAATTTCTTGAGTAGGCCTATTTCCCTATTTTAGAATCAGGGACTCTCTACCAGCTTGCAAAATATCATTCTCTAAAAGTGAGTTTCTACATGAGAAACATCCTTTACTATCTTTTATGTTGTAGGTGTGCTGGTGATAAATTCTCTTCACATTTCCTGAAAAATTTTATTTGACTTTATTCTGGAAAAGTATCTGTTATATAATTTTAGTGTTGCTTGTTTATTTGTTCTCTATGACTTTGAAGAGTCGCTTCCTTGTCTTCTGGCTTGGGCAATCTTTGACAAGTGGTTAGGCATGATTTTTTTTTTTGAAATTCTTATACGCGATGTATCATTTCCCTCACCCCCCATTGCTGTTTTTAATATTTTCGTCACTGTTTTTCAGAAATCCAATTATGATATTTCTTATAGTTGTTCTATTCATATTTCTTGGAGATCATTGAGATTTTGGATAGGTAATAAGATTCAAGATTTTATCTTGTTCATTATTTTTCAAGAATATGTTTATGTTATACGTGAGTATTTTTGCATTTGCTAATTTTGTGTTTGCTAAGGGATTTGTTAACTTTTTAAAGTGTGAGATCCTATATTTTTCCTCAAATTACAAAAAATATTCTTCAAATGTATTTTATTTTTTTCTCTTTTTTACTTTTCACTTGTATATTAAACCACTTGATAATGTCCAACTGGTCATTTTGTGTAAGCATGTGTGGGAGTCTGGTTAGGGGCTGGGGTGTATTTACTGTTTAATGTGTCTGTAGATGCCAGAAACATCACATTCCTCTAATATCCTCATTTTTATCCCTTTGCCTTTGGCCTTTCCTGAGCATTCCTCCCTCGAGACAGTTTGTCTCTTGCAGCTCTTTCAGCTGTAATCCACTCCTATTATACAGTCGATTCTCATTATTCACCATGGTTTTTGTTCTATAGAGTCAACAGGAACACTGCATTAAGGAATACTAAACTATTGCTGCTCAGGGACATACAGAGTCAGGCTCCAATGAGTCCCTGATCAGAACATTTTCACCAACGGAAATGCCCTTTGTGTTACTAAATCCACTGGCCAAATCCTTAAACACAACCCAGTATCACAAGGTGATAAACATAACCCTTTTCCTGTATCACATTTGGCAGATCTTTAAATTTATTTTTCTTCAGCTTCTGGTCCTCAGAAACTGCTTCTTCTGGAATTTAACATTTTTAGGCCATATTGCATTGTGTATGGGAGCCAGTACTCGCCAAGAAGGGCTTAGCACTTTCCTCACTCTGAGAAGTATGACCCTAAATTTCCTGACCCTGGAAACATGACTCTCACAATATAGTTTAATGTTTTGTGTTTTTTTCCCCTCATGGATCCAAAAATGTAGTTCCTTTTTTGATATTTTTAACAGTTTTGTCACACAGCACAGTGTTACATTAGCACTTTACAGAGCAGCCTTACGAACAGATCATTGAAATTCCTCTTCCTTTTTATGGAGGTACCCTTTTGTGATTCATTAACACTGAGCTCACAACCAACCCACTGCACTGTAACTCATGCCTGAATGAAGCTGATGTAATACACGTCTTTTCTCAGAAAAGCATATCACGTCCTTCTTGCTCTTAGAAACAAACCCTAGGCAGAATTTCAGCACACCACTTGGGGGGCATTTCAACAGCAAAATTACAAAAAAAATTAATTTAGCATTTAATAGACTGAAAAAGACCATGTTTATTGTATAAGGGCTGAAATAAGAAAGCAGAATATCTTCTTTTTTCAGCCTCAGCTGGGACAAGCATGAAAAGCAACACAGAGTTTTCAATCACTCTGTGCCTATCTATAAGAGATCACACAATCTCCTTGAGTATTGATTTAGAGGTTACAAATGAACTACAGAAAACAGGTGCTTACACAAATATGAATTTGCAAAAAAAAAAAAAAAAGAGAGAGAATTGACTCTTATCCCTCCTGGTGTGGTATAAGTGTATGGAGAAGAATCAGATGATATCAGTCTGTCTGTGGGCCTCTATCTCTGGGGTGTGACCTCCACACTATTTCTCCCTTGAGATAGCCTTCTCACTCGTGGGAGACAGGAGTATGAAGGGAGTTATAGTTGCTGTAATGCTCCCCACTCAGGGAGATAAGATTTTTGGCAGTCTTTGCCATTGAAAGTGGGTCAATGTTATGTAGAAATTTCTGAAGGAATTTCAAATTGATTATTCTTCCCCTCCTTCTGCCAAGGGAATCTGTCTGGGCCTTTTACCGTAAGGAGAAGAAGACTGAAAGAGTAAGGAAGTTGAGAAAGCCAGCAAAACAGGAAAAGGGAGAAGGGAGAAAGTGGAAAGGCCGGCACTGTGGGAGAAGAAAGAAGGAAGAAGGTGAGAAGGCCATCAACAGGAAGAAGGCAGAAAAGAGAAGGTGAGAATGCTGGCGTCCTGCTCCGGAAGGCAAAGGGAGAAGGTGAAAAGCCTGCGCGAGGGAGAAGTCAGAAGGAAGAAGGTGAGAAAGCCAGCACCCTGGGAGAAGGCAGAAGGGAGAAAGTGAGAAGTTCGGAGCACTAGGAAAAGGCAGAAGAGAGAAGGTGAGAAGGCCATCAACAGGAAGAAGGCAGAAAAGAGAAGGTGAGAATGCTGGCGTCCTGCTCCGGAAGGCAAAGGGAGAAGGTGAAAAGCCTGCGCGAGGGAGAAGTCAGAAGGAAGAAGGTGAGAAAGCCAGCACCCTGGGAGAAGGCAGAAGGGAGAAAGTGAGAAGTTCGGAGCACTAGGAAAAGGCAGAAGAGAGAAGGTGAGAAGGCTAACACCAAGGAAGAAGGCAGATGGGAGATGATGAAAAGGTAGGCAATACTGGAGAAGGCAAAAGGGAGAAAGAGAATTGGTGGGAGCTGCGGCCAAATGCCGGATGGAGATGGTGAGAAACCCAGCATAAAGGGACAAAGCAGAAGGGAGAAGGTGAGAATGCTGGCACCATGCTCCAGAAGGAAGAAGGTAGGAGGTAAAAAGACCAGCACTAAGAGAGAAGGCAAAAGGGAGAAGGTGAAAAGGTATGCAATGCTAGAGAAGGCAGAGGGGAGAAGGAGAAAAGGCAAGAGCCAAGGGAAAAGGCAGGAGGAGGTTTGGAGAAAGCCAGCACTGCAGGAGATGGCAGAAGGGAGAAGTTGAGGAGGCACATGTGGGAGAAGGCAGAAGGGCAAAGGTATGAAGACTTGCAACAAGGGAGAAGGCAGAAGGTGAGTAGGCCTGCAACAAGGGAGAAGGTGGAAGGGAGAAGGTGAGAAAGTAGGCGTTGCTGGAGAAGGCAAACAGAAGAAGATGAGAAGACCTGAAACAAGGGAGAAGGCAGAAGGGAGAAGATAAAAAGGTAGGAGCCCCTTGAAGAAGGCAGAAGGGAGAAGATGAGAAGGCCGGAGCCCCTGGAGAAGGCAGAATGTGAGAAAACTTGCACCTTGGAGGCAGAAGGCAGCTGGGAGAAGGTGAAAATGTAGGCAACACTGGAGAAGGCGGGAGGCAGAAGGTGAGAAAGCCTGGACCAAGGGAGAAGGCAGGAGGGAGAAGGTGGAAAGGGAAGCGATGCTGGAGAAGGCAAAAGGCATTAGGTAAAAAGGTAGGTGCTGCAGGCGAAGGCTAAAGAAAAAGGTGAAAATGTAGCCAATTCTGGAGAAGGCAGAAGGGAGAAGCTGAGAAGGCTGGACCCCTTTATATAAGGCAGGAAGAAGAAGGTGAAAAGTCTGGCTCTATGACAGAAGGCAGAAGGGATAAGGTGAGAAGGTAGGCAATGCAGGAGAATGTGAGAAAGCCAACACCAAGGGAGAATGGAGAAGGTAACAAAGTAGGAGCCCCTTGCAGGAGGCAGAAGGTAGAGGCTGAGAAGACTGGAGTCCCTGGAGAAGGCAGAAGGTAGAATGTCAGAAGTCTGTCACCATGGTAGGAAGCAGAAGAATGAATTTGAAAGGCTGGTGCTGTGGGAGAATGCAGAAGGGAGAAGGTTTGAAGGTCATTCTAAAGGGAAAAGGCAGAAGGGAGAAGGAGAAAAGGTGGGAGCTACTGGAGAAGGAACAAGGGAGGAGAAAAGGTAGACTACACTGGAGTAGGCAGAAGGGAGAACCTGAGAATCCTGGAGTCCCTGGAGAAGGCAGAAGGGAGAAGGTGGAAAGGTAAGCAATGCTGGAGAAGGCAAAAGACATGAGATAAAAAGGCAGGTGCTGTGGAAGAGGCAGAAGAAAAAATGTGAAAATGTAGCCAATGCTGGAGAAGGCAGAAGGGAGAAGCCAAGAAGGCTGGAGCCCTCTGGAAAAGGCAGAAGGGAGAAGGTGAGAAAGTTGACATCTTGAGAGAAGGCAGAAGGGAGAAGGTGAAAAGGTAGGAGCCCCTTGCAGAAAGCAGAAGAGAGAAGCTGAGAAGCCTTGAGTCCCTGAGAAGGCAAAAGGTAGAATGTCAGAAGGCTGTCACCATGGTAGAAGGCAGAAGAGAGAAGGTGAAAAGACTGGCGTTGTGGGAGAATGCAGAAGGGAGAAGGTGAGAAAACTGGCACCATTTGAGAAAGCAGAGCAACAAGTTGAGGAGCCCAGTGACACTGGAGAAGGCAGAATGGATTGGTTTGAAGGCCTGCACCAAGGGAGAAGGCAGAAGGCAGTAGGTGGAAAGGTAAGTGATGCTGGAGAAGGCAAAAGGGAGGAGGTAAAAAGGTAGGTGCTGTGGGAGAAGGCAGAAGGAAAAAGTGAAAATGTAGACACCACTGCAGAAGGCAGAAGGAAGAAGGTGGAACGGTAGGAGCCCCTTGGAGAAGGAAGAAGGGAGAAGGTGAGCTTGCTGCCACCATGGTAGGAGGCAGAAGGGAGTAGGTGAAAAGGCCACTCCTGTGGAGAATGCAGAAGGGAGAAGGTGAGAAAGCTGGCACCATAGGAGAGGGCAGAGGAACAGGTGAGGAGTGCACCGCCACCAGAGAAGGCAGAAGGGAGAAGGTTTGAAGGCCTGCAAAATGGAGAAGGCAGAAGGGAGGAGGTGAAAAGGTAAGCGATGCTGGAGAGAAGGCCAATGGAAGGAGGTACAAAGGTAGGTGCTGTGGGAGAAGGCAGAAGGAAAAAAAGGTGAAAATGTAGCCAATGCTGGAGAAGGCAGAAGAGAGAAGCTAAGAAGTCTGGAGCCCCTTGGAGAAGGCAGAAGAGAGCATGTGAGAAAGCTGACACCACGGGAGAAAGCAGAGGAACAAGGTGAATAGTCCAGCACCACCGGAGAAGCAGAAGGGAGATTTGAAGGCCTGAACCAAGGAAGAAGATGGAAGGGCGGTACCACAGGAGAAGAGAGAAGGGAGAAGGAGAGAAGGCCAGCACAGCAGAAGAAGGCAGGTAGAAGGGGAAAAAGCAGGCGACACTGGAGAAGGCAGATCGGAGAAGGTGAGCAGGTAGGATCCCCTGGTGAAGGCAGAAGGGAGAAGCTAAAAAGGTAGATTCCACTGGAGAAGGCAGAAGGGAAAAGGTGAGAAGGAAGGGACAGAAGGGAGACGGTGAGAAGGCCGGCATCACAGGAGAAGGCGGAGGAACAAAGTGAGGAGTCTGGTGCCACGGGAGAAGGCAGAAGGGAGCAGGTGAGATGAACTGCACCAAGGGAGGAGGCAGAAGGGAGGTGAGAAAGCTGGTACCTTGGGAGAAAGCAGAAGGGATAAGGTGAAAAGATAGGAGCTAGAAGAGAGAAGGTGAGAAGGCTGGCACTGTGGGAGAAGGCAGTAGGAAAGGGGGGGGGGGGAGCCGGCACTAAGGGAGAAGGCAGAGGGAGAAGGTGAGAAAGCTTGCACCATGGGAGAAGCCAGAGGAACAAGGTGAGGAGTCCAGTGCTACAGGAGAAGTTAGAAGGGAGAAGGTAAGAAGGCCTGCAAAGTGAAGGCAGAAGGCAGAATGTTTGAAGCCTGCACTCCTTCTTCACCTTCGCCCTCCCACCTTGTCCTGTGTTGCAGGCCTTCTCAACTTCTCCCTTCTGCCTTCTCCCGTGGCACCAGACTCCTCACCTTGTTCCTCTGCCTTCTCCCGTGGTGCCAGCTTTCTCACCTTCTCCCTTCTGCCTTCTCACTTGGCCGAGGAACAAGGTGATAAGGTCAGTTCCAAGGGAGAAGGTAGAAGCAAGGTAATAAAGTCAGCACCACCAGAGATGGCAGAAGGGAGAAGGTGTGAAGGCCTGCAACAAGGAAGAAGACTGAATGGAGAAGGTGAGAACGCCTGCACTGTTCACAAGAAGCAGGAGGGAGAAGGTGAAAAGGCCAGTGACACTGGAGATGGCAAACAGGAGGAGGTGAGTAGACTGGTGCCAGGCACAAGAAGGGTAAATGCAGAAGGGAGAAGGCAGAAGGGACAAGGTCGTAGTTAGGCAGGGTGATCAGGCCAAGGATAGAGCAGATTTGCAGTTATAGGGATAAGCCCAGGAGAGGAGAGCAGTTAGGCAGTTTGGGGATCTGTCTGGAAGGGAGAGCAATTGGGCAGTTAGGGTGATAAGGCTCGCCGGGGAGAGTAGTTAGGTCCATTAGGCTGGCATGGAGCACTTAGGAGCATCTGGCAGACAGGCAGGTAAGCTGTTAGGAGCCAGTGTTTCTTAATTATGAGAGAGATTCTGGATTGGAGAGAGTGCAGGCAGGCCTGAGGGACCCCCCAGCCCTGGTGCACAAATTTTGTGCAGCAGGCCACTAGTATAGTTTATAAGAGTATGTAGCACTATAATGTATAATGTGATATAGTTAGTATAATGCTTGTCTTTTAAAATAAAAGGTGGAATTAGTAATTGGAAGTCATACTGGAGATACTTCTGGGGCTCACATTTAGACAGATATAATTAATTCATAATTATTTATTAAGATATATATGCACATAGACTACCAAGGAGACAGAACTGCACCTCACGTCACTCTTCTTGGCCCTGTAGGATGGCTGGTTAGCCAAAGATAGGTAAGATTCCTCAGGGAAGGAACAACCTAAGACAGGCACAATCACAGAGGTGCCATCAGGAGAGAACTTGAAAGTCAACAGAGGTGGGGCACAGAACCTCACCCCTGTAACCTTGCAGGGGCTTGAACTCTCATCCCTTCTGAGGGAAGTCTCCTGCCCCTATTGCCGCTTCACCTCCCATGCCCACCTAAGATCAGGACCCAGGTAACCTACAGAGACTTGGCCAGCAACAGCTGCCCTATATCTGAATTCAGACTAGCACCAGGAATGCTCAGGGCCTACTCAAGAATGCAAATAATCCTTTCCACTAATATTTACAGGTAAACTAAGATTATTATTTGAGTATTAAATTTGACAGTAAAATAGTAATCAAGTTTTCAAAGTAATTTAAATGGGCTAATTGAAATAAGTGAATACTCAAAGAAATTTAAGTGTACTGGACAAAAAGCTGTTCCTAAAATATGAACTAAAATTTATATTGGTAATTCATCGCATTGTAAAATTGCTTAATATGCAATGAACCTAAAGCAGTCATATTTTTGTGCAAAAATTAAAATTAAAAGGTACCAAGACTACACTATAAAATTTCCAAAAGCCTCCATTTAATCAGAAAAAGGAGGGATAATAGGGTAATATCATGTAAGGAAAAATATCCTGTAAGTAAATTACACTGAGAAAATTTTTACGTCCAAAAATTAATTTCCATATGTAATGCTAACAGCAAGACTCCCATGAAAAACACACATGGTGTCAAAACAAGCCAAAGGAAAATCATTTGGGCAAAAATAAAAAGGATCCCAAGTTAAGTTTATAGAAAAGATTCCTTTATTAACTTTTGGTCAAGAATATATATATTTTCAGAAAACAACTCCAAGACCATATGGATTCCTGCAACAAAGAGGAGAAAGAGTCCAGAGATGAGAGATACTGATGACACCTTGCCTGGCTAGCTGTCAGCAGCTGTGCATCACTGCAGGTTGCCCAGGACCAAACCAGAGAAGGTGGGACCTGCATTGCCACCATTTGACCCCGGAGGATGGCTGGTTAGCCAGAAACAGGTAAGACTCAGGTGAGATTCTCCATCCACATATCATTGCTGACATGTACACCTAAGGAACTATTTGACATTGAAACTGGGACTTGGAACTGTTGGACATTGAAATTGAGACTCAAACATGTTTTGCTCTTATATGTTTATTTCTAGTGTGCAGATGCAAGATTTTTTAAAGAAAAGAAATGGGGGAAAATAGATACAGAGGCAAAGAAGCATTGAGCAGACTGTCAAACTACAGTGGGAAGGCAGGAGATGTTGGGGGTGGGGGCTGTAAGAGATCAAAGGACTTGTATGCATGCATATAAGCATAACCAATGGATACAAGACACTGGGGGGGGGGGCGGGGAGGCAGGTAAGGGCATGTGCTAGGGGGTAGGAGAGGCAGGAAGGAGGTCAATGGGGGAAAACAAGGAAACATATGTATTACTATTTGTAATACTTTAAACAATAAAAAATTTAAAAAGATATATATGCATAATCTGTACACATTTTGAATTTTCTAACCTATCTAATGAATTCGGAATATGCGAATCGACCGTAACTCCATAACAAAGATGGCACTCACAGCCAATAAGGAGGGGATATGCAAATGAACACAACAAGGTGATAGAAGGCGGCTCCAGGTTGGAGTGACGGCAGAAAGGCAGCTATGGCCACAGCGAAGGTGGTGCCAGCTTCCAGGGGAAGGAAGGCCTATGCTTGCATAAATCTTCATGCAACAGGCCTCTAGTGGACCAATAATAAAGAAAAATAATGGTACTTTGAGGTTTGCCTCTAATATGTCAATATTACTTCCAACCTCAAAAGTAGAAAAAGCTATAAATCCTGAAAGTAAATGTTTTTCTTGGCTCCTAAGAATATTAAGGTTACAGGACACACCACCACCCCAAGATCTGTCTTTCCAGGTTTGGAGCATTTAAGAGAGATACTTCCAATATCTGTTGAAACCAAAATGATATGGGAGCTTTTTAATGGTAGTTTTGACCAGTTTATAGATAATGAACTAGCTTGAAAATGAGAATCTCCTGGTTATATTAATCAGGGTTCTCCAGAGAAATAGAATAAACAGAATGTATGCATAGAAACATATTTATTATAAGTAATTGACTCATGCAATTATGGAGGCTAAGAAGTCCTTATAATCTCCCATCTGTCAGCTGGAGACCCAGAAAAGACAGTGTGTAATTCAGGCCAAAGATGAAGGGTGAGAATGAGAACTGGGATCACCAAGGGCCGATCCTGCTCAAGCAATCAGGCAAGAAGGAAAATTCTTGTTCTGAGTGCGTGGTTGTGTGTGTGTGTGTGTGTGTGTGTGTGTGTGTGTGTGTGTGTGTGTGTTTGTATTGTATTAGCTAAAGCTGCATTCTCCAACAAACTCCACATACTCCATCTATTCCTGAATGAGATCATTTAGAAAATGAAATTTTTAACTTTTGGGGAGGAAGAGATTTAAGTTAGAATGAACTTTGATGCTGCAGTTAGAGGAAACCTTGGAAACATTAGCAGTAGGTAAATGTATGTTGTACCTGTGAAGATGTAGGGTGAGGATCTAGTAAGCAGAATTCTAAGAAGGCCTCTAAGATTTCTCCTCAGTGCCCAGTGAAACCCTTCTGCATTATCTCCAGGACAGTGAATAGGATGCATTTTACTGTCATGGTTTGGTTATATGATATGTCCCAGTTCATGATGTGATGTGGAGATTATCTGAGCAGGTATGATCTGATCATGGGAACCCTTTCTGAGCAGTTTTTGTTCCTCAAATCATCAGTCAGATATTTGAGCTTTTAAGATAGATTCAGAGCAATGATGCTGCATTAAAGATGTAGGGGGCCACATGTCAAGGAAGGAGAAAGGCCTCAATGAGCTGAGAGTACTACCTGGTAACAAGTAGCAAGGAAATGGGAACTCAGTCCCACAACCACAAGGAAATAGAATTTTAAATTCACCAAATAGAAAATATCTATTTGTTGCAGAGGCCATTTTAGAAAATGTTTTTAGACTTAATAGTTAATAATGGCAATGACAAGAATGCACGTGAAAAAAGGTTTCCCGCTAGAGCCTGGAACAAGAACTCAGCCATGTTAATTTTAACCTTGTTATACCCTAAGAAGAAAATCTAGTGATACAATACCAGACTTCTGATCATTAGAGCTGTATGCTTGAGAAAAGTTTGGGGTACTTTGTTATGCATCATTAGCAAACTTAATTCTCAATACAATTAATTCCTGAAAGCTGGGAGAAAGAACTCTCAGCAACACACACTTCTATGTTTACATGTTTTTAATGCTTTTAATTAAAACATTTTTGGCTTTACTTCATTATTGTTATTATTTAAAAATCCATTGTAATTACTACTATTATTTAAAAACCTGAAATAAAGCCACATTGGGCAAAAGGATAAAATTATAAATGAGCAGCTCATTTTAAGTGCAACTAAAAACCAAAACATGAAAATCTGAGAACAATAATTTTACTTGTATATTTTCTCCTATAATTTCTCAAAATATAAAATGCCCAAATAAAATTTTAACTTTATTACCTAAAGTTATGATTCTCTAATCATTAGGAAATTTAGTAGCTTTTTCATGTAAGATGTTTTCTGAATTATATTTATTGACATATGCATACCAGGTCATGCTGAACTAAGAGAGGGAAAAATACCTTTTTTTTTTTACTATATAGAGGCAATGATGATGCAGAGAGAAACTTGCCATATACTTTTAAAGGGCAAACACACAAGCCATTAAAAATTATACTTCAACTGCAGAAGGAATATAGCATACACACACACACACACACACACACACACACACACACACATATATATCACATAGAACATTTTATAAAACATTCTGATTTAGTTAGTTTATCTTTTGAGTACTTATTAGATTACTTAATAGAAATGCATAGAAATAACTCCCACTGTTTAGCTGCCCAAAGAGCTAGCTTACTATTTTCAAAAGAACTAAACACTGAAAAACATGGGGATATTAAAGTGATTCAGAAAAAGCCTTAGTGATATTATGATAATTGACTAGTTTCTTTGCAGCAACACATTGCAGATTTCAGAATCTTAAATGTAAAATAATATTTGTGACTATCACGTTACAGATTTTACCAAGAAATGTATACAATTTGAAAAGTAAAACTTATACCAAAATTCTTGGAAAAATTAAAAGGTTTTTTCCACATGTTCCAAGGTTATAATTTTAAGAAATATTGTGTTTAAGATACAAAATGAGTATTTCTTGATATTTTGTCTAGAACAGAATTCTTTAGTAATTTGCCTAAGAAATATGGGTCTAAATACACCAACAATTAATGTGTTTTTGTATAAAGTCCAAACCCAATTATCACATATGTGATGGGTTACTCTTCTCTGTTCTCTAAAAATATGCACATTTAGTAACAACAAAAAAAGGATGCAAACAATTTTTTAAAACAAACTTAAAAAGAAAATTTGCTTAAAATATACGTTTTTATATATAATAACTTAATACCAAACTAAACCAAATGAAATATATTTTAAAGAGGTTCTAAAAAGCATATAATAACTTATTCATTTTTATTAAAGTATAAACTAGAAAAATTCAAGTGCATTAAGAATGGCATGCAATGCCAAATTTATTATCTTTAAATTTTTGTCATCCTTCATTTATTTTTCAAGCATTTATACAAATACTCTCAGATTAAGATATAATTCTATAACAAAAGTATAATATGCTAATTAAACCAGGCAGCCAAATGACCTTCCAGACCTCATTCTAAATGTCCTTCCAGACGAAGCAATGAGGGGCGAGGCAGAGGTGGTTAGGGGCAGTCAGGCAGGCCAGCAAATGGTTAGGGGCAATGAGGTAGGCAGGCAGAGTGGTTAGGGGTGATCAGGCAGGCAGGTAGATGAGCGGTTAAAACCCTGTGGTCCTGTATTGCGAGAGAGATATACAACTCTCCAGTTTAGGCCTGATCCCGCAAGGATTCCTGAGGGGTCCCAGATTACAAGAGAATGCAGGCTGGGCTTAGGGACCCCCCACCCAATGCACAAATTTTGTGCACTGGGCCTCTAGTATGTCTATACAAAGCATGGTTATGATAGTGCTGGTTCATGATGATATGCTTATAAGAACAGTTCTGGTAATGATGATGAGTGATTCTGACATCACTAATAAAATATGTGAAGTTCCTCTATTGAAAACCAGATCTGCTTCTGTAATAATGGGTCTAACACTGTTTTTAATGTTTGACTTCTTGCAACTTTGAAATCCCAACACCCCTTTTCTCTTCTGCACATATCATATCAAGCTGATAAAGTCCAGTGCTGGCTGCCTCTTTTGATGCTGGGGTTGAGGTTCAAAACATGCAAGCCTCAGCCAGAATTCAAGCCTCTACATTCATCTCACACTTAACCCTAACCACAATCAAACTCCAAATTAGTTCCATTTTCTTCCTCTGAGGACACTTTCAGACCTTCTTGCAAGCCTCCCTTGCTCTTTCCAGAAAACCTCAGTAAGTGAGTAATATTTCCTACCCTTTCATTTGAGCCAGTGGTTTCATCAGTTTCAACATCTCAAATAATTTGGGGTAAGGGAATCCCAACCATGTCTATGGGGTAACCACAACACCTTCTAAAATGCCTATATTTTGTTGTTGTTGATACTTACCCAAGGATATTTTTTCATTGATTTTTAGAGAGAGTAGAAGGAGTGGGAGAGAAACACAGAGATAAATATCAACGTTCATTGGTTGCCTCCTGCATGCCTCGATCAAGCCTGCAACCGAGGTGTATACCCTTGATGGGAATTAAACCTGGGACCCTTCAGTCCAAGGGCTGCTGCTCTGTCCATTGAGCTAAACCAGCTAGGGCTAAAATGTCTAATTTTTAAGACCCATATGGTATCATGTATGAAGTTCAAATATTTGTGTATTTTACTACCATTTTAAAGTCCTTGAAGGAAGGATTCATCATATCTATAATAATAAAGCAAGGACTTGAATTTAACTAGTTGTATCATTTCTGCAGAATCAAATCACTATATTATCACTTCATATATAATTGTTAAATATATATACCTCAATCTAAATATATATAACTCAATATAAATACTTTAATTTTGGTCTTTGGTAAATATGATTTGCCTTTGGAATGTTTGAATCAGGAAGTTTGTATAAGGCAGTTAAAGACATTTTGAAATTATGTTCCTAAAATTAAAACCATATGCTGATTTAAGAGCCCCATCTTTAAACCTGTGTAAATGAAAATCTTTTTATTCTACATGGAAGATGTTTTTCCTTTAGCTGTACTTTGATGAGCCATAAAGTTAAAAATTTGAAATAATAATATATACTGAAATATAATTAACTAAATCTCTTGAGGTTGAATCAAAATTAAAATCTTTGTTATCTTTTAAGTTCCTCCTTTTGCTATAAAAACAAACTCTCCCTACCCTTTCTCATATGGTTATATTGGCTCAGTAATGTAGAGAAATGCATTGAGCTAACAGGTAAAATAATAAAAATGGTTAAATACTATCATGTTTTGTTCTTTAATAGTACTTACGACTTTATAAATCAATACTAAGGTTTTAGCCCACTGGACTATAACTGCTTGTTCGAACCAAGGATGAAACATCTGTTAGTAAGATCCTTTGAGGTCTTTGAACCTGTGCTTCTGTGGTAGCAAAAACTAACTCTACCTACTGACTAAACCAAAGCAGCCAGATGAGTTCATTACAAGGCCTTTGAACTGCAAACTGGACAACTCAAGGCTATGGGAGCAATGAGTGTGGAGTTGCTGACAGACTAAGAGGTATTTATAAGACAAATATGGAGGTAATTTGACTTTTTTGCTGGTTGGTTGTCTAATGGTGTTCTCTCTTATATGGATCAGAATTACTTAGAGGAAAAAGAAGTTCAGAAAAAAGCAGGAATAGATTTGGCAATTCCTGAAGGGTTTGTGTCCTTTCTGAGAAGAGTTGTGAAGTCCTTTGAGGTTAGTTTAAGTTTTCTTCATGTGCCTGTGCTGTTTCCATGGTCCTGGACATAAGTTACTTCATTTTAGGTTAGTTCTACAGTGGCTATTGAGTGTACACATTATAACCATATTTTGAATTAAGGTTTTCAGCATGAAGATAAAAATGAAAAAAGAAGAGAAACCCTTTTCTTCATAATTTTAAAGTAATTCATCTTAATGTGCTAAATTTTCTAATAATACTTTTTAATATTATGAAAGTGAATTAATAAAGCAAACACACCTTATTCCTGGACCTTAATTTAAATATATTTTTTATCCTCTGGGACCTTTTATAATTGTGTCTTCACTCTACAGATATCATGCTTTGTTGTCATAGAGAGCTTAAATCTGTTGAAATTTGAATCATGTAATTTCAATGCTTGAGGACAACATACAATGCTAATTTAAAGAGTATTTGTAAATAACATGCAGGCATAACATAAGTCCACTTTAGAACTGAAGGAAACAAGGATTCAGCATTCTCAAGTGATAAAACAAGGATGTAAGTCCAAGTTTTCTGCTCCTGAATCAATTTCTTTCTACATCTTCTTCAAATATTGATAATGTGTCCATTTCATTTTAAATAGATGATTAATTTATTAGGTATATGCAAAGTTTAATGAATATAAACACTTTTTATGTTTATATATAATTGATATAAGATGATATTAAATTGCTTTTATTCATTCCATTATTAATTTATAAAATAAACTAGAGGCCTGGTGCATGTCTTTGTGCATGGTAGGGTTTAGGGTGTGGGCATGATGGGGGCCGAGCCGGCCCGGGGGAGGGGCTGCAGTGAGCATCATAGCAACTGGTCATTCCGGTCATTCCGGTTGTTTGGCTTTTACAGATATAGATAATTTTGACACCCAGTACTTGCAAAATTTTGTACTGGCAGCTGAGAATAAAGACCAATAAGAAATGACATTTAATTTCCTTCTCCATGGAACATATTAGTGTGTAAATGAAGTAAACTGGGAAGTAAAGGAATACAGTAGAGAAGGTGCCCAGCTGAGGCAGTGATTGCCTCGGCCAGAATTAAAAACAGAATAAAGAAGGTGACAAAAGTCTTCAAACTAGTTGAAGAACCTGGAAGCAGAAGTATTTAATGCTAAAGACTAATTTTTATTAGTAGTCTTACATTATTTACATGGAAATATAGCATTCAAACTTGAATGCTTGATATCAGAAATAATTTGCATTCTCTTATCCAGGTATTTATAAGATATTCTTTGTATTGACTTTTCCATAATGTGAGCAAGGCTACATTTCCTTGCATTTTATTAAATAAGAATAACAGCAAAGTGATTCAAAGGACATCTGAGTTGAATAAACTATCACCTAGTAGAATAAACTATTAGACTCTAAAGTTCATTGCACGTCTTGTCTTTCAAGGCATTGTCTGCTTGCTTGAACACTGGCAGTCTACAGGGACCTAAATATCTCATGAGAAAAATAATTTTTATCTGGCTGCTAGAAAATTCTTCCAAACTATGGTTCAAAGTTGAGTCCATTTATTGTTTTAAGATTTGCTTCTTGAATAATGTAAAATAAGTCATTTTCTCTTCTTTATCTTCATTTTGACATTTAGTATGTCTATGAATGATAGCTTATGAATTTTAGAGCTATTAATTTAGTATTCAGGTGATTTAATCCTTTTATTATCCTTCTCAGTTTACGTGTTCTCTAAATCACATTGAACTGTGAAATTATATGATTCAATTTACATTATTAAACATTAAAGTATATTAAGAACCATTGCTGGGTGACCATATGAGAATTTAGGATAGACTAGAAAAGATGATACGAAGAGAAGATGGCATCAGGAAAACAGGTTTTGAGCAAGTGTTTTGATATCCATGTTATTATGAAATAAAGAATATCTAATTCACACAGATTTTATATAGATTACATGAGCTTTAATTCATTGACATACAAGACAATCATTTGCAATGAGCAACATGAATAGAAAACATAAGCTGAGTCCAGGCAGCCTTCTGAAAGAGAAGCTACTTGCCTGGAAGTGTTTTTACTATTATTATCATTAATGAGAGGTAATTCACATAGAAGAGCATCGTGAAGGTAAAGGTGTGCAATGTGTTGATTTGATACATTTATATGCCACATTTATACATTTATAACCATACATTAGTTAACACCTCTGTCACTTCACATTTCTTTTTTGTGGTGAGAACAATTAAGATCCAGTCTCTTTGTAACTTTGAAGTATTTTTGTATGTAACAGTTTGGGTGTATCTCTATGTTCTGAGATTTTGGTGACCCTGGGCCCGTAATCTCTGCATTCTGCTGGTGCTTCCCACCAGGGTGGCTTATTGAAGGCATTTCAGTGTGAAGAGCAAGTGTTGATTGGGATGAGCTTTGAAATCGATTCCTTCATTGGGAGAAATTGAAAAAAAAAAGTCAATGATCTCACAGTGCATTTCCCATCGACTTCTGAAATGTTAAAGGCCAATTGACCAATGATTAGTAATTCTTCATGTGAACTTCCTCAGACTCCTATCCAATAACTTGAAAAATCCTCCGGTGTATGTTTGTAGAAAAACTTTTTGCCACTACTTTGGCTGCAGAGTCTAGAAGGAAGAAATTTGTGGCATGGTTGAGGGTCTGAAAAAAGTTGTTGACACATTGGCTAATATAAGTTTCAATAAGAAATTTTAATGGTTCCCTTTCATTAATCTCACCTTACTTAGTAGTTCAATACCTCATTAACTTACATAGTCCCAGCACTATAGGACTTCCGTGTACTCCACACTTAAAACATGCTACTTTTCCTACAGAAGTACCTTAAACTTTCGGAAATCAATCTTTTTGTTTTTCAGTCAATAAAATGCGTGTAATAATGGTTCCTACTTCACTAGGTGATTAGCAAGATTAAAAGTGACATGAGCTCTCATGAAAAGCACCCAGCCCAGCATTGAGCATACAGTGTGTTATCAATAAGTACGAGCCATCTTAGTCAGTTTGATGAAAGTAAATATTTATTATCTGTGTGGTGTTGGGGGGCACGCAGAAATAATGACAGGTTTTAGGGATCATCCTCTAAATTACTTTGAATAAGATTACCTCAGCTTCAGAGTTGTGCCGGTGAGTCACCTAATTGTGTACCAGTGAAGCACTCGTGGACCACAATAATTAGGTTGATTTTTTTTCTCTCTGTGTCACTGAACACAGCTAATTATGAACCAAAAGCAGTTCATTATAAGCTACGTTTTCATTTCTAGACCAGTGAATTTTTTTTGGCAACCTGGGGAAAATAGAAAACAGAATGTTTCTTCTCTTATAAAGTACTCATGTCCACTTGGACACTGTTTTTTTTTCCCCTCTAGATTTTCATACTTCCAGTTATAAAGAGGCCAGTGAAGTTGAGATTAAAGATCAAGGAACCTTGATATAGACATTGTGGAAATTGTCTTTCAGCCATAAACCATAAAACCCTAAATGTGTTAATATTTTGTTCTTTATGTTTTTCTATATTTCTGTGTTGGTGTTTGTCTCTATGTTCATCTCTTTCTCTTTCACACACACGTACTCACAAAGTTTTTTTTCCCTAAATTCAGTGTTCATATTTAGAGTCTGTGATGAAAAACAAAACAAAACCTTTTTCACCATTGAGTATAGCTAAAGACTTCCCTATATAAGTTTTCCTTTGTTATAGGAAAAAATATTTTAAGAGGATCTAGATAGCAGTTCTGACTTGCTGATGACATTAATTACCACAATAGCATTACTCAACTTTAATGATTACATTTCCTTTTTAAACCTAAGACATTTTATGTCAATGCAATGACATTAGGAATCAAAGTATTGTTCTAAAAGTAGATATTTTAAAAGACTTATGGATAGTTTAGGTTAAAATAATTCTAGTTTATACTAAAAGGGAAATCAGAAAATCTTTTTAAAAGTATTTACCAGTTATATTAATTTACACTTTCCATCACAAAGTTATATTAATTATTTAAACAGCAAACACATTAAAATTCATATGCCTATGTGAAAGTGATGCTGTATGGACTGTTTTTAGAAAGAGTAGCAAAACTTAGGAAACCTGATTTGAATTGGCCTTGTTTTTTCAATGATTTCAGACACAAATAATTTAGCCTTTTTCATCTTGCCATAGTTTGCATATTCACCCCATACAGTTAATTCCACCTCCAAATGGCTGTCATTTTTAGAAATAAAAATAATAGTATAAACATTAAAATGGTTTAAATTAAGGAATCTCAATATATAGAAAGGTCTCTTTATCAAAAGATTAAAAAAATAGCATTTCCATGTATACTGAATCTCTTATGTGTTCCTGGATTATCCTACAAAGGGAAAAATAATATTGTCATTGCTACTGAATGCGTTGACAGCAATGCCCAATTAAGTTCAATGACTCACATTTTTTTCATAACGTTTTTAATTTGTAGAAGAAAGTATATAGCATAGCCCAATGGGCCTCATATTTTACATTTAACTTCAGTTATAGAAGTAGATATGACTTCCAGCTACACTGCTTCAGTCTTCATTGTATCCACCTAACATATAAATAGTATATACAGCCTGAATTCATAGTCCACATTTTAATGACATTTTCCTTATAAGGGGTGCTATTCAGCTAAATGGAGTTTATTAGATAGAGTGCATCATTTTTAAGTTAGTGAGCTTGTCACAAGTTCAATAAAAACAAAACTACATTGCTAGTGAAAAGTCAAAATATTGTATGAATTTAGAAAAACCTCATTTACATATTGTGATATTATACGTTCAATGGTGCTTCTTTTTATAACTGCCATCTAGGCCAGATGCAGGCATTATGTGGCTAAAGCTTATACAATCTGAGAGAAAGGGAGGCTTTGAATCTGTGATTCTCAGAGCGGGGTCACCCCTAGCTCCCAGCTGGAGATTTTGGAGCTCCCCGAACACTTATTGTTAACTACCAGATCTAACGGGTAGATGGTATAAATGCCGCTTCCGTGGCCCTCCATGCACAAGACACCCCACACAATAAGGGCTACTCCATCCAAAAATGAGAGTAGTGCTGGTTGAGAAATGCTGCTTTATTAAAATGATAAAATTAGAAAACATAAAACTAGCCGGAGGAATAAGTGAGGGACTCTATAGAATAAGCTTTATTAATGTCATAGGTAACACTGCTTCAGGTGTTACTCCAATACAAAATCCCAGCCTAATGGGCTTCCTGTTGGATGCCGCATTAGACCTTATAAATTTCCACCTCTGGCTAAAGGTTTCAGAAGAGTGGAGAAACTAATGTGCTTTAAATGGAAGGTCTCTGTCTAATGAATGTAAAAGACAACTCCATAATACATGATAATGAGGTTGGCAAGCACCAAGTTACAATGACTTGATTAAGTTAATGGAGTCTGGGAGGGGGAAATCAGATAGCAACTTCGCTTGTTGCAGGTAACATTTTCTGAGGAGTAACAAATTAGTGAATGTAAAAAGTATTTTTAAATTACTTTTTAATTTATTTTATAATGTCTGCATTTATTTGTGATTCAAGATGTAATAGTTTTGCACAACATTAGAGTATATTCTGAGTTAGGTATTCAGGCTGTTATAACAGTCACAAAGCATGTGCCCAGTGTATTACACTTAGTAAAAACGCATCCACCCTGGTCCTCCTCTATCCACACACCCACACGCTTGGACACACACAGAGGCACACACACACACACACACACACACATACACACACACACACACACCAAAAAAAAAAAAACACTTTTCAGGCTCTCTACAAAACAGCTTGATTCATTCAACTACCAGTATTTTGCACCATTTATATATCTAATGCCAGTTGAGAAGGTCATCACGTCATCACTTAAGCTTTGCTTCAATCACTAATTATTTAACTTGTGTTACTTTTGTGACATCCCATTGTCCACAGAAAAAACAGTCAGAAACGCAGATCTAGATTATCTTAAACAGTGTTTCTGCAATGTGTGCTAGTTTGCCAAATAGAGTTGATTTCAATCTTTCAGAAAGTTAAAAAAAAATAGATATTGCTTTGGTTATCTGTGAGTTTACATTTCATAAGGAAGAAAGAAACTGGCAATATAGGCTTTCATATTTTATTTTTATAAATATATTAAACATACACAGCAATTGACACTTGAACCTAAAAACATAAACTAGTCTTAGCCTCTATACTCACATATGTTTTTATATTTTCCTTTAACAACAGGTACCTCAGGATATTCTGTATTTGCTGTGTCCCTACTAGCCACACAGTCTTCAGTATTATTTATAACCTACTGTCCTTTGCATTGCACCAAATCATAAATGCTTTCTTGAGGACCATCATTGAGCTCATAGGTTCATATATAGTTGCAAGGGTACTGCTAAGTTTTCATTTACTTGGCACCTCTCTGTTAAACATCCTTCTTAATATTTTTCATAACATTTTATTAAAATAATTTAATGCATTAGATATAAACAAATTCAAATCTTTACAAGTGTTGCCAAGAGTGTGGAGAAATTGGAACCCAGGCATACTGTTGGTTGGAATGTAAAATGGTGAGCCATTACAGAAAACATGTAGTTTCCTCAAAAAGTTAAATCTAGAATTAAATCTGATCTAACAATTTCTCTTATGGTTATGTATCCAAAAGAGTTGCAATCAGGATTTTGAAAACATACTTGACCTTTTATGTTCATTGCAGCATCTATAATAAAAGCATAATATGCTAATTAGACTAGACATTCTGGATGTCCTTCTGGACGAAGCCGCAGTGGTGGGGGCCAAGGCAGAGGCGGTTAGGAGTAATCAGGTAGGAATGCAGAGTGGTTAGGGTGATTAAGCAGACAGGCAGAAGCCAGCAATCTCAGACTGTGAGAGGGATGTCCGACTGCCAGTTTAGGCTTGATCCCAGGATTGGACCTAAACTGGCAGTCGGACATCCCCCAAGGGGTCCCAGATTGCGAGAGGGTGCAGGCTGGGCTGAGGGAACCCCCCTTCATGCACAAATTTCGTGCACTGAGCCTCTATTAATAATAGCTAATATATAAAAATTACCTGAGTGTCCATTAACAGATTAAGCAATAAAGATATTGTGCTATACATATGCAACTGAGTATTAACATTACTCTGAAAAGCTTAAAACAATTTTTTTCATCTCTACTGACTCCATATCTGAGAGATACCCCCTTCAAGGGAGCACCATATATTTGCAGTAATGGCCTATTATTTTTCTTATTGTCCATTTAATTGTTACTTTTCTAAGTGACAACTAATTGGAGGAAGAAAAAAAAAACTGTCTCATTTCGGGGCATGCCTAACCCTTAGCATGATGCCCAGGCATAGACAATTATGTGATAAATCTTTACGTATCTCTGTCTTTATCCTTGAATTTTCTCTGCTACTCCAAACAATCTACAAACTAGAATGTCAAGTATGGTTTTTATTAAATTTCTTACATTTTTATGCCCTCTTCATTGGTTCACATTTTCACCTATTGTTTGTGTTCAGCTGGCTAAGGGCTGCAAGCGCTACTCCTAAGATCCAGTTCCGCATTTCAGGTTGGCTGCGTGTAAACCGAGGCAAGCTAAGCTTTTCATCTGTCACTTGCCATTTCCCCATTAAGCTTTCCTTTGCAACTTTCCTATTTTCTATATTACTAGAAAGATAAGGCTGCACATCAGTGAAGCTCAAACTTTAGGGGCATGTTTCAACATTTACTTTTTTTATTTCCCTGTATCATTTAAATTATTAAGAGCTATTAATTATCACTGTTTCTTTTAGATGTTATTTTGGGTGGTCGTTTCCTCATGTTATTGTTGTCATAAAAATAAAACAAAAGCAGGCGCACTGTGATCTGGTTAATATTCCTCACTCTCAGTTCTAGTTCTAATTTTTACTTGCTGAAATAATTTCTTGAGTCCCTGACAACTTATTACCATTTGTGTCTTCAAACTCCATTGCAAACAAAGGCCTTTCACTGAAAAATAGCTTGCTCCCAAATTATATTTGGCGTACTTATGTGCCTCTGTACATATTTATTTGGGAGCAAACTTTTCAGGAGCTCTAGTTCTGTGACATCTTTGGTTAGTGATATAGAATCATAAGTCTACTGGGAATTCATGGGAAAGTTTTAAATTTTCTGATAAAAATGAAGTAACTAGTGTCATGCTTCCATACTTTCCTGCTTGATTTGCAGAAACACAATGTATAGTTTTGCAGCCGTCATCCTGAACCGATAGGCAGCAATCATAAAAATAAAGCTACTATGTCTAAAGATAACAGACAGAAATATATATATATATTTCTCTCCTATCTAATAAAAAGGTAATATGAAAATTGTCACTCCAACACACAAGATGGCTGCCCCCATGTGGTCAAAGATGGCTGCCTCCGTGTAGACACAAGATGGCCACCACAAGATAGCCAGCAGGGGAGGGCAGTTGGGAGGAAACAGGCCTGCAAGGGAGAGCAGCTGGGAGGGGGGGGGGGGAACCAGGCCTGCAAAGGAGGGCAGTTGGGGGGAAAGGGTGGCAAGGGAGTATAGTTAGAGGTGACTAAGCTGACAGGGGAGAACAGTTAGGGGCAATCGTGCCAGCAGGGGAGCAGTGACACATTGATCAGGCTGGCAGGTGAGTGGTTAGGGTGTGATCAGGCTGACAGGCAGAAGTTAGGGGCAATCAGGCAGGCAGGTAGGCAGGCAAGCCATTGGGAGCCAGCAGTCCTGGATTGTGAGAGGGCAGTTGGGCATCCCTCGAGGGGTCTCAGATTGGAGATGGTGCAGGCTGGGCTGGGGGACACCTCCCCACATGCACAAATTTCATGACACATGCCATATATATATATATATATATATATATATATATATATATATATATATATGAAGGGGGAGAGAGAGATACATCAATGACAAGAGAAAATCAGTGATTGTCTATCTACCTTCTGCATGCCCCACACTGGGGATCAAACCTGTAAGCTGGGCATGTACCCTGACCTCGAATATGACTTCCTGGTTCACAGATCAAAACTCAACCACTGAGCCATACTGGCCAAGCAGAAAGAAGATATGTTACTAGCTGGAGTCTTAGTAACATTTTTAAATAACTGACTCAATATCAGTAAATTTATTTCTTGATTTTATAGAATGCAAGAAAAAACAAACTCTTTATAGAGAGCTTGGTGTTTGGTTTTTGTTTTGTTTTTTTAAAACAGAAAAACCATACTTTTCAGAGTATTCATTCAAACTTCCTGACATTTGAATCTGTTCTCTGGCTCCTAACCTTAGTTTGGTATATTTTCTGCTAATCACTACCAGTACATAAATTCCATGCTTTAAAAAGCCAAGATTCTTGATGTACTGGAAAACCCCCCAAGAATTGAATTGCCCAGGAATTAAAATTTGGTTATAGAAAAAAATAAAATAAAATTATATTCCTAGTAATAAAGATCTTCATTGTAATAAAGTAAATTATTCTGTATTATTTAAAAATAACAGGGAACAACAATTTGGAATTCTAATATACTTAGCAAGATTGGTGAATTTATATAGTCTTTATGAATAAACATTTTTATGAACATTCATTTTACATATTTGAGGCCTCAAATATTTCTAGGTCCTTTCTGATCCTTATTAGATACTTTAAAATATAAAATGTCTTCATGTAATGACAGGTGTTAAGTAACTAAAGTGATCTTTTATATATTTAAAAACTAAATAGAGAAGTAAAGCTTCAAAACTCCCTCAAGAGAAAATTGGTATTGTCAGCTCACTTTATCCTTATCTGATATCTCAAATATGTGAAATTAATTCAGGTCTTGTGAAATACATAGCTGTTAAAGAGATACATATAGTTAATTTCAGCTCTATTGTGATCAATGACAAGATAATTAAATTGTCCATAAGTAAGTGTCTGTACCTCAATGGAAACACGGGACAAGCAACAGGGACAATATAAAAATGTAGCCTGAAGTTTAAAGTTGTCCATTATTCTTCTTGATTAACCTATGTTATGCCAATATGAACTGTTGGTGTACTTCTAAATTGTGGTTCCTTTTTATTTTAACTAATTAGGATATCCTTTAGAAATTGTATTTTCTTTTTAAAAAAATTATTGATTGAATTTGGATAGAGAATTAGATACATTGATTTGTTGTTACATTTATTTATGCATTCACTGGTTGATTCTTGTATGTGCCCTGACCAGCGATTGAACCCACAACCTTGGTATTATCAGGAGGATACTTTAACCAGTTAACCAGCCAAGTCTGCTATTTTATAAGTATTTATTTTTCCTGCCCAATTTTGATCAAAATGTAAGAAGATGCTATTTAGTAGGAAAACTACTAAGGGGAAAAATAAGAAATGCAGCACAGGTGATAGAAAACCAATAAATATAAATTCCTTGAAAACTAAATGACTGGATTGGTGGTAGTTGGGGGCGGGGGACCCAAAGGGCAGTGAGAAAGTGATCCAGTTCTTGGTACTTGGCAAGCCTAAGCCATGAGCATTTGCATGGTCATTTCCTGTCCCCTACAGGGATACTACAATGAGCTATAACTTGGTTGAAGTGCATAGGTAATGACAGTATTAGCATCAATAAAAAATAATGCTAGTAGCAACAAGAAACTCCTCTTCTGTAGAGGGAACAAATACACCCAGTATTCTATACCCCTGGAGTAGAAAAGATGATGAAAATCTTTTTAAAGACTCTAAGGTCATAAGAAGCATTCCTTTGAATATGTTTTGGATGTCAAGTGCTATTTAATAGCTCAGTATTTAGAATAGAAAATCTGATAAATAGGGCTTTTAAAAAAATACATTTTGCTCTGGCTAGTTTGGCTCAATAGATAGAGCGTCAGCCTGCTGACTAAAGGGTCCTGGGTTTGATTACAATCAGGAGCATATGCTCAGAATGTGGACTTGATCCCCAGTAGAGGGCATGCAGGAAGCAGCAGATCAATGGCTCTCTCTCGTCACTGGTGTTTTCATTTTCCTCTCCCTTCCTCTCTGAAATCAATCTATAATAATAAAAGCATAATATGCTAATTAGACTGGACATCCTTCCAGATGACCATTTAGATGAAGCCATCTGGGGCTGCGAGGGAAGCCTGGGTCCCAGGTGCCAGAGGGAAGTCAGTGGGGGGGGGGGGGGGGAGAGGTGGGGAAGAATGACCTACTCTTGCATGAATTTCATGCATGGCCTCTAGTAAGCATGTATTTTGGAAAAAAAAATACATTTGAAGCCCTGGCCAGTATGGCTCAGTGGCTGAGCACTGTCTCTTGTCCCTCAAAAGAGTAACAATTCAATTCCAGGTCAGGGCACACACCCAGGGTAGCTGGTTTGATCTCTGGTCAGGGATGCAGATGATGTTTTTCTTTGCCCCTCTCCCTCGCCCTTTCTCTTTCTCTCTAAAATAAATAAAAACATATTTTTAAAAGTACATTTTAAGCCATGAAGCATAAGATAGAATTGAGCATCTGTGGAGCACAAAACAAACAAACAAACAAACAAAACGTGATTTTTAATATAGTGACTTATGTGTTTCTTCCATCTCCCATGGAGTCAACATTTCTGCATCATCCCATCTTAAAAAACAAACACCCCACTAATATGAATTATTTTAATCTAATTTCTTGCTTTTCTCATTAATGATTTTATTACCTATGTATTTATTAAAAATATATTACTTTTGCTTGTATTTAGTCATCGTAAAAATGACTTTATACCCTTTGGAAAGTTCTGGGGATGGCATTTTTTTCTCCCGGTTAGAATATATTTGTAAGTTCCATGTACTGTATTAGTTTCCCAGTGGACACATAAAAGTTTCTAGAGAATGCCGCTGTGAAAGGATGTGTTAGGTTATGGATTGGTTCAGAGATTCCTATTCTAAAGTTCTATCTGAAGTTGCCAATATAAACAGACATTCTAATACAAGTATATTAAGTTATTTAATAAAACTACTGAATAACTTTTTATAAAGGATAAAAATTCTAACACAATAAACTAAAATACAGAATGTCCCAAAAATGTATGTACACTTTAACAGCTGATAGCTCAATTTTAAAAATGAAATATTTTAATAACACAGCCTTTATAATTATTCACAGTGCTTGCATCCACCTTTTTGGGAATACTCTGCCGAAATATGTTGCCTGGCTATTTATAAATCTATAGGAAAATTCATTAATTACCATGTGTTTTTTTCACCTAAATTAACATAATTATTTTAAATACTAATTGATTAATACTTTAGTGGAACTCAGATCTATAATCAAAATAAGTGGCAATCTACCAGATTGATTTTTTCTGATTATTTCATCAGGAATTATCATTCTATATTAAAATCTATTTTCAAATCACATTTTTTTTTTATCTCAGAGAAGGATACAAGAAAATAAAGGTTTGTTTTTGTTCATGTTCCTTTTAGCATTATTTTCTATTCTAAGAGAAAAGATGCACATATGCATAATAATTGTTAAGAAATAAACATTAATAATTATTAAGAAACAAACATTAGTCAAAGAACATATATGCATAGCCCATGGGCACAGGCAACAGTGTGGTGATGGCCAGAGGGAGGGGCTGGCGGGGGCTAGTATAGTGGGCAAAGGAGGGGAAAATGGAAGACATCTATAATAGTGTCAACAACAAAAATAAGTAAGAAACATTAGAAAACATATGTTGTGCATTAGGAATCTATGCAACCCTTATCTTTGCTGGCTGTGGATATATAGCCAAATGGCCAACATGACTCAGAATTATTGATGACAGCTGTTCTTAAGTATGCAGCCACGATGGAAAATATTATAATCATTCATTTAGAAACACTTTATCAACAGAAAATAAAAACGGCAACGATGATTTCCATTTAGAAAGCTAGAGCACCCATGCTTGATGAAATTAAACTGAGTGAAGTTTTAATCATCATACAAATCCCTTCTGCGCCTGCTTGCACTTTAGAGAAACATGGGAATATTGCTTTGTTTGGTTATAAGGATTAACGTGAGTTGAGGGAAGTTACTAAAATCCGTAGAATCCATTGAAAACATTTTCAGAAAGTGGCATTCTGCTGCCAGTTGCTGACCAGCCTTTTAGGGGCTGTCTTAGGAACTTGAACTCTGATTGAACAGGTTAGAAAACGAGGCTGGCAGAGCCGTCACTGCATTCTCTGCCCTGTGAAATCTCCAGAGGCTGCATTCAGCCACATTTGTGTGTGCTCTGCATCTGCAGACACTCATTTTTCTTCTCAGACCGCCTTTTATTTCACCGGGACAATGTACAGGGTTTTTTGCCATCTTTCTAAGCAGCTAAAAACTATTTGTGCTCTTACGTTAAGTTCCAATAGCTAGCGTTTCATTTATCTGAGTTCAGTAAATACACACAAAGGGCATACTGTGGGATGGTGATGTTTTAGCTAAAGAGTTAGGGAGAATTTTTCTACACTTCCAAAAGGAAATTGTCAAGAATTTTATGGGTGTGAAATAGGACTTTCTGAAGCACTGTTGGCCACCAGAAATGGGAGGGCGTTCAAAAACATCTAGCTAGATTCTGCAGAATTTCTGGTTGGGTTTAAAATGAAGACAAGTCCAATATTAACATCTGAATGTGTAGAACAATAGAGAGTCATATATATATATATATATATATATATATATATATATATATATATATTCCAAAAAACAAGGACTATATGATATATGACAATAATACCACATAAATCCTAAAACTGAATTAATACCAAAATCATTTCATCTTATTTCAAATTTATTTTTTAAATATTTTGTCCCCTTATGTACACCCATATAATTTTATAATATGCAGAACATAAATTGCACAGAAAATGGGTTTTGAATACCTACAAAGATTATTCTCTTATGTTTTATAGTTTTTATTTTGTAATGCTTTCATATTTATAGAAGGGCTGTCAGGTTAGAATAGAGTTTCCATATAACCTTGACCTAGCTTCTCCAAATAGTACCATTTACGTAACCATGGTACATGTGTCAAACTAAGAGATTAACACTAGCATCTGACTTTTTATTAAACTTTCTACTTTGTCAGTTTTTTTCACGATCTGCATTTCTGTTCCAGGACCCAATTAAGGATTCCACATTTCATTTAGCCATCTGTGTCACCTTAGGCTCCCTGGACTGTGAGTTTATCAGTCTTCCTTGCTTGTCATGACATTGACAGTTTTGAAAGGAACCAGTCAGGTATTTGGAGGTGTCTCTCTGTTGGGGTGTGTCTGATGTCTTACTCGCGTGTTATTTGGGATGATTAAAGTTCCGGAAGAGTACCACAGAGGTGAAATGCCCTTCTCATCCCATCCAGTGGCGGGATGCAACAATGACAGGATGGGGTGTATGCTTTTCTCATGACTGATCACTTGCTTGAAATGTTGTTTGCCAGGTCCCTGTATTCCAAAATTTATTTTTTTCCTCTTTTTACTCACTAAGAATATTCCACAATCAAGGATAGGTGAAGGATTAAAATCCACCTCATGAAAGGGGCAGGCTCTAAGTATCATGTGGAATTCCATAAGGAAATTGTGTCTCTTTTCCCCATTCATTTTTTGAAACATTTACATCAGTGTCTTCTTGTTTACTTTCTTATTTTGGGTTTTAATTCAATGCTACATCATTGATTTATTATTTATTCATTTTTATAATCCTCACCCAAGGATATTTCCCCATTGATTTTTAGAGAGAATGAAAGGGAGGGGGAGAGACAGAGGAGAGAGAACCTTCGATGTGAGAGAGACACATTGATTGGTTGCTTCCCGCATGTGCCTTAACCAGGCCAGAGATTGAGGCTAGAACAGAGGTACATGCCCTTGACTGGAATCAAACCTGGGATCCTTAAGTCTGAGGGCCCATGCTCTATCCACTGAGCCAAACTGGCTAGGGCTTAAACCATTTATTTCATTGTTCAAATATCCATCCGGAGCTCATTCAGCTTAACTTTTGGGTCCCTTTGACATGTGTCCTTCCCTTTGGTTCTTGAACATTTCCTTGTTTTCTGACACAGCATCATAATCCAGGCTCATCTTGCATATTCAATATCTTAGCACTAAATCAATCACTTTCCCAAAGGCATTGTATTTAGATATAAAAATCTATTTGGATGTTATTGCAGCTAGGCCCACTCAGCAAACAGAACTAAGAAGTATGTGTTTGTAATCTAACCCAGGTATATTCATCTATAATAATAAAAGCATAATATGCTAATTAGACCTGATGTCTTTCCGGACGACCTTCCTGACAACCTTCCTGACAAAGCTGGGGCTGGGAGGGAAGCCTGGGTCCCATGTGGCAGAGGGAAGCTGGTGCCAGCAGCTGGGGAAAGGAGGGCCTACTCTTGCATGAATTTTGTGCATCAGGCCTCTAGTATATCTATAATTATCTATTTGTCTTTTTGTCCATATATCTTTTTACCTATTCATAAAACATGAGTTCACACTGATGTCTCCAACTCTAGTTCCATATTACAGGCTTTAGCCTGGCCTCTCTTGGTTTATTTGTAACTTCTTTCTCTGATAGTGAGAAATACAGCTTCAGTTATATAACATCTACTTACCTATTTTTCAAACCTGGCAGATATATAAAGTTCTTTCAGTAATTTTAATCTATAACCTTGTACAAACAAATTTATGGGATCTAGTACAGTGTTTTTATACAGTTATAATTACATTTCCAGTTAAAATACTGTGACCGGAAGAGGCCAAGGCCAGCTCTGTTTTGTACAACTCCTTCAGTGACGTTATATCATACACTAATAGCACCATCCATTTATTATAGTCTGCCTGTCTTCCCAAGATCCTCCACACTCTGGTTGTTGTTTTTTTAATTGCTTATATTAAAGTTCACATCTTATGATGCACAGTACTCTATTTTGACAAGTGCAAAAATATATACTGCAGAGGTGACCTGGAGAACAGTTTCTGCTTTTGCTGAAAAAAAAAAAAAAAGTACAATTTGCACATGTTACTTCCACCTGGAATATCGCAGTGCAGCCCTCTTTGCAGGGTTACTAAATGTTCTCCCGTTAGGATTCAGCACAAAATCATGACCTCTAGCAGAGGCTTCCATGACCGGGAACATTCCATATCTCCTGCCACTAGAACTTTTTATCTCTATACAGGAGTACTTAAAGCAGACCGTGGAGGGAATTATACCCGGTGTCCAGTCATGCTACTGTCAATAACTAGTTCATTCATTTATTTTAGTTAGCCGGAAACCATGGCTGCGTTTTCCTGGGTTTTGTCTTCCTTTGAAGGAGAGAGTCTTGCATCCTTTCATTTGTTCCACATTCATTACCCTATGATCGATAATGAAATTGCTAAATCTGCTTCTCCAGGTCTTCAGGTCACCCCTTTAGGTTCTTGACCTCTGGTCTTCATGCACTTATTAGATGTTGATACTCACACATATTCTATCCTTAGTTTACAGAGAATGTGGTCTCCTTGGGGATTCACAGTCTTGCCTAAAATAATCCTGCCTAGAATAAATTAATAACCAAAAAATATATATATTCCTCTTTCTAAAACTGGAGACCTGTGTTACTTTTATATTCAGCTATGTACAGGGAAGTCCTATCACACAACTTAAGCTCATCACTGACTGAAGACAGTTTCCCCGAAATCTGCTCATATGACTGTCCACACTGAGTAGTGGCCATGAGATTTATTTATTCTCCTACATCAGAAATCCGGACAATTATTTTCCAACTCAAATGCAAAATTTCAGTAACACTAATTATCAGCTTTCTGAATAGTTCACTCTCTCTGATATTCTTCCATCAACAATCATCTATTACCATTGCAATTGGTAATATATTGATATCATCAATGTTTTATAGTCACTTATTCCTCACCTACCATATTCAAACTTACCACATTTTCCAGAATACATGTCATTGACAAGAATGACAGTTTTACTCTGTCTTCAACCCAGCTTCCTTTGTCACTTTGTTGCATTGGTTTACCCATTGGCGAGAAGAATACACGGTCATTCCATCTAAGGTAAATCACACTAACTGCTCCCTCCTTAGCTTCCAACAGCTCCCTTGAATGCTGCTGTTATTTTGTAAATTAAGTTTTCTGAAAGGGATTTTTTCGTATGTGGCTTATAACTCCTTTATGACCATTACTAGTCAAATATTACCTTATAATCACATATTATTATATTTGATCACCTTTTTGTTGAAATTCTTTTTAAATTGTTGAGAAGTCTATTATGAAAGTTGAATTAAGATATAGGTTATTTTAATTTAAACAACTTGAAACAGTGTGTGTGTGTGTGTGTGTTTAGTGACTAAGAATGTTGTTTCTCATTATTTTTTTAAATCTCTATTGTTCAGTTTATTAATTACATTGTTTCCCTTTTTTCCCCCTATAGCTCCCCTCCACCCAGTACCCTTCCCATCCTCTGCCCTCATCTCCCCGACACTGTTCTCTCCCATAGTTGCATGATTTTTGTCCAGTCACTTGCTGTGCCTCCCACATCCCTTTTCTCCCCAAGAATTGTCAGTCCATTCTCTCTCTATATCCATGATTCTGTTATATTCACCAGTTTATCCTATTCATCAGGTTATTAATTCACTTGATTTTTAGGTTCATTTGTTGATAGATGTGTATTTGTTGTTCATAATTTATATTTTTACCTTTTTATTCTTCCTCCTCTTCTTAAAGAATATCTTTCAGCAATTCATATAATATTGGTTTGGTGGTGATGAACTCCCTAGCTTTTTTTTTTTTTTTTTTTTTTGTCTGCGAAGCACTTTATCTGACCTTCAATTCTGAATGATAGCTTTGCTGGATAGAGTAATCTTGGTTGTAGATTCTTGCTATTCATCACTTTGAATATTTCTTGCCACTCCCATCTGGCCTGCATTGTTTCTGTTGAGAAATCCGCTGACAGTCCTTTGAGTTCTCCCTTATAGGTAACTAACTGTTTTTCTCTTGCTGCTTTTAATATTCTCTCTTTGTCTTTTGCTCTTGGCATTTTAATTATGATGTGCCTTGGTGTGGTCCTCTTTAGGGGTTCTGTGTACTTCCTGGGCTTTTAAGTCAATTTCTTTCACCAGGTGGGGGAAGTTTTCGGTCACTATTTCTTCAAATAGGTTTTCATTATCTTGCTCTCTCTCTTTTTCTGGCACCCCTATAATTCGGATGTTGGTATGCTTGAGGGTGTCCCATAGGCTCCTTACACTATCTTCAATTTTTTGGATTCTTTTGGCTTCTTGCTTTTCCGGCTGAGTGGATTTTGCTTCTTTGTATTTCAAATCTTTGCCTTGGTTTTTGTGGTCATCTGTACTGCTTTTAGGTCTTTGTATAATATTTTTAATTGTCAACATTGTCCTTTTTCATATCCTCATAGGTCTTGTTCCGTACAAGGAAATGAACAAGACCTACGAGGAAATGTTTTTCATTATTATGGAAATTTTTTGTAATTCATTTCCCAGGTGGTTTTTAAACCCTTTTTTATCAAGTTGTTGTTGTTGTTTTTGTTGTTATTATTATTATTATTTATAAAAGTATTCATCTATTGAAGGCATCAATAACTTGTAATCATTTCATGGTGTATTATTTTTAACAAGTTAAGGATTGCATCTGGAAAAAAATCTCACAAAAAAAATTTTTTAAAAAGCAAATATTTGTATAATATACTTATTCAACCAGGAAACAAATATTCAAAATAATAGGACCTTCCAGTGGAATGACTTAAGGATATGGCAGTGCTAGGCAGAGGTATAGTGAAATTCAAGAAGAAAGGAACATGTGACCTGATATATATTTTCTTAATTTTTAATAAGCAACATTTTAAAACAGGTTTATATTTACAGAAATTTTGAAAACATAGTTTCCATGAACTCCACATCATTGCCTCTATTATTAATGTTTTTACATTAATGTGGTGCATTTGTTTTAATCCCTGAGCCAAATTTGATACCTTATTATGATCTCAAATCCATAGTTTATTCAGATTTTTCTTGATATTTATTTGCTGTTTTTATATCCTGTTTCTGGCCCACAACCCCATGGAGGGTAACATATTACCTTTACTTGTCCTGTTTCCTTAGGCGATTCTTGTGGCACTTTCTCAGACTTTTTATTTTTTATGACTTTGACAGTTTCCCAATTAAATTTTTTAATGTTATTTCAGTAACTGCTTCAAAGAATAACATGTGAAAATGCTTTTCCTCAGGATTTCTATTAAAGGTCTTTATTACAAAATTCAGTCCATTTACATGTCAAAAAGCTTCAGGCGGAAAATAAGACAAAAGCTTATAGCAATTATATTCGTGTAGAGCAACACAGTTTAAACTTTCTTTACATGGCTTTAGGCAGTTTTTCAGCAATTTAATAATCTGTGCCCAATGAGCCCTTTATTTATTGTATATTGCAGTTATTTTATTTTTAAAAATTTAACTCACTAAAAAATATTTTTTTTCTAGATAAGCAAGTATTTCTGGTTGCTATAGTCTTTTTTTTTATTTTATTGTTTAAGGTATTACAAATAGTAGTACATATATTTCCTTTTTTCCCCCATTGACCTTACCCAGGTTTCCCCTACCCCCCAGCACATGCCCTCACCTGCCCCTGACCCGTGTCCTGTCGGCATTGGTTATGCTTTTATGCATGCATACAATTCTTTCAGTTGATCTCTTGCACATCCCCCACCAACCTCCCCTGCCGTCCTGCTGTAGTTTGACAGTCTGTTCAATGCTTCTTTGCCTCTCTATCTATTTTTATTTTCCCCTTTCTTTTTTAAAAAAAAATCTTGCCTCTGCAGACTAGAAGTAAAAAACATATGAGAACAAGAAATGTTTTAATTCCCATTTCAATGTCCAACATTTCTGAGTCCAGTTTCAATGTCAAACTATTCCTTATGTGTACGTGTCAGCAATGATAGCTGGATGGTGGATAAACAGATATCATTGAAGTAGTCTTTTTTCTCCTGAAAGTAAGCAAATATATTGAGATACAGAGAGTTTGTGAGATCTAAATTCTACCTGCCTTTTCTTCATTCCACTTTCTTATAAAGATAATTTTATATTCTTGATGTTTGTTTTCAGAGGACAACAAGAAATAGCAGTTAATAGACCATGAATGATGCTATGGAATTATTTATTTCTACTCTGAAAATTGCTGTCAGAACAACTCCTTTGTCCCTTGGTAAGTATAGATGTGTAACCAACTAACATGTGCCCATGGAGTAAATACATGGGGTGCAACGATGAATAGGTATGGTGCTTTTCCGGGGGCTATTCTTGTCCCATTATTTGGTCCTCTACAATACATTCCAGCCACATGTAATTATTGAGTGCCTACTCTTTGCTAAAGTCTGCCTCAGGCCTTAAATGTTTAAAGAGTCACTGTCTTCAGGGATCTTGCAACTGATGGAAAGGACAGAAATTAATTCACATTTTTATATGTTTTATAAAAAACAGGTTTTGGTTGCTGTAGGTGCATAGAGGAGTAGAACAAAAACCTGCTCAATAAGGAAAGTCTAATCTGCATTTGCACCTAGAACTAAAGAAAGACAGTTCCCTTCCAATGCCCACATAAGTTACATCCACCTGCCATTTGTGCCAGAAAGTTTCTGGGAATAAAAATTAAAGTTGTGTGTTTGACTTCTGGCCAAGATGTGATTTTGTAATGCAGTTGGAAGACCCATGCAGCAGCCTGCTGACCACCCCATTGCCATTCTGAGAAATAGGCACAGGAAGAAGAAATGAAATTTGATTAGACTTTTTAAAGCAGATGCTATACTTGATATAAATTATTCTTTTAGAATTTTTAACATATTCCACAGTACCTATCACAGATTAACTGCATGAACTTGCATGCTATTAACAAGCTTTCTGATTGTGAAAATGAATGGCTACATTTTTCATAGTTCTGATCAGTAGGTATATGAGATTATGTAATTGTAATTCAGATAAGAAAAAATGCCAAGTACAATTTATGCAAACTATGGGGATGTGCCCTATCCTACTTCTTCTATTTTTTTCCTACACAAGGGTAATTAATGCTAAAAAATACTATTTAGAATTTTTATACCTTGTATTACAAAAACACCTTAACACCAAATGTTTTCTCATAATTGCTTCAAATATTACAGATGCTCTTCTTTTATTTCTGATTGTCCCATCTCTTTCACAAATGGGACCCCCAAATTTTCTAGTATATTATATTTGAACTAGAGGCCAAATGTTTGTTCACAGGTAGGGTCCAGCGGGGTGGGGGAGGGTTGATGGGGGGGCTGGCCTGAGGGAGGGGCCTTGGGTTATTGGCTGGCTGGCCTGGTCCCTGCTTGGACTACTATTTGAACTCCCATCTGAAATCCTGGTGGAGGGGACAACTTGCATATTAGCCTTTTATTATATACTAGGGGCACCGTGCACAAAATTTGTGCACTGGGGGTGGGTGATCCCTCAGCCCAACCTGCCCCCTCAATGGGGCCAATGGCTGGCTCTGCCCCGGCTGCCTAGGCCCTGCCTCCCCAGTCCTGGCCTTAGCCCCAGACACTTGCAACCACCAGGTGACTGCCCAGCCCCCAGGGCCCTGCACTTGTCAGAAGCCCCAGCCCTTCTCCCCCACCCCAGGCCTTAGCCCTGGAGGTGACTGCCCAGCCCCAGGGGCACCCCACACTCACAGCGACCTCGAGCGCTGCCCATCCCCGCCCCTCGCGCCGCCCGGCCCCGCCACTCTCCATGCCCCCTGCTCCTGATTGGCTGGTAACATAGCGAAGGTATGGTCAATTTGCATTTTTATCTTTTATTAAATAGGAGGATTCATTACTTTGTGTCATTGCTTTTTTGGACATTTTTAGCTATATACTTGCAAATCAATCTGGAATTTACTTGGCATCAAATAATTGAAACATTAACCATGAAAATGCTTTGTAAATAAATTTATCTGCTTTCAATGTTGTTTAACATATCATTTAAGACATATCAGACATGCATAAGGCAAATGAATTATTTTCTTATATTATGAATAATATTGCACCCATGTTACTATTAAAATGAACTATTTATCTTAAACTTACAATCTAAAAACATAAGCATTAAAGGGTCTGTGCCATTAAAGAGAAATGGGCTGGCTATTAAAACTATGTATTCATTTTTTTCCTGGTATGATCTGTAAAATAACTTCTAATATTAGGGTTCATGCCCTAATTGGCTAATACAAAGAGTAAATGTGTTCCCTCATTAACTTATTATGTTATGTTATATTATAATGGTTTTCTTTATTAAAAAAAAAAACTTGAAAAATCAATCACCACATGATATTGCTTCCATATAAATTCTGGATTGAGCCTACTGAGGTTATAGTTACCATGGTAACAGAAGTGTGCTCTTTAACAGTTTCTATCCTAACTACTCTTCTACTTACACTGATTTCTTCAAAAATAGGACTTGTGGCGGTGTGGTTCTGAGAGATTGTATTCCCCAAAAGAATACATATCCAAGTAGGTTTTTTTTAGGAGTAACTCAAGCATATAGAGGTTAATTAGATATAAATGTTACCAATGTGATTTTTAAAAGCACAGTATTCCCCCACTAAGTAGCCAAGTGTGGAGAAATGTGAAATTAAATATCCTGAAAAGAGAACTCAGATGACACTGGAACTGCTACAGACATCTTTTAAATTTATGAATTAACTAGGGGCCCAGTGTATGAATTTGTGCACCTTGAAAGGAACTATGGGCCATGAGGCTGCAGTGGGCACAGGGAGCAGGTCTCAACCCACCCTCTGTGCCCCAACTCAGACCCTCCCGCCAAGGCCCCTGGTCCCTGTCTGCTGGCAGCCCCACTCTTGCCACTGCTGCTCCCATACACTGATGGTGCCAGCCCCACTCACACATGCTGATGTCATGGAACAATTGGGGCCAGCGCCAGGCACAGCAGGAGGTGCAAGTGGCAGCTCTGGTGCTGGCAGCGGGTACGAGAGGTGGCTGTGGGCCCTGATTCCCCTTTAGGAGCAGAGGGAAGTGGAGAAGACCTGAGAAGAGACAGGGGCCAGCAGGTGTCACTTGTACCTACTGAGTGCCAGCAGCAGGTGTGAGCGCCAGGTGGGACCATGGCACACAGGAACAAAGAATTTTCAGTAACCACCAGAGGCTTGCCCTGATGATAGCAACTAGTACCCTGCCTTGGTCTGGTGCCCCCACTCATCGGCTCCATCATCCTACCACGACCTCCTTCTGCCATGTTTCACACTCTTCTGCCTGCTGCCGATGCCCAACATATTCCACACATTTGCCCCCTTGTGGTCAGTGCACTTCATAGTGACTGGTTGTTTGTTTGTTTGGTTGTTCCACCATTCGGTCTATTTGCATATTATATATATATATATATATATATATATATATATATATATATATATAGAGAGAGAGAGAGAGAGAGAGAGAGAGAGAGAGAGAGAGAGAGAAGAGAGAGAGAGAGAGAGAGAGAGAGAGAGAGAGAGAGAGAGAAGTGGTCCAGTGCACAAAATTGGTGCACAGAGAAGGGGGGTTCTCGCAGCCCAGCCTGTACCCTCTCCAATCAGGGATGCAGTGGGGGAATGTCTACTCACTGGTTGAGGCCTGATTCCTGTGGGATTGGGCCTCAACTGGCAGCCAGACATCCCTCTAGCAATCTGGGACTGCTGGCTCCTAACTGCTCACCTGTCTGCCTTCCTGATTGCCCCTAACTGTCTCTTTCTGCCTGCCTGATTTCCCTTAACCTCTCTGCCTGTCTGCCTGATCCCCCCTAACTGCCCTCCCCTTCCAGTCTTGTTGCCTCCAACTGCCCTCTCCTCTGATCTTGATATTGCCCCCAATGGCCTTCCTCTGCCAGCCAATTTGGTTCTGACTGGTCAGTTTCTATGCCAGTCAGCGTCAAAAACTCCACCTCCTAGGCAGCTATTGGCTCCTCATAGTTGACCCAGATTTGGTTCTGATTGGTCAGTTTCTATACCAGTCTCTGGGTCTATCAATGGGGGCTGATCAGAGAGGCAGGGCTGATCAGTAGCCCTGTGAAGGCCTGGAGAGAGATGAAGGCACAGCTGCTGGCCAGGCCTGGAAAGAAAGAGAGAGGCAAGTGCTGATCAACAGCTGCCATAGAGGTTATGGATCAGACCCTGCTTCTCTCTTTAGGCCTCTCTCCAGGCCTGATTCACAGCTCCCTCAGCAGTTAGTGCTGGGTTACTGGCGCCTGCAGCCATAGCAACCCAGCACTGATGGCAGGACTGACTTCCGGTTGGTCGAGCCTCTGGTTGTGTGGATGTGACAAACCCAGGGTTTTTTATATAGTAGGATATGGAAATATTAGAGCATGTGGAAATGTTAAAGAAACGTATTTGGTATATTTTTCAGGTCAAAGAGGGTATATCATGTGTAGCAAATTGATTAAAAAAACATATATACTAGTAGCAATGATTTTACCTTCTTAACACTTAAGCACTGTGAAATAAATAAGGTTAAAATCTGTATCATATTTATAGTGATAAGTTTTTACGATATTTACACATTAACTGTGTTTTAACTTTGGTAGCTTCCTTTTCCTCTTATTTCAAGAAAAAAAGCTTACTTTTGAAATACTGGTTTTATGTA
This sequence comes from Antrozous pallidus, assembly GCA_027563665.1. Classification (NCBI taxonomy): domain Eukaryota; kingdom Metazoa; phylum Chordata; class Mammalia; order Chiroptera; family Vespertilionidae; genus Antrozous; species Antrozous pallidus. The sequence continues at coordinate 15,527,148 of CM050514.1, read as the reverse complement.
TGAAAAAGTTGTTGTTGAGCTACCTTGTATGTCAATTTTTAGGCGTGGTATTTAATAGGACCAATTGCTAGAGTATAAAGTTTTTGTACATGAAAAGGATTGGAAATTCAGTCATAAATGTGTCATTTGCTACCTTGATCATTTGAAAGCAAATCTCTCAAACTTCCTAACACTCAATTCTTTGCCTCCCTTGTTGGAATAACAATAATAATTAGCCACATTTCTTTATTATCATGCCAAATAAATACAATAGTTAGTTTAGGCAGATTAGGCTGCTATAACAGAATTTCACAAACTGAATGGCTTATGCAACACAAATTTATTTCCTCACTATTCTAGAGGCTGCAAGTCCGAAACCCATGTGCCGTATGGCTTAATGTCTTCCTGACTTGCAGACGTTCCACCTTTTCCGTGTTCTCACATGGCCTTTCTCCTCTTTGCATGTGGCGAGAGAGCCCTGTGGTTCTTGTTTTTTTTTTTTTCTTGTAAGGACACCAACCCTAATGGATTAAGGCCCTAACCTTATGACTTCATTTAACCTTTGTTAGCTTCTTATAGACCTTACCTCCAATTACTGTCAGGTAGTGCTTCAATGTATAAAATGGGGGTGGGGTGGGGAGACAATTCAGTCCAAGAATGCTTTGTAAACTGCAAATTACAGAATATATATTGATGACATTATATCTGTTTGCTTTTCCTTGTTATGGAGGTGACATCTTTAGAATATAACTATCATCTCAGCTTCCGCCAAATTAAATAGTCTGCCAAAGTGGCAAACTATATACACAACCTTTGTTTTTAATATATGTCTTCATGAGCTAAGCTGGCTACATCACTTTAAACAAACAAACAAAAAATAAGAGAGCCTGAAACTTGTTTAAAAGGCCTATTTTAAAAATTACATATTTTATTGATTTTTTTTACAGGGAGGAAGGGAGAGGGATAGAGAGTGAAAAACATGGATCAGCTAGCTGCCTCTTGCACACTCCCTACTGGGTATGTACCTGCAATCGAGGTATATGCCTTTGAGCAGAATCCAACCTGGGACCCTTGAGTTTGCAGGCTGATGCTCTATCCACTGAGCCAAACTGGTTAGGGCTAAAATGTCTCTTTAAGGCTAAAATGTCTCTATCATTTTAGAGCAGTATTTCCCTTGATTATCTTCAGTAACTACAACTAGCTACTTCCCTTCCCTCTAGCTTAAGTGATACTCTTATGTTCCATGTTCATTTCACAGTTTCCATTCATGACCATTATTCTTTCTTTTGACAAAGTTTCTGGTATGAGGTAGCATGTAAAACAGAAAATAATCTCTTTTAGTATAGGGAGAAAAGATGTGTGTTATAGGGAACAAAGATCCAAAAGAGATCTCTGAGAGGTGTACTGTAGGCTAAGTCTCTACATCCTGCATCACTGAAGTAGGAAGAACTGTCATCAGGGCCTGGATGGTTTCCAACATAATCCTGCCCCACACACATGAACTTGTCATTTTGCTGCACATTATATTTCCATTATAAGTGGACTCAGAATTTTGATAATGCAAAACCATTTTTAAGTATAAATACTCTATTTTTTCCTGCCCCATCTTTATATAATACATTTTTAAGCAAGCCGAATCATTTTTGTTTTCTTGTATAAATATCCACTGGATTGAATGGGCCTGTTTGAAATATCTGGGGGATAATGTGACCTTGGGAAAATGCATTTCTTGTCATTGAGAAGCCAATCTGCAGAGGAAGCAGCAATTGCCATGACACGACTAACCTGCCACATGATAGAAACTTGATGACGATAAATGACTTTGGAAAAAAATAATTTGGGAGGTAATGAATCATCATAAGTTTTACATCAGAAGGTAAAGACCATATCTTTGTAACTCCTTGTAAAGTTCTGAGTACAGGTTAAAACATACCTGAACTTTTTTTTTTAATATATTGAATGGGTAAGCAGAATCAATGAATGAATCATCAGGGCATGCAAGGTAGAGTTTGTACTATTTTAAGTTATATTATTAATGTGTTTTCTAGTCTATATTTTAATTAAGAAGTAGTATGTACTATTGTTGGAGTAAACCACATTGATTTTTATTTCTTACATGATTCTATTTCATTATGAGTTATCAAGCCACGTAAAGCATGACGGACAGTAGTAGGAAGAGAACTATATTTTGTAAATCTGAAAGCGTTCTGTGAAAGGAAACCTGTGAATGTGCAGAGCAGTGGTTCTCTTCCATTCTGTACCATGTCGACACCTGTCATATTTGGATTTTCCTCCTTGGCAGTAGTTTAAGGTCATAACACTGGGGGGAGTACGCCTGCCCGGCATCTGTCTGTAAACACAGCTCCTCACTCAGACCAGAGCCTGTCACAGCATGTGGATAATACATTTTTAAATGTTTTGGCTGTTCCATTACCGAATCAGCTGGTTATTGGTGAGATGGTGAGCAATATGAGAGAGCATTTTTAAAATTGATTTCGTTATGATATTTTTTTGAAATAAGCATTAAAAACTTTCCAAAATAAAAAGTCTTGTGGCAAATGTATACTTATTAATTAGATGTGGCTTTTAGTCACATATTTGAAAAATAAACTAGTTTCTTGTACCAAGTATTGTACATACACAGTCTTTGCTTTCATAAGGAAATATCATACTAACCTCTATATTAAAACATATTTGTGACAATCATTTGTAGGAAAATAAAATATTTTAAGATAAAAAAAATAACATGCAAAAACATTTTGACCCTCAAAAGATAGCATGTATTGATATATTTTTATTTAAAACTTTGAAATATTTTTTTTTCTTTATTGATTAAGGTACTACATATAAGCCCTTAACTCCCATTTTCCTCCCACCCTCCCACTCATGCCCTCATCCCCCTGGTGTCTGTGCCCATTGATTAGGCTTACATACAGTCATACAAGTCCTTTGCTTGATCTCTCCCCCTTACCTCCACCCTCCCCTATCTTCCCTCTGAGGTTTGACGGTCTGATTGATGCTTTTCTGTCTCTGGATCTGCGTTTTTTCATCAGTTGATGTGGTTCATTATATTCTACAAATGAGTGAAATCATGTGATATTTATCTTTCTCTGACGGACTGAAATAATTTTAATAAATCACAGGTATTATCTTTGTGCTGAACTTCAATACTTAGCATCTAAACTTGAATACCCATTGAAATATTACATCATTATTTAGATATTAAAACTATTTTAGAAGTATTTAACAAACACACATGTGTAAAATCATGGCATGTAATAAACATTTTCCAATCTGGCACTTTAACCATAAATACTTTTAAAATGATTCAGCCACTGCAGGCTCTAATCCAGATACCACATTACCACATTCTTTTCTTACAACTTCCATATAAGTTTATGATGTAAAAAAACACCAAGAAATTATGTTACTTTTGATTAAAATTTGGCAGTATGTTAAGAATTTAATCTCCATTAACAAATTAAACCTAAAAGGAGTTCTTTGCTCAAAACCAACTATAATATTTGGCTGGAGGATGTCCAAGGATAACTTTTATGAACTAATCCTCTGGCATCATCTCTGTGAATCCAGTACTGTATTAGGCTTTCTAATTTTTATTAATCTTTTTATCAATCTTTGTCTTTTAATAAGACTGTTTAGTTCTATTTATTTATTAGACTGTTTAAAGCAATAATTTGTTAGACTGTATTAGGTCTAGCATGTTTATTTATCTATTTAATCCTCTCTGTTTTTAGTTTTTGTTTTGTTTTTTATCCTATCTGGCCTTCATTTGAATACTTGAGTATTTAACTGTAATTATATTTTATTCCCTGGCATTTTTGCATTCATCTATTTGTATCATTTTAGTTATTGCTCTGGATATTATACAGTTAGAATTATTCAGTTTACCTACAGTTAATGCTGTTCAACTTAATGGAAAATATAGAAAAGATACAATGTGTGGGGCTACCATGTGTGCTGTTCTTTATGTCATTATATATATTAAACCTCCATCCATCGCAAACCCCACTTTAAACAGTCACATATATTTTAAAGAGACATAGAGGAAAAACATAGTATTTTAAATTTATGCAAACATTTCACATTTTCTGTCTTAATTCAGTCTTCCTGAAAATCCAAGTATTCATTTTTTTAATCATCTGTTTGCTTGTGGTACTTCTTCTCATATATTTTATTAAGTGGTTTTCCTTTTTATATTTGACTAGTGGCCCAGTGCACGAAATCCATGCACTGGGTGGGGGGTGGAGAAGGGTGTGTCCCTTACCTTAGCCTGGCCTGCATCCTCTCTAATCTGGGACCCTTGTGGGATAAGACCTAACCTGGCAGTCGGACAACCCCCTTGCAATCCGGGATTACTGGCTCCTAACTGTTCACCTACCTGATTGATCTATCCTAACCACTCTGACTGATGGTCTGCTTGCTCTCAACTGCACCCCCCCATGCCAACCTGATCACCCCCAACTGCCATCCCCTGCTGGCCTGATCCCCCATAACTGCTTCTGTCTCAGCCCCACCACCATGGCTTTGTCCGGAAGGACATCTGGAATGTCTCATGGCCTAATTAGCATATTACCCTTTTATTAATATAGATAGGATATGACATACTGCCATAACTATAACATATCTACCAATATTACCTATGAGAATACGTACTTCATGAGATAGGAAGGCATCTAATACATTATATTGTATATGTTGTAAGTAGGAAATACAGTATTTGTAGCAATAATTACACCCTGTGACTTCCCTTCCTGATCTGGGAATGGTTCCCAGGTCTTTGAACATTTCCTAGCCTCTGACATATTTTTTTTTGCCATTCAGTATAACTTTATTTACTGTTTATTGCACATAATTTGAGGTCTTTAATTTCTAACCACCGAGCATTCAAAGGACTATTTTTCCATGAATTTTAACATTAACATAAGTGAATTCGTTTATTCATGTGTTTCCATCATAAACATCTGAATTATTCACATTGTCGTAGATCCTGATCTCATAAGCATGGACCATGCACAGGCTGGCAGCAAGCCAGGAAGCCACTCTGCAAGCAAACTGATACTGTATGAGGAGAAAAGTCATAACATAACATTTAATGTCCGACTTTAATCAATATACTATGGGGGACTCAACTGCTTGGTTGATGATGGAGTTGATTATTGGGAGGATTTTTCCTGAAATAATTAAGGAAAGGGGGGCTCAATCTTTCTTCTTGGTTGCTTGGTTGCTTGCTCCTCCCTTGCACCTCCCTCAGCACCTTCGGGCAGCTTCTGGGAAAGCTTCTCCTTCACCTTCGGCTTCTTGGGCCCCGTGGAGAAGGAGAATGGCTGCCTGGGACCACCGGGGCCCCAACTCTTGCATGCCTGTCTCTCTGGGGGCCCCGTGGATCAGCGGAATGGGCACGAGGGACAGGGCTGCCACTACAGCGGCCCCACCCCTCGCTCCTCCACCCCTCGCCTGGCATGCACCTCGGCCCCACCCCTGCTCCTGACTGGTTCTTAGCGTAGTATGGTCACATTTGCATTTTACTCTTTTATTAGAAAGAATATGTCTTTATTTAAGCTGCATTCTTCTTTTTATATATTTTTTTATTGATTTCAGAGAGGAAGGGAAAGGAGAGAGAGACAGAAACATCATTGATGAGGGAGAATCATCTATCAGCTGCCTCTTGCCTGCCCCCCACTTCCCTTTTCTAGGGATTGAGGATTGAGCCCCCAATCCAGGCATGTGCTCCAATAGGGAATCAAGCTGTGACCTACTGGTTCATAGGTCGAAGCTCAACCACTGAGCCAAATCTGCAGGCTAAGCTATATTCTTAAATGGTATATTCACTGAATGGAGAATTCTGTTTTGTTCTTATTTGTTTTTATTTATTTATTGCCTTTTTAGTAGTTTATAGGTATTATTGCCCTGTCTTTTGGTATCTACCGTTTCTCGTAAAAATTAAGTAGTTATTCAAATTTCTCTTCCCCATATACAGTTGGGTTATTTTTCTCTGCCCTCTCAAATTACTGTCTTTATTTTGGAGTTCCAGAAACTACATGTTCTTCATGTAATTTTCTTAATGCTTCTCTGATTTTTTTCACTATAAAAATTTACATTTTTCAATAATCTGATGTACATGCTGGCTACTATCTCTTATAAAACTTTCCCTGAAGGTTTTATTTTTCCTCCTCTTCCAGGGTTGCAATTGCAACTATGTTAACTATTTCCATGCTGTCTCACAAATCCTTAATATCATGTTTATTTATTTTAATATTATTTAGTTTTATACTACAGATTGGATAACTATTTTAATGACCTATTTTTCTCTGTTATTTGTTTATTCTGTTATCGCTCATCTTATTTTAGACTCACTTAATATTTTTGTTTTTGTAATTTCCCATGTTGTATCTTTTATTTCCTTAATTATATTTTCTTTCATGTTATTAAAAATAGATATAATAATTTCTAGTGTACTGATTCCAACATTGATGTCCTTTTCTTTACTAAGGATCACATTTGCTGTTTCTTCATATGCCTAATTTTTTTTTAATTTATTCTAGATATTTCAAATGGTACAGTTTGCAAAATTTGTATTCTATTTTGTTTTCCCAAAATAATAGGTTGTACTCAGTACTTGGCCTAAAATTTTCAGGTCAATTATTTTAGCTTAACCTGAACTGTTTAGATTGTGTCTGTGGGTGTGTACTATTGGAGATCAGCCAGAGATTTGGGCAGAATCTACCCATAGAAAGAATTGGGTTATCTCTGCAGGCTTTCCTTCCCAAGACTTTACAAACCCTTAAAGACTTACTAGTAGTTGCATAATGAAAGGGTGTTTGTATGGATTTGATTAGCCCACAGAGCACAGTTTGAGTCTGCCCTACGGCAAAAACCCATACAAATCAGTAACTCATCTAGTATATTCTTCTTCTGATAAAGTACGATACTCCTCCAGAATCTGTGTTTTTGTTCATTCTCCAATATTGTCAGTTGTGTTTTATTATTATTATCATTATCTTTACTATTATTAGTTATAGTTATTTGCAAGAGGGACTGGACCTTACTCAACTATTATTCTAAAAATGCAGTCTTAATTATATGCTGGGAGTAAAATTGTTTTCCAGAATTTTCAAAAATAGATAATTTTCTTGTCCTTAATTTGTTATTCTCTATACACACTTAGAAAGCTGTTTTATTGCTCCCAAAATTTTATTTGAGGGTTGACAGTATTTATTGAATCCTTTAGTAACAATTGGCCAAATTATCCTTAATGTGCAGTGTTTTAATCTCATTTTATTTGGATCCTATAGGCATAACACAATACAGATATGATTTTTTTTCTTTTTTCTCCATTAAGTTATATCATAAAATGCAACTGCTTCAAATTGAAACAGTTGCTGTAATATTTACGAAAGTCTTATTATTGCAGAGTCCATTACAAGAAGGATGCAGCTGGATCCCAAGTTGTGAGATGCAACTTTTACTGCCTGAGGCTATTATTTCAAATCTAACATAAACTCAAGTGATGTGATCACCATTTTTAAGACACACCATTTCCTATTAATATTGTCTAAGAAGCCAAAACCCAAACATATGAGATCAACTGTAATCATACATGTATCCATATATTTGGGAATGTAGTAGTATTTTATTTTCACAGACATAACTGGAATTTGGGTTGCTTAGAGGTTGGGACTTGAAGTGCAAATCAAGTAGGCCTAAAGTTCTATCTGCTACATTTTCTCAATGCATTGCCAAATCTTCAACTGTCAATGCTCTGGTTGAGATACCCAGATCTAAAGCAATAAATAAATTAAATAAACAAACAAACAAACAGAAAATAAGTGGATAAGGACAAATATATAATATCTTAATCAATAAAGAAAAAAAAAGAAAAGAAACTGGGTAACAAGCTGACAAAGATTTCAATAATCTTTCTTTAAGGGAAAGACAAAGATTTGAGTTTAAAACTCAAAAGTTGGAGGAGCCCTGGGAAATATTCCAGACTCTAGTGAAGACCCAAGAAGCCTAACCTTAGAGACTGTTGATTAGTTACCACATATGATCAAAGAGCAATCTGGAACAAGTTATATTATCTGTGATAATATCTATAAAATCACATGTACATAATAATATCATACAATGATAATGTTTTAACAGAACTAATGGCAAATTTGAAAAGTTGTAGGATTTGCTTTATTATTCTTCTACTGAAGCTATCATTCAAATTGTTTTTCAGGGCAAATGATGGAAATAATACAAAGTTATCATCATTCAAAGGAAAGATATTGTGTTCTTTTGCTTGAAAATTAAATAGATGTACTTTGAAACACAATTCAAATATCTATTTAGAGTAATATAGTATACTTTCTATTATAAACTCAATTTTATACTGAAATCATAGTGAAATGAAGTTCTATATATAATTGTGTTGACATAAGCAATATAAAAATCACACCAAATCTCTAATGCTGATGTAAACATTGTGTTCATAAATGCTTAGTTAAGTAATATAAGAATGATTATTGCAATAATAAATGACACAGAAAATCTGGAAAAGCTAGCTTAGAATATAAAATAGCATTTATTGTTCAATTTTATTTTCAAATATTGATATTCTAAGAATGTGGGACCCAAAGTTCATTCAAAAGATACTCCATCAGTAATGCTAACAATTATTCATTCAATAGTTAAAGACACTTTCTTACCAGATATTTTTCAAAAAATTATTTGCAAAACGAACCATAATTATTCTGTTAGTACTTGTGAATAGTTTGAAGTTACTTAATAAAATTTGCTAGCACATAAGAAGCCACATTTAATAACCCAGAAGAATGAAAGCGATTAAAGTATTTGTAATATAAATAAGTAAAAAAATGTATGTGATAATAGTTAAAGCACATTTTACCCAGCAATAATCATATAAGACATTGGAAACAATATGAAGTCCAATAAGAAGGATTCAAAATATTAGATCAGAGGCTTGTGTTCTAAAACAAATTAAATGAAATTAGCATCAAGGATAAATGATTTTCTTTTATTTTTAACTGTATCTAAAAATAATAACATAAGATTTATAGAGTATTCATGATAGGATAATATAATGCATGCTACTTGGGATAAGACATGTAAAGCCTTGTGTATCTGCAAAATGCTTGTTAAAGGTTTACGGCAGGGTAAGTACACAAAATGAAAATCAGTGTTTAAAAACATGTATAGTATATTTTACTGACACTTTTCTTATACATTACAAAAGTATCAGGCATATTTTTTAAATGTCCTTCACAGCAGAGAGTTTGAGAGTGACAATGACACAACCCAAATGATGGAAGCTCAGATGAGGAACAGTTGCAATTCTATTACTAATAAATATATATTACTGCTTTTACATTATGCAGTCATTGTGTTAAAATTTACATAGATTTATATATTTATTTTCAATTTCAATATTAAAAAGTAATATTATTTATAGAAGTAGAAACCTGAGGTTACAAGTATTAAATAACTAATCTGGGGTCTCAAGATGTAATATATATGACTAAGAAATTGAATTCAGATCTAACCCAAAATCTGGATAGTTATTTTACTATTCTATGTGGTGTCTTTCCCAAGAACAAGAAGCTCTATAACGATATCTCCCATGATACTTCTAAGTGCCATAATACCCACTTACAAACGTTTACACTACCTAGAATGTGAATATTCTCAACTATAATATGAAGAGCAAAATGAGTAAAATCCTTCTAATTTTTCAGTTTCCACTATCAGTCAAACAATGGACCAGATATTTTCACAAATATTATCTAAATTAGTCGATAGCTAACTATAAGCCCCTATATAAAAGTCTAGCATAGTTTTGAAGGCACAAATTAAATCTGCTTGTAAGTAATTATATGTTCAACAAATATTCAACAGTTTACCTTTTTCAATTTGATATAGAATTCCTTCTACAAACTCAGTTAAAATCTGATAGCCTGGAGTTGAGAAATATTTATTGAAATCAGAATATCTTCATTAGAGTTATATAAAATGTTCAAATATTTTATAGGTCCTTTGATCTCATACTTTCCACCATTCAAAGCTATAAAAATTAAGCTTCTGGCCTTAACCAGTTTGGCTCAGTGGCTAGAGCATTGGCCTTCGGACTGAAGGGTCCCAGGTTCGATTCTGGTCAAGGGCATGTCTGGGTTGCGGGTTATCTCTCATCAATGTTTCCAACTTCTATCCCTCTCCCTCTCTGTAAAAAATCAATAAAATACATTTTAAAAATAAATTTCTGTAGTGTATGCTATCCACTCTATAGTATTTAATTATAGCAGCACAAAACAAGTGAAACAATTCCAAGTGCTATTTTTTTCAAGTTTACCCAAAATGTGACAAATATTTTATGGGCAATAGATGGCATGTTTTTAATCTTAAAATCAGCTCTTGTCTTATGAAAACTGCGTCTTTTGGTTTTTGTAATTATAAAATTACAGTTCTCTTTCTGTAATTTATCCCTAAGGGATCATATATAGGAGTGAATTAAATCAAACTCTGTGGCTAGGTGTTTTTCTTTTAATTAATATAGGAATGCACACCCTTCAGCTAAGTGTAAAACTGAAGACATGGACACGGGGAGGGTGCGGGTGACATTTCCAGACCAGCATCCTCCAAGAGCTTGTGGTCTAAGTCCGTGACCAGAGGGTGCTCTGGGCAGAACCATGCAGTGCAGTCTCTGGTGCGGAGGGACAAAAAGAACAGTCACAACAGGACTGAAACCCATCATGAGTTTACTGTCTTCTAGTGTCACATTCGGCTTGAAGTTGAATAGCCCATTGGTAGGAGACTCATGAGCAATCACTGAGTCACTGCCATCAAGTTCAGGCTCAATTTTATTAGCCAGCTTCTTTCTCAGTTCCACACCGCATTGGTCAAAGCTTTTGATGTCCCAGATGATGCCCCGAATGAAGATCTTGTGTTCATACGTGGCAATCAAGGCTCCAAAAAGGAACGGTTTGAGCTTGGTGAACACAATAGAGCTGGTTGGATGAATTCCTTCAAAGACCTGGTGCTACAAATGCTTCTCCAAGTATTCTGAACTCTTCCCTGAAGCCTGGAGCTCCTTCTGAGCCTCTTCTGTCAATGTCTTCCTCATCAGGGCCTCAATCTGGGCCAAGAAGTTCCCCAGGAGAATCTTGTGATACAGACCCTTGCCTACTGGTTTTGGGGTGTAGGGTAGGATGAGGAAGTCACAGAATATAATCTTGGTGCCTTGGTGGATGGTTTGGTAGAAGGCATGCAGGCCATTGGTCCCTGGCTCCCCACTCACCATGGGGCCTGTCAGATAATCCACACCATGCAGGATTTGGTTATGCACTTACCATTGGACTCCATGTTACTCTGCTGGAAGTAGATAGCAAAGCAGTGCAGGCACTGGTGATAGGGCAGTATGGCATGCATCTCACACCAAAGACCGTTATAGTACCAGATACCCAGCAAAGCTAGCAGGATGGGGGTGTTCTTTTCCAGGGGTGTCATGCAGAAGTGCTGGTTCATCCAGTGAGCTCCGAAGAGCAACTTGAAGTTGTCAAATTCTACTTGGAGGGCAACAGAGTATCCCATGGCTGACCATAGCTAGAAGCATCCTCCTACCCAATCTCAGAACTCGAACATGTTTAAGGGTCAATTCCAAACTCCTTCACTTTAGTTGTGTTGGTAGACAGAGCAACAAAGTGCTTTGCAATAGCATAAGGATCCTTGGACAAAGGAGAAGCCTCTCCTTCTTCGTCTCTGCCTTCCTGATGATCTCCTGGTGGTAAAGGTCTTGGAAGTGATGATAAACAGGGAGAACTCAAGAGTTCATGGTGGCCAGGGTCTGGGCAATGTGAGTCCCATCAATGATTGAGATAAACCAGACTCGAGGACCTCCTGAAGAGTACAGCTTGAGGGCTCAGTTACCATAAGAGGTCCCAGGTCAGAGCCATCAATGCCAATGCTATTGATTTCTGTGATGGGCTTACCTGAGCATCCCTCCCAGTCACCATGTCCAATGTAATTACAGCAGAACTTCATTTTCTCCATGACCCTGTTGACTTCTGGCATCTCATCCTTGCCATCCACCAGAATGGGTGTGTTTGACCCCTTCCACAGGGCCACATGAAGCACTGCCCAATTCTCGGTGATATAAAAGTTGATAGAAGGCATGATGGCCAGTAGTCCCTTTTTACCATTGAACGTGAGCTCCCAGGTGGCCTCCAAATCCCGGATTTGGCCGAGTTCACCAGCTTCTGCATCAGACCTTCCATCACAAGGTCCTTGGAGTAACCCACCAGATTAGGCCAATGTTGGTACTGAGTATTGAACTGAAGCTTTCCTTGTCCCCGTTCCAAAACACACTGCAATTTGAGGTCATAGCCATGCTCAAGGTTGCCTTCCTACAGCTTCTGGAACTGCTGATTCTTGGTGAGTGTGTCATGGCAAGAGGAGCCAGTGGTGTTTCTTCCACCTTCATAACATTGAAGTTGCTCGGGAAGGTAGTAGTTCAAAAATTCAATGTAAACTTTGCTAAATATTGTTTTCCAATTATGAAAGTTTACAGCTTGCTATATTTTTTCTTGAATGTCATAAAAATCTAAAGATAATAGTCATTTTATAGGGCTTAATTTCTACTAGGGGAAACCACTAATTCTATCAAATATATCATTGATATATTCTAAGCAATTTTAATTTACTTATGTCAAATTTAAGTACTACTATAGGTGGCATTCCTAAGAATTTAGTATATTTAGAGAGTTTTTCTTATATTGCAAATAGTTTCTTTTAGCAAAATGTGTATGTGTCTGAATTATGTTTTTATTATCCCATAGATTTATCAACTTGAGACATATATCCTTATACATTTTAAAGACGTGTAAATTTCCACAAGAATAAAACTGGAAGTATGATTTTATATTATATGTAGCACATGAAAGAATGGCCTAGTTCATCCTATAAGTTAAATTTTATAAACATTTTAACTATTGTGAGACTTTTGAAATAATATTTTTTGAAAGTATAGATAATTTAAGTATCAAGAAATAGGGCCTATATTGTGTTCAAAATATGTCATTTCACTTGGTTTGATAGTATATTAATAAAAATTTTTGTAGGATTTTATTTTCTGCATTATGTAGTTATACACACACATGCACACACACACACATATGTATATATATATATATATATATATATATATATATTTACAGATAAAGTAAAAAATAGGCACTTTTTTCTTATTTTGACTTATGACTAAAAAGAAGAACAATATGTTTGTATGGTTTTTTAAATCAACTGTGGGGATAGCTTACACAGATCTGAATTAATTACAGCCCCTAAGGTAACATCATGCTAGGTAACAACAGCAGTCCAATTCAGGTGGCTCATAGTCTTTGACAACTGTAATAAAGCATGCAAAAATAAGCTCTACAGAGAATTAGTTATGCCTAGGAAAATAGTTTCTGTTCTGTCTTCAACAGAAGAATTGTACCTCAGAGACTAACTCATTGTGATTAAAATGTAATGTTTTATGTTAAGCATGTGCATGGACATTTTAAAGGAGAGATTTAATTGATTGGTTGGGATTTGAGTAAAAGTATATCTGCTTGTAAAGAAAAATAGAAACTATAAGAAAGAAGGCATAAAATACTTTATAACATTTTTAATTAAATGATTATAAATCTAATAATTTTTGGAAGCTCATTTGTTATAGTCAGCCACTTTCAGCCTAATCATTAGGTGTTAATAAACATTTTTCAAAAGTGTAATAGTCTTAATGTTTGTGATCAAAGGAATACAAAAGTCATCAAAAGACAGAATCTGTGCAGTACAGAATGCTTAATGATCTTCTTTAGATAATGTAAGTAAAATTCTATTAAATAAGAGACAAGATCAGATGGAGATAATGAAAGCTTGAATGTGCACTTTAATGAAGTAATTGCTACAGGCCATGCCTTTCCCTCAAATAAACATGCACTGATCATTTTACTTCCACAAAAGTTAGCTTAAAATGCTAGGCTTTCTAGAAGTACAAAATTATGAAGTTTAGACAAATAATTTATATAACTATTTATATCACCAAACGTTTGGTAAATTTTACTAGAGGCCTGGTGCATGAAATTCATACACGGGGTGGGGGGGGTGTCCCTCAGCGCAGCTTGCACCCTCTCCAATCTGGGACCCCTCAAGGGATGCCTAAACGGACTATCAGACATCCCTCTCACAACCCAGAACTGCTGGCTCCCAACTGCTCACCTGCCTGCCTTCCTGACTGGCCTTAACCACTTCTGCCTGCCAGCCTGATTAACTCCTAACCACTCTCCTACCAGCCTGATTGATGCCTAAATGCTCCCCTGCCATCCTATTTACCCCTAAATGCCCTCCCCTAGAGGCCTGGTTACCCCTAACTGCCCTCCCCTGCAGGCCCAGTTGCCCCCAACTTCCCTCCTCTGTCAGCCTGGTCAACCCTAACTGCCCTCCCCTGCAGGCTTGATCACACCCAACTGCCCTCCCTTGCAGGCCTAGTCCCTCCCAACTGTCCTCCCCTTCTGACCTGATCCCACCCAACTACCCTCCCCTCCTGGCCATCTTGTGGAAGCCATGTTGTGTCCACATTGGGGCAGCCATCTTGTGGGTTGGAGTGATAGTCAATTTCCAAATTACTCTTTTATTAGATAGGATAGAGGTTTGGTGCATGGGTGGGGGCCAGCTGGTTTGCCATGAAAGGTGTCCCAAATCACGGATGGGTTCCCTTGGGGTGGGAAGGCCTGAGTGAAGGGCCTGTGGTGGTTTGCAGGCTGGCCACACACCTCAGTGACCCAAGTGGGGGCTCTGGTATCAGGGATTTATTTTATCTTCTATAATTGAAACTTTGTAGCCTTCAGTGGAGGCCAGGCCAGGCCAGGAACTTGGCTTCCTCCATTACCACGGAAATCTAAGCCTCCTGCTTGCTCCGTGGCTACACCCATTTTTGTTGGGATTTATTTATCTTCTATCATTGACACTTTGTAGCCTTGAGCAACGGTCAAGGTGGGCATAAAGCTCTGCTTCCTAAATCACTGGGGAAACCCAAGCGTTCTGCTAGCTCCATGGCTGTAGCCATATTTGTTGGAATTAATTTATCTTCTATAATTGAAACTTTGTAGCCTTGAGTGGAATTCAGGACCTGCCAGAGCGTGTGGGGAAGCTTGGCTTCCTCCATTGTCAGGGAAACCCAAGCCTCCTGCTCACTCCATGGCTGCATCCACCTTGGTTGGGTTAGTTTGTATAGTCACTCCTGATTGGTTGGTGGACATGTCTTGTGGGTGTAATGAAGGTTTGGTTAATTTGCATATCAATCTTTTATTAGATAGGATAGGTATCTTTTCCTGAAATATAAAAAAAAATTCACATCCCATTTTTAATCATTAACCTCAATACTAAAAATATAAAAACTATGGTTTTTATAGTAAAATTTGATGATAATTTTTTTCCATTGTTTAGAGACTTCAATATGCTTAAGAAATATAGACATTTTACTTTTTTAACATGTACATGATAGTTTATTATCTCAAAAATCCACTGATGTGATTTTTAGGAAGATTTCTTTTATTTTACCAAGATATACAATCAGTCTTATCTGACATGCAGACAATTTGATTAGGTGAGTGAAATAATCACACCACCTAGAAAACAAATACAAATTGGTAAAATTCTAATAGAAATATTTTGACAGTTTATCTCAAGGTGCTTTAAAATGTTTGTATATATAGAACCCCTCTTTCTATTTCTAGGATCTAGCTAAAGGAAGTAAGCCTACACAAGCAAAATGTTCACTGCAGTATTACCAGTGAAATTCACCATGGAAAAATAATGTAATCTGGATATAAAACATACCTGGTTGTTTAGGTAATTATATAAGACTAGAAGCCTATGATTGAAATTTGTGCACTCTGGGGGGTGAGTGAGTTCCTCAGCCTGGCCTGTGCCTCCTCTCAGTCTGGCAGTCCTCAGGGGATGTCTTAATGAAGGGGGGAGTGGGTCTAAGCCAGCAGTCAGACATAACTTAGTGCTGCCACAGAGGTGGGAGAGGCTCCCACCATGGCCGCTACTCTCATCAGCCTTGAGCCCACTTTCTGGCTGAACAACACTCCCCCTGTGGGAGCACACTAACCACCCAGGGGCAGCTCCTGCATTGAGCATCTGTTCCTTCGTTTTCAGTGCAATTGTTCCACTATTTGGCCAATTTGCATATTAGCCTTTTATTATATAGGATTGATTAAAATGAACCTCAGGAAATAATTGGAATTATATTTTCAATAACATAATCACTAGCAAAATTACTTATTTTTTTGCTAACTTAAAAAGCTAAATATACATTTGTAAACAATATAATACTAATTCTAATTATGAAAATGACTTAGACTTAGAGTAGAAATTGGCATCTTTATTAATTTACTAGAGGCACAATGCATGGAATTTGTTCAAGGGCCTTGGCCCCAGCACCCACCCACGTGGCTTTGTCTGGAAGCAAGGATGTCTGGAAAGACATCTGGTATAAATAGAATATTATGTTTTTATTATTATAGATAACATCACTAATGGTTTATGTATAAATTCCATAATATTTTTTCCTACTATTATCTTCCATATCTGATTGTTCACATTATCCAGATTTTACTTATTGTTAAAAGGGAAGCAATTTTTTCTTGTAATTTCTTTTTTTTAATTGAATTTATTGGGGTGATGTTAATTAATAAAATTATATAAGTTTTAGGTATATAATTCTACAACACATTATCTATATATTATATTGTATGTTTACTACCCCATATCAAATTCCTCCTGTCACCATTAATTCCCTCTTTACTCTCTTCTACTTCCATAAGTCTTTCTCCACTTTGACTACTTTGTTCAATGGATTTTACAAATTAGTGAAATCATATGGTACTTGTCTTTTCAGGTTGGCTTGTTTCACTTAGCATAATACTCTCTAGGCTGATCCATGCTTTTGCAAAAGTTAAAATTTCCTTCTTTTTCATGGCTGAGTAGTATTCCTCTATGCAACTGTACCATGGCTTTTTATGACCCAGTAATTTTACTTGTGGGATAGAGGCAAAGAAACTGGAAATACTAATTCAAAAGAATATTTTCACCCCTATATTCATTGCAGTGTTATTTACAGTAGCCAAGGTTTGGAAGCAGATCAAGTGCCTATCAGTAGATGACTGGATGCAAAAAAAAAAAAGCTGTGGTATATTTATACTTTTGTAAATTTCTACATCTAAATTGAAATGGGTTTTTATTCTATTTTAAACTCAGCTTTTAGACAATATGGACTAATTAGTGTCCTTGAGTATGAACTTACCCTTAATCTGTCTCTTTGGGAGTCAGGTCTCTCTTTATCCCTCTTATTCTTCTGAGTATTGGGCCAGGTAGAAGGAAAATAGTTTGTTTTTCCCCTTGAGTTAATGATTCTTATTTCACCCCACCTACCTTTTGCTGACTACTGTACTAAGTTTTGGGGAAAACATGAGGAACAGACACACAAGTCCTTAGCCTCATGGAGAAAATAGCCATCAAACAACTTATCACAGAAATCATATAAAACACTCAGGTGGATGTTGGCTGGGAAGAAGCAAACATGCTCTGGTTCAGATACTGGTTGATTCTAGAGAGCATTCCCTCAGATGGGAGGAAATAGGGCTGGGTGATGAGCAGGTCTGGTCATAGAGTATTTGAAATGTGCAAATTGTCCCAGGCAGACACTGACAAGTTCCATGCTATGGTTCTATCAATTGTGAATGCGGGCTCTCACATTCACAAGAAACTAAAGCACTAACTTAGACACTTATAAGGAAAATTAAGATAGCAACCTGGAGACTGGTGACACAAGTAAGAAAATAGTACTTCCTGGGGTCTTCGTTGGGGATTAAAGAATCCAAATATAAGCGTGGGCTGGACTGAGACTTTTGGGACAGTATTCAGCATCTGCTTTTCTACAATTGCATTTCATTTTTAGGCTACTGGTCATCCTGAAATCCTGTGTCCTAAGTCAGGATAGTAGGAGGAAGTTGCAATAATGACCTGCCTAGGAGGGGGAAGACTGGTAGGTTAAGTGCTTACAGAGTTAAACCTCAAATGCACTGAGAACTGAGACAGGTCTGAACCTGGCAGATAAAGGCGTGTGTGGTAAAGGCTCAGGCTAGAAAATGGCACCAGGTACTGATAGGTGATAAAATGTTGTGAGACACAAAATCATCTTCTGAAGGCCATCTTCTCATTCTCCAGCAATAATCATTCAACTGGGAACCTTCCTGTATTTGAGAGGTTCACAACATTTATGGCAAAGGCCTCCAGTCTCCTGGGAATGTTTAAATTTTGTGGCAATATTTTTTTAAAGACTGTGCTTATACTGGCTTAGTTTGACCAATTGTGTTCCGTAGTCAAAACCAACCAACAAAAATATTGGATTCTGAGCAGCACTGTCTAGTATCCTGCTGATGGTATGTTTAATAATAGATTGCACTAGTTTTTAAATATACATCTATTGACATAGTTTGAACATTGATATTGTTTACTTTGGTTTTACATTGCTGCAGATTTACAAACCCAGGAAACAAATATTTTTCTTTAAAATACAGGAAACCACATTTTGTATATGTCACTGTTGGGGATGACACTGAATAAAAAACGATAGCAGTGCTTTGGGGAAGTTGCTTTCAACATATCAAATCATTCTCTTATTGACTGTCTAGGAACAGTAATTTGATATTTTCCTTGGGGTGTCTTAATCATTTTGAGTGGCTCATAAACCATGTAAATTAAGTTTCAAATGGGAGATGTCTATAATGCTATTTTTTTAAAAAAATTACCCCAGCTGGTTTTGCTCCGAGGATAGAGCCTTAGCCTGTAGACTGAAGGGTCCCAGGCTCGATTCAGATCAAGGGCACATGCCTAGATTGTGAGCTCAATCCCCAGTAGGGAATGTGCAGGAGGCAGCTGATCAATGATTCCCAGCTGCCTCTCATCATGGATGCTTCTATCTCTCTCTCTCCTTCACACTTCTCTGAAATCAATACAAAAATATATGTAATGAATAGATAAATAAAATCACGTAAAAACAAACAAACAAACAAACCCCACAATGAAACACCTGCCTTGTCAAGTCTGCGTTCTTACTGTCAGGTGTCATTCCAAACTGTCACAAGTCAAATAATGTTACAAAAATATGAATCCATCAGTGCCTATTACGTGAAAACAGTAATAAATAACAAATTCCATGTTATCCTATCTCAAGTTAAAGCCAAGTTTAGGTTGTCCTGTGAAATGTGTAATGTATGTTTCCAAAAAAAATCTGCCTTTCCTGGGTGTTCTGTAAAAGTCTATCTGCCAAATCCCGCGTGTTAGAGCTCAGCCAGTTAAATGAAAACAAAGTTAAACAACTCCACGAGAGACAGCAATGGCCTTTTAAGATTCGCAGGAGTGTGCCTTTCTGTCTAATCTGAGCAGCCATCGTGGCGAGATGGATGTGTGTTGGCAGAGAAGTGTTTCACCGGCGGCTGTCTGCTCAGTGTTACCAGAAGGGAGCTATCCGTCTTCATTGTGCTCCATTAACATGCCTCTCAGACCTATCAGGCGAACGCCTGCATCCCTACTTTATAAATTATTATCCGCGGCAGTTACATATTTCCGAACTTGTTTGGGAGCATCGCTCACCTGATAGCCCTTGATTTACACACAGTCACCATCTCAAGCATGTTAACTTCAAAGATTACTTAGAGCTATTTCATAAGCCTGCTTTAGATGAGTTTCTTCTGTTGATGGTAACCCATTCGTTTGCAGTGTATTGAGGTAAATAAATAAATAAAAAGAATGCAAATTGTTCACGAACAAGGGCACATTTCCTTTGAGAATTAAGAGGGATTCATATCAGTATGCCCAGAGGAATGAAATTTTATTTGTGCCCTGTCGATGCAAAAATCATTCTGAAGTGGAAGAAATGAGTTCAAGCTAACTGCATATTTAGAATGTTTCTTTTGTAATTACTTTTATTTAGCTCATTTACATTTTACTCACACACTGATGTACAGAAGTTCTATTTGTAATAATAATGCTTAAAGGTCCAAAACTTTACTTTAATAATTTTAGCATGTTAATTGATAATATCTCAAGTTATTGTTATTTATATAGTAAATATTCCAGTGTCTTTCTGAACTATACAGCTAACTGTACATTAGATCAATTTGGCTGTGGAAATACAAGCAGGGGAAATTATTTTTAAAATAAAATAAATTTGAACTGACTAAAGTTAAATGAGTTTCAGATTTAAAATGAATTCTGTTTACTAAACTAAATCTCCATTCTTCAACTTGCATGTCTTTGGAAAGTAGGAGCTTTTTTTATTAATATTATTTTTAAGGTGCATGATGGTATGTAACAGAAGTAGACATTAAAGTTGGAGATATTCTTCATGAATTGTGTTTGGCGTTATGTGACGTTGTGTTGGCTCCGACTCCTGGCAACCATACGAATGAGTGATGTTCAGTGTCCTGTCCTAACAGTCGTGCTCAGCTCCTATAGACTCATGACAATAGCTTTTCTGTGGAGTCAATCCATCTCTTAATTGGACTTTCTCTTTCCCTGCTGCCTTCTATATTTCCCAGCGTGATTGTCTTTTCCAAATTGCCCTTCCTTCTCATGGTGTGTGTCCAAAGCAAGACAGCTTTAGTTTTGTCATTTTTGCCTCCACTGATGTTTCAAGCTGATTTTGCCCTGGGACCCACTTGTTTGTCTTCCTGTCATCCCAGAGTACCTTTATTACTCATCTGATAGCCTTTGGTTTCCACACATTCCAGCACCATATTTCAAATGAATCATTTTTTCCCCTGTCAGTCTTTGTCGCTGTCCAACTTTCACATATCTACAGAGTGATTGGGAACACAAGGATGTGAACGATTTTAGCATTGGTCTCTAATGACACATTTTGGGGCTTTCTGATCTTTCCTAATTCTTCAATCGTCGCCCTTCTGAGTCTCGTCCTTCTCCATGATTTCTTGGCTGCAGTTTCCATTGGAATTGATGAGTGACCAAGTTGAGCACCATCTTTAGTAATGTCTGTGTCTTCATTGCCTGTTAAAGTTGTGTATTTCTTTTGTAATCATGATTTTTGTCTTTTTGATGTTCAAATACAGCCCTACTTTGGCACTTTCTCCACACTCTCATCAGAAGTTGTTTCATATTATTGCTCCTTTCTGCCAATAAAATGGCATCATTTGCATATATTAAATTATTGGTATTTCTTCCACAAAATTCAGCTCCTTCTTCCTCTGATTCTAGCTCATTTTTTTTATGACATGTTCTGTGTACAGATTATACAGAGGGAGATAAAAACCACCCTTGTCTGATACTCTTGTCTAATGGAAACCATCTGTCTCTCCATATTCTGTCCTGACATTGGCTTTCTGTCCACGATACATGTTACCCATCAATACAATCAAGTGCTGAAGCATGCCAACTCCTTTTTTTGGATCATGAAAAACTTGATTTAAAAAAAAAGAGAGAAAAGACTTTTCTGTAGTCTGTAAAAACCAGATATTCATCTTCTAAAATTCATTGGAACACTCCAGTATCTAACAAATGGTGGCAATTAAGTCTCAATGCCTCTACCTTTTCTGAATCCACCTTAAACAGCTGGCATCTCTTGCTCCATATAAGGGAGAAACCTTTACTGTACCACCTGGAGCATATCCTTACTTGCATGAGAAATTAGAATAATTGTCCCATTATTACTTCAATATTTGGTATCTCCTTTCTTGAAGATTGGGATGTAGTGCAGCAGGTCTTTGAATAACATCATTTTGTTAAATATCATTTCATTATATTATTGATGAGGGAAAAAACAAACTAAAAACAAAAGAAACAAACAAACAAACAAAAACAGTTTCTGGCCAGGGCCACTGTCTGTGCGGAGTTTACACATTCTTCTCATATCTTTGTGAGTTGTTCCTATTAGTACTCTGTATCCCCACCCCCATCCCAAATATGTGCAAATTAGGTCCATGGGTGTATCTAACTAAATTGCCCCAGCCTGAGAGAGCATAGTTTGTGTGTGTGCCCTGCAATGGAAAGGTGTACTGTCCAGGATGGGTTTCCTTCTTGTGCCTGAGCTGCTGAGGAGGCTCTTATCTCCTAAAACTCTGAACTGGAATAAGCCCATTGGAAAATTGTGATCTTAGTTATTTTTATTCCTCTTTCTTTTTAAAAAAATATATTTTATTAATTATTACAGAGCAGAACGGAGAGGGCTAGAAAGTCAGAAACATCGATGAGAGAGATATATCGATCAGCTGCCTCCTGCACGCCCCCCACTGGGGATGTGCCCGCAGCCAAGGTACATGCCCTTGCCGGAATCGAACCTGGGACCCTTCAGTCCACAGTCTGACGCTCTATCCACTGAGCCAAACCGGTCTCAGCTATTCCTCTTTCTTAAAAGTATGTTTAGCTCATATTTATTTCAGTGTCCAATATCAGAAGTCATTTGTCTCTTTATTTAGACCTCAGTGATGTTTTTGTGAAAGGAAATATGCCATGGGAACCCAAGTTGTTTGTATCAATTAGCCTTTGGTAAAGCTGGTTTCTTTATAAGGCATTTTGCTTAAAGTCACAGTTTCCAAGAACTTATTAATGGTGTTAAGTAAGAAATGACTTATTATAATTTATAATATTTATCCTAAGTATAAGCCTATAAAGGACATATGAAACTGATGATTGCACAATAATTAATATTTTCCTGGCTTCTCACACTTAACTTACTCATTATTATCCAGAAAAAGGGGGTGATTCATTTGGTTGGTGAAGAAGTGGGTTTCAGTCCATTCACCCCAATAGTTAGAGAGCTGGCTTTCTATAAGAAGATTTAATCAAATCTGTTTTCTACCCCTTTGATGGAGTCCATTTTTGCCTACTGCTACTGGTTGAATAATAATCAAGTCCTAGTAATTCAGAGAGAGGGGAAATAAGAAATAAACAGGAAAATTATATATTTTTTCAAATTGTTATTATAAACATACATAGTTTTCAAAAGAAAAATGAAATAATATTGACATAATCTAGTTACTGGGTTCTAAAACTTACTTCTTTAAGTTAAAAATAGCCCTAGTCAGTTTGGCTGAATAAATAGAGCATTGATCTGTGGACCAAAAGGTCTAAGGATTGATTCTGGTCAAGGGCATGTACCTTGATAGCAGGATCCGCCCTGGCCCAAGCAACCAATTAATGTATTTCTCTCATCTTTCCCTCTCTCTAAAAATCAATGGAACAATATTCTCAGGAAACAATTAAAAGAAAAACAATTAAAGTTAAAAAATACTCACTGGCAAGGTAGCTCAGTTGGTTAGTGTTGTCCCTGTACACCACGATTGTGGGTTCCCAGTCAGGGCATATGCAAGAATTAAATAATGAATGGATAACAAGTGGAACAACAAATTGAACTCTCTTTCTCTCTCAAATAAATAAGTAAATAAAAGACAAACATAGATATAGATAGATAGATAGATAGATAGATAGATAGATAGATAGATAGATATAGGTATAGGTATAGATATAGATATAGATATAGATATAGATATAGATATAGATATAGATATAGATATAGATAGATAGATAGATTTTTATTGATTTCAGAGAGAAAGGGAGAGGGAGTGAGAGATAGAAACATCAATGATGATGAGAGAGAATCATTAATCGGTTGCCTCCTGCAGGTCCCTATGGTGATCAAACCCACAACCTTGGCATGTGCCCTTGATTGGAATCAAACCTGAGTCCCTTCAGTCCACAGGTTGATGCTTTATCCACTGAGCCAAACTGGGTAGGGGAAACATTTTTTTAAGGAAGAAAATACTTTTCCTAATAGTGCTGACTTATATCTGTGCATGTTACGCATTTGAATGTTTTTCCTGCTTTAACTTCTGCTTAGAGACTATTTAATAGCAGAGAAAATCCTCTTCTTTTAATTATCAGACAATATTCATTCTCTCTTATTAATGGGTGAAAAATATTCTTGTTCTTCTTTCCCTTTCTCCATAGGTGACAGTGTGAGCAAAGTTCAGCCACAGCAATGACCAAAACGAAGTTAACATGCAAATATTATAAAGGTTAGATTCTAGTCATTGATACTCAATTAAATATTAAATTCTGAAACAGATATTACAATATTTTGTCTTTAATTACATTAAGCTGTATATATTTCTTTCTTTCTTTCTTATTACTAAATACATTGTATGTAAATATATTTCCAACTTCAATTATGACAAGCTATGCATGAATGTTGACATGTCCCTTAGCTCTTTAGGCACTGGGTCTATTTTTCAAATGAGAGCTTGAGGACAAGTTTTCTCTAAGATTTCCTGAAGTTTGGTTACTCTAGAAGGTAGATTTTAGATGACTCAATCCATGTGTTATATATATGAAACCAACCATATCCTTTTACTAATAAGTAGGTAGCCACAATAGTCTGAGCATGTTTTCAAATGCAATGCATAAAATTCCTTTTTCTTTTATCCAACTATTTGAATAAAGTTAACCTAACTTTAAGTGATAAGATTATCACTATAGTGATAAAGTGCAGGTGTTAATCCATCTTGGCTAAATCACTTTTTAATTGTTTAAATCATACATTTAAGAAGGTTTTTTCAAGCTATCATATTCACTCCTCCTCCTACATCTTCGAATCTGAAACTTACTTCAGAATGCATATATGCAATATCTTCTGGGTAACTCTGCTAAAATTATGAATAAATTATGATACCCACATATATGGATGAGGGACTTCTAGGCACATTAAAGGCTGTTTACTTACTTAACTTTCATCAATGGCAAGGAATGTAATTAAAAGGTAGCAAAATGTATGCATCAAAAACCAAGGTTCTGAGTAATTATCTTCAGCACCTATGGTTTTCTGCTTTATCCTCCTCCTCATCATCACCATCAACATCATCATCATCTATTGCATTTCTTATCTTTACTCCTTGTCTTTCTTGCTTAGTTATGTTGACATTCACAAAGAGGAGAAGATGTGGGAAAAGGCATTACGTGGAACAGCCTGTTTGTTCTTCCTCTGCTAATGGTGTGCTTTCCACATTCCTTAGGCCTGAATGTTTGCCACTGACAATTAAGCAGGTGATAGATGAACTCTTAGTTTTTCTGGGATGTAAAATCAACTATATAGAGTCTGAAAATATCAACATGCGATATGAATAATGTGTCCTTGAAGACTACTTTGCATTTCTATGAGCCTCAAATTGGTTCTCATTGTTGAGCCATAAACATGTCACAATATTGTTTAACTGTCACAAAATGTGTTTTAGGCCAACAGTGCTAAATATAAAAATTCAATATTATTACATAATCATATTTTATTCATGAGATTATAAAATATATCAATTAATACATTTGAGTGATAGAATTATAGTAACAAAAGTATGGCAAATATATATGTGTATGTGTATACGTTTCAATACATGCCAATGTATTCTAAATCATATTTCTAGCACTATTTGGCACTTGCTCAATATTTGTTGACTGAATTCATGCATATTCAACGTGTGCTTTTATTTTAAGGTCTAACTTATTATTATTTATTTTAGGCAATATTGACCTCTTTGCCTAATGGAAAAAGAGCTATAAAAATAAGTTGCAGGCATAGAATGCAAAAATGCACACATTTACTTTGAGAAATGCAGCACAATGCTAACAGAGGCCAGATAAAGGCAAAATGTATTATCTTAATTTATTCTACTCATATCTATATAAATTTGGTACTTGAAGTAGAAAAGAGTATAGGAAAACTAAAATATTATAAATATTTTATTAATAAAAGCATATGTGATTGAAATATCAAATATTCATGGAAAAGACACATGAATTTTAAAGTTGCTCCTATATAATATGGGATTGGAAGGAATGTTGGATTGGGCTTTAGCTGTAGAAGACAGGTTTTGCTTCACACACACAAATGCACACACACACATGCGCACACACAGACAAAGGAACAAATGACAAAACACTGAATGGTGACCACATGATGTCTCATTATTTTGCTATAGTTTTTTAGATATAATATAAAAATCAAATACATTAGGAAGATAAAAGAAAAAAATTCATGATAATGTCAGAAAATGATAGTATGTTTATATAATATATTTAAATCTAGAAACAGATATATTTATTATAGAGAAAATATTTAAATTGTCTGTGAAAAAAATTCTCAAAAACAAGAATTATTTCTTTGGAAGTCTGGTTTTACATATTAAGTAGGGATTTTTTTTTAATCCTTGTGGGCATTAGGAGCATTTTTATGGAATCAAGTCAAAGTATTTGAAAAATGTCATCAGGATATGAATATTTATACTGGAAAATAAAAAAGCTTAAATGAGAAATGGAATTTGAAATGGAAAATAAAGTCATAAATTATCAATATTGCCAAGGCAATCGCTGTGGATGTAATAGGTGTATACTTAAAGAGTATATTTTGAAGATGGAGACAAAAGTGTATGGATTGGATGAAGAGACTGAGAAAGAATGAGATATTAAGATGGTGAAATTTATTGTTTTTCTGTTATTATTTCTGTGTTGCCATTAATTGAGCTTAATAAATTCTGGAGCAATTGAGTTTTTCTTTGTGGGATGAAAAGGAACAAAACTGTAAATATGACAAAGTAGAGATATCTAAGTGGAGAGGTCTAGTAAGCACTTAAATATGCAACTTTGAAGTTTAGAAAGGTTTGTATGGAAGATATAATTTCTGGAGATATTGTGCACAGACAGATAAGGGTTAAAGCCATAGGACTTGAAGAAAAAAGTCATTATTGTAGATGGTGTCAGATGAGATTCTTGATCATAGATTTAAAGTGAGTCCACTTATAAGTGATAGAGAGAAAGTTGCATTTGGACAAGCGGTGGAATTGGCGAGATAATATAAGTAGATGAGAACATGGCAAAGTAGATGCAACAGACACTTATTTCTAGCTTTGTTCCATGTATTCCTCCCGCGCTCCCATTTTCCTCATATTTGCTCAGCAGTATCTCCACCCTCACTGGAGCTTGAATTAATGCTAGAATAAGCTTGCGTTTTGATTTAGGTTTCAATTTTCTTTTTTGAGAGTTTGTATCGGTCACATTTTATTTCTAATACAGTACAGATATATGCCCTAAAAACCTACAGAATGGGGACACTAGTACAAAATTTAAAATATATAAATACATAAATATCACATGATCTCAATCATTTGTGGAATATAATGAACAAAGTAAACTGATGAACAAAAATAGACCTAGAGAAAGAGAAGCATCTAATAAACCATCAAACCTCAGAGAGCAGCAGAGGTGGGATGGGGGAGGGGGATAAGAGATCAACCAAAGGATTTGTATGCAAGCATATAAGCGTAACCAATGGACACAGACAGTAGGTGGGTGAGGGCATGTGCTGGGGATAAAAGTGGCCAGGGAGAGGTCAATGGGGGGAAAAGGAGATATATGCAATACTTTAACCAATAAAGAATAAAAATAAATTAATATCTAAATAACTCTATTTATTACACAAACACACGCACACACAATTTCCTCTCCTCTGAATTCCTAGTAGCATTACTACTGTCACCTTATTCAGAAGACATTTGTATTAAAAGTTGTGCATTCATTGAAGTTGCCTCATGTATTAAACAATAAGTTATTAAAACCCAGGGACTATGCCTTTCACATATTTTAACCATATCTTTTATATACTCTTACTTGTATTCAATTATTCCTCAAAACATATTTTTAAAGGAATCTAGACTTAAAGACATCTGACACTAACATCTGATTCCATAAGAGAAAACATGATGTCCCCAGCATCATATCCCTGATCATGTTCTGGAAATTGAATTACTCCCACTTGTATTATTAATCCACTGTTATACTATTTTGCCAGTGATCAGCACAGTTACCGACTAGTTCTTGTGTACACTGGCAGAACATTTTTCAAGTTATTCTTGATATGGTCAATGCCTTTCTTTGAATATTTTTGGCAAATGGATGGTAAATTGAAATTTTGTAAAAATACTTTGAGTTGACATGTATGCTATGAAAATAAGTCAAAACAAGGCATTGATTGGGAGAGGGAACAATGGACTTACTAATTGATGGCTATATTTTAGATCTTCATCTGGATGGTAGTTAAAATTATATAAATGAATCCTATGTAATAAAAAGTTAATATGCAAATTTACCGAACAGCAGAATGGCCAGTCACTATGATTCACACTGACCACCAGGGGGCAGATGCTCAACACAGGAGCTTCCCCCTAATGGTCAGTGCACTCCCACAGGGGGAGCACTACTCAGCCAGAAGCTGGACTCACAGCTGGCAAACACAGCAGTGGCAGCGGGAGCCTCTCCCACCTCCACCACAGCACTACGCATGTCTGATTGTCGGCTTAGGCTTGTTCCCCAAGGAGGAGCAGGGAGCGGGCCTAAGCCATCAGTCAGACATCTCCTAAGGATTCCCTGACTACGTGAGGCTTTAGGCTGGACTGAAGGATGCCCCCCGCCACACACACACACAAATGCACAAATTTCATGCACCAGGCCTTTAATATATTTACAGAATCGATGAAGTAAACACAAAATTTTTAGACTTCATTATTTTTATATCTAATAAAAATAAAGTCATATGCAATAATAGACTAAACAACAACAGTGATAATTGTGAGCTAGTTACCTTTGAAAATATTCTCATCAGTAACCTGGGAAGTAGGATAAACAGAACTTTCAGTGGCACGGGTTTTTTTGTTTCTTTCTGTGGTCAGACCTGTTTGAGACCTAGTTCTGCCATGGGTTCCTGGTGTGTATTTGAGAATTGCAATTAATCTCTCTGTTATGTTCCACTATCTTTAAAGTAAGGACAGTGGAATTCCTTATCTCAGAATGGTGGTAATACTTAAATAGATGACACAGAGCATTTACTGGTATATGAAGTTATGGAAAGAGTGCTAAGTTGAGTTACTATCTTTGTCTTTCAATTTGAAATAAAAACATTAGCTCTGGCTGAAAACTGCCATCCCTTTAAACAACTAAATAGCAAGTATATGTGTTAACATTTTATATAGCATAAAACTAACTGAGATGTTTTCAGTAGTGAAGTAAATTCTCATAAAACCAACAAAATAGATATATGAACATAGAATCATAATCACAATATAATTGATGTATCTTAAAAAATACCTAAAAGCATTAATCTTCTTAAAGTCAATTTCATAGTAATGAAAAGCTGCCAAGACCCATATAATATTATTTCACCCTTATCAAATTTCCAATCTACTCAATGTATTTCATGTCACTCAAGATGATGGAGTTTGAGTGCTAGTTTGTCAAGATGGAGCACAAAACATATTCTCTGTCACTAAGGGACTCTAAAATTGGAAAGAATCAATGTGCCCTTAATCGTTCATTATTTTTCATGGAAAATCCTAGTCCTTAAGGTTTGGGTTGTCCAGTATATGAAAAGATATTCCTTCAAAAATTTAGAGAATAATTCAATAAAATGTATTAAACCCTTTTACATTTAAGATGCAAAAAAAGATAAAAAGCATAGTTTTCCAAGTAAGAGACTTTCTCTATATTTGTTTAATATTAATCTTCAAACAAAGGATGTCGCAAAATGCCAACTGAAATCATTTGAAAAGTTCCTTAGATTATTGGGTTTTTTTTAAGTTTATAGTTTCAGACTGTGAAATGTATTATGTGGAATCCATCACATTTTTATATAGTTTTGATACTAACAAATGTGGATGTTGTTTGAGCCCCAGTTCTTGCCTTGTGAAAATGGAAGAATGAAGTCATAGACAAAAACAATGAAGGGGAGCAAAGTTTATTGAGAGAAAGCAGGCCTGGCAAAGGTGTAGCTGGGTTCCAAGAGCAGGCCAGGGTCTGGAGCTTCCTTTTAATGTTACAGTAGGGAGCAGTTGAGCATCTGAACTAATTAAAATCTCACAGTCCATGTGTGGAGGCCCACATGGCCCTAAGCTGCGTGGGTGCTGGGAAGTGCTCCACGCCACAGGAATGAACATCAGGAGCTCCTCGCAAGCCTGGGAAAAGAGAGAGAGCAAGAGGAAGGTGTGCACCTTTTAATTTAGGGGGTGGGTCGTCTTGCTATCTCCTAATTGGTGTTTTCAAAAAAATCTCCATCAGCAATATTCTTTAGATTAGTTTATACAGCTTATTGCTTGTGATCGGTTATCACCATGCGGCCTATCTTAACAATACACATACATTTTAAAGCTCACACCTCTCTCCTGAGTGCCCTTTCTTCCCTGCCCAGCTGGGGTGCCTTTAGTAACTCCACCTAGTTGGGTTCCAAGTTCTACTTCCTTTCCCCTCATCCCACCACTAGCTTCCTTCTGTCTCCTCAGTTTAAAAAACAAACTCAAAATATTTTTATTATTTTTGATAGTTTCAAATATTACATGAGTAGGAGTTTTAACTTAATATGAAGTCATTATCTAGCTTTCCTTTGTAAAATATTGTAAAGTTTAATGTGGATAAGAATCATACTGTATTCAAAATACTTCTCTCCTTATAACAAGAAAAGTCTTTTCTTTTTCATTTGCAGAAACAAAAAAGAGTGTGTTATTCAGGAGGATGGAAGCAGAAGTATTAGTTCGGCAAAATCAGTCTTTAGCAACCAGTGGCCAATTATACCACCGTTTTCCATGCCTTAGGAGGCTGCTGTTTTCACTTGTTCCTTTTAACATGCACCCCTAAAACACATTCACCCAAAAGCGATGAGATCCATTGGCAAATACCAATCTATCTGCTGCTTATAAGGAAGCACCTTTTTCCCTTAAATAAATTTCATATGTAATGGAGAAGCAGGTTAACTTGCTAATTTCTAAGAATTCAAAAGTGTCTTAGGGGTGCTCGCTGCTTTGTTGTTCATTGTAAGATTGCTATCTTTCCCAGCACTCTCAGTCATAGTAATTAAATAAGAGTATCTATTATTATGACTATAATTATGTTATATATATATATGAGACTGTCCTATAATACACCTTAATATATATATTAAGCTTTGGTACATTTGCATGTAAAGATATAAACTTTAAATAATTGGCATCATCATGTATTTACTGTCTAGTGGCAGTTATATCAGTTGAAGTATGATATGCTTTGCTAAAATGAAAAATGTCCTGCCCCAGCCAGGTGGTTCAGTTCATTGGAGTGTCGTCCTGTGCACTAAAAGGTTGTGGGTTTGATTCCCCTTCTGGGCACATATTTAGATTGCAGGTTCAAGCCCCAGTTGGGGCACATAGAGGAGGCTACTGATCCCACTGATCTCTCTCTCTTCTTTCTCTCTCTGTCTCCCTTATTTTATTCCTAAAATCAATTTTAAAAAAGTAAACATACCTCAGGTGAGAATTTTAAAAAGTTCTTAAAATCTTTGGTTACAGCAATTAAGTTTTATTTCTTGCTCATGATGATGTCAATTATAAATTGACAATAGATCTGCTGCATATCACCTTCATTCCAGGATTCAAATGACAAAATTGTATCTTTCTGCACATCTAAGAAGAGAGAAAAGAGTGATATAGAATCGTACTCAGGTGCACACAATACTAATGGAATTAATATGGACTTTCCAAGTTCACATGTTGGGCATAGGCAGTCATCCCCCAGAGTAATCTATGAGGGGAAGGAATAATATGTGGAAATAATAGTATATCCACCACGGTGTTTTATCAATCACTTCATTTAGTTTACAAGTAAGGAAACTAGACAAGAAGAACATAAGAGATTGTCCTATAATACACCTATCCTATATAATAAAAGGGTAATATGCAAATCAACTAAACGGCAGAATGACCAGTCACAGTGATGTGCACTGACCACCAGAGGGAAGGTGCTCCATGCAGTCGGAGATCCTTAGCACTGCTCAGCCATAAGCCAGGCTGGCAGCCCGGCGAGCACAGTGGCCCACCTCCACGGCAGCACTGAGGTCGTCTGACTGATGGCTTAGGACCACTCCCAGTGGTGCACCAGGCCTCTAGTTTCATGATAATTGTCCTAACTGCACATGTAATCACGGTCTTCTTTTCAAAATTAGTATATACAATCATAAAAGGTTTTTAAAAATACCCACCATATTTCTGTGACAGAGGGAGGAAGGAAAAACTGGGATGAAGCAAATGGCATAAAAATGTCTCTTCAGATATTATTATTAAATAAATTACTGATAGCAATATATCCACTTTGAATTTGGTTATATATTGAGTGAATCACCTCTACTTATCTTCATGTCTAAAATAATTATTCCCTGGGAAAAAATAAATTCTAAAAAGAAATAAATATATTGTGGGAAACCATATGCTCATATGCAAATTAGTGCTATAAACTCTAGAAATCTTTCAGCCTTCTATTTAAACTCTATACCTCCTTCAAGGGCAGGCATATCTTTGAGCTTCTGTATTTTTCATATACGTATAAAGTAGATTTCATATATGTATAAAGAAAAGATCGTGACTCCATTTAACCTTGAGCATAAAACTGGCAAATAATTAACATTTTGTAAATACTGATTTAGTTGTTAAAATTGTAGACTGTGCATTAAAACAATAATCATTTCATACTGTGATTAGCTGATTAGCCCCTTACAAGGAAAAATAAAAATGATCCTTCTCGAAACTGCTCAGTATTTTTCAATGATGTTTGATATACATGATTTGCTTGCAGTTTTTAGGAAAAAAAGATAGAAATTTTGTTTCTTTGTAGGATTTTTCTTTGGAAGGATAGTGGTAGATAAAGAATCATTAAAATAGCTTCACAGATATGAATTTGACTCAGTTTTGCACAATATAACTGTATAAATCTGGTGAGATATTTAACACATTTGTTTTAGTATCATCATTGAATATTCAGTAAACTAAGGTGAGGAAACACTTACCTTAAAGCATAAAGCCAGACATTTTTGGTTCTCCTAAAGAGTGTAGTGATGGACAATTTTTAAAAATTTCAAAATGTATTGTAAAAATACCAATACGTATTTTATTCTTGCTATGCAAGCAATAACATTGTAGGTACATTTTGCAATAAAAACTTAAGGTGAAATAAATAATGTTATATCAATATAATAATGAATAATGTTTTTCATGAGTGCTTATCTTAATTTAATTCTATTCTAATTCTATTTAATTCTAATTCTATTATATTCTTAATTTAATTCTACTCATTATAAACACAGTAAAATATCCAATGACTAGGTAGTCTCTACATATTTTGGCAGCCACATATTTAAACAGAAAGCACTTACAGGTTAGAATTGGAGGTAAATAAAATTCATTAAATTCCTTTCAATAAGTCTCTTATTATGCACATGTCACACAATAAGTACTTTGTCATGTATTACCTTATTTAACCAGACCTACTTTTCAGCATATACTACAAACAACCCTACTGTGCTCTCCATCTCCCGAGAAAAATTCTTTTTGCAACCTCAGTTATCCCTGCCTACAACAGTCCAATCACAGGCTTGTGGACAAGACTATACTCAGTTCATTATCAACAATTCAAGTTCCAAAGCCATTTAATGTCCACTGATCAGAGTTTCCTTTTCTCCAAAGATCCCATTCGAGGGCATGAATTTACTCGTGAGCCTTAGGGTTTTCTACTGTGATTTCACTGATGAACCACTCTCAGTAGAACATCCCTATTAGCCACAAATCCTTCGATTGTTTGTTGACCTGATTCATGCATACAGGAGCAGAGTAGCTGACCACAACTTCTGACCTACTGCAAAGCTTCCCTTGCTCTAAGTCTCACTCAAAGATGGCAGCCTTCCTGGTTTCCAGTAAACCTGACAGAGGAGCTCAAATCCAAAGAGGCCCTCTGTGTGCTGTGCTTTAGAATTAATGACAAGTCATGCAACTGCAACAATTTCTCCTTCACTTCAGAGGGACTATCCTGACATGCTGTTGGCCACAGGCCCGCTAAAAACTTCAATAAGCCCAGCTGGTGTGGCTCAGCGATTGAGCATTAACTTATGAACCGGAGGGTGACTGTCCGATTCCCAGGCAGGGCATATGCCTGGGTGTCCAGATTTCCCTTTTAGGGACAGAAGCACAGACACTGACACGACTCAAGATACTTAATATTGACCGAGCATAAATTACACAGGAGACAGACATGCAATGCACGAATCACACACGGTTTATTTACCAGAGTCCTGGTGGTTTCCAGACCTTGGCAGGCCACCCAGGGATCTGCACCGACAGACACACAAACACACACACTGGACGTTGGACATTGCAGCTGCAGCTCGGCGTCTTGTTTGAGACCTTAGTGTCATGTCTCACGGTTCAGATTCACGGTCCAAGGCAGAGCTCGGGCAGATGCAGGCAGGGGAGTGGAGAGAGAACCGTCTGTGGAGGAGCAGGCAAGCCTCTCTGATCTCCTCTGGTTCCTTGCTCTTTTTATGTGCTCAGATAGGCATCCTCAGAGTGTTTTTTTCAGTGAGTCCCAGGAGCCTTGCTATCTGGTCTTACATATGGGGTACAGGTCACTTTATCTATTTTCTACATACGGGCCACTCAAGGGTGCTTATCAACTTGGTTACATTATATTCCATATTTTCAGATATCACACTTTAATACTTACTCTATATTGAATTTTATCCTTATTACCAATACTGGAACACTGGGCTGCAGGCTCCATTCCCAGTGTGGGATATTCAATAGGCAGCTAATCAATTATTCTCTCTCATCATTGATGTTCCTGTCTGTCTCTCTCTGCCTCTCTCTTTCTCTATGAAATCAATAAAAGTATATCTGAAAAAGAAACTTCACTGAGAGTATGGGTCCCTGAATTTCTTTTGTGCTTTTCTCTCAATCGCGTATATAATGTGTGTTGCTAAAGGATCAAAGCTACTTGTTTTTCTTCTCTCATCAGCTCCAGTGTCAACAAAGTAGTGAAGCAGTGTGGTATTCTGCGGGATGTCAAGGAGATCAATAATTTCAGCAGACTACCGCTGAAAGTGGAATTGGCATCAAGCTGAGGTGTAGAACTGAAGAATACTGAGGATTGCCAGATAGAGGTGAACTGCTTTTGGCCATTCTTCCAAAACTCCATGGAGATAAGAGCATTTACTAAATTAACAGCCATGTATCTGGCCACAGGTTTTGTTGATTTGCTTCAGTGTATATGCACATTTGGAATAGCAGCTTAAATTGGAGTCACTTTCTGATTATGTTAATCTATAATCATTCTCCAAAGTTTGTCTGATTCCTTTCCAAGTGAGGTAGTGGGAGATGGGGTAGAAATCACCAGACATTGACCATCGATTAAAATTGCTGGCACCTATTTGGTAATAAATGTATCCAAGATTTGACATATTTCTGATATAAAATTAATATCTAGACAGCTCACTATCCTTATTTTTGCCATAAACGAGTGAAAAAATAGTATTAATTGTATAATTTATAAATAGTTCATGGTAACATTTATTGTATTACACCTGAATTTTCTCAAATTTTTCTACTTATTTTCTTTTAATCATGGTAGATAACTAAGAGCAATAATAAAGAGAATGCATTGACTATAGAATAGATTTCTTATGGAAAGTATTATGTGACCTTAGGTTGTTTTATAGTTAATGCTACATAACATTAGGGCAAAATGTTCAAAATATCTTATAATAAAATAAATTTTAAAAATTATAACTAAAACTAAGTCATCCACAAGAAAAATATTGTCATAATATGTCTAATTTTAAATCATATAATAAATTTATTGTAAATTGACAGGATATTATATCCTGACTTTTCCATGCCTCAGGACATATTTTAAAGCATCATATACTTTAGTCAATATAAAATGCAAAGTGAAAGTGAAAAACAGGTACCCAGAAAATACACAAAATAAAAGATAAACAGTTCTTAGGTATAGAAATTAAAATTGATTCTGATGTCCAATTAACCCCCAACCTGATGAATTCATAACTTGAGAAATTATTCAGCATATTAATGCTTTTAATTTTCTTTTACTAATGAAACAGTTTCCAACTACAAAATGAGTCTCTGGAACTGATCAAAGAAGGATGTGGCACAGTTTTTCTTTGTTATAGGGTTCAATTGGATGGCAATGAACAAACTGTTGCATTGAAAACAATCTCCTTCCTTATTCTAGTATTTAACTGGGACAAAATAAAATATTGTCTAAGCCATTATACTTATTTGATCAAGCTTAATTTTACGTATGAGGACAATAATTAAATGTGTTGATAAGAAAAATGTAAAATTAGAATACAATTTAAATATCAGAAAATATAAAGGAAAAAAGACTTACAAATAAGTTAGTAAATAAATAAAATTTCATAGCATATTTTTACATATTAAATTTTAATAGTCAGAGTATAATTAGGAAAAGCATCATGCAGGTCTTAGAGAAATTACTCATGAAGCACATGAAAATATGTAATCATGTTATATACAATATATTACAAATTCTTTTGAGAAGAATATTTCCACTCAAATTAATATATTCCTGGTCTCTTTTTTAATGTGATTTTTAAAAACAATTAGTATAATTTGTAATAAAATGAACATTAAGAAGTAAAATAGCCTTGGCTGGTTCGCTCAGTGGTTAGTGACAGCCTACGGCACCAAAGAGTCTTGAGTTTAATTCCTGGTCAAAGGAATGTACCGGAGTTGCAGTCTGGATCCCCAGACACCTGGTTGGAGTGTGAAAGAGAACCAACCAATCAGTGTGTCTCTCTCACTTTCATGTTTCTGTCTCTCTTCTTCCCCTCTTCCCTCCAGTCTCTCTAAAAAAAAAAAAAGGAAAAAATATCCTCAGGTGAGGATGAACATAATATTAATAAAATCCTATCTAATAAAAGAGTAATACGCAAATTTGACCGTACCTTTGCTACACCCACAAGCCATGCCCACCAGCCAATCAGGAGTGAAGGGGCGGGGCCAATGTGGCCGTGGAGCCTGCGAGGTGGGGGGTAGGGCCCAGGTGTGCATGAGGCAGCTAGCAAGTGCAGAGGGATGTGGGGGCCTCCCTGGGGGCTGGCATTCACCAGCAGCCAGAGCAAAGGTGGCCAGTGAGTATGAGTGTGTGATGTGTATGACTGGGGCCGAGGCAAGTGCGAGGCAGTCGGTGGGGCCGCCGAGGAGTGCATGAGGTCGGGGAGAAGGGAGCCAAAGTGCAGGGGATGGGGCCAAAGCATGGGGAGCAGTGCCAAGCAGCAGCACAAGGTGTGGGGTGCGGAGCCGAGCAGCAGCTGAGTGGCAGTGTGGGGCATGGGTGGCGGGACCGAGCAGCACCCATGAGGCTGTCATGAGACTGCTGTGAGGCTGCTGTGAGTGCGGGATGCCCCTGGGGCTGGGCGGTCACCGCCAGGACTAAGGCCTGTGCTGGGGGAGCAGGACCAAGGTGTCTGGCAAGCGCAGGGCCCCAGGGGCTGAGCGATCTCCAGTGGCCAGGGCTAAGGCCAGGGCTGGGGGTGGGGCCAGCCATCAGCCTCATTGAGGGGGCAGGTTGGGCTGAGGGAGCACCCACCCCCAGTACATGAATTTTGTGCACCCGGCCCCTAGTAACATAACAAAATCAAAATAAAAACCTATCAGTCAATGATTGTTTTGTTGTCCTAAGATATTTAGAAGAGTAATTAATGTATAAATATTGGTATTAAAACATGATTTATAAATCTTTACAAAGAATTTTTGTTTCTCTGATATTTCTAAATACTATTTAATTATTACAGGCATATTAAATTAGAAGAAACTACTCTACTTAACTCTATAAAAGATGTACTTTCTAAGAAATAATGACAAATATGTAACTTATTAAAATGTTCATTATTATTAATAATATTTTATAAAATTACTGGAAATCTCTTTTTTGCTATTTTGAAATACACTTACAATAATGAGATCATAGATCTCTCTACTGGAATCATAATGAGCAGGACAAATATTCTAATTATTTTATTTAAGCATTCATCCCAAATCTTACATATATTAACTTTAAATAAATTACAGTTTTTTGAGTTTTGTCTTCTACTTA
Organism: Antrozous pallidus; assembly: GCA_027563665.1. Taxonomy (NCBI): domain Eukaryota; kingdom Metazoa; phylum Chordata; class Mammalia; order Chiroptera; family Vespertilionidae; genus Antrozous; species Antrozous pallidus. The sequence goes on along the minus strand of CM050514.1, from coordinate 15,489,072 downwards.
TTATTTTTGTTTTTTTTTCCTAAGACATTATTTTGATTTGAATATTATTGTTAATCTTCTCCAAAATTCTGCTTATTTTACATAAAATATTTTTATTTCTCTTGATTAGCCATATGGCAAAACATTAATAATGGAGAAGAACATCTTAGCTCGAATACATTCTCATTAAGCCTGTTCTATAATCAAAAATGTTTCTTGGCTAGTTTTACCATTTCCAGTAGCAGGCAATCCGGAATATTACCTATCTGCCATCACATCTGTCTATAAATTAATGGGTTCCTCTAACTGGAACTCAGGCTTATGGAAATGGTTGGGCAGTTAGAAATGAGCTAATGTTTAATTCCTGCATTTACTGTATTTGAGAATAATGAACTGAGACTAATTAAATCCTTATTTTGAACTACTTTCTCTGTGATGATACTACCTGCCATTTTAGAGCATGCATTTCTGATACTTCCTCAGTGGAAAAACAACCCTGAACCTATGAGTTTTTCTAACATATTTCTAGAATTTATACGTGCTGTTAGGATGTACTGAAAATTAAGTATAAGTCTAATTCTGAGTCAGAATATATCATGTAGCATTTATGAGAGAGATAACATGGAAAACTTGAACCAAAATACATAAAGTATGGTCCTAAAAAGAGATAGTCAATTATGGCTTTGCAAAAGCCATTTGAAGCTGAAAAGATTGTTGGTATAAAAAGCTAATCTGTTTCTATTACTGACGAAGGTGTCTGATAATTATATTTATGTTATCAAGGGTGAGCAGGCAATGGATATGAAAGAGATAAGAACAAATGAACCAATTTCAGTGCTATCTAAGATATATTTGCCTTCTATAGGAAGGCTTTCAAAGAAAGAGCAATGTTGTTATTCTACTGTGAAAAGAAAATTATGAAATTTTAAAGTTGTGCCAATAGGAGCAAAGAGAAGTGGAGAGATGGGTGAAATTGATCAATCTAAGCAGCTGGTTTCAGTAATTCAGTCTGCTCAAAATAAATGTTTATTACAGAAAGTCAGTAGCTCATGCAACATGCTAATTTTTGAACGTGAGAGCTAACTTTTCTCCAAAACATTTTATCAGAAAATATTTTTTGAGCTAGTATACTATGAAAGAAATACCTTCAGTGTTTAGATGAATGATTATTAACAATAGGTCAGATGTAGTTCATTTTATTTTTCTAATATTGGTATTCTCATTTAGGCTTGTTTAAGCACAAAATATAAAAAGAATTACATAGTTAACATAAAACCATGCATTATGGGAAAGCACAATTTGAGAATAATAATACTATTCCTATATTAGAAATGCAAAGCTATGGTCATTTGTTACATTATTACATTCACATTTACAAAAGGTCTCAGACTTAAGATATGTGTTTTGATAAAAGTATGTGTTTTTAATGGTCATGTAAAAGTGCATTTGAATTCCCAACTGTTCTCACTACTGAGAAAAAACATCATGAATGATTATAACCAGAAGAATAGTGGACAAATCACAGAAACCGGTTTGGCTCAGTGGATAGAGCGTTGGGCTGCGGACTGAAAGATCCCGGGTTCGATTCCGGTCAAGGGCATGTACCTTGGCTGCGGGCACATCCCGAGTAGGGGGTGTGCAAGAGGCAGCTGATCGCTGTTTCTTATTTTCTATCCCTCTCCCTTCCGCTCTGTAAAAAAATCAATAAAATGTATTTTAAAAAAAGAATGGACAAATCAATCTGCGTTGCTATAAGTATGAAGAGGATGCAATTTTATAATTTAAAATAATGCAGTTACTATGTCAAAAATACTTAAAAATAGTAACAGCATAATATGTTGTAAAAATATAGTACTCTAACACAATGACATATTAAACTTGAGGACATAGTCAAAAATTTCCAAACTGTTTCCTTAAAAATTTTACTAACATGCTATGCAATTGAAATTAAGTTCTTGAAATGTACTCTCTGCTATGGCAGTCAGTAGTAGTAGTACCAGTGAAGCCCAAAATGTGGGTGTTTTGAGGTCAGTTCTTGTCTTGTGAAAATAGAAGAAGGAAGTCACTGACAAAATCAATGAATGGAACCGAAGTTTATGAGAGAAGCCAGTCCTGGAAAAGGTTGCAGCTGGGATACCGGGAGCAGGCCAGTGTCCAGAGCTTCCTTTCCATGTTACAGTCAGGAGCAGCTCAGTAGCCAAGCTAATTACAGTCTATTAGTCCATGTGTGGAGGCCCCCATGGCCCTACACCAGGTGGGAGCTGGGATGTGCTCCAACATCACAGGAATGTCAGGTGTCCATTGTGAGCTGTGCAGGGGAAAAGGATAGCAGAGAGGAAGCCTGCACACTTTTAAGTTAAGAGTGGAGACTGCCTTCCTAGTTCCTGATTGGTTCTCTGCAAGCTGTGTTAGCAATATCCTTACATTTTAAAGTTCATGCCTATCACGTTTCACTCTTCCTTCCTACTCCAGTTGGAGGTCTTAGTAACCCAGTCTAGCTGGGTTCCTGGTTTTACTTGCTCCTCCTCCCTTGGGTCAGGCCCCTATCAACCTAACTTTTGTTTTATCCCTCTACATCAGTATTGGCCACCATATTCTGATGTATAGCATAGCTATGGAACATTTCTATCATCACAACAGTTCTATAGGACAGTGGTATTCTAAAACATCTATACTAATAAAAGAGGAATATGCTAATTAGTCCAGATATCTTCATGACATCTGTCTGGATGGCCTTCTGCACAAAGTCATGGTGGCGGGGGCTAAGGTAGAGGCTGTTAGGGGTGATCAGGCAGGCAGGCAAGCAGGCAGGTGAGCAGTTAAGAGCCAGCAGTCCCAGATTGGGAGAGGGATGTTTGATCAGGCCTAAATTGGTAGTCAAACATCCCCTAAGGGGTCCCGGATTAGGGATTAGAGAAGGTACAGGCCAAACTGAGGTCTTGCACCCCCTGCATGAATTTTGTGCACTGGGCCTCTAGTTTTAAATAAAGTTAGCTTTCTAACTTACCTATATTATTTTGTTTGTACTTTATTAAATATGTGAACCAAATGGAAAAGTAATATTAGATCATAATTTGTTTTTAAGACACCAAATATATAGCTAAATCTCACAGAAATGACATTCATTTTTCTTAGCTGTTTTTATAAGTTAATTCAGAAAAAATAAGGTAAATTAAGTCAGTATTGATTACACATCTCTTAGCAATGAGACTCTCATTTTACCTTCTCTCTCAACTGCAATAAAACTTAGACCAACTAATCTTTGTTCAGTGACAAAGAGAATATTATACAGGGTGGGGCAAAAGTATAGCTACAGTTGTATGTATGAAAATAACACAATAATAAATAATATAAGAATAAACTGCTTCTCATACTCACAACTATAAACTGACTTTTAGGTATATATATATATATATATATATATATATATATATATATATAAAACTACAAAATGTATACAATATATATATATTGGTTTTATGACCTAAAAAAATGACTTAAAATGTCCAGACATCAGTTTACTCAGCTGAAAAATATAATCATTATATCTGTTTTACTGAGTCCAAAAGCTTTTATAAATATTCATTTATAATTTTTAATTATATGAGTATTAAATTAAATCAGTGTTGTGGCTCTGACTATTTTGGCTCGATGGATAAAGCATCAGCCTACAGACCTAAGGGTCCCAGGTTCGATTCTGGTCAAGGGCACATACCTGAGTTACAGGCTTGATCCCCAGTGGGGACCAGGCAACAGCACTGATTCTCTCTTATAACTGATGTTTTTGTCTCTCTCTCCTTCTCCCTCTCTGAAATCAACAAAATATATTTTTAAAAAATCAGTATTGTGAAGGTTTTTTGCAAGGAAGAACTTCCACATCACATTTAAAGTATGCAGGAATAAAATCTAATGGCATTATTTGTGAAAACTGGCCATGCCCCTGATTGGAGTGGTGGTGCTAATTGGAGGCGGTGCTGGCTGGAGGAAGACGACATGGGCAGTTGGCTGGCCGGCCCCACCCCTGGTCAAAGTCTAGGTTGAACTCGCAGTCGAACTCCCCATTGAGGGGACAATTTGCATATTAGCCTTTTATTATATAGGATTAAGAATTCCCTTTAAAATCCTTTAGATTAAAAGCACATTTATTTTAGCCATACATCTACAATATCACCTGATGCTTTCCCAAATATGCATTGGTTACTGAGCATTCCTAACTGTATGTATGGTTTATAACAGGTTTGTGATCAGCAGAGGATATGGTATTTTATCAGTTTCCCTTCGGGACATAGATTGATGCTTTTATCCTTTATGAAAGCCAGCATGAATAGCAAAGATTAAGCCTTAATTTTTTTTTGTAAATAGAGTATGATATTAATATTGGAAGCTCTTGGAAATTATTTAAAACTTGTCATGTTTTCTGCCCTCACTGAGTGATGATTGATGAGGCAATATTTGCAATGTGTAATAGGTTTCATGAGTGAAAGCTGCTGAATAAGTAATAGAGTACAAGCTCTGCTTATCAAATAATAATTAATTTCAGATTTCTCCATTTTCTCTCCTTTCTAAAAATCTTGAAAAATCAAGTAATAAAATGTTTAGAACATTTAATTAACCAAATTAAAAATTATTTTTTCATTATGGATTTATTTTTTAATATTTTTCATCGATTTATAAGAGCAAGGGAGAAAAACATCAGTGATGAGAGAGAATCTTTGATTGGCTGTCTTCTGCACTCCCCTAACTGGGGTTCAAGCCTGCAGCCCAGGCACGTGACCTGACCAGGAATGGAACCGGTCTCCTGGTTCAAAGACCGATGCTCATCCTCTGAGTCACAACACCCAGGTGATCATCACACAACTAGTGACAACTCTTGTTTTCTGTGTTGGTTTATCCCTGTCCCCTTCCACCTATGCAGGCGTCTTAATAATTAAATGTTTCTATCAATGGTTTATCTGTTTTAACTTAAAATGAATTGTGATGCTCTCTAATAATGAGTCTTGGTGGTTTTGTGGTTTTTCTTTAAATTGACTCATTTAAAAATCCCTTCTGAAATTCTGTTTTTCTCACTAATGTTTTTATTTGGGAGATATTTTGTGGCCTTTTTTTTTTCTTCTGTAAGATTGCTGAAATAAAAAGTAAAACTAACTTATAAAAAGAAGGTATATTCTTTCTCTAAAACCTAATAATGTTATGGATGTTTAACTCACTTGAACTTGAAAGATTGAACAAGAAAAATCTGGATTGCAGGAATACCCGCCCTCTGAAGTTCACAGTATCCCATAAAAAAAAACAGTTGTTCTGAGGATCTAGATGGTTCTTAGATCCATGGGGCAAGATTATACCATTAGGCCAGGATTGGGCAGATTCTACTCTGGGAAACGTGAAGGGGTTAAGCAGTACAAACTTGTAGCTACAGAATAGCCATAGAGATACCAATTGCAGCGTGAGGAATAAGGACAATAACGTCGAGATAGCTGGGTATGGGACCAGATAGGTGTTTGGGGCAGTGTGGGACCACTTTATAGAGTGCATGGTTTTCTGGATACTTTGCTGTACATCTGAAACTGGTACGGAACGGTACTGAATATAACCTGTCGTTGAAAATAGAGAGAGAAGGAAGGAAGTTGTGGCAGGATAAAAGGATATTTGTGAAATAATCTTAGTGTTGGATAAAAAGGTCCTTCTCTTTGTCTAAAAACATAGTAACTCCCCATTTACTGTAAGGATTTCTATATGTTTATCGCACTGCACTATTTTGACAGGGTCTTTCTTATGCATGATTTGATTAAGCCAAGATTCAATACCTGGAAATTGCTCTATCAATTGGTTCTTAATACCCTTTATAATTGACATTTTCAACTGGATGTAATTGGATACATTTTCTTTTTCATCAAATTTCTTGAACATGATCCAAGGTGAAGAGGGCGACAGTGGGGAAGGGCCCGGAATGGGGGGAAATTGAATTAGCACAGGTTCAGCAGATTCCCTTACAACAGCAAGGCCAGCACTGACAGGCAGAGCTGTCTTTGTTCTCAGGAAAGGGAGGCAGCCAGCAACACTTTTTGGTTCTCAGGGAAATTTCACTACTTCCGGTCCTCTGAACACCTCACCCACTTTTGCTGACTATTTGGGGCAACCTATTGCTCTCCAGAGCAGGTAGCTGAAAGGAAGGGACTTAAGAAGGAAGGAAAAATAGAGAAATCATTCTAGTTTCTAAAAGAGAAGAATGAAAAGGGCCAGATAATTCTCTTCTTCTTGAGGTGATATCTGAAATATAATGATGATGAGGAAGAGGATGAAGATGATGATAATAACAAATCCTCAATATGTTTCAGTTACTTGATAATTAAGTTTATTTTAATATAGTTCGGTACTACCCTTTGTCTTAATTATTAATTTAATTAACATCATTTTAGGTGAATATTTCCCTCCATTTTATGTTCTTAATTTCAAATGCCCTCTATTTGAAGTCATTTTATGATTCCATTGATTTAACTCTTTGCTGTTTTCACTTACTTTATAATTTTCTTCTCTTACTCTGATGTGCAGACATCAGAAATTTCAATTTTTTTGAATTACTTTAGTTAGAGAAATAAAAGTTACAATTATATTTGTTTAAAAGTGTTTAGAAAAAAAGTTCGCTGTCATGGGCATTCAAAACTCATATGGAAAATGAGTACTCTTAGCAATTAAGGAAGAGATTGTTAGGTGACCTCAATATGTCAATGGCCGCAGAACTACTATTTAAATGACAGCAAGAAAGAAAGACTAAAACTAGAACTTCTCTTTAAAATCCATATATATTTTTTTCATCCCAGGAATACAAATCACAGTCTGTCACACAGATTATAACTTCCATAAAAGTTTTTAAACATTTAAGTTGTAAGTAATGTTAGTTTCTTGACTATATAACATTTTCTATAGAAAATCAAAACTGATCATTTAAATATATAAAAATTCATGCTATTTATATTAATTAATCCAGCTCCACATATGTGTGAAATTTCTTGCAGTTCTGGATTTGTTTTGGCTGTATATGGATGAGGATGATCATCATAATCATGATAATCACAGTATTTGAAAACAATAAAATGTTATATCAAATTTTACTTCTTCCAAAATTCATATCTTCAAGAGAAGAAAACTAGAAGTATGTATTTCACCTCTTTAAAATATTTTTTAAAGTCACTAATCTCTAGCATGGAAATTAATATATCTAGTTAAGTTTTGAAAAATTTGAACATTATTTAAGATACCATCAGAAAGTGTGTGTGTGCGTGTGTGTTTTCCAATTCTGATATACAATAGAAAAATAACTGGCAGGCTTTGTACCCAGGTCTTTAGTGTGTGAAAACTAGATAAGAATATTTTAACTATAAGTGAACAAACATAAAAGATGAAAAAGATAAAAAGGGGCAAAATATGTTCAGCTTTATTAAGAAGAATGAAAATAAGCAATATCATTCAAACTCAAAAGAATGATGTTGGTAGAGAAGAAAATACTTTTTACAGAAATCAAAGTTGACATTATAAGCAAAAATAATTAGCAATGAAAATGAAAGTCAATAGAATGCTTGTCATTATTCTTCAAATATACACCAGCTAATAATATTAGATCAATGAGAAATTCTTGTGATGTATTTTTATTTAATGTCTTCACACATTTCAGACAAATTACAAATTCAAAATAACAGTCTAAAATGTCAAGAGTAGTCCTGAAGCAATATACTATATTTTTATAAAAGAGCATGAAGTGCCAAGTGAATGCTAAATAAGTAAATATTTTACATCAAAATACTATATATTAATCTTCCAAATGACCAAATTGTCTGAAAGTACTTAAAATAAGAAATATACTGTATATATTTGAATTGGAAACAAATATTCTTAGATAACTTTAAAATCACAAATTTGATAGTTAAATTTCTTTGTTACTGAGTATAGCTTAATGTTCATAAATGGAATTAAATTGTAGTACAGTGATCTCACTATGACACACAATATTTGTAACAGATAACTTGGAACCCAAAGAAATGAGCTGTCAAGTTATCAGAGTGTCAGTAAAGGGTCCTCAGAGTACAGACCTGGGAGAGGCTATAGAACTCATACTGGACTCTGCCCCTCAGCCAGTGAGAAAACAGGGGCCACAGACCCACAGTCCCACGGAACCAGATTCTGCCCAAATCATCTGAGTTTAGAAGAGGGCCCCAAATCCCAGAAAAAAATGCAGCATGCCAACATTTTTATTATAGCCTGTGAGGTCCAGAGCAGAGGGCCCAGTTAAATATAACAGAATCCTGACCCACAGAGGTGTGAGAAGAGGAATGTATGTAGTTTTAATTTTCTAAGTTTGCAGTGACTTCTCTATAGTAACAGAAAATTATTACAATTAGTGTATCAATAGGGAAAAGCTACAAAAGAGGAGAGACCATTGTGAACTCAATAAGTAGTGTTAGCTAAGTTAATACTACTCAAACAGAATTCTAAATCTGTATCATTAGAGGCTTGATCTTATTCTTTACTGTATCTTGAACCTGATACTTTAGAGTGCTTTTATAATAATTTTTATTCTTAACTAGAGGCTCAGTGCATAAATATGTGCTGCACCATTGGGATCTCTCGGTCTGGCCTGTGGGATCAGGCTGAAACTGGCTCTCCAATATCCCCCAAGGGGTTCCAGATTGCAAGAGGGTGCAGGCCAGGCCGAGAGATCCTGGTGCATGATCGGGGCCAGAGAGGGACGTGAGAGGTTGGCCAGCCAGAGAGGAACTGCAGGAGAGCTCCAGGGCATGTCCAGCCCTTATTGCTCAGTCCCAATTGACCAGACCCCAGCAGCAAGCTGATCTACCAATCAGAGCATCTTCCCCCTGGTGTTCAGTGGATGTCATAGCAAGCAGTTGAGTGGCCTTAGCATATCAGTAGCATATTACACTTTGATGGGTTGAACAGTCGACTGGGTGCCTGGACACTTAGCATATTAGGCTTTTATTATATAGGATCTTCAGCTTCTTGACTTTGAATGGCTGCAATGGAAATTCATGAATTGAAAAGCTTTTTATAACTGCAGAGAATGTGGTGACTGGAACCTGCAACCCAGGCATGTGCCCTGACTGGGAATTGAACCCTCCACTTTACCATTTTTTGGCCTTCCAGATGACTTTCCAACCAACTGAGCCACACTGGCCGGGGCCCATTTGTTTTCACAGAGTGCAGGGCTGTGTACTCTCTTGTGTTCCTTTACACCTACCAGGTGTTTCTCCTTAGGCTCTTTTGTTGCTTCTTCCCTTTGCCCTTCATGTTAGAGTTCTTGAGGACTTGCAGTTTGGGAATATCACTTTTCTAATTCATATTTTAATACTATATAGATTCTGGTAATTCTCTGAATAAATATCCAATTCAGAGCCCACTTCCAAACTCTGGATTACTACAGCTTGATACCAGTTGTATAGATCTTATAGACATCTCAATTTCAGCCACCAAAACTGCATTCTGATTATCTCCAGAAAACTATATCCTAATACAGACTTCCTTATTTCATTCATGAAATATTTCTTCTTTCATTGATAAGCCCACTCTTCTAATTTCTCAGGAAAAAAATGCATCCTCCTAGACCTCTTTTTCTCTTTAAACGCCATTTTAATATATTCTATTCTATAATATATGAGAGACCCATTGCAGGAAGATTCCTGCAAGAATAGAACTTCCTGTGGCCTGAGCAAAGCTCCCTCCCTTTTCTGCTGCCTCACTCCCTTCTCCACTACCTCACTCTCTCCCATCTCTGCTGCCTTGCTCACTCCTATCTCTGCAGCCTCGCTCCCGTCTCCTCTGCCTTGTTCCCTCCCTTCTCCCCCACCCTACTTGCTTACTTCTCTGCAGCTTTGCTCCCTTCTGCAGTGCTTGGCTTCCTTCTATATCCTCTTCTGTGTGCATATATGCAAATTAACTTCCATATTGGTTGGGTTCATTTGCATACTCGCTCTAATTGGCTTGTGGGCATGGCTTATGGGTGTAGCGAAGGGATGGCCAATTTGCATATTATTTTTTTATTAGATAAGATAGTAATATATTTATAAGATATTACAAAATTATATATATATTTTCCTGAACTAGTTACTATAGAGCACTTTTATGCATAACCTCTATGCAAGTATATTTATCTTCTAAGAACTCTAGAAATATTCAGAAAATGATAGTATCTTGAAATGTTGCCAATATGTAAGGATGTGAAAATAGGATGATAGGATGAAAATGCAATTAGACTCCCTCTGTCCCCCAAATATATCCAAGCACACCCACATAGATTTTGGAAGGGAAAACTTCAGAATTATTGCAAGCAAACACATTCTCCTAAGGAAAGAAATTGAAAGATTTGTCTCTGGTGAAATCATCCAGCCAACGGCATAAAACTTATATCTACTGATAGCTGCAGTTCTCTTCTAATAGTTGAAAATGGCCAGCCTAATTTACCTCCACTGAGATTAATTACTTGGCCAATTTCTTCACACCCATGAAACTTACAGCGCACTGTTGGCTCATTCAAAACGTGATTAGTCACTCAGGACTCACTATACATTTCTAAAAGGCCCAAATTTGAAAAGCAGTGAAAAAAACAAAACAACTAAAAGAGATTTAAGAAAACATAGGGATAAAGAAACTCCAAAGAAAATATTAGGTTTTTAAAGGGTAAGGAGAGAATTTTATTTATGAAACAAATACAAAATGAATAGTTAGAGGATAAAAAGAACTCTTGGAAATTAAAGTAAGATTGTAATAAAGAAAAAATGTAATAGAATTAGAAGACCAAATTACTCTCTAGCAAATAAATCTTCTTTAAAAGATGGAAAACTTGATGTACAATATAAAACAACTGAGGATTCAGTGATTCAATTCGCGAAGCCTAATGCCCTAATAATAGGAGTTTAGAAAATTGAACTCTTATGGTCAAAATGAGGGGAGGAATATTATCAAACAAATAATTCAAGGAAATTTCTCAAGGACATACCAAGGCATACCATTGTGAAATTTCAAAATAGAATGGGCAAAGGGAGACCTCTTACCATTACAGAGAGAATATAAAGGCAGTGGATTACAGGGACAGGATTAGTAAATGGAGCACCATGGAACTTCTCAACAGAGAGACCAAAGTTTTAAGATCATATAACAAAGTGTTTAAAATTCTGAGGGAAATCACTTCCATGAGGAAGAAAATAAGACATCAAACTGATTTATTCTCTGTGGTCTATAAACTGGAAAACTCTCCTCCAAAAATTGGAGATGAATTCATAAGAAGTATATAGACGATTTTTAAAAAAATTAAGTGAAGAGTTGTGTGGTTTTTTTAAATATATTTTATTGATTTTTTACAGAGAGGAAAGGAGAGGAATAGAAAGTCAGAAACATCGATGGCAGAGAAACATCGATCAGCTGCCTCTTCACATCTCCAACTGGGGATGTGCGCGCAGCCTAGGTACATGCCCATGACTGGAATCGAACCTGGGACCTTTCAGTCTGCAGGCCGATGCTCTATCCACTGAGCCAAACCAGTTCGGCAGAGTTGTGATTTTTTTTTACTTTAGAATATTAGCAAAAGTTGTATAAGCAGGGAAATATGATTATAGCATACCTTAAAACAAACAAACAAACAACACACAGAACTTTCATTCTTAGGGAGCCCAGTCAGTGTGGCTCATTGGTTGAGCATCAATCTGTGAACCAGGAGGTCACCCAGTTAACTCCCAGTCAGGACACATGCTCCAGTTGCCAGCTTGATCCTGACTATGGGGCATGCAGGAGGCAGCTGATCAATGATTCTCTCATCATTGATGTTTCTATCTATCTCCCTCTTCCTTCTTCTCTGAAATCAATAAAAATATATGTATTTTTTTCAAAAGTGTGAGAAATATCTAGCTGGTGTGTCTCAGTTGTTTGGGTGCCGTCCCATACACCAAAAGGTTGATTCCTGTTCAGGGCGTATGCCGGGTTCTGGAGTACTGATATACAAATAGAAGGTGAATGTAATGATCATAGGTTTGGGAGATATGATTCATGTTAATGTTGATTTTAGGAAGTAGATGATATGAAAAAATTGAAAATTTCATAAAACAAATGATAAGTATGACATTTCCAAATATACAGGTAAATTAGAACAAAAAAAGGGGAGGGGATCAAGGAGGAATCTTAAAAATTGTAAGTTTGTTGCTTCTTGGAATGTGAATCAAGTGTTTTTCCACTGCAGGAGCCTAGCAGCTGCTTCTTTGTCTTAAGGATGATTAGATTATTTTATGAAGAACATGCAGCTTTGATAAAAATAATTGTAAACTTTTATAAGTCATTTTCCTTTTTACCTTTTGTTGAAAAACAGAATGTGTATTGCCTCTTGCCTTAAGGACCATCATTTTACAGGCTCTTTCCTATTGCCTTTTTTTAACTCCAGCGCTCAGTCTCTGCCGCAGACACTCGAGGTTTAATGGAACATTCTCACCGTTGTTTTCCCAGTTGTTCTCTGAAAGGCACAATGTTCTCACTTCACAGCTGTGCCACTTGCAACAGCCTGTGATCTAATCCTTAATTGCCAGGTAAAACAAAGGAGGGGCAAAGTGTCCGGAGAAAGAGTTGATACGCATCTAGTATTTTAATGATTTTCTTTGGTGACCCAGGTGCTTGACGAAAACATCCAAGTCTTTCTTAATAGCTACAGTCATTATTCACATAATAACTAAGTATGGTTCTCAGAAATCTACAGATAAAAAGAACAGTAATTGGACATAGGAAGGAGATGAGTTTCTTATGGAGCTTGTGCACAACAAAAGTTTGAGAAATATGATAACACCGGTAAAAACTCAAACTGCTAACCTGGGGTATATTTTAGAGCAGCGACTTAAAGACATTTTAAAACATGCAATACTTGACTATTTAGTCAGAGGCATTGACCTCTTTTCTCTTGTATTGTTAAAAATAAAAAGGCAACAACCAAAACAGCAATAGCTATCTCTTGTGAATAAAAAAATTACACTTTTTTTTTGTCAGATTGGTCAAAAATACATTTTTTGGTGTGTTGCAGAATTTTAGTAGTTTATGTATGCCATGAGCTAGAAAAGGTTGGGAATTATTTTATGTAAGCAAAAAGAATGTTCATTTGACTGATTAGAATAAGAAAGTATGTACTTCAAGTTTTTTTTATAGGTGAGGAAATACAGAATATAATTCATTTATATGGAAGTCAGAAATAACACAGTATTCAGGTGCCCAACTTTTCAGTAAATGCAACCATAGGTGGAATATTGTTACCACATATGTCTTGTATCACAGACCATAATACTTAAACTTTATAGTGTTGTTGAAATTGTTGAGTGAAACAATAATATACTAACTATAATATTTGAAAAATGGTAAATTAAATACTTATCTGGATCCCACTTTAAAAAATGGTAAAACATCTGAGTGCTTAATCTTAGGTTTTATTACTCCTCTGACATTAAATGGTTGAGTCCTGGGGTTCTTCTGTGTGTTCTAGAAACTGACATTTTCATAGACCCTTCGTATTGTGATGATTTATAAAAATCCTGTCAGTCTTTCCATTGTCTTGATGTGACTATTATGAAAAGTTACAAAAATAGATTCACATGTCCACATGAAGAGGAAAATGAAAGAATCATAGGAAAATATATATTTCTCCTAATGAAATATCTGACAGAAAAAGAAATTACCAGCTTCTTCAAAAAAAGTAAACGTATTTTTTTGTTATTTTATATAATAAAAGGCTAAAATGCAAATTGTCCCTGCCACTGGAAGTTTGACCAGGAGTTTGACCAGTGGCCAGGGCCAGCTGGCTAACCACCCATGGCCCCTCACCCTGATGTGGGTTGGCTGACGGGACCCCAACCATGCACAAATTTGCACACCATGCCTCTAGTGTATAAATGATATATATTCTTTCATTAATTATTTTCAACAAATATATACTGAGCTTTTCATTTGTACCTGGAATCATGCTTGATTAAAAGAAATGTTCAATAGTTTTCTATTCCCCTTACTCCTCAGGAAGTTTGGAGTCTAACTGGGGGACACATTGGTGGTAAGTTGCTCTCTCCAGATAAGCAACTAGTTTTCCAGGAAGAGGCATTTTCCCTGAGTAGGTAATCCCTTTTTTGAATACTGGGGTAATATTCTTATTGGCATTTATAAGCAGATTACAGTTCAGTGAAAACAAATCTCAGGTTTAAAGATACACCTAAAAAAGTCAATATTCCGTGATTATTTATAGAACTAAAATAATATATGTCATATTTACCAATTGAAATTAATAAATTTCCATTATGATTTTACAAATATGTTACACTGATTTTTCCTTAATCACTGTTGGTGAGATTGGGTTAGGTTAAGATTGGTGACCTGTTAGAGATGGGATCTACCATATTTCTCCACTATGACATTACTATTTTTCTCTTTATAATTACTAAATAATTTGTGGATTATCTATAGCAATTATGCAAATGTATTGTTCATTGTTACAATTTCACTCAGCGGCTCTTAAGAACCCTTAATGATTTTCTAATTTCTTAGTTACTAAATTTATTATTTTGGTACTAATCTTGTAAATATATATTTAGTTGAAATTCTTCTTTAAGGAAGTATGGGGTTGGAATTAACTTTCTGCTTCTCCCAAGATTCTTCTGGCTGGTCTAATAATGAAATAAACATGGGACAGATTAGTAAGAAAATATAACCAAATTTAATGCATACATATGTATGGGGATCTCACATACATGGGAGAGTCAGAGTCCCTCCCCCAACACACACATGTATAGGACATTCGGTGATAGAAAGGAACATGTATGTATAACAACATATCCTGAGCTAAGGATGTAGTAAGGTGCCCTTGAGGGCTTCAAAGGAGCATTGCAGATGATAAGTGCAGATGTCCAGTAAATAGCAGTTTAACCTGCCATATAGATAAATCAGACATAGTTATCTCTGCCCTGCCCAGGAGGTTTTCAGTTGGAGCATGGTCCCTATACCAGTGGACGGCAAACTCATTAGTCAACAGAGCCAAATATCAACAGTACAACGATTGAAATTTATTTTGAGAGCCAACTTTTTAAAACTTAAACTTCTAACGCCACTTCTTCAAAATAGACTCGTCCCGGCTGTGGTATTTTGTGGAGAAGCTACACTCAAGGGGCCAAGGAGTTACCTGTGGCTCGTGAGCCTTGGTATGTCAACCACTGCCCTATACCAAAAGGTTGCAGATTTGATTCCGTTCAGGGCACTGACCTAGGTTGTCGGTTCCATTCCTTATCAGGGAGGCAACTAATCTATATTTCTCTTTCTCACATTGACATTTCTCTCTTTCTCCTTTCCTCTCTCTCTAAAAATCAATAAAATAAAAATTTATCCTGGGGTGAAGATTTTTAAAAAAGTTGTCTCTCATATTCTCTTATGGATAAGGCCTCTAATTCAAACTTTCCTAGGTGGAATGGGAAGGATGGAGGGAGTTTCTCTTGAGCCTGCAGATAAAGTTGCCTTTAACTCAGTTGGCTCTGTATACCACAGAGCCACATCTTGGGGTAACTCATTCTCAGTCCCCACAAAGGGATTTTTATTCTCTCTCTCTCTCTGTGTGTGTGCGTGTGTGTGTGTGTGTGTGTGTGTGAGTGTGTGTGTGCGCGTGTGTGTGTGTGTACTGATATCAACTCATATGATATCTATCAGTATTTTATTCTATGGGAATTCAATTTAATATGGTTAATTAGTGTTATTCCAGCTGATTTTTTGATGAATTTGAGAGTTCCCCATGATTCCCTGGTACCTATTTTGTCTGAGTCTATGGTCTGTGTCAAAAAACAAAAACAAAAAAAAAAACAAAACACACATTGGTTCAGAAAATAAATGAAGTTTTCCTAAGTTAAATTGCAGATATATTTTTCATCATTGTGATGCTTTCTTCAAGGCTTCACTGTTTCCCCTATAGATTGGTTCTGGAAATTGATAGATATTGAAGTTTATGATAGAAGATCTAGAAATGTCTCCCTCTTCTCTTATCCAAAAAATGGGTTTTATTTTACAGATAAATAAACTGTAAGCCCCTAACAATTCATTCCATTGAATATTTAATATGCTTCTCCCTGTTGCTTCCTTCAGGAAGTGCATATTGCTGAGCAAAAGGTGTTCTCACACTTTCCACAGCAACACCATTCAAAGATACAGGTAATATTTTCTGATTCTAAATATATTCCTGGAGTAGACAGGTATATTAGGAAAGGGCAGAAGAAAACATGTAGGGAATATTGCAACTATTTCTGGATCGTAATGAGTATACAAACTAAGAAAAATAGTAATAGAGAAGAATGGACTAACAAATTTAAAGATTGGCTAGTTCTATAAGGGGAATAAGAAAAAATGGACATGATTCAAAGTTGTGTTTGGCCAACTGAAGGTATGTTCATAACATGAAATGAAATCAAGGGTCAATAAAGAGTTTAGAAGTGTAGAAGTGACCTTAATGCACATATGTGCTCTTCTTCAGCCTGCCTGACTTGAGAAAATGCTGGTAGCCCAGGGAGTTGTGGTAACACAAATCTGAATCATCTGAGTTTCCTCTGCCTTTATCTATTAACATAGCAGTTGGTTCAAAAGGTCCGAGGTAGCTAAACTTAAAAACAAACGAACAACAAGATAAAGCCTGGTGAGACAAAGCTGCATCTATAAAGTTTCATAGATGTTTCCAATACTCCTGACTAAAAACATGTTGAGCATTTTGAAGATGAAGCCATGCTTTAACAAATTACCCACCACGGGAGAATTTGACCAGCCATTCCCAGTCTAAGCTCTACAATAAATAATGTGGTCCATGGGCTTTGTGATTACTCCACTAATTCTCTAATTTTAAGGCCCCTTCTGTCAACCTTTATCCTTCATGTGTCTCTTCCATTTTTTTTTTTGCACACCTATTTTTAATTTTTCTTTAAATATGCCAAATTTAATTATTTTCTTCTTTTTATTTTTTTGCACAAAGCTTTCCAATTTGTGTGTGTGTGTGTGTGTGTGTGTGTGTGGTCTTCTGAGTCCCTAACTTTGATTGCATTAATTAAAAGAGAAATCTTGAGGTTTGGACTACTTGACTCCACATTTTCAAATGGGGGAACTGAACAGTCATTGAAATTTACCAAGGAGAATTTCAGAGAAGAACATACGTTAAAATTCTAGCTTAGAAAACTGGGCTTTTCTGTGAATTATCCTGATTCCCAGGGAGATCTTTTGAAGAGAATTAAAGGCTTTCTAGTTATACATTCTAGCTCTATTAAACTTTGAACACTAAAGATTCTCACCTGTGACATATATAAAGATGTAGTCTTCTCACAGGGTTACTTTGAGAGGTCACTAATATGTAACATGCGTTTATATGTCCTAGCATTCAAAAATTTAACTAACACTGTTGTTGGTACTATTATTATTTGTTCTAGACTGAGATTTTTCAAGTCCTGAATTTTAATCATAGTTATATTTCCAATGCATAATACAATATACAGAAAACAGTAGAAATGGTTAATTCCTTATATACTCTGTGTGTGTGTGTGTGTGTGTGTGTGTGTGTGTGTGTGTGTGTGTGTGTGTTTGTGTGTGTGTAAGGAATTAACTGTTCACATTACTTGACTCTATTGATTGTTCCCTTTAAAAATATATGGAAAACTGAATTAAGAGAAAATTTCAGTTAAATTGAAGTAATACAGTCATGAATTTGCAGTAATACTTGTCAAAAAGTAAAAAAAAAGTAATGTCATGCTTAAGTAGATATAGTTTTTTATCAAAAACTAAAGAAATAACTGAATGTTGCCCCTTTATTTGTGCTTATTTCATTTTTTGTTATTGCTTTGCTATACTTTTATGCATCTGATTTGAATAGCATAAAATTATCTTTTAGCATATATGAGTATTAAAAGCCTCTTTATTTTCTGTATCCTCACTAAAGATCATGAGAGATCACTATGTTTACAAAGTTAAATAGAAATGTGTGATTCCAGAAAATATTTCAACTTTTATCAAAATTCATAACATTAATTTTAAGATACATATTATACCCTAATAATATATACCTTTATTACTTGACAATTATATTGAAATGCTTCACTAAATTACATTTATGTATATAGGATTTTTAGAAACATTGCTTTCTATTAGCTATAAATTATTATATTTTATGGGTTTTTTAATTTTATTTAGTTTATATTTTCTCATTTCTGCTCTTCCACGAAAAAATAATAATAATAACAAAACTCATATTTATGGTATACAAAATCGTTAAAAACTAGAATATTGCATTTTAAAAACATACTTATAAACACATTCACTAAATAGTACTATATCATTGTGAACAGCAGAACATCCCTCTTTTCTCAAAATAATTATTTATTTAACTTATTGTTCTTGTTAGTGCTCATTATGTCAAAGGGTAAATCGTAGTTTGGTTCTGGGATATTTCTTAGGCATAAAAGTGTTCTTCCAAATTTTTGTTGTTTTAGATTAAATCTAAAGGGTAAAACATGTGAAGACAAATAATCCTAATTCTTACTACCTAATTAAATCCAATTTCAGATTAAGTATAGACAACAGCAGATAGAATGCACAGTAAATGAGGAGGACTAGAAAATGAACGAAAAACAAAGTTACAATGCCCTCCTATTCCTGTCTTCTAGATTTGAATTGGATGCTCCAGGATACTGCCATATTTTATTGTGTTCACACTTTTTCAAATCCCCAAAACATTTATTTTCTAAATTGAAGCATGTTTATTTTGAGTTTGTGATTGAATCAGTACTCTGATTTTAAGGTTTGGGAGTTAAAAAGGAAAGAAATACGAAATGTGCATATAACTGATTTCATGTGAAGTATAGTAGGAATAACCCATAAAACCAAGCCAATTTGTTGGCTAAATTATCAGCTGTCCTAATTAGCCAGGCATTCCCCTAATTCCAAAAAGAACCAAAGAAGTCCACATAATGGCATAAAAAGTGTACAGTGAAATCCTCACACATGTGGTTTCATCTGAACATATTCTCTTTCCAAAGCGAAAATAGCCTCCTTCTGAGCATAGAAATCTGAACAGAAGTCCCATTCTTGATTATCTGCAGAAGCTACAGAGCACTTATGGGCCAATTCAACCATCCGATAGGCAGAATTGTAGGGAAGTCCGTTCCTGAAATGTATCTTTATTTCCTGATGTGCTTATTGCCAATGTTATTTTAGCTGTTAGAGAATCTTAAAGAGATAAAAGCAGTTGGTCCGATGTTCTAAAGATGATGGCAGTAGCCTGCAGCTTACATAAACACTATAGGTCCATGGACACAGCTGCCATAAAGCAGAACATCTCACACACAGCTTACGTAAAACTTAATACCCTCAGCCTGGGAGGTACTTCTAAGCATTTGCTACAATTACTTTACAAGCAGGCATGTTCACAATAAAATCATTGTAATGGAGAAATAAAGCAAGGGTACAGTAAAACAAAAGCAAAAAATTCTCCCAAACAATTCCATGTAAGCCTCTTAAATAACAATTATCTTAATGCAGTTTACTAAGTTTCCTTACATGAAGATCTCACATATAGCTTTCTGGTACAGACAATTTTCTTATTAAATTTAATGTTGTTTCCAAAAGCTCTCAAGGTTTTATAACATCTAAATGAGTCTCTCTAATCTATTTACCTTCCAGCTATATGTGTTTGTGAATGTGTATCTGTAGTATGCCTACAACCATATGTACATATGTTTCTTAGCAGTTAGTTTGTATGTGAAACAAAGCTTACTATTGATTGGACATTATTGGTCAAAGGGGAGCATTGTTTGTATTGGAAGAAGAAAAGTTGTCAAGACATTTGTTTGTGATTAGTGAGTGAATCAATATCCGTTTCAAAATCCAGACTAGCATCAAACCGAACTGCCGAGGTATTCTCCCAGTGAATTGCTGATTTCTGATCATTTTCTATTAGAAAAACAAACAAACAAACAAACAAACAAACAAAAAACTGACGGGGAATAACACCCCCACAGGAACATCAACCCACATTGCACATACAGTTGAGTACCTTGGACACCAGCCACATTTCTGGGAGACAATGGGAGGATGAAGGGCCAGTGAATTGTCCTACTAATCTTGTTTTGAAAACTTTCACTTTACTCGATGGATCCTTTTCCTATTGCATTCAGCATAAAGTTGTGGAACTGACTTTGAACTTGGTACTTGGTGATAACCATAAAGGGTCCCACCTTGTCCAATAAAGTAGAAATACGAAAATGAATATATATATATATATATATATATATATATATATATATATATATATATAAAATATACACACACAAATATATATCAGATATGTTATGTGCAGATATACCCATACATTTAAAGCTTTTTTAAAGAATATATTTTAATATCCTGTCGAAATAGTTACTCTTATTTCTTATTGAAATACTGGCATAAGGTATGTGGAAAGTATTGATATGTGCCAACTTTGTCCATAAATGCTACATGCATATTAGCCTTTTCTCCTTTCCTGTCTCAGGGAGATGTTGAAAAGTGTTGCAAATTCATTGAACCTCGAGATGGAAGCTGCTCTCTCAACTCTGCAGCATGAACCATAATACTGGCAAACAAAACAACAGTAAACATATCTCTTCTTTAAATCACCATTACAGGAGTCTAGCTTACTAGTATTTCTTGGAGTGACACAAATTGCATCCTTCTGATAAAGTTTCCATAAAAGGAAGGGAATTTGCATAATTCCTTAAAACGTTTCTTCTTAAAATGCACAGAAATGTAATATCTAAGCTATACTAAAATTATCAAATATACAGAAATATATTAAACTAGAGGCCTGGTGCATGAAATTCCTCCACTGGGGATAGGTGGCCCCTCAGCTCAACCTGGCCCCTCTCACATACTGGGAGCCCTCAGGGGATGTCCTACTGATGGCTCAGCCCTGGCCTGCCTAAGACCAAAACCTCTGGCAGGCTTTCCCTCAGTGGGCAGAGGATCTTGGCCAGGGAACCTCAGCCAGCCATCACTCTGCAATCAGGGCCGATCGCTAACTGGCCATTCCCCCAGCCTGGCCTGGCCTGGTGGTGGCCAGGGTGAAAAGGCTACTTGGCTTAGCATTTTTGCCCCCGGCCTGGGGCACCCAGGAAACCAGTCACTCTGAGATCGAGGCCATTGTTGCCTCACACCCCCAGCCCGACCTGGCTGTAGGCTGGCCACTGTGCTGCTCAGATCTATTGGGGGCCCACCATCCCTACCTGGCCCACCCCTGCTCCCTGCTCTTGATTGGCTGGTAGTGTAGCGAAGGTACAGTCAAATTTGCATATTACACTTTTATTAGATAGAATATCCTATATAATAAAAGGCTAATATACAAATTGCTCCCTCTACTAGGACTTCGACCAGAGGTCGGGGCTGGCAAGCCAATTGCCCTTGGCCCCACATCCTAGCCAGTCAGACACCAGCCATGCACAATTTTGTGCATTAGGCCTCTAGTATATCTATAATGAATATTATGATGCAAATTTGCACAGAAAGTTTAACATTTTTTGTTGTTGCTGTTAATCCTCACCAACAGATATTTTCCATTGATTTTTAGAGAGAGTGAAAGGGAGGAGGGAGAGACAGAGAGAGAGAGACATCGATTGGTTGCCTCCCATCTGAGGAGCCTGCAACTGAGGTATTGTGCCTTTGACCAGGATCAAATCCAGGACCCTTCAGTCCAAGGGCTGTCATTATTCACTGAGCCAAACTGGCTGGGATGAAAGTGTATGATTAAAATATAATAATTATAACCATCAACTCTGAGTAGTCTATGCAATGCTAAAGTATAATTATTCTTTAAACTACTTTAGCTGAGTATCAATAAAGAATTCCATTGAATACCTGAAAAAATAAATTTAAATAACCCCAGTTTCTTTAGGTTTAACTATGTCCCCAGTTATCCAAGGGGATTACTAATATTGAGTAGGTGGCTCTCAGCTGGTTTGCTCCCCTCACAACAAAACCAAACAAATTTACCATCCCTCATTGCTTAGTTGTTTTATAGAAAACTAGAGGCCCGGTGCACAAAATTCATGCAAAAGGGGCAGGGAATGTCCCTTACCCCAGCCTGCACCCTCTCCAATCTGCGACCCCTTGAGGGATGTCTGACTGCCCAAATCACACATCCTTCTCACATTGCAGGACTGCTGGCTCCAAACTCCTCTCCTGCCTGCCTCCCTGATTGCCCCTAACCACTTCTGCCTGCCAATCTGATCACCCACTAACCACTACCCTCCCAGCCTAATTGATGTCTAACTGCTCCTCTGCCAGGCTGTTTGACCCCAACTTCCCTCCTCTGCTGCCCTGGTCACCCCTAACTGCCCTCCCCTGGTGGCCTGATCACCCACAACTGCCCTCCCTTGCAGGGCCTGGAAGCTCCCAAAGGCCCTCCCCTGCTGGTCATCTTGTGGTGGCCATCTTGTGTCCACATGGGGGAAGGATCTTTGACCACCTGGGGGCAGCCCTCTTGTGTGTTGGAGTGATGGTCAATCTGCACATTACTCTTTTATTAGATAGGATAGAGGCCTGGTGCATGGGTGGAAGCCAGCTGGTTTGCCCTGAAGAGTATCCCAGATTAGGGTGGGGGTTTCCTTTGGATGAGAGGCGATCTAGGCGAGGGGCCTGTGGAGGTTTGCAGGCCGGCCACACCTCCCAGCAACCCAAGCTGAGGCCCTAGGATCTGAGATTCATCTATGTCTACAATTGAAGCTTTGTAGCCTAGAGTGGAGCCAAGTCTTCTGCTTGCTCCGGGGTGGCAGCCATTTCTCTTTGAAACTTTGTAGCCTTGAGTGGAGGACTAGGCCAGCAATGGCAAACTGAAAGCTTGGCTTCCTCCATTACCAGGGAAAACCAAGCCTCTGTTCTCTCCAGCTCAGTGGCTGCTGCCATTTCTGTATCTTTTATAATTTAAACTTTGTAACATTGAGTGGAGGCCTAGGCAGGCAATGGCAGGGAAAAGCTTGGATTCCTCTGTTGCCAGGGAAACCCAAACCTTCCTCCTGCTCTCAGTGGCGGCAGCCATCTGGGTTGTTTTTTTTTTTTTTTGCATAATCTACTCCTGATTGGCTGGTGGGCATGGCTGTGGGTGTGGCTTGTGGGTGTGGCAAAGGTATGGTCAAATTTGCATATTACTCTTTTATTAGATAGGATAAAAGAAATTAAGTATTTTCCCCAAGGCAAAGACCAACGCTATTGCTGATATTGTTAATTTTTAATTATATTTCAGGATATACAAGAACTTTCATTTTAAAAATTGCATTTAAGAAATACTTGGGTTCTATGACTGTGAGAGTGATGTTAAGGGGAGGCTTGAGTTTTCAAGTCATTGAACTCCACGTATTGCAGTGTTTATGTAACACCATTTGTGTGAGTCAAGACATTGTTAAGCATTTTTCAGCTTATTCTCCAGAGTGTACTGACCACGCTCTAATCCCATGGAAAGGTAAATATAACTGAAGTGTTTGCAGAGGTGATGGGAAATCAGTGCCTGGAAAGAGCACTTAGCTATGTTTTTAACCATAAATGTCAAAGAGCAGGGCCATCAGTGTTTCTCTCTGTTTCTGGAAAGTGTTCTGAATTTGAACACCTTTCTTTATGCTTTCCCTTGGGCTCTGGAATGAGAAGTGATGGGTAGTGAATTGACCTTCCCACATGCATTGCTCTAACATAGTTCCTTCTTTAAGTAATAAAACTTTATATATAGTTTCCCGTTACATTCATGTTGCAATGATATCCCAGTTATTAAAAGTTCTTATAATTAAGGTTGTTCCCCATCTGTCCTACTTGAGGAGTTGCTAACTGAAATATGCTTCGGGTGTGGGAGATATTATGCAGCAGATTCTCCTGGAATTAATTTGGTTCTAGTTTTCCCTATGCAGGCAGCATTTCTAGCCTTTCTGATCTTGGACAGAAATGGCAAATCATGCCTTCCAACAGTATGCCCTTAAAAATGTCATCTGCTACCCGACTAAAATACATCATTGATAGGTTCTAGTATTGTATTTACAGGTTTGCTTGTTAATTCAATGTTTTCTAAAAAAACTTCTATTAATTATTGACCCTTTTAGGTTTCAGAGTTACAAAATGAATATGACACACTACCCTCAGGAGTCACAGATACGTACCAGGAAGTCAGGCAGCGGCTCATTTAACTGATAACCAGGAAGTCATACAATTGCTACTATGTTTGGACTGCATCAAAAGTTAGGCGCATTACCAAAGTTCCTACGGAGATAAGAGGAGGGACTATTGAGAGAAAGCTACCAGTAACACAACCTTCTCACAATAGGTTAAAGTGAATAAATTTGCAGTTTTTATTTCAATTTCTCATTCCTCACTTACTAAATGGTGATCTTGGGTATGCAGTGAAGTTAATGGAATAAGCTGATCCCTCACAAGCTCTCTAGCCCAGGGCTCTTTAAACACACACTCACGTTCACAATCACACAGGACCGTACAGGTTACTACAGTCACAGGAAACCGTGACTGAGCTCACTGCCAACAGAGAGTTAGAATTAATTCTATCATATGTGAAGAATAAGAAAGGAAGCAACTGCAAAAAGGGAACTATGTTTGACAGTAAAAAGTGTGTAGAATCCAGATAGATGACATTACTTGGGTAGGATGGGAGGCTTTCTGCACCTGAGACAAGGACAATGAGGATTCAGGTGCAATGGCACGTGACAGAGAAAGAGACCAAAGCATTTTTGCCTGATACATTCTCTCTTTTCAAACTGACTCATTGATCTCATTCAGAAGCAATTGTCTGTTATTCTCTTCTTTGGACTCAAAGCAAAGGAAACATCACGGAGTTCTTACTTATTTCCTAATCACAATCTGAGTCAGTCAAACAGCACTTAGCACTGATGAAAAATGCTACATTCCACACACACACCACTTCTTCTCCCACTCCCCCCTTCCCTGCAACATTGCCTTACAATTCTAAAATCATTCAACATGATAAAAATCACTTGGTTAAATACAATTGACCTTGAAGAGTAATTTTATATCACTAACCATTTATTTGAATTACTTTTTCAATTATTTATCCTATTTTTATAACACTAAAAAATGCATAAAGAATGAAGACATGTAGTACTGCCTCATAGGCATGATTTTATTATTTTCCTCCTATTTCCATAATCTCCATTTCTGTAAAGTGAATAACAACTAAATTATTTAGAAAAATGAGATCTTACATAGATTTGTTTATATTTTTAAAAGCTTATATTAAAAATGTAGACATATACTTATAGCCTGGGATATAATTCTTTCGATGAAAAATATTATTGTGGTCATAAACAGTAATATTGTGAAAATAATTGCTGTAGTCTAGATACAAATTATCCATGTTTTAGCCCAACTGGCATGATATTTAAAATAATATTCTTTACAGCTATAAAAACCATCATTTATTAAAAGAAAATACTTATAGATATCTAATGTGTGATTATTTTTACGAAGGATATAAAAGTGAATAATTAATTTAGTATAACAAATGGTGCTGTCACTTATAAATAGTATTACTATTTCCTGATAAGAAAGTACTGCATAAGAATTTGCATGATATCTTAGCTAGCCTAGGACAGAATTATTCTAAGAATACTTGCAGTGCCCATACTTGACATAGTTACAGAATTCTGCCATATGTTTCTTACATATGGCACACATGTGTGAGGTGTAGGTAATGCAACTCGCTAGACAATGAGTAAGAGGTAGGAAAAAATATCTTAGGCTCCTGAAGAAGCACGTCAAAGAACAAGTTATTTATTACAAAAGAGTATTCTAGTTTAAATTGTACATTAAGTATACCGAGTGACTATGAAAGATGAAATTACACAGCTCGGTACACTTGATAAATAAAATCAAGGACTAGATCCTCTAAGGAGAAAAAAAAAGCAAAGTAATTGTGAATTAGGTTCATTTGAATCACTGCTTTCCCCACTGTACTACCTCTTTTGTTCTGAAGTGAATTCAGATGAGAGAAGTAAAGTCTCTAAACTGATGAAAAATGCTTTCATGCTTTTATATGCTACAAAATTGTAGCTTTCTATCAAGCCTGGGCATAGGTTGTGACACCATTTCATAGCAGGAAGAACCATGATAAATAAGAACAAAAATAATGCAGAAAAAAAATGAAGAAATAGGTTGGTATGTTAATTATTTCAGTCATCAAATAGATCTGAACAGTACATACTTTATATCATAACTGGTTGCTTTTGAAATAAGTAGTTAAATAAAGGTTATGTCGTTTACACACTCTATTATTAATGAAGATTTGGAAAGTATTTGCACAATAATTTTGGGACATATATATTTAAAATTATAAAAATTAAAAAGTAAAAATAGGTGATACTATCTGTATATATAAAAGGTTAAGTGTCTGACCATCTGAACAACCATCCGACTCTCCTACAGACTGACCAGCTGGTATATAAGATGTGCACTGGCAACTTAAAAATCAATGTTGACTTGTGCATATGTTTGGAAATAGTATATCTATAGATAATATTAAATATATATCTAAATGTGCAATTCTTTGTCCTAAAAATGAGCACATTCATAAATTAAATGAAGAAATTTTAGATATCCCTGATGAAGATTTTCACACTTATTTGAATGATGAGTCCATTGGTTCAACAGATAATTTCAAAAAGTAAAATTTTCCCATAGAATTTCTTAATAGTATTACTCCTTTGGGAATGCCATGCTATAAATTAAAATTGAAAGTAGAAGCAATCATCATACTACTGAGAAATCTTAATAATAAATGGGTCTTTGTAATGGTACTAGATTTATTATCAAAAGATTGTAACCTAACAGAATCAAAGCTGAAGTACTAACAGGATCTGTGGAAAGAGAGATTGTTCTGATTCCAAGAATTGATTTATCCCCATCTGACACTGGCCTCCCATTTAAATTAATTCTAAGACAGTCTACCGTGATACTAGCATTTGCGATGGCTATATAATAAATCACAAGGACAAACAGTAGACAGAGTAGGAATATTACTACCTGAACTCATTTTTGGACATGGTCAGTTATATGCTCATGGGCCAGAAGGAGGGACCAATAGGTGCTCCATGCACCTCCTGGTGACCAGAAATTTGGTCCTTATGATCTAATGATGTTATGACCATTGGCCTTTTATAATATAGATAGTAGATTCTTGCTATATTATTATTATTTTTAATATATTTTATTGATTTTTTACAGAGAGGAAGGGAGAGGGATAGAAAGTCAGAAACATCGATGAGAGAGAAACATCGATCAGCTGCCTCCTGCACACCCGCTACTGGGGATGTGCCTGCAGCCAAGGTACATGCCCTTGACCAGAATCAAACCTGAGACCTTTCAGTCCACAGGCCGGTGCTCTATCTACTAAGGAAACTAGTTTTGGCGATTCTTGTTATATTAGTTTGAGTGCAGAAATCACACAACCATTGCTCCATGGGAGAAAATAAGATTAAGTTCCTGGGAGTTATAGCTGGTCACTGCAACATTATCAAACCTATTAATATGTTTATGTGTGTTTCCACTTAAAGACACATATACAGTACATTGTTGATTCATTAACATTGAACTGATAGACAAGTTTATTATAACCCAAGTCTAAAGGGCGCCTAGCTCACATAGCTATATTATCTGTAAAGCACAGCACAGTCTTCTCTCACAGCGCAACAGTAGACTGACTACACTTAGGAAGCATTTTAAACATTGAAATCATCAGCAAAAGGAGCTCAGAAATGAAAAAACCATAGCACAAATTAGACCGCAACCAGGATCCTTGTTTACAGTATGAAAAATGATACACGTTTTTGTGGCCAGAAACATGCCATAGGAACTTAACTCTTGTTTATATCCATTAGCTTATTGTAAAATTTGTTTATTATACATCGTCTTGCTTAAAGCCACAATTTCCAAGAACCCATTGATGAAATTCAGTGAGGACTTACTATATTGCAATTTTGCAATGCTGGCCGTTGGGCAGGGGATACCAAAGTCTCAGATCGTGGTTCAGAAGAGAGGGCCAGTTCCTTATGAGTGCAATGGCTACTTGGACTGATGGGTCATGTCAGGCTTTTCTAAAGCCCTGATCCAAGAATCATGGCCCTCTTGCTTAACTCAAAAGACAGTACTGCCTAAGTGTCTTCATTCACTTCCGATGTTCTTTCAAACCCTTACCTTCATTATAAAATTGTTTACCTATTTTATGTTTGCCTTTTTTATCTGAAATTAGGAGATACAAATTTATTTTTTAGACTCACTACTCCTTGCCATTTTCTAACTAGGTATTTCATCTCTTATTGAATGTCTCATTCTAATATTTATTTTTTCTTTAGGGCCATAAAATATTACATTGGCCAAATAATATGTAATGTTTCTAATATTAATTAAAACAATCGATATATTATGAAAATTAAATGTGTTATTTAATAATACATGAAAAGGTAAAAGACAAAATGAGTTGTAAAAATAGGTACAGGAAATCGTGAACTCACATGTTTTAGAAAGCATATAAATGAATAATAAAATATTAAAATAAAAAAATATAAAAAATAAACATGAAAAAATTAAAAGTAAAATATAGACTAATATATACAAACTAGTGGCCCTGTGCATGAAATTCATGCATGGGGGGCAGGGTGGTGTCCCCTAGCCCAGCCTGCACCCTCTCCAATCTGGGATCAGGCCTAAACAGGCAGCCAGACATCCCTCTTACAATCCAGGACTACTGGCTCTCAACTGCTCACCTGCCTATCTGCCTGATTGCCCTTAACCTTTTCTGCCTGACAGACTGATCACCCCCTAACCACTCCCCTGCCAGCCTGATCGATACCTAACTGCTCCCCTACTGGCCCAATTGCCCCTAACTTCCCTCCCCTGCTGGCCAGGTCACCTCTAACTTCCCTTCCTTGCTATCCTGGTCACTCCTAACTACCCTCCCCTGACAGCCCAATTGCCCCTAACTGCTCTTTTCTACTTTCCTGGTCACCCTAATTGCCCTCCCTTGCAGGTCTGGTCCTCCCAACTGCCCTCCTTTGCAGGCCAAGTCCCTCCCAACTGCCCTTCCCTGCTGGCCTGATTGCCCACAACTGCCCTCCCCTGCTAGCCATCGTGTGGCAACCATCTTGTGTCCACATGGTGGTGGCCATCTTTTACCACATGGGGGTGGCCATCTTGTGTGTTGTACTGACGGTCAATTTGCATATTACCTCTTTATTATATAGGATGCCTGGAAGAGAAAGGGGAAGAAAGGAGGAAGGATATCTTTTTACCTTTCAAACTGATAACATTTCCAACTGGCCAACATGGCTCAGTGGTTGAGCATCTACCAATGATCCAGGAGATCATGATGTGATTCCTGGCCAGGACACCTGCCAGGTTGTGGGCTGGATCCGCAGTAGGGGGTCTGCAGGAGAGAGTCGATCAATGGTTTCTTGATGTTTCTATCTCTCTCTTTCCTCCCATCCTCTCTAAAATAAAAAATATATATTTATATTTTTTAAAAACCTGAAACATTTCATCACTATGATAGTGTACAATGCTAGTAAGTGAAATTGGCATCAGTAAGTGCTAGAAATATAAGCTGAAAATAACCTTTCTGGACATCAATCCACAGACTCAAGCTTTTGGCCATTCTACTAACTCAATGCATATAAGTCTAGTCTAGGCATTTAAAAATACTTTTAAAATACAATATATGATTTACAAAAATATAAAAATACCCAAATATTCTACATTAGGAAAATGACAAAACAGTAGAGGATCTACATAAAACCAGAGTATTTCCCCAAAATATAAATTTTGAACTTCCAAATTTTTTCAACTTGAAAGGAGATTGACCATTTATCACACAATTTGGGGGATCATTGAACACTGAAATTTTAAACTTAAACTTTAATAATATTCGGAAGGTGGTAGTGATGGTGTAATGATTCCTGAACCTCCTTTTCCCACCTTAAACACTGAATCCAATTCTGACACCTTTCCCCCATCCAAGCTATAGCCCTCAATTAGACTAATGCTTTTTAAAGAATGAACTTGGTGTGCATGTGTGTATGTGTGTGTGTGTGTGTGTGTGTATGTGCACACACACACATGTATTTCTGTGTGCACTATTATTTGAATGGCATCATAGCCCACAACAGTCTCTAAACACCGGCCATTTATGAGTCCCTTATGCCCCTGGTATTTGCTATCCATTCACAGCTCTTTTCTTGGATGGAACCTATTCATGCCTGAGTTAATGCTCTATGGAATCAGGTGTTCTGAAATAAAATTCTGGCAGGTTCCCATTTATGGATGCATTTAGCATCTTTCCTTTCAACTTCAAGCAGTTGAAGTTTGCTTGAAGTTTGCTTCTGGGCAGCTCTCCTCCTTGTCTGCCACTTTAAATCAAACCCAGTGTCATACTAGTATTCTTTGAAAACCATCTCACCTGCCCTCAGGAGATCCTAGATCAGAAAGCACACAGCTTTCTTCAAATAAATCTTTACTTGATCTCTTTGAAGTAGCAGTAGATTATTGCTGACTGATCCAGTCTTAAAATCTCCTAGTATGTCCTGCCTGTATGATCTAGCACCTCTTTAGTACAGTATATGTATATGGGAGAACCTGACCCAATATAATATTATTTTTAGCCCATGACGACTCAACAAAGCCAGGACATGTCAAAGTGGGTGGTTAATTTTGATCCAGTTTTTAAAGCTTTTGATGTGTCCTATATGTGTGGTCTCTCACCTTTACAGTATGTAGAGGTACTTTTAAAACTTTTATTAATATTGCCTTTTGGGGCCTCTGCTGCAACAAAGGCACTTAGAGGTTTGCAATGAATCATTGCTGGATGAACCAGGTTTCAAATCTCTGAGGGTGCTCTAAAATCTTAAAATTTTATGATGCCCTTCATGTGTTTTCAACCACCTCTTTAAGATCCTGGAAAACTTATCACAATGTTATATTGCTCTTGGCCTCTGGAGCCTCAGTAAAACCAAAACAAAATCTGTCCTGTTTCAACATTACCGAGTATATATATATATATATATATATATATATACACACACACACATACTGAGTGGCCAGATTATTATGATCTCTGAATGCATAATAATCTGGCCACTCAGTGTATATTCTATATAATAAAAGGCTAATATGCGAATTGTCCCCTTGACTAGGAGTTTGACCAGCAGGAGGCCAGCCAACTGCCCATGTCCCTTCACCCTGGCCAGGCTGGTCCGACCCCCGTCCCCATGCACGAATTCATGAACTGGGCCTCTAATATATATATATATGCTATGCATTCAGAGATGATAATAATCTGGCTATTCAGTAATATATATATATATATATATATATATATATATATATATATATATGAAGAAGATTGTGGCAGATTGAGTGATAAGTTTGTTTTTTATTATTCAAAAGTACAATATCCATCTAAGTCAAGAATGCGATTAAGACAAAAATCTAGAGGTTCCATGCCTGTCATCTTTCCTTTCATCTGTCAATAAATAAGACACAGCCCACTGCTCTAAGAGTTCTCTAATATTATTTTTCACCAATAGATTCTACTTTATTGTCACTGTCTCAGCCTTCAGCCCTCTTTCCCCTCTAAGTTCTCTAACTAGAACACCATAATTGTAGGCTTCTTTGTATTCTTAACTTTATTGGTTTTCACTAATAATTACATTAATTAAACTAAGGTTCACTCTCTCTCTCTCTGAGGAACTTGAAATATACCCTTGAAAATTGTTTATTCTCTACTTCTCTTTCAGGATCATTTGCTGTTAAAATAGTCTCAATTTCTCTGTTTCCTCGCTTCCATTTTTTTTCTTGAACACTATGACACCTGGTTCATAATCACTGTCTTTATCCCTAGATGCTATTGCATTGTTCTGAACAGATGTAGTGCCCATATAGAAATTCCAGAAAAATGACTAAATTTTTTGGTTTTATGATATTTTATGTCCAATGACCATTTGGACTCTCACTCATCAATCCACTTCCACAATTTCAAGTTTCACCTTCTAGTTACCTAAAATGAAATATTCTCATTCTAGATCTCTCACATACAGTGATTTCCAGCTGTGCCCCCAGCCCCATTTATTGTCCAGGTACGTGATTGGAATCTCTTGGTTAGCATCTAGGACCTCTATAAATTTCTCCCCATCTAACTCTTTTCTTTCTTTTTAACTTAACATTATGCAGCATGGGTTCCATCATACGTGATTTCAGAAAGGATATTCTTGCAAATATCATAAACTCTCTTTTTTTGTTATTATTTATCCCATTAAACAATACAACAATCTTGAATGGCCTACACCAGTGGTCAGCTAACTAACTAGTCAACAGAGCCAAATATCAATAATAGAACGATTGAAATTTCTTTTGAGAGCCGTAAACGGACTTCTGCAGTTGGGTCACAAGTTTTAATCGCACTATAAGTACACGCCTGCACGTGGTATTTTGTGGAAGAGCCACACTCAAGGGGCCAAAGGGTCGCATGTGGCTTGTAAGATGTTGTTTGCCGACCACTGGCCTAAGCTATCATAATGCTGCATGCGCTTTATCCCAGCAGCTGAACAGTGCTTGATAATTTTACACATATGCTCTTATTAGGCTCCTCACTCACAAGCCAGCTCTTGGGACCACCCATTTATCTCACTCTCCACAAAATGTTTTAATTTCCTCTCCTCAAATTGTAATACTTGCACATCTCCTGCACTCTAAGAGATGATTTTACCATCTACTTGTCAAAACAAAAAACAACCCACAAGAATCATAAGAAGAGGCTACAGATATATTGATCCTGCAAACTATAAACATAGTCACATGTCCAATCTCATCTTTCCTAAGGTCAATTGCCTTGTCTCTGCATTGCAGTGCACATATTATTCTGTCTTCAGTGGAATTTCATTACTGATTTTCCCTAATGTGTCTTGTGCACTCAATCTTTAATTCTCAACTAAAAACTCACTTTCTTTTTTTTACTTACTTTATGTTTTAACCAAAATGACAAATGCATTGGACAGCAATGGTTCTTTTCCTATTTGACTACAGAATAGGAAAAAAAAAAACTCAGAGATACTAATTCACATGTTGAAAAGTACCCAGGTCTCTGAAACAACCAGTAAAGCCAACCACTTGTTTGCTGTCAAATTGATAATGAAGTGGACAAGAAATAAACTATTTTTATTGTTTTGATTCACTAATATTGTGATTCATCACTTATAATGATACAACACCTACCATTATATTCAATAAAATGCAAACCATTAACTTGAAGTATTAGTATGGTTATGTGTGCAAAACACAACAGGACTGTCAATAAATAATAAATATTGTCAAGATTCACTTACATACATAATAAATTTGCAATAATTCATAGAAAATAATTGTTAATTATTACTATCTAGACATATTACTTCCTTTAAAGATACATTACTTTGAAATATAAATACTTCTTAACGTGAAAAATAAAATAGTATTTAGTTCACAACCTCTAATAGTTTTATAAAATGTGGTTTTCTTAATTAACTTTGACTTCCACAATTCAGTGCCCATCCATCTTTAATTTTCATATTTGTTAATGCTATTACCGTTAAAGGTAAATAGAACAAAGCCACATTTATTAGAAGTATAATAGAACATCTATTCAGTATAATCTAGTCTGATTTCAAATATTACCATAAGCATTTTCTAAATGCAGTTCAAGAAACATAATATAACCTTTATAATTTAGTTTCCATATGACTTACATTGCATTATAAATATATTCCATTTCTTTTCAGCTTTATTGAGAAATAATTCATAATGAAATTTAATATATTTAGAAGGTTCAGTGTGAAGATCTAATATACAATGTGAAATGACTACCACTGCCAAGTTAATTAACACATCTATTACTTCATTTACTTAACTCTATTTAGTGTGTGTTAAGAACACCTAAAATCTACTCTTAAAATTTGAACTATGTAATACCATATTATCAACCATAGTCACCATATTCTATATTATGTCCTGAGAACTCACCCTATTAATAAAAGAGTAAAATTGACCATACCCCCGCAACACCCACAAGCCACGCCCACCAGCCAATCAGGAGCGAGTATACAAATTAAGCCAACCAAGATGCCTTCGGCCACAGAGAAAGTAGGAGACTTGGATTTTCCCAGCAATGGAGGAAGGCAAGTTTTGTGCACACCCTGGCCAGCCCTGGACTCCACTCAAAGCTACAAAGTTTCAATTACAGAAGATAAATAAATTCCAACAAAAACGGCAGCAGCCATGGAGCTGGATAGAGCAGGAGGCTTAAGTTGCCCCCGGCAATGGAGGAAACTAAGGTTCTGCAGCCCTGGCCTGCCTTAGCCTCTGCTCAAGGCTACAGTGTTTTAATTATAGAAGGTAAATAAATCCCAGATCCCAGGGCCTCTGCTTGAGTAAGCAGGGGACATTGCCAGCCTGCAAACCACCACAGGACCCTCACCCAAGCCACCCACGCCCCAAGGGAACCCCCAATCTGATCCAGGACACCCTTCAGGGCAAACCAGCCAACCTCCACCCATGCATCTGGCCTCTATCCTATCTAATAAAAGAGTAATATGAAAATTGACCATCACTCCAACACACAAGATGGCTGCTCCCATGTGGTCAAAGATGGCTGTCCCCATGTGGACACAGATGACTACCACAAGATGGCCATTAGGGGAGGACGGTTGGGAAGGACCAGACATGCAAGGGAGGGCAGTTAGGGGTGTTCAAACCTGCAGGGGAGGGCAGTTGTGGGGGACCAGGCTGGCAGAGGAGGGAAATTGGGGGTGACTAGACCTGCAGGAAAAGGGAATTGGTGGGGCAAGCCTGCAGGGGAGAGGAGTTAGGGGCGCTAGGCCTGCAGGGGAGGGCAGTTAGGGGTGACCAGGCCTGCAGGGGAGGGCTTTTAGGAGCAAAAAAGCTGGCAGGGGAACAGTTAGGCATCAATCAGGCTGGCAGGGAAGTGGTTAGGGGCAGTCAGGAAGGCAGGCAGGCAGGTGAGCATTTGGAGCCAGCAGTCCTGGATTGTGAGAGGGATTGGGCCTAAACAGGCAGTCAGACATCCCTCGAGTAGTCCCAGATTAGAGAGGGTGCAGGCTGGGCTGGGAGGACACACATCCCCATGCATGAATTTCATGCCACAGGACTCTAGTTTTATATATAATTTAAAATTTGCACACTTTGGCCTGTGTCTCCCCATATCTTTCACCCCCCTTTACCTGGCATCCACATTTTTACTCTGTGTCTATGGGATTAGCTTTTCTTTATTTTATAGCTGTGTTAGAGTTCTGAATCCATTCACCTTTTCCTCTAACTTATTCAAGTGACAAGGCGCTATAGCATGCATATCCTTTTAATGTATTTTCCAATATAATGTATTGAGTTCTTATATGTAATTGCTCATCTATTTCCTTATATTATTGTTCTTAAGTTTAGGACAGCTCCAAAGAAGGGGTATATATTTTTATTAGGAACAATGTATTAATTGTTATCATTATTTTACATAAGAAGAAAGAGAGGCATAGCAGGCAAAACTCCAAATGTCTCTCTCTCATCGATGTTTCTGACTTTCTATCCCTCTCCCTTCCTCTCTGTGAAAAATCAATAAAAATATCTTTAAAAAAAATCTACATATAAAATTTAGTAACTTATTTTAAGAAAATATTTTGCTATTAGCAATAATTAAAAATAAAACATTAGCATAAAAACAAAAAAAAGAAACAGAGTAATGAGATACATGAAATCCAACTCATTTATCTCTATAATAATAAATAATGATATTTTCAAATTTATTGATATTATATTATAGAAAATAAATAAATTAAAATATACAAAATAATTTTTTCATGGAGTATAAAGCACAGTAATGGATGTTTATTTTTTTATTTTTAAATATAATTTTATTGTTTTCGGAGAGGAAGAGAGAGGGAGAGTTAGAAATATCAGTGATGAGAGGGAATTATTGATCACCTGCCTCCTGCACACCCCCCATTGGAGACCAAGCCCACAACCTGAGCATGTGCCCTTGACCAGAATCGGACCTGGGAACCTTCAGTCCCTAGGCTAACGCTCTATCCACTGAGCCAAACCAGTGAGGGCAGTAATGGATGTTTTTTATTAAGATGATGATACAAAATAGAGAGACAACATCTATTCAAATATTAGTTCTCAGCATTAGTGAAAACCTGCTTACACATGATAAGAGAACATATTTTAATTGTATTTGTTAGAATTTATATTTTTCATGCTTTACTCTTAAAATGACTCATCTTCACATATTTTTGAAGCCATTTATCAGACTGGTTCTTCTCTACTCTTACTTCGGGAATTAATTTTGTTTGAAGCAACATTTTCACTGTTGGCAAACATGTATAGGGAATTTTCCCTCTGAAATTGAATTTTGTAAATTTTTATTAAAAAAACATAAAACGGATTCAATAAACATTATCTTTTCAATTACATCAACAAAAATAAGGAGCATCTGGTTAAACGACATGTTCAAAAAGTCACTTTGGTTGGATCTCAATATATGAAAATGCCCTAAAAATTAATTTTATCCTACTTTTAGCATTGAGGTAGAACCTGTTCTTTTAAAAGGTTTTGCTATGTCTTCTATTTTGCTATCAATATTTATATGTTGTTTTCTGCTTGAACTACTTCTTTATTTCATACAGATGGTTCTTAAAACCATTTATTTCTCACTTGTTATTGTCCCAAATTGAGAAGTTTATTTGATCAATTTATCTGATATAAAGATGAAATTAGTTCATAATAGTAAGTAGAAACACAATAATAACATTTCACTTATCACTGCAGCTAAATAAACTCCTGAAAATAGCAATTAAAAAAACTTGAAAATATCTGTAGTGAGGAATAGAATCTGAAATGATAATGGTTGAAAATCATTTGCATATCTTTGCAGTCACTCTGCAGTAAAATTGTGGTTCAGTGAAACATTTGTTCTTGCTTTTATTCATAGCTTACCTTTTATTTTGGAGAGTCTTAAAATACTTAACTTTGTGTAAAATACAAAAAAAAAGTAAGAAAAGTGTGTGTGTTTATTACAGAAAACTGGAAAAGAACCAAGCGGTACTTAGAGACATGTAGTTACATTTATTACGCACGAGCCCAGAGGAGAATGTCTTTCAAATTCTAGGCCCCAACATGGAGGAATTTTCCCTATCTATATCTTTTTATCTTCTTTGTCTCCCAAATATGGGGTGTTTCTGGCCCCTTTTGCTAGTTCTTAAAGAGCCCTTATGTGCTGGGGCCTTGAGACCTCAACCAAAGGCCTGGCCTGGTGCCAGCACTGATAATTTTGTCCGGGGAAGGTTTAATGGCCTCTTGGAAGTGGGAGTAGTCTCATTTTCCTTATTATTTAAGCAAGCAAGCATTTACAGAAGCCAAATAGCAGGGTTAAAATTTCAAACAGCAGTTTTTATATAAGATGGATGCTTCATGTTCACATGTGTGCATATATGTTTTTCTTTTCAATGTTCAAATCAAAATTCGAAATTGAAGTGGTAGTTACTTCTTTCTATATTTACCTCTGAGTGCCCTCTTTTAATAAATATTGTTAAGGAAATGACAACAGGAATGAATAGAATAAAAACAGGGTTGCAATATTGACTGCAAAAAATATATTGCTACTCTTATGCCAGATTTCAAGACTGAGGTATAACAACAAATAGGACCCCCCAAAAAAGATAAACAAAACTTTTATTTAAAAGCTGCTATCAAAAAATGGGATGACTGTATATTGAGATATTTAAAACTTCATAAGACAACATGGCCTTTCTATTTAGAAAGTGTGATGCAATTTAATAAGCTTAGTAATATAAGTATATTTAATATGCAGGGTATATAATGTTGAATCAGTTGAACAACCAATACTTAACTAATTAAACTTATATAAACAGTGATTCAATCTAACCTTATAAATGTTGATAGTTCACAAATA
Organism: Antrozous pallidus; assembly: GCA_027563665.1. Classification (NCBI taxonomy): domain Eukaryota; kingdom Metazoa; phylum Chordata; class Mammalia; order Chiroptera; family Vespertilionidae; genus Antrozous; species Antrozous pallidus. The sequence goes on along the minus strand of CM050514.1, from coordinate 15,451,028 downwards.
TAATATAAAAATGTGAACATGTTTCTCACTGGAGATAAAATTGTGGTATATGTTATAGTTTTAAAAAATAATTAATAATGCATACTTTTACTTGACTATACCCTCTAATGAAGAATTGCTGAAACTCTAAGGAGCAGTGGGCATATCCTTGATCCAAGATGAATGCATTGAACCTATATGCAGGCATAATTGAGTGCAATAGCTTAGTGCTACCTCACTGCAAATAAGTACTTCAATTTTTAAAGTTATAGACCCAATTATTATTTATTAATCATTGTATTATGTTCCATGCATGTAACTGTAAACCTACTTTTGCCCCGCTCTCTACACACATAGTAATATATGTGAAATTCCTGATTTTTAAAATAATTTTGCTAATATTGATGCAACGAATACCAAAATATAACTTTCCTTAATTTGCGATCTTTTTACAATATTGCAGATTTCTGATAATTGTTAGGCAGTTTTACTTACAAAAAAAATAATATCTCTGTATAGGGTATTATATGAATGATGGGATTGGCAGGAGTTAAGAAGGTAATAATTTAAATCATGGACATTAGAATTAGATGTACCTAAATTTTATCTACCAATTCTATCAACTGAAACTAAGTTTATTCTTAGGAGATTCATTTAATAATTCTAATGTTATCTGTATCTGTAAATAAATTAATAAGACAAAATGGGTTAATTGGAGGAATAAATGAGCCAATTCATAAGAAATTACTTGCCAAAAATGTAACACATGATAAGTTTAACCATTAATTGTCTGGATCTTTATGACCAAGGCTGGGTAAATAATTTGCAGGGACCAGTGCAAAATAGAAATATGGAGCCCCTTATTCAAAACACAAGAGGAGAAGTACTTAAGATAAATTTTTAAAGTAACTAAAAGTAGTATTTCATATACGTTTGCTTTTCTCTGAATGTCACAAATATCTTACACTCTAGTGCCTATGAATGTTTCCTCTCCACTCATATCAATTTACACACAGGTTACAACTATTTTCACTCTGAATATATCTCAAGGAAACTTTGATAAATACCCATTTCCACTATTAGTAGCTATGGTACTTCCACCACTTTGAATCTAAATACCCAAGAAATGCATCTCGTTTTCCATTCCATATTTTAAAACAGGTTGATGTTCATTGGCCTCTACACAATGACTTTCTTTGAGTAGCTATTCACCATTCTTCCATTTAGCTCTGTGTATGCCATCGAGAGGGAGAGTCACACGGTATTCATCAGTTGGGTCATTATCAGCTACAATGTGGCATTTTCCATCAGAACAAAGGGTGAATAAATTAGTTGTTTGGTTGTGTGTGTGTGTATGTTTAAAATAATATGTGAAATATGGAAGAAGCCCTTTAACCCAAATAATTTAAATTGGCAGAAATCTTAAAATAAAGCTGCTATTTAATTTTATCCATTTCATGTTAACATTGAAATCATATATACTAATTTATTTTAACTTTTATCAATTAAGGCCAAGGGCTTTGCGTGTAACTCACCCAATGGACAGTCCGATGTACTTTTTCTTTCTTTTTTTTAAATTTTAAATAAACCGTTCTCATAATTCATCTTCTGCAGTTTTCCATTTCCATCTCTTTAAAGCACATCAAGTAATTACAAACATTTTTGTAAGCAATTTGTGTTCAGAATCCTTTTAAAATTCTGTGATTTCTTCACCAGTTTTTTATAATTATCCAGACCACATTTACTTTGAAAGCATATGTTGAGAAACTCACCTTTACAGAGTTGTTTTCAAGGCATACAACTTGGTTTTATAGAAGCAACTCTATTTTCAGACTCCTATTTTCATAAGTTTAAGTAACATTTAAATACATTATGTAAGTAAAAACACAAAAACAACTGGTACAAACAGATTTAGGGATAAACACATCTGATACTTGGTACACATGCTACCGAAACAAGAGAGCAGAATGTGGAAGACAGAAGTTATGTGAACCAAAATCATACAACAAGCCATAGGCTTCAGTAAATATGTTAACACAGGGACTGGAGAAAAATGTATTATGTGGTATGTTGGCAAAATAGAGGTCATTTAAATGAACTTTTGTTATATTCTGATTCCTTATCTCTTTAAATTGAACTTTTTTCAGTCTAGACTTACCAAATTTGTCTGTAAATGGGAAAGGAACATTGAAATAAATGTGTGTTTTTTCCACAGCTACTAAATACATAAACACTTTGGTTTAAAAAATATATATATATATTAGTAAATTTTTACAGAGAGGAAGGGAGAGAGATAGAAAGTCAGAAACATCGATGAGAGAGAAACATTAATCAGCTGCCTCCTGTACACCCCCCACTGGAGATGTGCCCACAGCCAAGGTACATGCCCTTGACCAGAATCGAACCTGGGAACTTCCAGTCCAGTTTCAGCAACTTTCACCTTTTTAAACCCACAAAATGAGATAATACTTATAGCTGAGATGATCAACTATCAAGGTTGTTTTTTTTTTTTAATGCACTATAATGAAGCTCTGTATGATGGAGCCCAGAAACAATACCCACCATGAATGCTGAGTATTTGCAGTTTGGGAAATATAACAGAAATGATAATTTTTTAAAAAAAATATTGTGGATCTGTTCTTGAAACTTTTCAGAAAAAGCATGGTTAATGTATAGTGTTTACTATTCATTAGAGAAAGGAACTAAGAAAAAATGCAAATATTGGCTATTTTCCCATGACAAGGAGTTAGTTTAGTGACTTGAAATTCAGATCCTACATGGGGACTAGTTTTAGACAAAACACCTGAGAAATAATAACAGTAACCAGGACCAGCATAGGTATAATTCTGACCTAACATTTGGATTAATAATTATGTATTTTAATAACTTAAATATAAAACATCTTAAGACTATTTCAAGCCTTTACCTTTAATAATAATTAAAGCTTTCCTTTTCACTTATCTGGAGTCACAATCCCTTGCTTTCCAACCATTCCTCTGGAATGAGCACTAATTCAGGGTTCAAGGTCCTGAATCTCAGGAGCAATTCAGCTGCATTACCTAGAGCAAAAAATAAAGCTTTTGTAATCTTCTGTCTTCATATTAATAATATGGAACATATTTCCTATTTTCATGGTGATTTTGTTCTTAAAATATTTTAGTAAAATGTGTACTCCATAAGAGATAGTCATTTTATCTGTCTGAATTTTCATCTCTCCATCTCTCTTTTGTATGTGTCTGTTTTGTGGCACAAGTTTGATGTAACTGGGGATTCATTAAAAAAGTGAATGTATGCCACTGACAGTTCTCCCTGTCATTGACTAATCATTGGCTCTGTGACATTTGGCAATGTCAACATGCCTGCCCCATAAAGGAGGACACATAGTAGGACCTGGTAAATACACATTTGTGTCAATCTGTTGTATTTAAGGAATTTCCAGACCTGGAAGCTTCATGCATAATGTGTGAACAATTTCAAGGTTTTTGCTACAATGTCCAGTTGCCTTATGTGTTAATGCCAGTATACAGAAACTATAGTAGTCTCATTTTTTAAAAATATATTAATTTTTAAATGTATGGATTTTTGTTATAAGAACAGATTACACTTTTTATACTTAACACTACAGCCTGTCTACATTTAAATTTACTATATTGTGAAGTAAATTACAATATATTTAATCAAGTATTTAGTAACCTTTTATAGATAAAAGAATAGTCTAATTTTTAAATCAGATGATTTCAAAAGTTACATATCAATTTGTCATATATTGGATATTTTAATCACTTCTGGAGGTGCATATAATCTTCCAATAAATTATAATAAAATTATAATTTTTATGTTATATTGTTTTATTATTTTATTATGTCTTATTAATAAATCTTAATAGCAGAGGGAGGAAGGCTTTTAGTGTTGGCAACACTTAGTCAGTAATTTTCTTCTTCAAAAGTTACAGCAAGCTGCAGTCAAGTATTCTTCTAAATTAACTCTACCATTATTATAAAATATTTTATCACATCTAATAATTAGAGTTAGAATTAATCACATCTAATATTGTAGGAGAAATGTGATAATTTAGTAAGCTGTAATCTATCTAGGAATATAATATATATTCTTCATTTATTAAATTATTTGGATATACCTTATAGATTTCTAAATGAATTATTTAAAAAGTTTTCATTGATATCATAATTTTTCTTTAGTTTCCCTTTGCAATGTGGCATCAGAAGATAAATATAGGTTGTACCCAAAAATGTATATACACTTAACATCCAATAGCTCAATTAATATTTCTTTTCAGATTAAACCCATTGGAATTAGTAATTATTCAAAGTGTGTATACATTTTTTGGACACTGTGTATATACACATTAAAATTACAAATGAATTGTTTCTGAAATATAAAACAACTAGAGATCCATTACACAAAGATTTCTGCAATAGGCCTTCCTTCTCCAGCTGCTGGCACTGGTTTTCCTCCAGCACCCGGGATCCAGGCCTTCTCTCTGACCACCCCCTTCCATCTTTACTCTAGTTGGAACTTTCAGCCTTTGCTCCAGCTGGAGCACCACTCCTATAGCTCCCTCTGCCCCCCGTCCCTCTCCCTCATAGCTGGCATCCCTCCCTGCCTGGCTGCTCCACGCCGGCATGTGTGCTGCCCAGAGGTCTGGAGTGGCTGGGGGGAGGTGCAGCCGCCATATTTGTTGGGTTAATTTGCATACTCACTCCTGATTGGCTGGTGAGTGTAGTGAAGTGATAGTCAATTTGTATGTTTCTTTTTTATTAGTACAGATACTATCAAATTGCATATGTCTATTTTGTGACTGCTCAGGCCATCAAATAGTCATATGTTTTCTATGATGTTCTCTGCGTTTTTTAGGAATTACTACTATAGAATGTAAATGCTACTAATTATCTTTTAAAAAATTGAATAGTAATGAATATTTACGTTCTATTTTTAAATGTAAAGAAGCTGCTTTTGTTTATATTTAATTTTTGTTAATAGATTTTAATTGGATTGAGTGTTAATTTCATTACATACTTTATTCACATAGTCTGAGAATTATTCATGATTAGAAGATATATTATTTATAATTAGAAGATATATATTACTATTATAATATGTCTAGTCTGACAATTATTCATGATTAGAAGATATATTATTTATAATTAGAAGATATATATTACTATTATAATATGTCTTTTAATTTTTACTCTAATTTGACTATCTGGAATTTAATCTACTTTTCCTAGAATGTTATTCTTGTACTATACTGCAAATTTTATTGTTAGGTATAGAGATTTTAATCTCATTTACATTTACTTTCTTAATTAATATATTGAGTTTTTGTTAACTTTGGTACATTTTTTTTAATTCTCATTTCATGATATCATTCATGCTCCATGAACTGCTTTTCTTCTGAATTTTTCCTCTAGCATTCTTTTTAGGAAAAACATACCACATTAATTGTTAGCTATCTACACTAGATATAGCTAATATCTGTATTTTAAAACATATAGGGCAATAAAGAAAGAAAACCTTTAAAAGCATTTTGTGTTGTTAAGCAGCTGATAAGTGGTAAAACCAGGATTTTAATACAGCCCTGATATAAATGACCATATTGTATGTACCTCAAGTAAAGAAAAAATTATCCTTGTATATTTTATAAGGCTAATAGTTCACACACTGAGCTGTAAAATAATATTCGAGAAAGCAGTAGAACATAGTCGAAGAAGAAACAGAATGACTTCATTCCAGGAAAGTATATCTGTGTACGACAGGGTCTCTCTGTGTTAATTGGTGTCATATTTTAAAGGCCATGGTCAGTAATTTTCATTTGATATAAGTAGCCATTTGGCAACACGATGGTGCTGTAAGGAGTTGAATAATGGGATCAAAAGGACACTTCCCTTAGCTGACTATTACTTCTTATTTAATATACATTAAATAGACTATTAGTCAGGAACCTTGTAAAGAGGCTATGGCACCATTTATAGATATTGAAAATAATTTAAATTGTGTTGAGGTGATTAAAGGAAAGCATTATGTATAAGAAAATACATGAACAAAGACTTACTTAGAGGGATTTGGTGATGCCCCAGGAGAGATTAACAATGACCTGAAAATGATGAAATATGTGGTCTTTAGATTGCCAAGGTCAACTTACTAGAACATGGTCAGAGTTTGATAAGAGTGGAATAGCCTTGTTTTTATTAATATTTAGTTAAGATGACAGTGTGTGTGTGCAAATGAAATATCAGGTTGAAAATATACAAATTATGGCTACACACATTGTGTCTGGATCTAAAAGTCACGTGCAAATAAATATCTTATTTCAGATTGCAGGGGAAAAGCAAAACTTTCCCTCTGCCTAACTCAGGTTTCCAGCTGCATTTTCAACAAACAATAAATTTGTAGCAAATGACAGTACAAATTGAAGCACTTCTGTGTATCCACGCCCAGCAAACTATGGGGAGAGAAATAAGTGGGAGGAAACTAATGGAGTAAGGTTTACACATTTTGCTAGTTCCTTTCTTCTATGGCATGATAAGAGTTTGTCTCCAGAAACAGGAGATATTATATCCTGCCTTAAGGCAAAAAATGAGGAGCTATTTTTTCTGGGTTTGCTGCTTCTTAATTGCCTTCAGCTCAAAATAATTGTCCTGTCAAACAGGCATATTTTGGGGTGACATATTTGCCTTCTTTCATCTTCCTTATTTTCCTCAACCTCCTTAGGGAGATGTGCTAGTAATGAGAAGCCACACAGAGTGAAGGTGAAACTTTCGTCACAGGAATCTTTTTTGGAAATTGTTATAAATATGACTAAATAATTTCTATAACTATGAAGATATTAGGTAATCTAGTAATTGAGTGTAGGAACATATTGGGCATTGAAATTCTGAGAATATCACTGAATACTGTCTTCATGACTATGGCACAATGTTGTATGAAAAGGGCATAGTTTCTTAATAGACAAACAATTTGGACTAAAATAAATAAAGGTAGACGGTGACTTGTGTAAAACACATAGAAATGGTAGATAATATGTGAGGAAAGAAAGTCTGTATTTTTCATGTTTCACACATCTTGACAGATTTCATGCTATGAGGATAGAATTCTTGCTGTTGTGTCATCTAAATCTTCGTCAGAAAGACAGACCATTGACTGACAAACACGTGAACAAAAAAGTGCAGAAATTAATAATTGGTCTGAAAACATAAAACACAGCTAGTGATAAAGGATGACTAGAATAGCACAACTTTTATACTGAATCACTGATATGAGGGGATATTTTATTTAAAAAAGTAAAACACAGAAACCTTAAATCCAAAATTAAATGTAAGAGGGATCTTGTAGTGAACATTGCTGTGTCCTTCTTGCCCCAGCTCCATCACGTGGAAACAGCTGAAAGAATAATGCCACTGTGTAGAATGAATTGAGGGAAATGATGGCTCCATAGATTATTAATTTCACTGATTCTATCAAATGTACAATTCTAATTCATCGAGCCCTTGGGCTCTTTGTGTTCTCTTCTTGGACTCCGTGAGAATATATACAGACTGTGAATTGTGTATCAATAATTAGTATACAGTATTAGGAATTGCAAATGATAAATTCTTAATATGGAACTGTCAGAACCCAAATAGTGTGTGATGAGTGACAATTCCTCGATTTTGTTCTTGCATAGCAAGTAGTGCAAACAACACCCAGTTAAATTTAAATTTCTGATGAACAATATTTTTTTAGGGTCAGTATGTTCCAAATGTTTTGTGGAACACAAATAAAAGTGATTTGAAATTAAATGTTCACAGTCATGCTGTATTTTGTCTAGTAACCTTAGGCTTGTGAGGTAATAACCTTATTACCTGGTATCTAACCAGTTGGTTAACATAATGCCTTTTTGTTGCTTAGAACTCACAGTTGAGGCTTTGAGAGAATATGGGACATTTTAGAAAAATAGGACTTTCCAAAACTTATTAACTTTTGGTGTATGTCGATGACTTGCTATATTCACTCCTCAGTAAGTGCTAAAAGAGACAAATGCCAGTGCTGCTGAAGAGAGAAGCTTCCATTTAATCTGACCCGGCTGAAAGAAGAAGAAAGGACACAGATGTGCACTTGTGAGAAAAGGGAACCTTTCTGCTTTCTGCCAGAGATCTAAAGCTGCTATGAGCCCCCTTTTCACATACTAACTCCCCTCCTTCCCATCCCGTACCTTCCCCAGGCCTTCACCCCACTCTTGTCAGTGCCCATGGGTTATGCATATCCTATATAATGAAAGCCTAATATGTTAAGTATCCAGTCATCTGGCTGTCCATTCAACCAATCAAAGCGTAATATGCTAATGATATGCTAAGGCCACTCAACTGCTTGCTATGATGTTCACTGACCACCAGGGGACAGATTCTCTGACTGGTAAGTTAGCTTGCTGCTGAGGTCCAGCTGATTGGGACTGAGTGAGATGGGCTGGACATGCCCTGGAGCCCTCCCACATTCCCTCCCAAGCTGGCCAACCTCCTGGATCCCCCCCTCCCCACCTCTGATCAGGCACCAATAGGATCCCTTGGCCTGGCTTGTGTCCTCTAGCAATCTAGGACCTATCAGGGGATGTTGGTGAGCCAGTTTCAGCCCGATCCTGTAGGCCAGGTCAAGGGACCCCACTGGTGCACGAATTAGTGCACTGGGCCTCTAGTATGTATATAAATATTTGGTTTATGTCTTTTCTTCTACACCCCCTTTCCTCTGAGCCAGGTCCAATTCTTATAGGAAAGAGCTATGCTGTGATTGTTGGGTATAAGTTACTGAGCAATTATTGAATCCCTAATTGTTCCAATAAGATCTTTAGACTAAAGGGCTCATTGTTTATGGTGACATTAGTAACTTTTTGTTCTTGAAATAAATCAAATACATTGTCATTTAAAATATTTTAGTTTAAATTGTATATATTCAGAGACCCAAATAATATTTCTGTAGTTAAGAAAAAAATGCTATATATATATATATATATATATATATATATATATATATATATTTCAAAATGGGATATTGAATTTAAAGAGTATTATTTCTATATGGTAATATTTAATTAGTTCATAATTACTTATAGTTATTAGTAATGGGGCCAGTGAATGAACCAAGCTTCTAATTGATGTTGTAGGTTGTATATCTAATTATTATCTAACAACTGGATCCATACATATAATATAAGCAGTTCATTGTGAATTTAGCTACTGTGTATAACTTTAGAGAACTTTAGAGGGAAAATGTTCATATTAATTTATTATACCTGTATATGACACATTTCTAATTCTATGCATGTTATAAACTTTGTTTCAGAACAAAAATGAAACATAATAAGCAAGGCTTGATGATATTAACACAACTTTCCGAGGCCACACAGTGCCATAGTTGAAGATTTAACATATAACTCTAGATATTCCCGAGTCCATAATACATACTTTCTCAACTGTAGTCTCCTGCAAGTTTGAGACCAGGAGAAAGGAGTAAACTTGGAAGTGCAGACAGCATTCTATGCTTTCAGAAAAAAGTAAAAACAGACTTCAGATGAGTAGAAAAAGATATTTCTTCGTCTAGATTGAGCTTGTGACAAAAGATACTAGTCATTAAAAGAAATCTGTTTCAAACAGGACACCGTGGAGTACTAAGTGTAAAACTATCTCAGTCTGGGGCGTCCTATTAAATGTGATTGATATTCTCTGCAGCAATGCGGATGATCATGATAAAGCAACAACCTACAGAATTTGGTACCCACATTTTGGAAGACATTCATGTCTAGTTAGCTTAATCAGTTATTCCAGTCAAAAACACTTAAAATCTTTCAGAACAGTGTTTAGCCCATTTAAAACGCTTTTTAATAGCATGGCATTTTTCATGGGATAGCTGAAAAGATAAACATTGCATGGAAGAAGTTAAAATGTTTTCTTAGATTTACATTTATTATACCAAGATCATTATATCAGAGTCAAGATAAATAGCACAACATTAGGGCACAATCCCCATAAATAGATAAAGAATGAACTGGCTAAAAAGAGGATAGGCACACCAACATGTTTTCATTCTTTTTTTTTTTTTGCAACCTTTTTCTCTATTTTACTGTGATCTTAATTTTTATTCACATTAAGTATAATATCCCTAATCTCCTCTTTTATGTCCCGGTTGCTCTTAGTAACATCAAATTATGATGACTTCCTTCGTACCTTCACAGTTTTAAGTACGTTTTACTGCTGTGAGACTTGCAGGGCATAATTTAAAGCTGAAATTTAACTTTTTAATCTTTCTTTGGTTCAGTAAATTTATTACCTTTGAGAAGTAAAAAATTAGAGGAGAAATAATTCTCCGATGACTTAGTGTTATAGAACCATCTTACCAGGTTTTCTAATCTGTAGGGCTCAGTTAAGCAGGAAGGGCCAAGAAAGATGCGAAGGGGCGTTGGTTTCTTCAGTGAAGGGAATAAAAACTTGGCTTAACTGCTGAGACCCTGCTCATTGCCATTCTAATGGAATTGCGAGATCAACTGGAAAATATTTAAATATGGTCATGCAGGCAAGTTTGTAAAGTAAAGGTTTGGAGTTTAAATACTCCATCCTCATAACGGGAATAAAAGTCTACATCTCTCTGTAAAAGCACAAACTTAGTTCAAGGGCAAAAGTTAGTTGCCAGTCAAAATAATTTGCTCTCCCCACACTGAAATAAAACTCATTTTTTAAAAAAATCAATATCAAGGCAGTAATTCTCTGATGGAAAGAACAATGAGTTAGGCTCGGCATGTGTATGGAAAGGCATGCGATCAACCTAGAAAAATCTGTATTTATCGTGCAAGCCAATATAGTCTTATACCTGTTCACAGACTTAGAGATATTCTAGATGAATTCCAACCATGTGAATTTGAACTGACTGTTGTGAGTTACAGGAAGCCAATCATTGTTTTAATGATAGATTTTGTCTTCTAGAATTAAATCTGAGAGGGGGGAAAAAGTAGCAATAAATAAGTGGCTAATAGAAAAGAATTTGACTTTGTGTGATTTCACAAACCTTGTTCAAAAAAAAGATAATTAACTAAAACAGATAAGTGCAGCATAAGAATAAGGAAGACTTGTCCTAAGATTTAATGCATAAAATGTATTCATCTTTAGAAAATGTAGGCTTTATGATCAAACATGAGATAACAGCATGTATAAGAATGTACATATAATCACATATCAAAGGTGGCAAGGAAGTGAGAAAAATCCTCAGGAGATAAAAAGTTTAGAGAAAGCACAAATTCAAGAAATAAGGTACTATAGCAATACCAAAGACCAGCTACTAGAGTTTCCATAATCCTTTAGGACTTAGAACTTGGACATAAGTAACAGACTAGAGAGAGGTCTTGTTAATTATGAATAAAATTGTCCGTCTCACAATGGCAAATTCTGAGAAAAATGTCTGTTGCTCTTTGATTCTGAATAAAGAAAGGAGAAAAAGAGCTCCCTTAAAATTTTATTTTCCATGACTATATTTTACAGGACCATAGAAAAGCAGAAATTTTAGGGGTGAAACAGGACAGGTTTAGGGAATATTAGAAATGTTGGAAATTAAGGGGACCATGGAAGCACAGTGCGGCAGAGCAGCAGAAGTTATATTTCCACAGAATGGGGGAGCTGGAAAGCTGCAACAGGTACATTTCTTAGAATGAGGGAGTTAGGAACACCAACAGGTCTATATTTACACAATAAAGAGAAGGAAGCCCTTCATTCAGAAGGAGAAGAAAGCCCAAAGGGCAAAGAAAAACAATAAGGAAGGAGGCTGGGGAGAACCTTACTATCCCAGGTGAGATTCAGCCTTTGAGCCCAGGAGTTACTATAGTAACCAGTCCAGGGAATAGTGACCAATCAGAGAGGATATCAAGGCACCAAAATCTGCAGCCTTTATAAGACATAGGGAAAAGGAACTCAGTGGGACCTTTACTCCCTATCTACATGGGACTCTTTTCCTCTCCCAATGTGGGAGTCTGTACTTGTTCTTCAATAAATCTCCACCTTTGCTATACAACTTTCTGTCTGTGGATTCATTCTTTGATTCCGATGGACAAAGAATCTGGGTTCTAGTCCAAAAGTTCTGTTATCAATATTTTACAACACACCTGCTTTCTGAAAAACCTAAGTGCATAATTTGGTTTAAATTGACCTCAGTTAGGTAATGTCTCTATTTTCCAAGGGTAAACAAAAGTAAAGTTTACCTTAAATAGATGTCAACATATTCCCTTAAAAGTGTTCCCAACCTATGGACAAATTATAAATCACAAAGCACATGCAGAAAGCAGCCACCATTAGAGAAAGAAACCATTGAAATATTGAACAATCACCTGACCAGAAGGTATTGAATTCACCAGAAATAGACCATGAAATAAGTTTGCTTCTTATACTGAAAGATAAATCACTATTTTTAAATTCTTGGATTTAAAAAATAATTCTATATTTTTAAGAGATATTTAAAAATACTAAGCAAAAAAGACAGGTATAGGTAAATTGATAATGAAGCAAATTAGACACATTTGTATTACTGCAGAAAGAACCACTTTATAATGATAAAATATTTGATTCAAAAGGAATATATGAAATCTTAAGTGAGAATATACCTGATAACTTAGCTTGAAAATAGATGGAAAACAGTTAACAAAATTTCAAGTAGGAAAAAAAAAATATTTAAATCAATGTTGACAAATTTTAACACGTAGTTCCTTGGAATTGACTGATAAATCAGATAAAATAATCAGTAAAATATATAAAGATTTGAACAACACAATTAAACAGAAAAAGACAATAAGTTTGACCACAAAATACACAACAAGTAATCACTATTTTCTTCAACATTCTGAGATAAATGGAAACAAGAGCAGGTGCTCAAATGAGCGCCAAGAAAATTGTAAAAGAAGTGAGTGTGAGAGATGTAATTTCCGATTTAATTCTCTGAGTTTAGTCATAGATTATGTCTGTCTGGGCAAACAGTGCCTGAAAGGATCGGAGCACCATTTAAATAAATGGTGCTGCAATATCAGTGAGCAGGAAGATAATATTGCTGATATTATTTTAAAGCAACCTTTTTTCCAAGGTATTCTGGAAAATGAGAAAGGGCTTATTTCCTATGTTAGGTGCAAACAATGATCAATGAAATAAAAGTGTCAGACTTGAATTCAAACCAGAGGCCAAATCCAAGGACCACCCTCAAAGAGTTGATTTCTGAAACCATGAAAATGGCTGACTATTCCAAGATAATTGTATTATAGAAAATTTGAAAAATAGAGCCCATAATTTATTTAGAACATTTTATTTTTATAAAGAGTAAAGAAAAATAGGCCTATACCTTAAGCAACATTTACTGATCACTATTTTATATAAGTTTACTGTGAATATATTAATATAGAGATATTAAAATAATTCACACTACTGTAATTTATAATCTAATAAATAAATCATAGATTCTTAGAAGGAATTAAATTCATAGATTACTGAGCATTGAGTTGTGTTGGGTGTTTTTTTAAATAAATTATTTCTAGTTAAACATTAGCCTTAAAGTACTTTATATCTTGTATATAAAGGGAAAAATTACTTTTAAAAATAACACAGATAGGGACACAATTTGTATTCAGATACCTGTATGAGCTATTCATGAACCTATGCTCTTATTTTAAAAAAAAAACTTATCAATATTGTAGAAAGTTTCATAGATATCCCCCTTTATTCCCCATCAATGCCCTCTCCCCCTACCTTTTCACTTCACCAAAATAGAAACCTTAAGCACGGTAGTAGTAAAGGAAATGTCTTTATGATTAAGAAATCATTAGAAACCTGGTTGTGTAAAATGGTGGGAGATATAGATATAACTCTCAGTGATTAATGAATTTGCCTGAGGAAGAGGAAGCCAGACATGAGAAAATATTCTGAGAAATATGACTTAGGGAATATAGCCAAGAATAAGATCTTCAGGGAAGAAGTAGGCTCATTGGAAGTTTCTTAAAGAATAAGTATAACTAACATGTTAGCAAGCAAAATGAAAGTGGAATGGAAGGAAAAATTGCTTTAGAGAGAATGTCATCATTAATTTCCCAAGATCCCTAAAAAGAAATATGGATATCAAATCAAGGATCTGATTCAAGAGATACTACTTCTTCCAAGGACATAGAATGAGAGAATATATGCAAACCCTGGTTATATGAAAAACACACATGAATAAATAGCAAGCAAAAACACTAATCCTATCTAATAAAATAGTAATATGCAAATTGACCATCACTCCAACATACAAGATGGCTGCCCCCATGTGGTCAAAGATTGGGAGCGATCAGGTCTACAACGGAGCACAGTTGTGGGCGATCAGGCCAGCAGGGGAGGGCAGTTGGTAGGGACCAGGCCTGCAAGGGAAGGCAGTTGGGGGCAATGAAGCCTACAGGGGAGGGCAGTTAGTGGTGACCAGGCTGGCAGAGGAGAGAAGTTGGGGGTGACTGGGCCTGCAGGAAAGAGCAGTTTGGGGAGATCCAGGCCTGCAGGGGATAGCAGTTGGGGGAACCAGGCTTGCAGGGGAGGGCAGTTAGGGGCAAACAGGCTGGCAGGAAAGGAGTTAAGCATCAATCAGGCTGTCAGGAGAGTGGTTAGGGGGTAATCAGGCTGGCAGGCAGAAGTGGTTAGGGGCAATGAGGAAGGCAGGCATGCAAGAAGTTGGGAGACAGCAGTCCTGGATTGTGAATTATACACTTAAAACCTATATAATTTTATTAATCAAATCACTCCAAAAATTTTCATAAGAAAATTTTCTATTATAAAATGTCATTAAAATGCAGGTGAGGACTTATCTTAACTCATCTTTAAAAGTCAGAAAATATCTGCCCTGGCCAGGTAGCTCAGTTGGTTGGAGCATTATTCCCATATGCCACGGTTGACAGTTTGATCCCTGGTTAGGGCACATTCAAGAAACAATCACTGAATGTATAATAGGTAGAACATCAAAATTGATGTTTCTCTCTCTCTCTCTCTCTCTCTCTCTCTCTCTTCCTCTTTTTCTCTCCATAATAATTTTTTATAAGTCAGTAAATTTTAAAGATTTAATTGGTTTTATTGAATGATTTATGAGTTGGGCAACATATCATCTAGCGTGTAGAAAGGAGCTGCAAAAACTTGTACAAAATGGAGGCTTTTATAGAGAGAAGAGAAAAGAGATATGGAAAGATCAGGTTATCTCATCTCTCTTTGACATATAGAAAGGAGGCTATGTAGCAAATTACCTCATTGGTGCTCACCAGAAAATTCCAGACTGATCCATTAAGACTATATTCCTGGGGAAGGTTGCAATGCAATTAGTTTAGGTATTAAGTCTTGGTTTGGTAATATGGGCTTAACACAAGGGGCTCAATTTTGGGCCTGTCATCACTTTTAAAAATATGAAAAACCATTCTCCACATCCTAAGAGATTCTGAAAGTAATATAAGCTAAAAGGTGATAAAGTCTAATTGCATAAACCACTGGTCTTCAAAACATTCAGGAGGAAGTTAAAGAACAACAATATACACTGAGTGGCCAGATTATGATGATCTCTGAACACAAAATAATCTGGCCACTCAGTGTATATCCTATATAATAAATGGCTAATATGCAAATTGTCCCCTTACCAGGAATTCAACCAGCAGGCAGGCTGGCCAGTCACCCATGTCCCCTCCCCCTGGCCATGCTGGCCGGACCCCACCCATGCATGAATTCATGTACCAGGCCTGAATACGTGTGTGTGCGTGCACACACATACACACACTGAGTGGCCAGATTATTATGCATTCAGAGATCATAATAATCTGGCCACTCAGTGTATGTCAATAAATAATGCTTCCTTTAAATTTTGAATTTATTTCACTAAATTCTATGACTCCCTGTGAAACAGGAATTTTAGGTGTAAAATAAGACATGTTTAAGGAATTTTAGAAATTAAAAGGACCATGGAAGAAGCACAGGGCTATAGAGCAGCCGAAGGCATATTTCTATAGAATGGGGGAGCTAGAAAGCTGCAACATGTATATTTCCATAGAAAGAAAGGCGCTGAGAACAGCAAAAGGTCTATATTTACAAAATAAAAGGAAGGGAGCCCTTCAACTAGAAGGAGAAAAAGAAAGCCCAAAGGGAATAGGAGAACAATAAGGAAGGGGGGGGGGGACCTTATATGTCCCATGTGAGTTTCAATCTTTGAGCCCAGGAGTTACTATAATACTAGTCTAAGGGAATAGTTACCAATCAGAGGGGATATGAAGTCACCAGGATCTGCAGCCTTTATAAGCCATAGGGAAAAGAAACACAGTGGGACTTTTCCTCCTCCCTACATGGGAGTCTGTATTTGTTCTTTAATAAATTTCCACTTTTGCTATACCACCTACTGTCCGTGGATTCATTCTTCAACTTGAATGGACAAAGAATCTGGGACATCCTTCCCAGGGAACACCGTGTGTTCCAGTCCAAAAATTCTATATCACCTGTAATAGAAAACTTAAGAGATCTGGTTTCAACTAATATCACACGTCTCTGCTTTTTGGGAATGTAACGGGATATTTTTATATTGACATGATATATTTTAATAATATTTTTTTTGTGAGTTCTCTCCATTTTAAATTAGTTCCCTGTATCAAAATCTCAAGAAAGAGAGGTTCCACCAGAATCGAGACTGAATAAGAAAAAATGTATTTCACTAATGAATGTATTCTGATTTACTCAAAACACACACACACATAGACACAATTTTTATTTTAAACAGATAATTCATTTAGAAAATATATTATGGTACATTTAATATTAAAAATCTCTGCCAATTAAAATGCCTGTTTAACACTTTTCTCAATGACACAAATTAATATTAAAGTCAGTGATATTCGCACTTATTGGGGTATTCTGACCATATTACATGTTTTTCTGCATTGACTATTTGTACAGACAGTGCACACTAGTTTTTCAAGTGTTTTTTTTTTTCTTATCAGATATTTTGGTGACTCAAAATTGGCTAGGATTATTATAGTTAAATGGCAAATAATTTAATTCGAATTAATGAGGAAATTCAAATGGATATTCTGAGGAAATATTTGAGGTTTACTTATTTAGTAGTTAAATATTTTACAACATTCTCGTTTGGATTTCTTTTATTTCTTCTTCTTTTTCTTTTTTTAACTCCCCCCCCCCCCCCCCATCCCTTGCAGTCCATTTAACCATCCCTGAAGGCAGGGCAGGTGGCTCAGTACCACCCTCATTATTCATGGAAACAGAAGCAAAGAAAACTAAAGAAGCTTTTGTTCTTAAGCAGTCAAAACAAGATATGCCAACAATAGTGACAAAGCAGTGGATTCAGTAGTAATTAGAGATTTGAGGCTCTTTGTGAAAGTTTTATTCTTCAAAAAACCTTAATCCTTCCAATTTCTCCTTCCTTGTCTATTCTATAGCTGTGACTTCTGTCAAGTGAGACATAGCATCTGTGCGGGCAGGAAATCTCTCAGCTAAGCATACATATGCAACACAAGCTTTGCCTCCAAGACTCAACACCTATACTCTCCCAACAAAGCTCCTTTCTGCTGCATTATAGAAGCACATGAAGGCATTGATTTAGTAAGTTAATTTTTATTGAGCCCCTGTTAGTACAAGATTATGCAATTAAATGACACAATGTATTTAAAGTATATGAAATGGTTTTGTACTCTTTCCTGTGCAAAGGTGTTGAAAATGTAGCACTCCAAGGTTAATTGCTGGCAATAGTAAAAGTAGTGATTTAAGTAGGAAGATGTTTGTTAGGTAAACTGAAATACGTTTATGACCTGCTGATGTTACAGAATTTACCAGGCGACCGAAAAAATACACAGGAATACTTGGAGAAACAGGAGAAGAGAAACATTTATTTTCAGATGTTTCGCATGTACTAGTACACTGACTGACTCAGGGGAGACTATTTCTCTCCAAACCCTGAGTAAACAAATATGGAGGAAACTTTCCCTTGATATCCTTCGGTTTCTTTGTCCCCCAAATATGAATGGGACATCTAGACTTTTTGCTGGCTTTGCAAAAAGCCACATGTGTTGGGATGGTGGCCATGAGACCACACCTAAAGGCCTAGCCTGGCGCCAGCGCTCTAACTCCCTCTGGGGGTTGTGTATTATTCACATTTTATGGTCTCTGTAAAATGGGAGTACTTAGGAAACAGGTCTTGCCAGGCCAGATAATTAAGGAAGGGCCAGTGACTAGACTATAGGCTAACAGCACTAGAAATGCAGAGTCAGGCTGCTAGCACCTCTGTCCCCAAATGTCAAATCACTGTGACTTTGTTTTCTAATGTTAAACTTAGAGGTGACCTTATAGAATATAATGACCAATTTCCAGAAGTAGTTTAAGGGACTGCGATAACTAAATATCACACAATAAATTAAACATTTGATGATAAGCAAAATGCATGGAGATTATACTAAATAGATCGGTGTAAGAACAATGACCCTGTGTTTGCCATGTTTAGCTATTAAGGCAGTCCTATGTGTAAGCAAATGTCTAGATGAAGAAGAGAACAGAAAATAGAAGGAAGATATTTTTTAAATGCTTCTAATAGTTATTTTTAAGTGTCTAAAATTCTACTCTCCATTTATTTCTCTTTGTGAATAATTTTATTAACAGGGAAGTCCTTATTTTATAAAAAAAATTTAATCAAATCTATGAAAAATAAATCTAGTCAATGTGAAATCTGTCAGGAACTATTATCTCAGAACTCTTTCTTGAATTAACCTTTGTCATGGAATGGAGACTGTAAGACTCTTGGGAGCGACAGGAACCACAATGACAGAAGAACACCTGCTTATTGGCATTTCATTCCTTATAATAGATGCCCAAACAGGTCCCCAGGCACCTGTGGAAATTACTAGGGTGTGTTAGACCGTGACAGTTGATAAATTATAACCAGACATAATCTGAAAATGGGTTACTAAGCTTTACCATCTTCTCTCAAGGAAAAAAATTTGTCTTTTGGGAAGAATATTTAGCTAAACATTACAAAGAAAATAATTAAGCTATATATAATAAGATAAGCATAATGGAAAACAGGAGAGTAAAATTAGACACCGAAATAATGTGCAAAAATAGGAACATTTAAAAGTAACATGTAGTAAAATAAATGTCTATCAAATAATAAAAATAATTTTAGAGATACTTTTTATACATGAAGCCATAATCCTGCTGTAAATGTCTATATAAAATAAAAAGTTTTAAACAGAAAATGAAAACAAGGTTGTACTATTAGCATTGAGATTAAATATGAATTTTAATTTCAGACAATGCAAAATATAAATTGGACTTCTGTATATTCATGCCAAAGTAGTTCTGGGATGATCTTCATAATACCATTGGGAGCAGAGCTGAATTTAGTAAAGATAAATCCAATTGATAGTACACTTAAGTTTTTGCTGAAAATCTGGTTATGTAATCAAATATTTCCAAATATATGTTAATTAATAATATAATGTGATTACATATAATACATAATATAGTATAGGATTTATTTTATATATGTAGATATATAATACATAATATAAACATACAGTAATGTTGCTATCACAGATTTCTATTTTGAAGAGACTTTTATTTCATTATATAGTTTTTCTGTATTTGAGTGATTACAAAAAAATAATATGAGGGTTGGTGTTTTTTTTCCTAGTAATAATGCTTAATTACTTTGCAACTTCTGATAAATTAAACATCATGGATTTTTTTTCTGGGTGGATACCAGGCCGTATGTGGCTATTTCAGTTTCGTTCAGTTTGGTTTTCTCCTCAAAGAAGGTTATTAATTCCTTACTCACTGACATTTATCCAGGAGATAATGCCAGCCTTGCAGAAAACAGACTTCCTTGGGGAGAATTCTAAATCCTACTTCTGCTGCCTGATACTCCATTGGATGTTCTCATTTCTTCTCTCTCAAACTTTCATCTTATTTACAGATATTCCTCATCGTGTGCTATATTAGTGAAGTTCTGATAACATGTTGGAAGGATATATTAAGAATATTGGTTTCCTACTGAAAGTCATTGTTGCAGATGTCCTCATCTTTGAATGTTTTTATAAATATATATGAACATAAGGGTGAAGAACATATGCTTTAAATATATGCAAAGCAGTATTCATATGCAATTGTATGTTTACAACTCATTCAGTTATTTCTAGATCATTTACAAAACTTTGAAGAACAAAATTGTTTCTATGGAGATTTTACTTAATAATCATCAAACTAAAGGCCAAAAAGCTAAAAATATGCCTTTATAAGAACACAGTGCTCTTGTTCATATTTTGGAGATCTGTTGTACTAAATACAGGTCTTGTTTGCTGCCAAGATTTGGAGCAAAAGCTGCACTCCCACTTAATCTAAAATTATTATTATTATTATTATTTTTACTTTTAGGTTAATGTTTTATTCATTTTGGCCTATCATTGTATTAATAAGAGATCCAACATTATATAATGTCATGAATAGTAACTGAAGAAAAAATAGAGAACCTTCCATAAATTATTTGATACTCATAGAGGAATAACACATTCTGAATCTTGCAATTTGGGTCAGGCCATTATAAAGGCCCCTTAATTCAAAGTCTTAGTTCCTTCATTGTAAGGTTTTAATCTTAGATGTAAGATTTAATCTGGCCGAAGCCAATAAATTGACCAAGTCAAGCAGGGTACAAGCAAAAGATTGAGTTTATTGAAAGCTCTCGGGTGAGGCCCTGCGGTCCCAGAGCATGGGCAGAGGTGTGGAATCCTTTTCACGTCCTGAGTGTCCAGGGTTTCCATGTCAGGGTTCAGTGTCTGGAGAAGGCAGCACACAAATGAATAGAGACTAGAAAAGCATTAATTTTTGGGAATCATGGGGGCCAGCGGGAGCCCATCTCTAGTGGAGGGACTGCCACCAGCTCTGGCTTTCCTATCCCCTTTTATTCTGGCCAAGTGATACATCCATCAACCAGCAAGAATTAACATAAGACAATGTCTCACCTAACCAATGAGTAAACAGTTCCATTAAGCTTTGACCAGGTTTCCTGTTTGTTCTATTTACATCTCTATTGGTGAGGCAATGTCTGACTTCCCGCATCTCCCCCCTATCTTTCCACTCTTAAAAATTATGGCATCTGTAGACCAGAGTCCTAGCTTCAATGTCCAACAGTTTTAAGTCCCAATACTGATGTTCAAAAGTTGTAAGTCCCAATATTGATGTTCAAAAGTTCCTTATATGTACTTGTCCACAATGGCATCTGGATGGTAGACAAATGGTGTCAATGCAGGTCCAACCCTCTCTGGTTTGGTCCTGGGCAGCCTGCAGTGACGCACAGCTGCTGACTGCCAGCATGGTAAGGCGTTGTCAGCATCTTCCATCTCTGGACTGTTTTCCCTCCTGTCTTCATGGATGGAGCACGCATGTCAATTCCTCTGCTTCAGGAATCCACTTGGTTTTGAAGTTATTTTCTGAAAATACACAAGCATATTCTCGACCAAAAGTTAATAAAGAAATCTTTTGACTTGGGATCCTATTTATTTTTTCCCAAACGATTTTCCTTTGTCTTACTTTGAAATCATGTGTGTTTTTTATGGGTGTCTTACTGTTAGGATTACATATAAAAATAATTTTTTTAAAGTAAAAATTTTTAATGTACTTATAGGAATAATTTTTTCTTACATGATATTGCTCCACTATCCCCCTTTTTTTGTGAATTAAATGGAGGCATTTGGAAACTTTATAATGCAGTTTTGATAACTTTAAATTTATAATTTTTCTCATAATAGGTTCATCGCATGTTAAGCAATCTTACCATGAAATGAACTACCAATAGAAATTTTAGTTAATACTTTAAGAACCGCTTTATATCCAGTACAATTAAATTTCCTAGAATTTTCACTTATTTTCTTTTAGCCAAATTAAATTAATCTGAAAAACTTGACTGCTATTTTACTGTCAAATTTAATACTCAAAACAACAATCTTAGTTTATTCTGTAAATATTAATAGAAAGGATTGTTTGCATTTTTGAGTAGGCCCTGAGCATCCCTGGTGCTAGATATAGGGTAGCTGCTGTTAGCCAAGTTTCTATTTGTTGCCTTGGTTCTGATCTGGGCTGGTCCAAATCTTTGTCTGTTATCTGGGTCCCGAATATGGGCTGGGCGTGGGAAGTGAAGCAGTCATGGGGCAGGAGACCTCCTTCAGAAGGGGCGAGTGTTCAAGCCCCTGCAATGCTGGGCGGGGGGGGGGGGAGGTTCTATGCCTCACCTCTGTTGGCCCCCATGTTCTCTCCTGATGACCCCTCTGCAACTGTGCCTGTCTTAGGTTGTCCCTCCCATGAGGAATCTTACCCGTCTCTGGCTAACCAGTCATCCTCAGGGGCTAAGCAGGGTGATGTGAGGTTCATTTCTGTCTCCTTGGTAGCATGTGCTCCCATGGCCTCCATGCCCAGTGCCTGCCTTGGGATCCCCTTGCCTGCTGGCAGGGCCCCGGCACTTGATCACATATCTTGGGGAACCCAGGTTTTTTCTCCAGGGAGGGCCCAGTTCACTCCATTGGGCAAGAGACAGATCCATGGTACCAGCCACCACAATACTTCAACCTCAGCATGTACAGAAAACTCAGGCAACCGCTGTGGGCAATTAGATTGTGAGAAGAGGATCCTTTCATGGCAAAAGGGCCAACATAGAATGTTCAAGTGTCTATCCAAAAAAGGCCATCCACACAGTGGAAGGGATTAAATCCTTTCATGTCCTTTTTCACTTGCTGCCAATCATTCAATGATTTAGTTTCTAAGTTTGAAATAATTGCACAATATGCTGTTGTAAAATACCAAAAATTATAATGACATTGTAGAATAATATCATGAAAGAATATTCTTCCCCCAAGCCATGACAATTAAATTTCCAAACTGGCTGTCAATTTCTTTTTGTATAGACAAAGTCTAATTACATGTTTCTGCACCTCTCCTAGGAGCAAGTGATGATAGTAAATGTGTTATAGCTTTTGCCTACCCTCCTTTGGTGTCCATGCAAGGCAGAAGCCTTTCTTTAATTTTGCACAGAAATGAGTAGTGTTTTGAATTTGTGTCATAAAAAAGAGAAGCTGGGTGGCGACACCTATGTAATTATGCTTCCTTGCCCCACCCCTGTTGCTCTTGGATGAACCAAGGTGTTTGGTACATAGGTGATTAACCTACATATGGGTTCTTACCCATGAAGGGTCAAGAACATAAGTCCAAAATACTTTACCATTTGGCCCCAGGTAATATTACCGTAAAGTTGATTACTGCTATTATGGCCAGAAAGATGTCCTCAGGCATCTGAACCATCTTCTTTACCATGCTCTGGGTGGTCTCTGGGCTGTTTGTTGTCCTCCTGCTGTTCATCTTCAGTGGATTGCTTGGAGTCGCTGCTCTCTGTGTCTGAGGTAGCTGATTGTCTGCAGCTGCATGGTGTGGCTCCAGGCGTAAGGTCCTCATAATTTTGGCTAGCTTCCCTTTTGGATCCCTGATGCAGTTTAATATTTCTAGCAGGGATCCACACAGGTTTGGAAAAATTCTCTGGAAATATGCAAGTATACCCTCTGCCAAAGGTTAATAATGGATCAGGTCCCTTCCATAAACCGGATTCGGGATCCTTCCATTTAACTAGACCATTTTCTTTTGTTATATTCTGGTTCCAATGGGTCTCCATACGCGTTTTCCCATTCTCGCCACAAGTGAAGAAATTTTAAGTAATTAAGGCCTGGTGCAGCCTACCCACAGGTGACTTTTCCATAATCCCTCCTTTTTGTTTTTAAAGTTGGGATTTTAACCTTTGATGCTGTCGTTCAATAATGGCCTATCCTTGGGAATTATAAGGTATCCCTGTAATGTGCTGAATTTTCCACTTTTTACCAAATTCCTGGAATTGACAGCTTGTATAAGCAGGACCATTATCAGTTTTAATAATTTTTGGAACTCCCATGACCGCAAAAGCAACTAGGCAATAATTAATAACCTGTTTTGCAGTTTCTCCTGTAGATGCAGTAGCCCATAGGACTTTTGAAAAGGTGTTTATAGAGACATGTAATGCTCCAAGGCGTCCAAAGGGAGTATAATGTGTTACATCCATTTGCCATATATGATCTCTTAAACCTTTAGGGTTGACTCCTGTGTTAGGCCCTTTCAGTAGATGTAACATGCAAGTGGGACATTCCTTAATAATCTGTTTTATGAGACCTTGATTATATTTCCAAAAGCTAATTTATAAATTGACTTAAGTAGGTATCTTTAATTAAAAAAAAAAACAAAGAAACTTATTCAGTAAACTTAGTTTAGGTATCTTACTTATTGGTTCTTATTTAAGATTCTGTTGTTCAAAATTTGGCTATATTTAAGTAATATAGTGTTGCTCCACGTTGCCCCTTCCAGAGGCAAAACCTCCACAACACTTAATATATGTATATATAAGTAAAATATATACTGTTACTTTATTTTGTCCTTGTTAGAGGCAAAACTTTCATAACATTTAATATTCATATAAGTAAAATATATTGATTAATTTTATTTGAAAAAACTTTCTATGCTATTTCAAGTATAATTTAAAAATATTTAAGAGACAATAGACTTTTGAAAACATTTCTGGGCCCTTGAAATGTCTAAAAGTTATGCTCACAGTCTTGAAATATACTTGGAAAGATCAAATATACATATATGTATATATATATGATTTAAAGATTATATATTTAAATTACTTTTAAAGAATATCAATTATATTTAAACTGGATCATAGAATTCTCCTTTTTAAATTTAGACCAACAAGCAAAATATTTTCAGTTTCTAATTACCAGAGAAAACATAACTCCTTTGTTTTGTTTTTTTTTTTAAAGTTATACTTATAAGCATTTAATTACCACATTTATATAATTTCTTCCAATTTAATTTGCACTTTGAATTTCTAAAGCTAGAAAGTTAAACATTTAGCAGTTGCTAGATTAATAATACTTCACATTTCTAAGAAAAATACAAGACATTATCAATTAATAACTTCAATTCTCTCCTCTAGGTTTTTCGCATGAGGAAGCAAATTTAAACTTTTGATCTTTATTAGCCAGTGACTCTGGAAAACCAATTTTGTTTTTTTCAAATGTAAATTATCACATTCTTTAAAGATGGCTGCTGGCAGGAAACCAGTTCTACCTTTATGCTGGGGGAAGGGCAACTACTCTTCTTCCTCCATTAACAAAGAGCATAGCCAGTTACCTGGACTTTTTAGATCTTTATAATTAATACATTCTTTATCTATTTTCAACAATTTTTGAGTTTCAAATCCAATTCCAATTATTTTAAGACATTTACTTAGAATAAATTCTTTTGTAACACAATTTACTGATTTTCTTAAAGGCCTTAGCTTAGCCTTTTAACACCCTTCATTAACATTTTAAAAAGCCACTCTTTATTATGGAAATACTAGTCTGCTCCTGGAGCTAGCTTGAGTTGTTTTCTGCTGGTTCATATCCGCCATCTTCCTTGGATTGAAAACACTCAGGTTTTTATTCTGTACATAGTAAAAGGTTAAGTTCAGCTTTAAAAACTCTATCTAAAATGTCTCAATTTGCACAATTGTGCGCGTCTTAGTTTTAAAACTGTCCTTTCCCTTTACAGGTGTACAGAAATCCCTGGTGCATTTAGATTTTGTAAAAGTTTTAAGTTACTAAAACTGGAAAAAACATGGCAAAGATGAGACCCTTTTGTAATGGCTTCTGGGGGTGGCCTCCATATTGGATCGCCACGTGGCTCCCTTCCCCCACATCCTGCTTGCTTTGGGGGAAGCATCAGCAACAGAACTGGCTGAATTTCTTTTCATACTTAAAAGAGAAAGACAGATCTTAAATCTTTTCTTTCTTTTTTGCTTTCTAAAGTAATAACTAACACCGAATTTGGCCAAAATTTGCATTTCCCTGCGAGTTCTTTTATAATTTTTAAATATCTTAAACAATCTCATTGCGGGAGAGCAGATAGCCCTGCCCTCTTTTGCCACCTTTGAAATTCTGTGCACCAGAGGCAGTTTCAGCAGTAGAATTTCAGTTCTCTTTACAGTTTTTAGATTCCAAATACAAACTAAGATTTTAATTTGAACAAGAAACCACATTTTTTAAGTATACAAGCCAAAAGTCTATAATAAAGATTACTTTATAACCTAATTCTTCCCCATTAGCCTGGCTGAAAAAGACGTTCCCACCATACTTACAGACCGCGGCTCTGCAGTTAGTCCCTGGGCTTTGTGTACGGTGAAATTTCCACACCTTCCTCGGTGTATTTCCTCCTTCGCTCTTTTAGTCGAAAAATATCATCTCCTTTGCTCTAGGTGAAAAAAATATACTTTCCTCCAGACGTTTCCGGGTCGGGCGTCAGATGTGGAAACCTTTTCACGTCCTGTGTGTCCAAGGTTCCCATGTCAGGGTTCAGTGTCTGGAGAAGGCCGCACACAAATAAATAGAGACTAGAAAAGCATTAATTTTGGGGGAATTATGGGGGCCAGGCGGGAGCCCATCTCTAGTGGAGGGACTGCCACCAGCTCTGGCTTTCCTATCCCCTTTTATTAGGGCCAAGCGATACATCCATCAATCAGCAAGAATTAACATAAGACAATGTCTCACCTAAACAATGAGTAAACAGTTCCATTAAGCTTTGACCAGGTTTCCTGTTTGTTCTATTTACATCTCTATTGGTGAGGCAATGTCTGGCTTCCCGCACAGAGGGAGTCACACCCACCTATGCCTGGCAGAGTTACTTTATGCTGCTGGTGGAGCAATCAAGTTTATCCGAGATAGTATGTGGCAGGTATTTGTGAGCAGAAAGTTTGTACAGCTACACTCTGGCCCTCCTGATAAGTCTGGATGGTCATTTATTGTCCATCAGCATGTTAGCACAGCTACGGCTTGGTTGCTCTGGTATGTCCTGGGGGACCGCTATTGTTCAACTCAGCTGATGGGATCAGGGAAGTCCCTCTTTTCCCTGCCCCAGACCTTACAGTAATGACTTTGGCTTAGTTTTATAGCTTGTTGATATGGATTTTATAACATCCAAAGCTACAAAATTCCATTTCATACATATTGCCCCCCTAAAAAAAAGCCTGTCCCTCTTTAATCTGGCTTGCTCATCTGTGGGTTTGATAGATTCTACCTACAAGTAGAGAAAACATTATTTTAAAAATAGAAATGAATTATATTTTTAATTTTATTTTAAGTTGCAAAGAACTTTTATTGGATAAAATTGCATTATGCCAGGGTAATATCTGTTTTAATATTACTGATAACACTGTTTTGATATCTATTTTTATCTGTCACTGAAGACACATTTTAGATCTTTGTTTTCGAACTAATGTAGGTGACATTTACCAAAATTTGGTAGGACAGACATATTGCAGGAAGATGATGGGCAGATACTGACTCCTTAAAAATATTTATTACCTGCTTCTTTGTGCCTATAACGTGTCTGATATTGTTTGAAGCAACAATGAGCCCAACCCCAGACAACAGATAGTGACTGGACTGAATCACTAATTAGAATCCTGTTATCCCTATGTATTCTCTTGTAGCCAATGGCAGCTGTCATAACACTGCTCTGGAGTGCCATCTGTTTTAATTAATCCCAATTTACAGGTTAGAAAACAGAGAAAAAATAGAAGATCACACAGTAAGTAAATGAGCCAGGATTTGAACCTATCTCAGGCTCACTTCAAAGCCTTCTTTTTTCTACTTTGTTGCACTTTCCTCAAGCAAAAATAGAAACTTCTATTCAGCTTTCAAACCCAGTATCACAATGGTGTTCCTCTATACAACCTTCCCTCACTTTCTCTCTCTACTTGACTAAGACAGGGTTAGTCATTCGTCTTAGAATTTTAAATAGTTTTGTTTCACTAAAGTGGTCTTTGACTGGTGGGCCAGGAATGCCAGCATTTGTTCAAGTAATTATTCTCCTCCTTGAGTTACACACCCAGAAAATTTCAGAAAAAGTGTCACTTAAAATTAGCTGGGTCAGTGTATGATGCATTCTGTGTGTGCTTGTGCGTGTGCGTGTGTGTGTGTGTGTGTGTGTGTGTGTGTGAGAGAGAGAGAGAGAGAGAGAGAGAAAGAGAGAGAGAGAGAGACAGAGAGACAGAGAGACAGAGAGACAGAGAGGTGGGGGGGAGAGAGAGACAGCGAGAGAAAGAGACAGCGAGAGAAAGAGACAGAGAGAGAGAGAATGAGAAAAAATGGAATGCTTTAGTGTTGCTTCTAACTATAGGATATCTAGATTTATATTAAACCATATTCCATAAAGTAGAATGTATAAAATATTAAAATATATCAACTCAAAATATTCGAGACTTATATTCAGGATCTGCTACCAAAAAAGTTACATTTTAAGTATTTCATGAAACAAAGTTCCCTAAAAGATAGCCCCCTTTCTGAGAAATAACCAAAATGCCAGTATCTCTTTTTAAAAGGGCATTAACCCTATCATGAAAGCCCTACCCCATTATCTCATCAAACCCTAATTATAACCCAAAGGCCCCCATCTCCAAATATCAGTTTATTACACTGCCTGATAGTTTGCACAAAAGTAGCTAGGAAAATAGAAAGACTAGTGTCACTTTTGAAATGCCATCTGATTTAATGTAATCATTGCTTTTTAGTCATTAATTTAGATATTAAAACTTATGGGTGGAGTAGACCTGTCTATAATTCATCAGGGAAGTTGCAAGTACTCATATTATACATGCATCCTGGGAAGTGCATTTGATCAAAATGCTGTCCTCTCCATTTTACATAATAATAGATAAACATGTAAATTGACCATAGCTCCATTACACCAACAGCCGATCAGGAATGAATATGCAAATTAACTTGACAATTAATGTTTGGACTAGAACGTGGATTCTTTGTCTGCCAGAATTGAAGAATGAATCCATGGACAGAAAGTGGTATAACAAAGATGGAGATTTATTAAAGAACTAGTACAAACTCCCACATAGGGAGGGGGAAGAGTCCCACAAAATGGACTCCCATGTAGGGATGTGGAAAAGTCCCACTGAATTCTTTTTCCCCAGGGCTTATAAAGGCTGCAGGTCCTGATGACTTGATATCCCCTCTGATTGGTCACTATTCCCTTAGACTGGTTACTATAGTAAATCCTGGGCTCAAAGGTTGAAGCTTCCTTATTGTTTTCCTATTTCCTTTGGGTTTTTTTTTTCCTTTCCTTCTGATGAAGGGCTTCTTTCTCTTTATTTTGTAAATATAGACCTTTTGCTGTTCCCAGCACCCTCATTCTATGGGAATGTACATGTTGCAGCTTTCAGCTCCCCCATTCTATGGAAATATACCTTCTGCTTCTTAGCAGCCCTGTACTTCCTACATGGTCCGCTTAATTTCCAGAATTTCTAATATTTCCTAAACCTGTCCTATTTTACCCCCAAAATTCTTGTTTCAGTGGGTTAATTTGCATATGCAGGCATGGTGCAGCCAGGTGGGGCAGGGCACCTGCTATGAGGGGGATGGGGGGGTGGAGAGCGAGCTACAGGAGAGGTGCTCTGGCTGGAGTGAGGATTTTCAGGCTCCAGGGTGGCTGGGAGCAAAGCCAGGGGAAGGAAGGCCTATTCTTGCACAAAGCTTTATGCAATAGGCCTCTAGTGTTTATATATATGGCACTGAAAAAACCATAACCTAAATGAGAGAAGCATTTCAAAATATAGATGCCTCTTCTTTTTCTGTTGTTGTTTTCATTATTAGAGCTATAATTTTCATTTTTATTCTTTCACCAACATATATGGAGTGAGTGTAGGTTCTTTGGTTTGATTTATTTACTTATATGTCATAACATTTAAGTTCTTATATTTTAGTAGACCATAACTGTTTAAATAATTTGTACATAAAATATGCAATTTGATTTCTACATCCATGCCTCCTTATATCCATAGTTCCACAACTCATTAGGATAAATAGAATTATTTGTGTAGTATTGCTGGAAGCTACATGTGGAAGTGAAATATTTCTAATATCTTTTAAGTAAGCAATAGGACAAATTTACCAAAGAACTTTCATATTAATTATATCATTTAGCCATGCAAAAAGCATATTAAATTATATAGATGTCTAAAAATTATGATACGGAATTTTCGACTAGCCATGCTAGTGCTCTAGTTACTAAAAGTGCTATATTAATAACTCCTTTGTTTTGAAAACTACTCCAATTATGTTCTCTCTATTTGGTACTCTGATTAGAAAAACTTGCATTAGACAATGAGAAGAAAAGACTAGTAGAATTATTTGGAGAAAATATTGCTATTGAAAAATGAACAAAATCTAAAAGAAGAAAAAATATTAAAATGTTCTTATATTTTAGAAAATTTACTACTGCTATAAAAATCTATTTCTGTTTTATATTTTTCTTCCCCATTGAAGAAAGTTTTATTTTGTTTATTAATGTATAATTTTGTTTTTTAAAATAAACTTTGACAAATTTATCTTTTAAAACATGTTATTTTAAAGTGGACATTTTCCATAAATATTTTAATATAATTATGAAATGTGCAGAAAACTCTGATAAAAGATTTAATTTGAATAGCAACTTTGAGCTTAAAGGACTCCAAATGCTTTAATAAACATATCTTTATTTATCTTAATGTAGACATCAAATATTATCACAAGGAGGGAAGCTGAGGGATGATCAGGCAAGTTGCTTATCAAAGTCATTTAAAGATTTATTTCAATGACTTCTGGATATTCTTGCTTAACTTATGACTTTAATTGCTCTATTGAAAATAGAATTAAAGTGTGTTCTCAAATCTAAGTACTGTTAACAGAATAAAATGGGAACTAAGTTTATAAAACCTATTGGATTTAAATTGCTAAACACTGTTGGAATTTAAGTTATTGAGAAAAAGTATAAGGTACTTAAATATAACATTTTCTGGATGAAACATATGATATGCTTTAAGATTAACATAAAAAGAGAAGTACATTTTCTATATTTAGTTTTATTATTTAAGGCAATTTAATTTTTTAGTAGATTAATATTAACAATTTAGGGAAATTTAAGAACATCTCAGATTTACTTGCTTATGACATTTGTATAATAAGAACAAAAATGGTAAAATACTAGACTGTCACTTAAACTTTCTTTTTGAACCCCAAAACGTCAGGAACTAACGTTAAAAAAAAATAAACTTTTCTAAAGCAGGTTGAAAGTAGGTTACCAGACATCAAATGTTACATTGTTCTTTATTACAATTCTTTGGCAACACCTTCAATAAAAGACACTTGTGTAAGGGTGTGATATGTCACTTTCAATAACATGCTTGACAGAAACAATTTTTATATATTGACATGACATCCAATTTAGGTTCTGTATGACTTTTCAGGTTCCCATCAGAAGAATTTCACATTTCACATATCTAGCATTCACCTCTGTGTATACTATTTTGCATAATCTTGGAAAGAGCTAATGTTTTTTTTCACATATATTTCTATGCACATACAGTTTTTATAGGCCTCATGTGAAAGAGTGACCACACAATTGACAAGTAGAAAATTAATAAACAAATGAAGTCTCAAAAATACAATTCTCATATTGGTAAAGAAATTCATCTAAATGTCCAGAAAAGATTAGTTAAATCAATTAAAACTGAGATATTGCTAGAGATTCCATTACTAAGTGATAGTTTATTATCCTTCATAATTGAAAATGGTTCTTTTTATTTTTTTCCAGTCACAATTTATCTTTCTTTGTAATTTGAGTATTTTCTATTTTTTCACTTGATATTCTCTTACATAGAACCATAAACTTATCCTGTGAAGTATATTGTATGAATCCTGTAGATATTTAAAAAATGCTAGTTTTTAAAGGTAATTTTGTTGTAACATTTTTTTTTACACATTGGGATATTTAAGTGTGACTTTGATTTTGTATGTCATTTAATGAAATTATATTTCAATTTGAGTTAAAATGGAAAATGGAGACTCCTCTTAAATGTCCTCTGCTGCAAGTCATGCAGAATATTCAAAAATCAATTACATGATTAATTATAAAACGTTCATTTTGCTCTTCGTGAAATATATCATATCTTAAAAATAAATAAGGACTGAAATTGAACCATATATTTAATGTCATGTTGTAATTATCTGGCAAGGTCTAATGACATTTATAACATGTGAATGTATCCAACAATTACCACTTTTGAAATTCAAAGTAAAATTAAAAATTATCATTTTTCTTCTTCTGTCATCCTTTTTTCCCTTTATAGCACAATGATCTATAGTAATGTGTATTTCTTCACTTCTTCCTTCTAGCTACATTGTGCATCAGTCAATTAGAACAAGCATGGTATAACTCAGAATAATACATATTACCTAATTACTTACATCTTCTGACATGGCTTGTGAACGGTGCCAATTTGAGCAAGACAATTGTAGAATCTACTTAGGGTCATCTTTTTTTTTCTTTACACTCATTCTTTATTTTCACTTTTTAAGGTTGGTTCATATTAAAAATATTAATGATTTTACCTTTTAATTTTGTGGGGGGAAAAGAAAACCAATTAAATGAGTACATGCAAAGCCTATTTTTTTTCAGAGCTTTTTCTTTGCAAAGAAGTCATCACCAATCTTGCATTTTGACAGATATTCAAAGACCGGCAGGATGGGAAAGTTTTATAGAACGGGCTAGGGGTATGCTTTAAGTATGCCCAGATTGGAGGCTGATAGCACAGGGAAGCTATAGGTGAACTCACTAGAAGCAAGGAATGCTTGTGATTGGTTAGGCATGAGAAGTTGACTTTCTCTGATTGGTCTTATTTGAAAGCAGAGACAAATGTTAGGGAAGATGAGAGTTATTGATATAATGGGTTTGTAAAAATTGATGTGTAATTTTTACAAATCCATTATAATATTTTAAAAAAGCCCTGGCTATTTTATGCTGATTGTTACAGGAATTATTTTTTGGCTTCATGAAATGTTTGCTAGAGATAGTGAATGGTCTGACTTCCTACTGTGCGGGTACCTTGTGGATAGCAGGGTGGGTTCCTGGGCTGTTTACTTTATTTTTTTTTTAAATATTTTTATTGATTTTTTTTTGCAGTATAACTTATAATTAATAGTAGTACATGTTTTCCTTTCCCCCTCCCTCTTATCTTCCCCCCATCTTCCCCTCCCCATGGCACATGTCCCCACCCTCCCCCCTTCCCACCCCAGTGTCTATCATTCATTGGTTATGCTCATATGCATGCATACAAGTCCTTCGGTTGATCTCCCCCAGCATCCACCTCCCATCCACCCAAGCCTTCCTCCTGTAGCTTGACAGCCTGTTCAAATCCTCCCTGCCTCTATATCAATCACTCTCCCCTGTTTCTTTTCTTCAAAAATATCTTGCCTCTGCATACTAGAAATAAATGTATAAGAACAAAAAATGTTTCAGTCTCAGTTTCAATGTCCATTTGTTCTGAGTCCCAGTTTCAGTGTCAAATAATTCTTTATGTGTACATGTCAGCAGTGGTATCCAGTTGGTGGACACATCGTGGCAATGCAAGATCCATCCTCTCTGGCTTGGTCCTGGGCTGCCTGCAGACATGCACAGCTGCCGACTGCTAGCATGGCAAGGTGTTGTCAGTGTCTCCCATCTCTGGACCATCCTCGTGATTGGAACAGACCCGTCAGTTCCTCACAGTCGCAAGAACCCACATGGTCTTGGGTTTCTCTGAAAACACACAAACACATTATCAACCAAAAGTTAACAAAGGGGTCCTCTCTGCAAAATAGACTTGGGATTCTTTTTAATTTTTGCCTAAATGATTTTCCTTTGGCTTATTTTGACACCATGTGTGTTTTTTCATGGGTGTCCTGCAATTGGTTTTACAAATGGAATTTACTTTACTGGAGTTAGGATTTTCTAGATGTATTTTACTTACTCAATATTTTTTTTTCCTTATGTGATATTACCCCACTGCCCCCTCCCCTTTTTTTTGATAAATGGGGACTTTTGGAAATTTTATATTGCAGTCTTGGTAATTTTAAATTTTAATTTTTGCACACAAATATGACTGCTTTAAGTTCTTTGGATGTTAGGCAATTTTACAGTGAGATGAACTACTAATAGATTTTTTAGTTCATGTTTTAGGAAAAGCTTTTTGTCCAGTACACTAAAATTTTCTTGAGTATTCACTTGTTAAACTTGGCAAATTTAAATTAATCTGAAAACTTGATTACTATTCTCCTGTCAATTTTAATACTCAAGCAGAAATCTTAGTTTACCCTGTAAATACTAGTGGAAAGGAATATTTGCATTTTTTAGTAGGTCCCGAGCATTCCTGGCGTTAGACTGAATTTAGATATAGAGCAGCTTTTGCTGGCCAAGTCTCTGTCTGCCACCTGGGTCCCCGTATGAGTTGTGCATGGGAGGCGAAGCAGCCGTGGGGGTAGGAGACCTCCCTCAGGAGGGGTGAAAATTCAAGCCCCTGCAAGGTTTGTGGATGAGGGTCTGTGACCCACCTCTGTTGACCTTTTACTTCTCTCCTGTTGGCACCTCTGCGACTGTGCCTGTCTTAGGTTGTTCCTTCACTGAGGAATCTTACCCGTCTCTGGCTAACCAGCCATCCTCCGGGGCCAAACAGGGTGATGTGAGGTTCAGTTCTGTCTCCTTTGTAGTCTATGCCCCCGTGGCCTCCATGTCCAGCACCTGCCTTGGGGTCCCCTCGCCTGCTGTTGGGGTCCCGGTACTGATCACATATCTCGGGGGACCCAGGTTTCTTCTCCAGAGAGGGCCCAACTCACACCATTGGTCAAGAGACAGATCCATGGTGCCAGCTGCCCAGAGGCTTCAGCCACAGCTTGAACTGAAAACTCAGGCATCAGCTGTGTGTATTTGGATAGTAAGAAGAGGGTCCCTCTTGGCAGAAAGGGCAAGAAGGGCCAATATAGAATGCTCGGATGCCTTCCCAGTGTCTTAATTCCTTCTGAAAGGGATTAATTCCTTTCCTGGGCTGTTTACTTTAGATAATAGGTCCCTGGTTGGTTGATGTAGATATGAACTGGCCAATGTCTATTTGTATATTCTGTCTCCTACTTTTTTTTAGATAAACCTAAAATACCATTGCTTAAATAGTTTTATTAGTTTCAGGTTGATGAGCAAATGAGTTGTTATAGATAAGTACAACTGTATTACAAGATTAACTAAGAAAATATCTAAAATATGTTTAATACATTTTTCATTATGTATTATATTTAATTTATTATCTATAATAATAAAAGCTTGATATGCAAATTGATCGAACAACTGAACAGCAGAACAACCTTCCTGATGAACTTCTGGACAACCATTCTATGACATGCACTGGCATCAGGTCAGCCAAGGCGGGTGTGAAGTGATTGGTCAGGCCCCTCCCCCACCACCATCACCCCATGATGGCCTTGCAGAGGGAAGCCCAGGCCACCAGCCATTGGGGCAATTGATCAATCGGGGTGTTCTATGATTATCCCAAAGAGGTAGGTCCAGGCCACCTACCAGTGGGCTGTGGCGAGCAGGTGGGGCCTCCCTCTGCAGGGAGCGATCAATTGTGGGGCTCCCAGACTGTGTGTGAGAGTGTGCAGGCTGGGTTGAGGGACCCCACCCTGAGTGCATGGATTTTGTGCACCGGGTCTCTAGTATATTATATGAATATTTGGTACCACCTGAATATCTTTCTTCAAATTCCCCTATTATCCAGGTCAAGCTTTCTTACGAATAAAACTACTCTGCTTTGATTAGAGTTATAAAAAGCACTGGCCTTCTTAAATAAGAGAACATCTAGTCACATCAGCTGATTATTTATAAAAGGAAGGTAATATTCATTAAGGAATAACCATATGTATTTATTTTATTTTAGTCTGTCATATCTGAGGGTGATTTTAAAACTTCCCCAAACTTGGATCAGAATAAAATGAGCCCATAATAATAAAGTCTACCACTTATTGAATTTCTCTGATGTAATAGAAAATTGGCTACCCTTTAGATGTTTATTTACTTTAATGACATTTTCTAAGGAAGAGTATAGTTCTTTTTATTTGTTCACATGAGGAAATTGAGAGGTAGGAACTGTTTACATGCTAATAGATTATGTAGAGAGAATTGAAAGTCTAATTCCATTATGTTTCCCAGTCCCTCAAATAATGTAGCTTAGTTTTGTGTACAAATTGTTTGTCTACAAATTGTATGTCTCCTAACATGAAAGTATACATTAAGTTATACATCCAATATAAGAGCAATGGGAGTTACACTGATCTAGAATTAAGCCTGATCCTTTCTTATGTCACTGAACTGCTAATGCTACTCCTACTAGGTAATATAGAATGATTCAACAGATGAATGTTGATTTTGAAAATATATTTTTAAACATTAAATTAAGGAAACAAAAAGGAAGCAAAATATATGAAAGTATGTGTAATTTTTACAAATCCATTATAATATTTTAACAAAACTTAAATACATTTTAAGTAGCAAATATTGTAGCAGTCTAAGTATACAATAGGAGAGCAGTTAAATAAAGAATTATATACCATACACCATCAGTATGTATTAGCTGAACATGATTCATTAACCCCATGAATTTGCATTTTTTAGTTGCTCAGTAGAGGTTTTATTAAATGAGATCTGTCAGAATTTTTGGTAAACAAGAGGAGTGATTTTTAATTTCACCTGCATATTTAAATATTGGTCATACATGTAAGTGGTAGCTAAAATGTCTTGGCACTATTTAAACGTGGTTTTTAGTAGCAGATACAATTTTAATCTTCTCACTAAATATTCTAAATTAAAGGAGTATTTTATTTCCAGCCATTTAGTGGGTGAGAATTTGTGATTGTTTAGCATACACACCCTGAACTGAATGATTGTTTCTTGGCAGAAAGCCACTTGTCAGTGGTCGAGAAAACAAATAGAGTCTGTTGGGCTCCTTGTGGCTTTCATCACTCTTGTATGGCAGATGAGTGCACAACAAAAAGCTCAGCCTGTTAGCCTGACAAATGACATCCATTTCTCTATAGACACACTTTATTTCATCACCATCATTTTAGAGGAAATGCATACATTAACATTGTCATGCGAAATGTCTTCAAGTTTAGCATAATGAACTATTCCCATTTGGTTTGTTTTCACTTTGACCTCAGAATATATATTATTTTTTTTCTTAGGTATGCTCTTATAGGACATTATTAATCACCTTGAAATTTTTCACAGAATTCTTCAGATTCTGTGGCAAGGTGTATTTTAATATCCAGCTTTGGTCTCTGGATTCTACAAATAAAAGCATTTCAATTCCATGTATGCGTTCATATTTCTCTGTTACATTCTACAATTAAAATTTGAAGTTTCTCATACAACCTCTTAGACAATATCATTAAAGCACAATGGTTTAAAACATTTCATAGAATATACCTAATTCATAGCAATGATTTGTACAGTTTGACCATCAGAATCCCCAAATGCTTCAGACTGGATTTAAGGTGATCAAAAATCACAACGTATCAATAGTTGTGTTAGTATTTATTTGGGTTGCGTTTCTTAAAGTGGGTTTACTTTAAATTATAATCTATATTTAAAGAAAGAGTGAACCTGTTGCCACTTAAAAACAAGGGAAAGGTTCCCCAGAATATTTTTGTGTTTTGCTTTATTTTCACAAGAACTAGAAGCCAAGTTAGCCTTCCTTGTCACGTTGTACTCTATGTTTTAGATGTTTGGAAGACAGTTTACATACTCTCTTCAGAAAATGTTTCAGTAAAGATGATTACTGAAATTGTGACAAGTACCATGTTATCTCAAAATGTATCGGGGCAGGACCTTACCTCCCATTAGACTATATCAGAAAGGCAGTGTTCATGATCTATGCACCTTTCATTCTGTCTGTCTTCAGGACGGAATGTGAACCTATAGGAGCTGTCTCAGTAAAGATATTGCTATGATATATGTCTGATATTTTGCTGCCTATGGAATCTTCTATGATTTGTATGGTTTTCTGTCTTACATTTAATTCCTTTAGCCATTTTGAGTTTGTTTTTGTGTATGGTGTAAGTTGGTGATATAGTTTCTTTTTTTTTTTTTCATGTATCTGACCAAATTTTCCAGAACCATTTATTAAAGACACTGTCTTGATTCCATTGTATACTCTTGCCTCCTTTGTCAAATATTAATTGAGCATAGTGGTTTGGGTTGATTTCTGTGTTCTCTGTTCTGTTCCATTGGTCTATATGTCTGTTCTTGTGCCAATACTAGGCAGTTTTGAGAACCATGGCTTGGTAATATAGTTTCATATCTAGTATTGTGATCCCCTCAACTTTATTCTTCTTTCTCAGGATTGCAATGGCATATTCGGGGTCTTTTTTAAATTCCAGATGAATTTTTGGAGAATTTGACTAGGTCTTTGAAATATGCCATTGTCATTTTAATGGTGATTGCATTGAATCTGTAGATTGTTTTGGATAGTATGGACATTTTAATTATGTTGATTCTATCAGACCATGAACATGGCATGTTCTTCCATTTGTTTACATATTCTTCTATCTTTTTTTTTCAGTGTCTGTAGTTTTCCACATACAGGCATTTTACCTCCTTAGTTAAGTTTATTCCTAGGTATCTTAACTTTTTTGATGCAATGGTAAATGTTTTGTTGTTGTTGTTGTTGTTGTTGTTGTTGTTTTTTAGTTTCTCTTTCTGTGAGTTTATTATTGGTGTATAAAAAGGCCATAGACTTCTGGGTGTACATTTTGTGCCCTTCAGTGGGTATGTGTGTGTGGCTGTGAGTGTGTATGTATGTGTGTGTGTGTGTTGTGTGTTTGTTTGCTTAGTTTTTGAGGGGGCATAATTTAGATAATTTTTATTTGTTTTTTAAAATATCTCAAATGTTTGCATGCCTAACTCTCTTAATTGCCCTCTCAAGTGTCCCTTTTTTAAAATGGGGTTCTCATTATCCTAGGCAAAGGATTTATCCTGCTTGTTTCTATTAAATTAGATATAGCAGACTTTTTTATGGCAAATTTAGGTCATATAATATCTACCACCTTCTTTAGCCTCCTATGTCATAAAATCTTGATTCTAACCACTACCTTTGCCTCTACCCTAAGGGACAAGGGGCTTTATAATGACTTCAAAATGTGGACAGTAAAAATAAAGATTGCATAAGCTTGTTATCTTAGGATTCTGGTGGAACCCACATCATAAATATTAAAACAAGCAGTTGTTTACAACCAAAGACCCTTTGGGATTCCACATGACTGTATATTTCAAGGTGAATAGATGCCAACAAGCAGGAGCCTAGAAAATTGTATTACCGTGGTGAAAAATGGAAGGAGATAGAGGTGGCATCCTGATTTGGGTTACCAAGGTAAGACACAGGGGAAAAACCTGAAAATTACTGAGGTATATTTGAATTGATAATATTAAGGTATTCAATATTGAAGCACACCTGAGGTTCCAGAACCAAATATAAATTCACTATATGCAAATATATAGTGAAAAAAATTACATACATTCTTTCTTCAGCTAAGAACACTTTCACCCCTAAAAGCAGGAGAGAGTATTGGAATTTTCTGTAAGTGATACTGAAGCACAATGATCACATCATGAACAATTTCTAATAGAAAAGACTGAATTCAAATATTTTTAAGAAGCATAAAATATGCAAAGACTCTAATTGTTTTTTGCATCCTACTAGAATCAGGCTTATCCATAGGAGACAGTTGTCAATCAGGGCATATCAGGGCACACTAGTAAAAAATTGCTTCTATTGCATTAAACTGTAAGAGAAAAAACACACAAATATTACACTATGACATTTTGTGTTAAATATGTTCTTTGCTCATTAGAATTTAACTCATCTGGAGGGTTTATTTTCCATATGCAGATGGTAATATAAAAATATGCAGGAAGGATATCAAAAGGCATACATTTTAATGCTAGACATAGTACTACAATGCTATGAAATAATGTATGTAACAATGATGAAAGACAGACTATATGTCAGGAAGGTTTAAATAAAATTAGCAGGTCCAGTAGCTGGAAAAAGAAAGCAACATTTATTTTGAAGGAGAGACAGTTTATGTTTACTTTTAGTGTCCTCTCTTCCTTTTCCCCCTTTATTTTTGAGGACATTTCAGACTAATTGGAAGGCTTAGAATGAAGACTGAGCTGGTCATTGTTTGTCTTAGCTGAAGCCAAGTTCAAGGCAGATTGAGAGGAGGAGTTAACCAGGAGTATCTCAATATGAACTTTTCCATTGACTAAAAGAATAGTCCAGAAACTTTACCACACTCATCATTCACATTCATATGGGATATATTTAGTTGTCTCTCCTACAGAAATTACATCCCTACAAGATTAATATAGCTTCAGCTCTGGTGGCCATTATGTTGCCATAGGTTTATGGTTTTCCTACAGTATTTTGATTTATGACACCCTTCTTTTTAATAGGAGTTCATTATTTGTACATTAAGGTTGTAACCTACTCCATCATAGCGGGACTTCTATTCATCAAGGAGCCTGTACAGTTCTATCTGACATCACTGTCCTTTTTGACAGCATTGCTCAGGTAGAGCATGTGGGTAAATGTGCAAGCCCTCGGTGGTTTGAGATTCACTTCAGCAGCTGATTAAACATTTTAATTTTGATGCAAAATAACTCAGATGAGTGATTTCAGATGTCATTTAATCTAGTTGATTGACTCTTCAATTTAACTCAACTTGATCTATTTTTATTCTATAAGGTCTTTGCCCTTGAAAAAATCCAAAATTCAAAACTACAGTCAGTCCTAGTCTTACTATGTCACCCGATAAAGTAGAAAGGAGAAAAAAATGGAATATTCTCTAGGCCTTATCATTTGCTTCATCTCGTTGAGTCTTTTTCTCATGGATGTTATTTTATCAGAGAGAGAGAGAGAGAGAGAGAGAGAGAGAGAGATTTATATGAGAAAACAGAGAGGTTTAAGATAGTATTTGATATTTATGAGCATTTTAATTTTTGAAAATTTATGCATTTTTAATCCATTGCAGGTTTATATAAACTACATTTCTATGCAACTTTATATTTTGTCCCACAACTCCCATGTTTCATAAAAAAAAAATCAATTCTGATGAGATCTATTTGTTAAGGAATATTAATAGTAAAATTGTGTTGAAATAATACCACTGAGCAAACTCTACTCAGTGATTTGAGATTTAGAGAGACTTTATTTGAAGTTTGAATTTGCATAGTCAATTTAGGGAATAAAATGCCTCATGTCAACATATGTCGAGTAAAATGATAATAACATGTCTTGGTTCAAGATGTGTATTAACAATACATGAATACATGGATCTAAGTCCTCATGCTAGACTAGGTTTGTAGAAGTTTCCAGAGGTTGGACAGGCAAATACAGATTAAAGCCAGAGCATTCAGAGCAACCACAGGTGTAAGGAATTGGAAGGTTGATTTTTCTTCTGCCTTATCATATTTATAGTTTTCTGAATTAAAGTACCATATACTTAAAAATTGAGCACAGTTTTACGCCTTTTATGCCTTTCAAAAGTCTCATTTTTATTATCTTTTAACATTTGAAGAAGAGAATTTTTATTAATTGGATAATTTTACTTTTAAGATGAAGAATGGATCTGATTGAAGAGGCATTATTTATTGCACAACTATTTAACTGTTTACTTCCATCTCAATAAGTTACTTTATAATTATATATTATATTAATATAATAGTTCTGGTATCATTTGCATATTGACTAGATTATAGATAAAACATATCATATACCAAGAGGGAAAGACAAGGAGACAGGGAGACAGAGAGACTAAGAGGAAGGCAGCATTAGCAGTAAATAAATAGGGTTCCTGTGGATAAATGGTAAAGGCATATACTGTGACATGTATGTTACAACATGTACACTCTAAGATACTGAATCTTTAGAATCACCTTGGTGGTACAGCTGAGCTGAGATGGCCACATTAAATCTGGTTCTGTAAGGATTCTATTGGTTATGGGTATTCTGTGTCAAAAGCCACTAGAAACATAATAGTAAAAAAAAAATCTTACTATGGAATTATAATGTTTTCATTTTTTTGTTTAATTAGACATTTTTTATTTTAACTACAGGCCCGAAGCAAAAAGATTTTTGCAAGAATGGGCCTTCCTTCCCCTGGCTACTGGCACCACCTTTGCTCCACAGAGCCGTCTTTGTACCTTCCCACACTGCCCAGAGGCCTAGAGTGGCTGGGGTGGTGCAGAACATATGCATCATCATACGAAAGCATCTCGCCGCTGGCTGCTCGGCACCTGTGTATGCAAATTAACCCACCATCTTTGTTGGGTTAACTTGCATACTCACTCCTGATTGGCTGGTGGGCATCATGAAGGAATGGTCAATTTGTATCTTTTTCTTTTATTATGTAGATTTTATATTAAATTTAGATGAATGAATAAAAATTTACATTTCAATTTATATTAAATTTTGCTAAAACTAAGAAAAATAGTGTTTCTGTCATTTTCTACAAATACCTTAACATTTCACAAATTAATCAGAACATATTTCTTGGTATTCAGTTATACTATGCAGAAGCAATTGTCTAATTCACATTTTATGTTTCATAGATGGAGAAATTCAAAAGGGACACTGTCCCAGGCATCAGGACACAATAGCAAATCTTCCACTGCTGCCATTTAAAGACTAAACCCCTTAGCTCTCAATTTTGAGCAGTGTACAGTTAGCTAGCACTCATTCTGAACCTGTCAATTTCTCCAATGCCTACTTCAGCGATTCTTCCATTCACTATACTATAACCTAAGACACTTATTATGGCTTTTTAGTTCATGGATTTATCACTGACATTCTCTTTTCTCTTTCCTTTCTTTGTTATTTTGCAAACCTGAGCCATGCTTTAAGACTGAAATCCTATCTTCTTTGGAACCTCTGGTTTGTGTCTTTGTGTTCCTATTCAAGAGATTGGCAATATAACCCGAGGTAGATTTACCTTGAAATCAATAATGAAGAAACTATTAAGTTCCAGTCATTTGCACTGGCTCCTCCAAGTCCCTAGGAAAACCTTAACAACGTGTTTGCATGGCCCTAGCTTTGTAAATATTGCAATATTAGACATTATGAACAAAATTCGGCAACATTGCCCTATCTTTTTACTGGGACTTCCAAATCTCTGTTTTGAACTCCTCTAGCATTTTTGTGAAGTAGACCATGAGTATTGGGATTAGGAAAAGGATAAATTGAGCTAAGAACACATCTAGTTAGGCCTAATGTGTTTACATTCACTCTCGTTTAAATAATGATTAGCGGTCCATGTACTATTACTAATGTTCAAGGTGTGGACTCTTTTGCTACTTGACATAAAGATTCAGGACCATAAGTTTTAGGAGAATGCGGGCAGCGGAGATGAAACAAAGAGTGTTTTAAGCGCACAGAGTAAGAGGCCAATCTGTGGGAAATTCTTTCAAAGCATTCATTGTATAGATGAGTCAAATTCAGTAGAAGTTTCCCACAAAGCTGGCAGCAGTCTCTAAATTTCACATTTCATTACCAACAATACACTGAGGAAAGAAATCTGTCAATTAAAAAATAATGATATCAATGCTAAAAATAATTTTCTTGAAATGTTGTCAGTAGAAATATTAGACCAAAATCCATATCAAATTAAAAAAAGGACTATGTGGCCAAAAATATATGAAATATAAGCTAAAGGTACATGTTAGTCAGTTAACAAAAATAGAAGGTTATATTTCCACAATTTTTGCTTTTTATGTTTTTTTAAAAGTGTAGTTTATTATGACTTCTTTATTCTCCCAAGAAAAATAGTTGTATTTTAATCTAATTTTATATTCTTAATATTTTTAAAGTAGGACTCCAAAGTGTATAAATTTTAGGATACACAAAACCTGAGTCCACTGCAGTCCCATCAAGTAGGTGATATCTTTGCATTCCCCTTTTTTTCTAGCCTGGGATTTAATAGAAAAAAATAAGTCATGTTAACATTCAACTTATTTACTAAGGATCTACTATGTCAAACACTTGTTATAGTTTCTAATATATCCCTCATCCAACCCCACAAGGAATATATAATAAATAGAAGCCCAGTGCATGAAATTTGTTTATGGGGAGGGGTTTCCCTCAGCCCAGCCTTCTTCAGCTCCAATCCAGGACCTCTTGAGGGCTGTCCGACTGCCAGTTTAGGCCTGATATCCAGGACCACTGGCTTCTAACTGCTCACCTGCCCACCTGCCTGATCGCCCTTAATTGCCCCCCTGCCAGCCTGATTACCCTCTGCCTGCTGACCTGGTTGCCTCCCATTGCCCCCCACCACTGGCCTGGTCACTCCTAACTCTCCCCCCAGCTGACCTGGTTGCCCACAACTGCTCCCTTGCCAGCCTGGTCGCCCCTTCCTGCCC
This sequence comes from Antrozous pallidus, assembly GCA_027563665.1. Taxonomy (NCBI): domain Eukaryota; kingdom Metazoa; phylum Chordata; class Mammalia; order Chiroptera; family Vespertilionidae; genus Antrozous; species Antrozous pallidus. The sequence goes on along the minus strand of CM050514.1, from coordinate 15,406,611 downwards.
TCCCTGCCAGCCTGGTTGCCCCCATCTTCCCTCTACCAGCCTGTTTTCCCCCAACTACCCCCCACTAGCCTTGTCGCCCCACACAGCCTGCTCTTCAGTAGTCTGGTTATTCCTCACTAACTCCCCTGCCAGCCTTGTTGCCCCAGGCAGCCTGCTGGTTGTTTCTGTTACTCAGATAAGTTGCATATTCCTTTATTAGTAGTATAGAATTCATTTTAAAGATGAGGAAACTGAGGATCAAGGAATTGAAGTAACTTGTTCAATATCATAGAATATGAGTGTCACTGGAATAACAATTGGCAAAGTAGGTAATAACATACAACATACTAGTATTTGAGAGCTCAATATGTACAGAATATTGTGCTAGATTCAGATCATATTTTCAAAATGTATTAGAAGACTTGGAATTTTAAACAAATAAACATATTGAGATCATAATTTATAATAGAGCTATCCATTAGGCTTAGGCACAGATGGTAGAAAAAGACTAGGGTGTCTAATTCTACTTGGGGGTTATGGTTAGGAAATGTGTCATAGTAGTGGATTTGCTTACACTCAGCCTGAGCAATGAATGATGCTTTAATGGACATAGAACCGAGGATGATTAGACTCTCAAATAAATAACAGGTTTTTTTTTGTCTTATGGTAATGTTCTGGAGTGTTTTGCACCATGGTTATAGAAGCAGAGGATAAAACTTGAAGGTTAGTAGGGATTTAGAATCAGAGGTGAACAACATCTTTGAGGATACTGGGCTATGATTAGTCAAATAAATTGGAGAAAAGGGGATTCCAATTTTGGTTGACAAAGTCAGTAATTGAAATGCTGGACCAGCACATAAAATGTTGGCATATTTAAGGGCTCCTGTAAAAGACATGCAGGCATGTATGAAGAAAAATAGTTCTCACCCAGTTATAAACAGGATTGTGTCTTTCCAAAACTCATTGAAGTTGAAACCTTAACCTCCAATGTGATTACATGTGGAGATGGGGCCTTTAAGGGGACAATTAAGGTTAAACAAGGTCATAAGGATAGGACCGTGACCCAATAGAATTGGTGTCATTGTGAGAAGAGGAAGAGACACCAGGCATGTATGCACACAGAGGAAAGGCCATGTGAGGACACAGCAGGAAGGCAGCTGTTGTTTGCAAGCCAAGGAGAGAGGTCTCACCAGAAGCCAGCTTTGCTGATACCTTGATCTTGGACTTCCAGCTTCTAAAATTGCAGAAAAATACATTTCTGTTGTTTAAGCCACTCAGTCTATGGTTTTCTGTTATAGCAGTTCCAGCTGACAAATATACACACATATTGCGATATTTTTTTCCTTCCTTTATAATCATACCTTCCTGTTTATATAACTTTAATATAAACCAATCTATCCCAAGCTATCATATGACTTTTTCAACTCAATACATTTCATAGGCATTCTAGGGCAGTATTGGTGCAGGAGGAAGGGGATGAGATAACAGCAAAGGGAAAATTCCAGCTGAATATGTCTTCATCTTAACAAAAGAAAAATAGTAAATCTCCTGAAACCGCACTTTCCTCTTATGAAGCAGAATTCCACCCAGTCAACCCAAGCTAAATGGAAGAGGTCACAGGAGTTCCATGGAATCAGGGCCTTTGATTTATTTACAACTGTGTCCTGATGCCTGGGACAGTTTTAGGCAGGTGGTGACAGGCATGCAATAAATATATGTAAGTAAATGAATAAATAGAATATCTCACCTCCTGGACAGAAATAACTAAATAGTCTCCTAATCAGCAAGAACCAGGAAAAATGAAATTTGTGATTATCATTAGCAGTACGCCACATGTAATTTCTGACTCCCTTTCAACTTATTTTTATTTTTTTAATCTTTTTATTGCCCTAGCTAGTTTGGCTCAGTGGATAGAACATCGACACATGGACTGAAGGGTTACAGGTTTGACCCTTCACAGGTCAAAGTCTTGTACCTTGGTTGCAGGCTCAATCCCTGGCGTATGAGGGTGTCTTCAGGAAGCAATCAATTGATGTGTTTCTCTCTCTGTGTCTTCTCCCACCCTTCCACTCTTTCTAAATATTAATGGAAAAATATCGTCAGGTGAGGGTTAACAAAATATATATGTTTTTAAATTCATTTAGATAGAGAAAGAAGGGGAGAGAGAGAGAGAGAGAAAGAAAGAGAGGTGTGTGAGAGAAACATCCCATCAGCTATCTACTGCACAGCATCCCCCACCCCCTTACTGGGGATTGACCCAACAACTTGGGCATGTGCCCTGACCTGGAATTGAACCAGTGACACTTTGGTACATGGGATAAAACCCAGCCAATTGAGTCACACTGGCCAGGGCCTCCCTTTCAATTTAAACAGTCCTATATGTAAAGTTTCTGATCATCATGTATGCTTAGGTATTTGTGGTGGTAATGGGAAGATAGCCCACATCCAATCTCTCAGGCATTTTGTGGAAGCTAAAATCAAGGTATAGAGAAATGATTTGTTCACAGAAATACAACGAGCTCAAAGCAGCCCTGGGAGAGGACTTACACTAGGGTGTGCAGATTCCATATCATTCTGTGAAGAATAGGAAAAATGTGTATATCACTCTAATCCAAATAGCAATGCACCTCTCATTTCTTCTTGTCTACTTAACTAGAAAATTGAATTTCCTTATCTTTAGCTTGCCAAGTGTCCTTGACTCCCTCCCTGGCTTCCCAGTGCATCGCTGTGGGTGTAGTCAGGTGAGGATGATGCTTCGTATTTGCAGTCATTTTGGGCTACATGATATACATCTTTTCCTTTTTTCCTTTTTGGTTATAGCTTTTGCTTTCTCAGTTTTCAGCTGTTAATAGAATTAAGGAATCCTTGAAGATATCATTGATAATTATTTGTTGATTTTGACTTGGTTCCCTCAGCTCCAATATTTTTAAATATATGAATAGAACTATGATTCCTATAATATCCTACAGGAAATGCCACTAACTAGATTTATGATACTATTCATTTCCTTGGTTATTACTTCTGTCAAGCCCAGTGTGAAGATCTGTTGTGTGACTCCTGGCAGGCAATTCCTAATTACAATTTGGATTATGGCAAAAACATCCATTACAATGAGAAAAAAACAACAACATATGTTTTGAAAAATATTGAACAATAGAATAAAATGTACTATTCTTAGATGATTCACATATCATGTGAACATACATAGTCATTTTATTTCACAATTATTAACTTAGGAGGAGTATTGACATAGATTTCAGATCCTTCCTTTAAATAAAGAAGAAATTATCTTAATACTAGAGGCCTAGTGCATAAATTCATGCACTAGCAGGGTCCTTTGGCCTGGCCTGAGGGATTGGGTTGAAACCAGCTCTCTAACACCCCCTGAGGGCTTCCAGATTGTGAGAGGGCACAGGTCAGGTCAAGGACTCCACCAGTGCATCATCGGGGCTAGGGAGGGATATAGGAGGTTGTTCAGTACAGAAGGGACTGGGAGAGGGCTCCAGGGCATGCCCAGACCATCTCACTCATTCCTATTGGCCAGACCCCAGCAGCAAGCTAACCTACCAGTCAGAGTGTTTGCCCCCTGGTGGTCAGTGCATGTCATAGTGAGCAGTTGAGTAGCCTTAGCATAACATTAGTATATTTTTCTTTGGTTGAACAGATGACCAAAAGACTGGATATTTAGCATATAAGGCTTTTATTATATAGGATGAAAATTTTTTTATATTCAATACCCTCTTCAGTGAATTCAGGAATATTTTAAGTAAACTTTTCAACCCTTTTCTTTTTATATATATATATTTTATTGATTTTTCACAGAGAGGAAGGGAGAGGGACAGAAAGTCAGAAACATCGATGAGAGAGAAACATCGGTCAGCCGCCTCCTGCACACCCCCCATCGGGGATGTGCCCATAACTAAGGCACATGCCCTTGACAGGAATTGAACCTGGGACCCCTCAGTCCCCAGGGCAATGCTCTATCCACTGAGCCAAACCGGTTTGGGCATCAACCCTTTTCTTGTTAGCCTTGGCATTTGTGCATACAAATTTGGGGAAACAGTATCCATCTGCTCTGTTATCCACATCCCTCAATGCTCTGCCATGCACAATATTACCAGTAAGTTCACTATTTAATGTGTACAAAATGATGCCAAATAGGATATACTATTAAAGAGTAATATAGCATTTTTCCAACAGGATGAGTAACCTGAGAATTTAGTAGTGTTAAGACCCTGCAGGCCAGCAAAGGTAGAGTGTATGCCCCTTTGTAATCAAACCATGTGGCTACCGAAACACAATCTAATATGTTCTTCTGCCTGAAAATAATACGAATTAAGATAAGTGAAAAAAATGTTTACGCATTTTAATAGAACTTCATTGATAGGTAGCCATCAGAGAGAAGAAGCCCCACATATGCAGCACTCTCTACCCAGTAACAAAAATAAAAGAAAAACAAAGAAAAAGTTCTCAATGTATGTATGTGTGTGTGTACCTATATATATTTTTCCTCTGTATTTCCTGTAAAGTCCAATGGTTCAGATTCGATCACCTGGCAGTGATGTAGGTGGTATTCAACTTCAGTAAAGTGGAAATGAATAAGCAAGATGTCAGGAATTCGGAACCAAAATATCAATTCCTTAAGGAAACTTAGCCTGTATAAATGCAGAGACATAGAGGAAAGGAGGAAATACGTTCCCTTCCTTGGAGAAATATAAAGTCATGTTCTCTTTTATGTGTCCTTCAGAGAGGATTGAGAAAAAACGTCATTAGAGGGGTTAGTGAGTTCAATCATCTTTATTGCAGCTGGTGTGTGCGCACGCCTGTGTGTGCGTGTTTGTGTAAGGATGTGTGCGTGTGTATGAGTGCATGTGTAGTGATGAGTTTTCAAGCGCGTACAGATGCGAAATCAAACAATGCTGAAAGTGAAAGTGGAAAGATTAATTGAAAGCTCCCAAGTAAAGCAAACAGCTGAATCTTGACTGAAAACATTGAAAAAAAATATTATCTGAATCCACCATTATATATATATCACTAAGAAAATCTAAATTTTTATTTTGGCTCAGTAAATCATAGTAATTATATTTGTTAAAATATGTGCATTATTTTATGTACAGATTTGCTCATAAACAACAACAACAAAAAATAGAATGCAATAGGATATGATTTATCAAGATTTTTTTTTTAAAGCAAAAGCATTCCAGCATGTTCATTAGAAAATAATCCTATATCATGGAATTTTTCTAAGGATATATCTTTAGAAATGTATAGATTTAGGGAGATGCATTAGCATATGTAAACTTTATTAGATGATATTTTGAATGATGACACTGGAAGAAATATTTTGTTTCGTAATTATATCAGAAAAGCTTCAAAATATGTTTTCTTATCAGCTAAAAGTCCACATAAATACATTTCTGTTAAATTTTTATTTGATTGTGTTTCCACACAAAAGTAAAAAAAAAAAATCACACCATACTGGGAATAAACTTCACATTTTAGAAGGTAGAGACATACAGACATATAGAGCCAAGGAGACTAATCTAACAGGTGTCACTCTCACTGTTTCATGGTCACTGCCTCTATCAGTTCTATTCCCAAGCTACGCTAGAAAAAATTCAAAACGTTACCTTTTAAAGATCTTGGGAAAGACAACCTGTTAACTGTGAATCATGTGCTCATGATTCCTAAGATGCAGGAGAAGAAGCAATTAGTATTTTCCGAGGGCTGTCATAACAAAGTGAACTACTTAAACAACAGAAACTATTTTCTCACAATTCTGGAGGCTGGGCGTCCAAGGTTAAGGTCTTGGCAGGGCTGCTTTCTTCTGAATCCTTTCTCTTTGGCTTGCAGATGGCTGTCTTTTCTCTGTCTTCACTTGGTCTTTCCTCTGTGTGTGCCTGAGTCCTAAATTAATTTTTTAAAATATATTTTATTGCTTTTTTTGCAGAGAGGAAGGGAGACAGATAGAGAGATAGAAACATGGAAGAGAGAGAAACATTGATCAGCTGCCTCCTGTACACCTACTGGGGAATGTGCCCGAAACATGCACTTGATCAGAATTGAAGCTGGGACCTTTCAGTCAACAGGCCAACACTCTATCCACTAAGCCAATCCAGTTAGGACCTAATTTAGTCTTATCAAGACACCACTCAACAGGCAATTGCATTGGATTGGGAGTTATTCCGATGACCTCATTTAACCTTAAGTACCTCTTTAGAGATCATATTTCCAAATAAAGTCACGTTAGAAGTACTAAGAGTTAGGGCTTCACGTTTGAAGTACTAAGAGTTAGGGCTTCGACATCCGAATTGGTGTATAACACAATTCAGCCCATTTGGGGAAAAGCTCTCAGCTGCCATTTGCCAAGAAATGTTACAGAACAGAGAAGCTTATGTGGGTTTATCTGTGTGTTATGTTTGTGAATAATAATCCCTTTGTCCTTAAACATCTTTAGTAAAGCCCACAAAAATCACAGTGTGCTTGATGGGATTTCTGGGTGGTGATTCATGTCATTTTATACTTAGGTTGAAAGGCCACTGAAAGTGAGCCGGCTCCTTAGTTTGCAGAATAGTTGACAAGTGAGTTAAAACATGACTCTAGTAAAGTGATTGTATTTTATGATTTAATGATACCATGTTAAGAAGACTTCTGTGGCTCTTACTTAAAAATATATATATTTATGCTCCCTTTTTTTGCATTTCTATCCTATGCATTTTCTCACTCAGTATTAAAATAAGAAACAATATTTTAATCTTTAAAAATAGTAGTAAAGTATTAAAACTATTTTCATGATTTCTTAATTAGGATAACATGCATACATTTAAGTGTTGTATAGCAGGGCTTATTATATAGTAAACTTAAAAATCATATTTTCTGCCCACATAGATAAGAACTAAAATAAATGTATTATTTACCACCAATATTTTTATTTTAAACTGGAGGCCCCGTATACAAAATTTGTGCACTGGGGAGGGTGTCCCTCATCCCAGCCTGCACCCTCTCTGATCTGGGACACCTTGGGGGATATCTGATTGCAGGTTTAGACCTGTTGGACATCTCTCTCACAATCTGGGACCGCTGGTTCCTAACCACTCACTTGCCTGCCTGATTGCTCCCTAACTGCTCCCTTGCTGGCCTGGTTGATACCCAACTGCTCCTCTGCCAGCCTGATTGCCCTCAACTACTCTCCCCTGCTGGCCTGATCACCTCCAAGGCTTTTATTAGTATAGATATGACCCTTCACAGAGAATTTTACTAACTTTGCTTTATAATAAGGGCTTGATGGTTGAATTATTGGGACCAGACACCAAGATTTCCTTTCTTTGAATAGTGAAGGGAATCATTATCTTGTCTTTAAGTTGCCCTGAAATTAAAATGAGATAATGACTCTAGTTCTTCAATAAGAGGGACGAAAGGTGAGGTTAGCAAAGGCCAACAAGGACAGAGCAGCAGGCTACCCAGCATGTGAACTTGCACAATGACTATGGAAATGGTTCGCAATACCTACCAAACCATTGAACATGCGCATGCCTTTTGATCCACTGATTACACTCCTTAGGATATATCAAACAGAAATGTGTATGTATATAAAAAAATAAAATTAAACCACCTTTTTTTTCAGGGGATACCTATTTTTGCTTATTTCTTTTAAGACCACCTCCTTCCAATTTCCAGAGAGAAAAGTATAAAAGCATCATAAAAGACAACTGTCCTTTTCGTGTACTGAAAAAGACAATAAAGTAGTAAAATGAAAAACACTATTTTTATTCTTCTCCTTACTTCTTTTATAGCATTCATGTAAGCTTTGAATTTTATAAAAATCTCACTCCAATTTTCATTTCTTTACATTCAATATTATTTTGTATTGGTTTCAGGTTTTATATTAGTTACAGAATAGTGGTGAGACAATCATATACTTTACAGAGTGTTCCCTGATATTGCCAGTACCTTCCTGGCATCATATCATCATTACAAAACTTTTCACTATACTCTCTATTAAGTGACAATGGATTTAGAGGTTCCTTCCAGTCTTTCTTTTGTGTTGATCGCTTTTTCTTTCTCACTTCTTCCCTCATTTTCCTTATAGAGTATCTCAATTGGCCATCAAAGCTCAGTGAAAGCCCTGGGACACACTTAATCCATTTTACAGATCAGGAAAGTGAGGCCAATTCCAGTTGGTTGTGGAACTTGACTCAGTGCACAGGAAGCCCTCAGAGGCATGGTCTCTGCCCTTCCTAAGGGACAGCCACTGGGCAAACAGAAGAAACCTTCCCATCAGATTTCAGAGCCTCTCTCTCAAGCACCTCTCCATTGTGGATGCTTCACATTCTTCTCTCTGCCTGGTCCCCTGCCTCGATTCTTTACCATCTACCCTTCTCCCAAGTAGGTGGAAGACTTGGCATGCTCTGCTGTGGGGCAGGGCAATGCAAGCTTGCTTTTGGGTCAAGGCAGGAGCAGGAGTCTCCACCTCTGAAGTGCCAAAGCCATCTGGGCCAGGCCAGTTAGCACTGGGAGCTTCTCTGAATCACACATCAGTCCGGTACCATGCAGCGCAGTACCCCTCCACTGAGGTGTCACTGCTCTTTACCCCCTCCTCAAGGCTGCAGTCCTTGCCCCTCTGCCTGGGCATCCTTCTATGCCCCTTGATCTCTGGCAAGGCCCACCCATGTCTTGGGGCCACTGTAGAACATCTCTCTCTTCAGGTAAGGCAGATCCCTAACCTTAGTCTCCACAGAGTTCTGAATCTGTGGCCAGAGGCCTGGTCTGGGTCTCAGCAACCCCATGCCTGTGATGTTCCTAGGGTCCCACGGGAGTGACTAAGCAGGTCCAGCCCTGCTCCTGGGGCAGCGATGTTCTCAGGGCTCTGCAGGCATGGTTAGGCAGGCTGCTGCCCCTCCCAGGGCCTGCTATGGACCTGGATTCTGCTGGTGTGATCTGGCACTACCCACCCCGCCTCCCAGGGCCTCCCCGGGCTGGTACATTGCCGGCAGCATCTGGTGCTGCCCACCAGGCCTCTCAGGGCTTCTGATGCACCCAGACCCCCAGAGGCGGGCCATGGCACTGCCCACCCTGCCTGCTATGCAAATTTACCCTAATCTTTGATGGGTTAATTTGCATATTCACTCTGATTGGCTGGTGGGCGTGGCTTGGCATAGCAGAGTGATGGTTAATTTGCATGTTTCTCTTTTATTAGTGTAGATACTGGCTAATGTGACCACACATACATCACAATTTGATAGAATAACTGGATCAATAAAGTTACATAAAATCAAATATCAAATTCTTAAGAAGATAATTTTAACAAATATATTATAATCTATTTAATAGTAGTCTGGAGACACTCAAATTCACTGTATTGCTATGTAGCAGATAAAAGGAACTATAGTTATTCCATTATATATATTTATGTGTAATTACCTATATGCAATTTAAAATAGGAATAATAATTTTATCTTTTAAAATTTTCTAAAATCTTGAGAATTTTTAAAACAATTATACCATAGAAGAATTTGATTTCTACATAAATAACACCTCTCTGAATAATGGGGTGATGATGAAATGCTTGAATGAATGAAAAATGATAAAATAATGTTTTCTACTCATTAAACTAAATGTAAAACTGTTTTCTGTGGTCCCCTTGCATTAACTGCCAAAGGATAAAAGATTATTTAATTTTCCCAGATGAGTTATAAATTATGCACTTTTTCATTTTAAGTGGACATTACAATATAAGTCATTTTGTCTTGCGTAGCCTAAAAGTGTTAGCTTTACCTCATTCTTGGCAAAGAAATGCAGGAGGAAAGTGAATGCAATCAAGGGTAAATCTGTCCTAAGAATTACTATTCAATCTGGAATGGATGAAATTTCATAAAATAGCAATGAGACTTTCGTGTATTGTATGCAAAAGAAAAAAAGTCATGTCATTAAAAGATATTGGATTCTCATATCTTCACTTTCTTTAAAAGAAATTTTGAACAGAACAAATACAGTCATTAAAAAAACTCAAATTAGGATGATACTAGATTTATGGTTATATTCACAGAAATACAACTCTTGTGTTTAATTCATGGATTGTGAATTTAATATCATGATTAGGAATCTGGCTAGAATGCATTTAATTCACTGTCAAACTAATTTATAATTTTAGATACATATGACAGCAGAATGTATAAATTTTTAAGGCAGTATATACCCAAGATAAGTAGAAGTTTTTGAAATAGTTCATTGGAACCCCGCCCCCTCTCCTTCCCTCAAGTCCTCTACCCTCCAGGAACTGGGGGACAATTATTTTCAAAAACATTGCTAGAATAGGGTTTATTTTAAGACATGCTATCTGATTGATGACCCTTCTGATTTGAACAACTAGAAAAGCAAACAAAATATATGAAACTAAATGTTGGATAAGTGCAGGACAATAATCCTGGAATAAAGTGATAGAACAAGATGAAACTTGCTGCTTGGAAAGAGTGCACAAGCCTCTGAAAAGGGAGGAGAAATCTATATACAGACTTTTTCTTCTTAATATATTTTTACTGATTTCAGAGAGGAAGGGAGAGTGAGAGAGAGAGAAACATCAATGATGAGAAGAATCATTGAGTGGTAGCCTCCTGCATGCCCCCTTACTGGGGATTAAGCCCACAACCTAGACATGTGCACTGACGGGGAATCGAACCATGGCCTCTTGGTTCATAGGTGGATGTTCACCCACTGAGCCATACTGGCTGGGCTGTACAGAATTTTTGCTGAGAGAGTGATAGGCATCACGGATCAGAGAGACCAAGATGACTAGAAACTCTGCAGCAAAACAAAGACAGGAGGCTGCTGAATCAAGAGGAAGCTAAATGGAGACGAGATCCAGAGAATTGCAGAGGGAATCTCCTCAATAATGAGTTAACATGTAAGTGTGTTAAACCAGCTGCAAGAAATATAATCCATATGTCCCAGTAGGTATAAAAAAATGTGAACCTCATCAGGTAAAATGGAAGAAATAAAACAAAAAATCCAAATCAAATTCCTAGCAGCGAAAACACACACCACACCAAAAACTTAAAATATCATGAAAGAAACATACTTGTTACCAATTGTGGTTACCAGCTAGAACCCCTAATTTCTTCTCATCGATCAGAAAAGATTTTAAGGCTAATGAAAGTAAATCAAGCAAGAAGGCATTGACCACAGCAAAAATATACGCAGAAAAGTGGAACTAGGAAAGGCATAGAAAAGCAATAAGAGAGCCTAGGCTGGGCTTCCTTAGCTCACTGGGAAGTCAGAGAAAATGGGGCCTTGGAAACAGGTTCAGGGGGTTAGCCCAGAATGAAATGCTGCTTCCCATTGCTTCCCTGGTTGCCAGTCTTGTGAGGTTCCTTAGAGGTCAAGGGGATATGTGCCTGTGGGGGAATGGCACAGGTGTGCTCCTAGGAGGCCTGTGTCCTTTGTCCTGAGGTTATTTATCTCACTCTTGCAGATGGAAATCTTAGGGGAGGTCTTAGGGCAGTGGTTGGCAAACTCTGTAGTCAACAGAGCCAGATATCAACAGTACAACAATTGAAATTTCTTTTGAGAGCCGAAAACCGACTTCTGTGCGTGGGCCACAAAGTTTCAATCGCACTGTGCGTGTGCGCCTGCATGTGGTACTTTGTGGAAGAGCCACACTCACAGGGCCAAAGAGCCGCATGTGGCTTGAGAGCCACAGTTTGCCAACCCCTGTCTTTGGGGATGGTCTTAGTAGAATATTCAGCAGCTTCCCGGGAGTTCTCTTTCAGTGTCTGCTCTCCACTGAGTGGTCAGTGCCTGGACAGGGAGTCCATTATCTATGTAGCAGGCACTGAGGCAGCCAAAGCGTCGCTTGTCTAGTTTGGCAGCTTTTCTGGGCCTGCAGCTGAAATACAAGGGAGGCCCGGATGTTATCTCTAGGGAAGTAAAGGTTAGGATCCTCTGAACCGCCTGACCTTCGATGTGCGAGATCAGGGGTCCAAACCGCATGACCTGTGATATGCAGGGGAGGATAGATTACCAGCTGGTTCCAAACCCACCCCCCTGGCAGTCAGCTGGCTGCTGGGCCCGCCACTGAGAGGCAGAATGAAGGCAATGTAGGTTCAGGACCCCAGAGGACCCCTCACACCAGTCGCTCATGTCTAACTTCCTGACATATTGAGTGGGGATAAAATGTGGCTTACTCTATGCCTCTCACTTATATTAAATATTTTATTCTTCACAGGAACATAAAAATGATCCCCATTGTCATGGGAAATATAGGCACAGCTAAGAAATCCTGGAAAAACACATAAAAAAACCCCAATATTAAAGATAATAATTTTACCTGTTAATGAATGCTTTTATTATAGGTTTAGACACTGTTTTTTAATGACTCTTTAACCTTTCTAATTCTATATTTAATAACTATGAAGTGAAAATAGCAAAGAATCTGGCACATGGACTTACTATGAAAATTAAGTGAAATATAAGTGTTATATACAATATTTTGGCATTCAATAAAATGAAACTTAATGTTAGTAGTATTGTATCATTTTTTGATGTACAGCTTTCTTGGATGAAATTTAAAAAATAATAATCAAATTTTCCATGTTTTCTTAATTTTCAGGATGATCAAAAGGCAATTATATTTACACTGTAGTTTTCTGTCTTTTTAATAATCAAGGTTTCTTGTATAAATATCTGCAAACATCACTACTGTCTTATTCTTGATATTTATCATTTATCCTCTTTATGACTTCATGGCTTTATTAAGTTTATGTTTCATCATAGGGAAACCTCCCATTGCCTATGGAGATAAGCCCATAAATCACCAAGGATTTTATTTAAGCTGCTAAAATTAAGAACCAATTATAGGAGGTTAAAAAGAAAGCAAAACAAAAACACCCATATACACACAAAGAAAAAAAAAAAAACCTAAGAGATTGTTTTTCCTTACCTTAATGAAATAGAGAGATTATCCAGGGCGAAGATAGCTATTTTATCGTATCATGAGGACACTGGCTTCTTCATGGTATCTGTTTCATCATTGTGATTCTGCGCCTTCTCTCCAGAAGGTTAAATAGTATATAATGGAGTCGCTGACTTCTATCCTGAAGGTCAATTAGTTGTAAATGGAGCCAGCACAAGGAGGGGATCAGGAACAAAGAGGAATTTCCTATGAGATGAGTCAGCCTCCTTTCCAGAGATTTCCTGCAAATTACTTCATCAAAGTTTTTTCGTGTTTTCCAATAGTCAACTGTAGTAGAAAAAGTTCTAAAAATGAAATACTTTTGCTAAATACATTGACACCTTATATAAATTAATGGTTTTGTTACTATGGAAAAAAAAACCCAACAAGAATCAATCGTGGTTAAACCACTAGATGTTCTGTCAAAGCAGAGAAGAGATGATGGAGAGAGGATCTTTGCATAAAAGCAAAACCTGTGCAATGCAAACAGCTTTCCTAGAAAAAGACTCATGAAACTGTTCTGCTCAGGGGATTTTCATGAATACCACCAGAGATATATGCTTCTCATATGTTTGCTTGCTCTAATTGATTCCTTTGGTAAGTTTAGCAACCTGTGATGCAGGGAATTTAAGCAATAACATTGCGTATCTATGTAACTGTGAGTGAAGGTGGCCATGTAAGTAGTCATATTATTTTGAGATTAAGTGTTCAGCTAAAAATTTCATTTTGTGTGTTCTGGGGACACATCTTAAATCTCACTCTATGAGTTCTGGCTTTGTGGAAGCCTATAGGACTTTGCATTTTAAGTGGAGCCATGTTGCAGAATGCATGGTGTCCTGTGCCTTTTGGTCCATACATTCTGATGAACTGCTGCTCAGTTTGATATCCTACATCAGGCTGTGATAGAAGCATGGTTAGCCCTTTCAGAATTCACTTCATTGTAAGTTGTTTTCTCAATCAATGGCCCGCCGTTCTTAACAGATTTGAAATCTGAAAAGCAGTGTCAACATACAGTGATAAAAAGGTTACGGAGGATTAAGCCATGAATCATCTGGAATTCCAGAATAAAGACTCTAGACTTTAGTCCAAATATTATGGACACAGTGGGAAGATTTTAGCAGCGAATCCATACCCATTTTAGAAAGAAGAAAGATTTATTTAAAAGATGCGTAGCCAGCATGGCTCAGTGGTTGAGCATCAACCTGTGAACCAGGAGGTCACAGTTCAATTCCCGCAGGGCATATGCTTGGTTGGATTTGGGGCTTCATCCCCAATGTGGGGTGGGCAGAGGGCAGCCAATGAATGATTTTCTCTCATCTTTGATGCTTCTATCTCTCTCTTCCTCTCCCTTCCTCTCTGAAAGCAATAAAACAATATTAAAATAATAAATAAATAAAAATAATAAATTCAGTAAAAATTTATTTATCTAATGTCTCATGCTAGACATTAGAACCATAAGGAGATTGTGTTTGAAAAACACAATGGATACCCAAGAAAATATCATTTAAATGAATAAGTCTAGAAGGTAATGTTGTCTTGTCCAGCATGTTTCTTCTATACCATCCGTGTACTCACTGGCTTATTGCTGAAAAAAAGAAGAAAGAAAGAAAGAAAGAAAGAAAGAAAGAAAGAAAGAAAGAAAGAAAGAAAGAAAGAAAGAAAGAAAGAAAGAAAGGGAGGAAGGAAGGAAGGAAGGAAGGAAGGAAGGAAGGAGGGAGGGAGGAAGGAAGGAAGGAAGAAAGAAAGAAAGAAAGAAAGAAAGAAAGAAAGAAAGAAAGAAAGAAAGAAAGAAAAAGAGAAAGAAAGAATACCAGTGCTTATCCCCCAAGTGATCAATGAGTGTCTGTATAGGTATTGCACTCTAAATTTTCTTACTTCCTCAACTCGCTTCTGTTGGGCAGTCGTCTATGTCTGATATATACGTAGGGATGTATCTTAATCTTCACTGTCCCTTGTATTTCTCCATCCTATGTGACTTAAAAAAAATCAAAAAAATATAATAAAAGTAGCAACAACAAAACAACAAAAATTATGTTCCTTAAGCCTGTTTAATTGTACTTTCTGGAAACATAGTAATATTGCTGAACCCCCAACCCATTCTGCTTTTGAATTCTCAGCTCTATTAGTTCCTGGTAAATTTTGTGCAGATTATTACATCATGTAGTTCTCCTAGAAGCACAAGAATCAAATAAAGAAGCTCAGCCACCCATGTCAAAACCTCTGTTTTTTACAACAGAGAATTTTTCCTAATTAGCAAGATGTCAGGTTGGTTCAATTCCCATATCACCTCCAACTTCTGTTCCTTCGCTACCAAAAAGCTGTTTCCAGATAAGTGCTCGATTTCTTCTTTGACCATTGCTGTATAATAAATAATTAATAGTTCCCTTTAATCTGATCAGTTTTCTTCACTGCTGCCTAATTATTTGTAGTTACTTTCTTTTAACTTGAAAGCTGATAGGTAGCACATCTGTGTGTAGTTTG
This sequence comes from Antrozous pallidus, assembly GCA_027563665.1. NCBI lineage: Eukaryota > Metazoa > Chordata > Mammalia > Chiroptera > Vespertilionidae > Antrozous > Antrozous pallidus. The sequence continues at coordinate 15,391,205 of CM050514.1, read as the reverse complement.
TGTTTCTAAATATATTCTTTGTTAGAGTAATTAGCTAATACTTTTGAAAAAAATGTTTTGTATTCTCCCTTCCTTTCTTGCCTTCCCGAAATAATCATGTTCGTTGTCTCTCTGGTTACCCCAAGCATGTCAAACTCATGGCCTCCAGGCCACATGCCTCATTCATTTGGCCCATGTTAGCCTTTGAGTTTGACATGCTTAATTTAGCCTAAGATAGCCATTGTGTTGGACGTTCATTTTATGCTAGGAAAGGCTATTCATCACTTTAATATTTAGACTGTGGAAAGATTGCTGGTTAGGGTACCACCATTTTGCTTCTTGATGAATTAAAAGAGTAAATGAGCAAGGCCAGGCAGCTGTCTCTCCTATTTTGAACTCTTAATCCTTCATGATGTGTGTATTGAGTGGAGGTATTGCTGCTGGGGAGAGGACTATCTAGACCAAGAGTGGAAGTGAGGATATGCTATTTTGATAATGTGATTTATAATAAGAAATATAGATTTGATCGTCCTCCTTATTTCTGGCATACCCAAACCCTTAGAATTTTCTAAGTGATGAGAGAAATATTGGTGTCTATTATGTTCGTGAGATTATTTTTGGCAAGTACCTGGGCATGCTAAGGATGAGGGCTGATTGCCAGGGGAACCAACTATTTGACCAGAGTGCAAAAAAACGTTTAGTTCTACACTTTCCTCATGCCTTGCCCTATGCTTCTTTCTCATATGGTTGTTTCTAAGTTATATCCTTTTAAAATAAACTGGAGATTTAAGTAGAAGTTCTGTGAGCTGCTTTAGCAAATTAATCAAACCTAAGGAAGGGTTTACTGGAACCTTCTGTCTACTAGGATGGCTGGTGGGTCAGAAGCACAGATGACATGCTGGGCTTTAGATTAGTGTTTGAAGGGAGAAGCAGTCTAGTGGGACTTAACGCTTAACCTGTGGAACTTGGCACTATCTCCAGGATTGAGCTGAATCATAGGACACACAGAAGGTATCAGTGAATTGCTTAGCTGTGTGGGGAAATCCTCCCCACCACAACCTTGGAATTGATACCAGAATCAGTTTAACATACTCACAGTGGTGTTTCCATAGCAGAGGAGGAGGTAGGAGACTGAGCACCTGACATCTGCCCCGACTGGGCTGAGAGAGTCAATTCTTCACATTCACCAATGGGGGTATTTGCGGAGACTGCCAGCAAAATTCCACTTGATGGGGACAGTGTGGAACATGACCAAAGTCTGTGCTCCCCCAAACACAGCAAGAGTCAATAAATTTCCCAATATTTCTGTGTTCCCCAAAATGTCTGTCTGCAAAGAACCACTCTTCCCTCTATGTCTTAGATACAACTAACTCACAGGTAACCCATTTTACCTCTGACAAGACCAGACTATGAGATTCCAAATTCTCATTCTTTGTCTTCTGAAATATGTAGGAGTTGCGTTCTTAATACCCACTGAGCAATCTGAACAAAATACCTGCTGATTTAGCAAGTTACTACATACTTCTGTGACCAGACGAAAGGATTCATTTGCCTGCTAGGCATCAAAGCCCAAAGGAAGTAAAGGTTTATTTTTAGGAAATGGCTGGCCCCTGAGATAAGTGAGCTAAATTCAAAGACCTAGCTCCCTGACAGTTTCCAAGGGATGGGTTACTTAGGGGAAAGTTATTAGTCTCATGTAACTGAGGGAGTTAGGGTCATGGTCAGAGCCATGGTGTCTACTGATTGGTTGTCCCTCGGGTAAGGGGATCATTGGTTAGTGCATCTGGTGCTATTGTTGGCCATGGTATTGCTTCCTCTGGTTGTATTGCTTTCCTGAGCTTGGCACTGAAACACAACTGAGGCCTAGATGTTAGCTTTAGTTTGATTGAGAGTTCATCTCTGTAGTCAGTAGACCCAAGGTTTTGCTCCTAAGGATGTATAATGCTGATCAGAGCCTCACTGTGCTGAGGACTCAGTGATTAAAGGAGTGGAACTGCAAGGGAAAAGGAGGCCAGTGAGTCAGGGTGCTGGATGTGACCAGTTTGAATAAAAGGGAAAGAAAGGAGAAAAGGTCATACTAAAGAAATGAAGTTTCTGTGCGGTTACACTTTGGGTTATTAAAATGCTGAATGACTCCTTCACAACCTCTCCTGTGAATGGCTGGCCTCCAGGGAAAATATTCTCTGGTCAACAGTCCTCTTACACCACCACACATCCCACCTTCCTTTTTTAGTTTTCTTTACTCTTCCTTGCAAAGGAAAAGCCATTTGCTGACACCATTTGAGTAAGTTCATTCTTCCTGAAGTTCAGATTTGTTTTTATTTGACAGTATATATCCAAGGATTAGCCTAGGGAGTAATGTGGGAGGATTCCTTTTCTCTAATGATTCCTTTTCTTTAATGCTTCGGAGTCATGTAACCTTTTCCTCTCTCTTATCGCCAATGCCAACTGTGAGAGGAGCAATAGGAAAATGAAGAAAATTTAAGATTCAATTACCTCAAGGACCCTGGCTTCAACTTCAAGATCCTGTTTAAATTATTGGGTCATACTAAGTTTACATTGACTTTTGCTGAAATTATTTTATCTATTATTTCTTTTTATACCCAGAAGATTTGTTTTGAGAAGGGTTCAAATAACAGAAATTTTAGAGAATTAAATAAAATACTTATTCTCTGCACATCTGAGTGTCATGTGAACTAACTATACATATAAATCATTGACCTTGAATATTAGTCCTTTTTTTTTTTTTCTCAGCCTTTGTTTCTCATTTTACAAATCTGTACCTGGATTCTTCAACCTAGCATTTTATGTTTTACCTCTGATAATGATTTGTTTCAAAAATATTTTTTGATGGTTCAAATGCTTTCTTCTACTGAGATAATTGCCCATCTCTAAGAAAAAAAAGAGAAACAATGATGGGGCCTATGAAAATCATTTTATTCATTTAAGGAAAAAGAGATAAAGGAGCCTGCTACATGTTGCTTCACTCCTAGTACCTTTCTTTTAAGATCATGTGCCCTACTCTTAATATAATGTGGCCATATTACTTTTGTATATGTGATTTAATTTAATCTTGTGTTTCCAGTTATTTATGTATTTAGCCTATTTTAAAAAAATCTTTATTGTTGAAAGTATTACATATGTCCCCTTTTGTCTCCCAAAGACTCCCTCCTAGCCCCCTCCCCACCTCCCCCCCTGCCCTTGGCCTTCACTACCCTGTTGTCTGTGTCCACAGGTTATGCATATATCCATACACATTCTTTGATTGATCTCTTTCTATCCACCCATCCTCCTCAGACCTTCCCGTTAAGATTACACTGATTTTCTTTTAATAAAGAGTCTGCTATATAACTCCTAATAATAAAATTATTTTCTAATTCTAAATAGTATTACGTAAAGAGGTATGTCCTGAAAACTTTTTAGTTCTTTGATTGGAAGATTTTTAGGAGCATATATGACATTTCCTAGAATTTTCTTAAATTCCTAGAATTCTATTTTATCAATGAAAGAGCATAAGCTGATTTTAATATAGTCACAACACTATTTATTCATCTAAGTTCTTTCTAAACCAAGTAAATTGTCCTTGGTCTATAGACATGTTCTTCATGATTATTTATGAGTATTATTTATAAAGTGAAATTCAATGGCAGTGCAAATAGCCTACTTTGCAGTAGGTTAAACTCTACAGAGAGAATCTGTATTTTAAAAAGCACAGTCCTGACAGACAAACATTGTACAGGTACACGTGTCAGACATGAGATCATCCGTGCTGGTGATTATTTTAGGAGAGCTGAAAATAGAACATTGTTGCAGAAATTTGTTGGGAGAAACTCTCTTTTTAACAGATTCCAAAGAAATATGAAATGACTTAAGATAGAAAACTTAAAATCTTCACAGGCAGAGGAAACAAAGTGTGCGGTCTAAAGGAATGCTGGGTCAGATTGTAGAATCTGAGAAAAGTCACACTGAGGAAAGGAGAAAGGATGTATTGTCTAAAACGCCCTTCAGAGCATTTGAAAATGTGTGTGTGAGGGTATGAAAATGACTTAACAAAGAGGAAAAAGAATGCTTTGGCAGAGGAAGACGCATTCTTTACAGCAACATGAAATCAGCTGGGAATCTCCACACAAGGTAGGAAGCATACAATGCGTATGCCCACTAAATTGCAAATGTCAGTGTCAGCTGGCTATATTTGTCAATTAATTTTAGCAACAGAAAGTATGAAAAAAGCAAATAATTTTCCATCCATGGCCAACTCTGGGGGAACAGGAAGCTGAGAAGAAAAACAGCATAGGTTTAGCTCTGATCTTTCCTGAAGATGATTTTTTTCCCCTCTACCTATTAATCTTTCTTAGAAATATTTGCCTGGAGAGGGAACATGCTCTTTCTTCTCTCACAAAGGAGGCAAGCCTTTGAAAGCCCATCTTTGTTCTTCACAATGTGGACTTGTCTAATGTACAAAGAATTCTCTCTGAAGTCCATAAACAAAAGCAGGCCTTGCTGTTTGCAAGTTATCTATTTAATTAAGAGAGCGCTCGTGTCCTCCTCTGTCTGGATTTAAAGTGTTTCAATACGCCCCCAAACTGAGATCTAAACATCCCAGCAATTGACCGAGGATCCCCACTGAGATGTCAGGAAAGGAAACAAGTGCCACACAGTTTTGCATTAAGACAGGCTCCCAAAAGCAGACTGAAAATCACTTAATAATGATCTGTTTAATTTTTCTCTTTAACAATACTAAAAGAAATTAGATTTTCAGGGAGTGGTAGGTACCATTGTCAGAGATAATCTGTTCACAAATCAGTTGTCTATAGAAATATTTTATATTGTGTAGAATATGCATATGATTCCAAATAGTTAAATTAAACTAGGAACACTGATGAAAAGCAAATATCTATATCAAAGATATTGATTGTGCTTTCTAAATGTGAAAAGAGTCTTTAACTTGTTACTAACGTATGCTTTTTTGTTATCCTTGGGTAAAATTTGTCATGCCCCCAATTTAAGTATTTGGTCCTCTGTGACTCTTACCCATTTCTGTTTTTGACTTGACCTTGTGACCTTTGGGAGATACACTTCAATTAGGACCACTTACTTTTCCTTCCTTTGTCTGAATTTTTTTTTTCAGAATCACAAATATCTTAGGAAAAGCAATATGTATCTCCCTCACCTTTGTATCCTCCTCTCCTTTTCTCTCTTTAAAGAAAGTTAGTGGAAAATAATCTTCCAGAAATATATGGTATTTTCAGGTATGAATAAAAAGTGTCCACTATGACTCTAGCTAGTTTGGCTAAGTGGACAGAGTGTAAGCTCGCAGACTGAAGGGTTCCAGATTTGATTCCAGTCAAGGGTACATTCCCAAGTTGTGGCTTGATCCCCAGTAAGAGGCATGCAAGAGGCAGCTGATCAATGGTTCTCTCTCATCATTGATGTTTCTACCTCTTCATCTCCCTTCCTCTCTGAAATTAAAACAAAACAACAACAACAAAAAAAAAAACAGGGTCCACTATGAACCAATCCCACTGTGAAGCGTTACCTTCATTTCAGGATATTGCATTTGGTACAGCAGTGCAATAGGGAAATAAATGAAGAAAGTGCTATGTTGATTCTAATGATTGGAATTAAGTTCCCATCAGTGCTACTTTGTGGAAGATTTTTGTTTGTTTGTTTGTTTGTTTGTTTTTTATTTCATGGTACGGAGCTATAATTATTAAGAAGTATGTCCTGGCATGAGGACAAACATAAAATTACCCAAGAGAAATAAAAACATGTTCACACACACACACACACACACACTCACACTCACACAAAACAACAACAAAAACATTGGAGTAAACATTCATGGCAGAATTATCCTATCTAATAAAAGAGTAATATGTAAATTGACCTTATCTCCACTATACCCTCAAGTCACACCCATAAGCCAATCAGGAGCAAATATGCAAATAAACCCAACCAAGATGGATGCAGCCATAGAGAGTAGGAGGGAGGCTTGGGTTTTCTTAGCAATGGAGGAAGCCGAGTTTTCCACACACCCTGACAGGCTCAGTCCTCTGCTTTAAGGCTACAAAGTTTCAATTATGGAATCCCAACAGAAATGGCAGCAGCCACTGAGGAGCAGAAGGCTTGACTCCACTCCAGGCTACAAAGTTTCAATTGTAGAAAATACATAAATCCCAGATACCAGGGCCTCTGCTTGGGTCACAGGGCAGGGGGCATGTGGCCGGCCTGCAAACCACTGCAGACTCCCCATCCAGGAAGCCCAATGCCCCTGGGGAACCCCCACTCTGATCCAGGACACCCTTAAGGGGAAACCAGCTGGCCTCTATCCTATCTAATAAAAGACTAATATGCAGATTGACCATCACTCCAACACACAAGATTGCTGCCCCCATGTGGTCAAAAATTTTGCCCCCATGTGGACACAAGATGACCACCACAATATGCCAGCAGGGGAGGGCAGTCAGTAGTGATCAACCCTGCAAGGGAAGGGAGTTGGTGGTAACTGGTCCTGAAAGGAAGGGCAACTGTGAGGGACCCAGGCCTGCAGGGGAGAGCAGTTGGGGGGTACAAGGCCTGCAGGGGAGGGCAGTTAAGGGTGATCAGGCCTGCAGGGTAGGGCAGTTAGGGACAAACAGACTGGCAGGGAAGCAGTTAGGCATCAATCAGGCTGGCAGGGGAGTGGTTAGGGGGTGATAAGCCTGGCAGGGAGAAGTGGTTAGGGACAATCAGGAAGGCAGACAGGTGAGCAGTTGGGAGCCAGTAGTCCTGGATTATGAGAGGGATGTCCAACTGCCCATTTAAATGAGCAAACAGACATCTTTTGAGGGGTCCCAGATTGGAGAAGGTGCAGGTTGGGCTGATGGACCACACTCCCCGCCCCCGGTGCACAAAATTTGTGCACCGGGCCTCTAGTTAATTATAACCAAATAGCCTAATAGTAAAATATCTATCATCAACTCTTGAATGGCTAAGCAAATGATAATAAATAGATGGATAATTGTTAAATATTAATGTTGAAAAGGAATTAGGTAATGTCACATACTACAAAAAAACTTGAAAACATTTTGCTAAGTGAAAGGATCCAGGCTCATGAAGTAAATGGATGGTTAGAATATATGAAAAATGAGTCATGGATTTGGTGCTACAAAGTAGTAGAGTAGGAAGGACAGAGTCAAACAAATTAGATCCTATTGACCATTTGGTTACTTAATAGTTGTTAGACATAGGTGTTAATTTAACTTCTCCAGAAGAAGTAGGAAAATATTATCTGTATCATGTTTTTGCAATGAATACTACATTAAATTATGTATCTACTGGTACAATCGAGCATGGTGCTTAATAAGCTGAGAGTTTATAATTTTTGTGTTTGTTTTGTTCAAAAATAAAATTTGAAATTTAATAAGTATAAAATATAATAATAAGTCTTGAGGTCCAGCTAGAGAATTAGTTCCTGAGATTAAATAAAGAAAGTAAACAAAAACCACAGTCATCCAGAGAGTAGTTGGGTAAGGTTTGGCAGTTTTGACCACCAATACTGTCATTGTTGGGACTGGCCTTCTGAAACATGGCTTCTTTAATGTGTCATGGAAAGGTGAGAACTTGGATTTTTCTGGATCCAGAGCTGAGTCCATAGGAGATGGAATTTTTCATCCCATACCTACCATGAGTAAGCTGCAAACCATAAATCCCCTGATCATTATTGATGCACTGACTTCAGCTTCCTGAGTCAAGGATAAGAATAAATCTATTACCTGGAACTTTTGACTCCGATGACACCAGATTTGTTTCTGTATGCCTTATTAACCTTAATATGGAACATAAACAGGGATTTGGAAAAGTTCTTAAAAAAACCCAGAAATGATTAATGGAATCAGCTCACTGAGTTAGGAAGAAAGATTACAAGAACTAAAACTATATTGTTTAGTTAAGCATCAGTCACCTAAAGATATAATAACCTCCAAGTACTTGAAATATGAAAATAATATGCTGCCCTTCAATGCAAATTTAAAACTACTACCCCATCCATAGAGCTTGTGTTATTTTTCTCAGAGATGAGAATAGCTTTCACAATTTTAAAGACTCTCCTTCATCCAATCTCTCTTATGACTAACTAGAGGCCTGGTGTACAAAATTATTGCACTCATGGGGGTCCGTAAACCCAACTGTACCCTCTCTCAGTTAGGAACCCCCAGGGGATGTCTGATTGTGCTCCCCTCTGGGGAGCCTGGGGAGCAGGCCTAAGCCAATAGTTGGACATTCTTAGCACTAATGAGGAGGTAGGAGAGGCTCCCGCCACTGCCGCTGCGCTTAACAGTGGAGAGTCCAGCTTCTGGCTGAGTGGAGCGCCCACTGTGGGATTGCACTGACCACCAGGGGGCAGCTCCTGGTGGTCAGTGCACATCATAGCAAGTGGTTGAGTGACCTTAGCATATCATTAGTGTATTAGACTTTGATTGGTTGAACAGATGCCTGCATGACTTGGGCACTTAGCATATTAGGCTTTTATTATATAGGACTGAATTTATATATTGGACCAGGATCAATGAGGTGCTTGTAAATGGGAAAATGGCTAAATTATCTAACTTTAATAGAGACAACCTTATGCTATTGAACTGTTATATGTGTGTCCATTTTTCCCCCAACACCAAACACATCTTCAAACACACCAAGAGGATGTTCAATAATTCAGTTCTGTTCTGGCACTATCTACCTGGAGTTGGTATCAGATCTCACAGGTTATAAGAGTTCCATCCCACAAGACTGCTCCTGCTTCAAATGTCAGTTGCAAGTCCCAAGGCACACATAATTCTGACCAGCTGTCTATAAACCAAGAGGTCTCCCCAAGTCCCTCTTCAAATATAAAATTTGCTAGAACAACTCACAGAACAAGTTTACTTGTGTTTGCTGGTATTATAAAGGATACAACTCAGGAACAGTAAAGGTGGAAGAGATACAAAGATCTAGGGAAAAGGCGGTTGAAGGTGTAGGTCTTCTATACTCTCTCTTGGCATATTATCCCAGTACTTTCATGTGTTCCTCAACATAAAAGGTTTCAAACTTAAGGGATTTTTATGGAGATTTTATTGGCCATTAGTGATTAACTCAATCTCCAGCCCCTCTCCTTTCTCAAAGGTTGGAGAGCAGAGCTGAAATTTCAAAACTTCTAATCAAGGTGTGTTCTTTCCGGTGACCAGCCCCCAACATGAAGCTAGAGCTATCTAGGGGACCAAGGGGTACCTCATTAGAACAAAAGACTCTCTGATCACCTTTATTGCTTAGGAAATCCCAAGGTTTAGGAGCTCTGTGTTAAGAACTAAGAAAAGTACCAGATAACTTTCTGTGATACCACAGATCACTCCCTGTTTTCCACTAAGGATTCCTAATAGGACAAGGATCCTAACAGTTAAAAAATGCTGGAACATTAATAGAGTCCCATTTAGTCATTAACAATTCGTCCAGTCCATCATCTTATTAGACGAACATGTCTCCCAGGGCATGAAACTCAAAGCTTGCAGGCTTCCATTAGATTTTGTCAGGTTACAAAAGCAAGAGTGGTCTCAGCAATATATAGCTTCACCCTTTCAGGAATATGACTTCATATCATTGATAGGTCCTGTGACTTTAAACAAAATGAGGTAAAACAAAACAATTTTATCACAGGTTTATTGACAAAAACAAGAATTAACTTCCTAAAGCATCTCATCTGTGTTATAACAAAATGTCATTGAACAAGGACCTGCTCTAATTGAGTTTAGAGGCAGTATAATCTCTAGCTTTGAGCTAGTTTGCAGGTGTTAATGTTGTTAAAGTACAACAATCAGCCAAATAAATTTGAAGATTTTATTCGCTTAATTAAGCAGTTCATGAATCTAGCAATATTTCATCTAGTGACTAGAAGGGTGCTCTGGGGGAGGGGAAAGGCAATGGGTAATAGAACATTTATCCATTACTCACCATATTATGGGTATGTCAGGTTTCAAGATTATTTTGTGTCCTTCAATCATAGGAGTAATTATAACACAAGCTAATAATTGCTCCTCAAATGGACATATTCAAAGGCCCAGCAGTCATGGTGGAAAGAACTCATAGGCTTTTGACATAATTCTTAGTAAACACTCCACACAGTAATACCACACTGAGAACATGGTCTTACCAGCTATGCACTTCATTTTAGACTGATGGGGCTTAGACAATCTTGTTGGCTCCCACTTAGCAATAGCACTTGAAGGGCAGATTTACATATCTTATCCTTTATAATACGTGGCAGGGAAAATGTCTCCAGTCAGACACAGTGTCCATCCTAATAATACATTCATGAAAAAGTTATAAAACTACTTCAAATAGAGCTTGTTCAAAGATACTAATCATCCTCCAAATCATCTCATCTTAATCACATCACCCTTTACTGCATTGGGACTTCATCAAATGGTTTTGGTTTTACAATTCTAGGTAGAACAGGCATTCCCCAGTCAGAGATAATATCCATAGGTGTAATATCCATGTTCATAAACCATTCAGGTAAAGGAGACACCCCCTCTTCCCATAAAATCTGTTTAAACATTCCCAGTTTCATCCAAACCACTACCTTAATCCTGTCAACCCTACCACGTCTAAATTATCTATGGTTCCTACCTCAAGAAATCCCAGGAACCTTTCTTCTCCACCCCCTGACTGTATCCACTCACGCACAGCAGGCTTTGGGTCTCCAGAAGGGTTTCAAGCTGAGGGGCACAGGACCTTTTGTTCATCCTTATCTTGATTAATCAGTCTAATTATGGCCCCATGCATTTCCATGCCCAATTTCTCATTGAAATATTTGCCTTCTTGCTTGTAAAATTACTCCAAACAATTGGCTATGTGTCCCAGCCAGCTGATTGATCCCTGCCAAGCCACCAGCCATGATATCACCCAAATGCCATCTCAAATGGAACAGGCTGCGGAAACCATGATGCTCATCCTCTTACCCTCAATAAATGAATTTCTCTCTCAGCTTCCTCCCCACCAACCCCTCAGTTACTACAGACAGGATTAAATAGAGTGAAGTTGTCAGGGGCCCTATAGTTAGGAGACATCAGGGGCTTGTTTTCCACTCCACCTTCAATAACAGTATACTGTGTGAAGGACTTTGTTTCAACAGCATCATCCCAGCTATACTAATAAGAGGATAATATGCTAATTAGACCAGGAGAACTTCTGGAAAATCTTCCAGATATCCTTCTGGACAAAGTCATGGTGGCGGGTGCTGAGGCAGAGGTGGTTACGGGTGATCAGGCCAGGAGGGGATGGCAGTTGGGGGTGATAAGGCTGGCAGGGGGGAGTAGTTAGGGGCGAGCAGGCTGGCATGCAGGGTGGTTAGGGGTGATCAAGCAGTCAGGCAGGTGAGTGATTAGGAGCCAGCAGTCCTAGATTGTGAGAGGGATGTCCCACAGCCAGTTTAGGCCTGGTGGGATCAAGCCTAAACCAGCAGTTGAACATCCCCCAAGGGGTCCCAGATTGGAGAGAGTGCAGGCCTGGCTGAGGGACACCATCCTTCCCTCGGGCACGGGCCACTAGTTTTTAAATAACTATAAAGATTCCCATAGAGCTAGGACAAGTTCCTTGACTTCCCCTTGGCCTCTCCCTATTCTCTTGTTAATTAAGCTAATGCTTTTTTCAGCTTCTGTGAGGCCAATGAGGGGAAGCTGAGATAGTAAATCGAATAAGGCTTCTGAACTGTTGCTCTATTCTATTGCAGTAAGGTTACCTGGGGTGCCCTGCGAAAGGGGTCATTTTAATCACAAACTATGCCAAAATATGGGTAACAGGCATACTCAGTGGGTGAAAAACTAGATTATCATTAAACCAGTCCCACGTGTCTGGCATGTGAAGCATATCAACTGCTTCATCTGGGCTTTTCCACTTGGCTGGCTTTAAAAAAAAAAAAATGTGTTCATTGATTTCAGAGAGGGAAAGAGAGAGAGAGATAGAAGCATAAATGATGAGAGAGAATCATTGACTGGCTTCCTCCTGCGTGACCCGCAATGGGAATTGAGCATAAAATCCAAGCATGTGTCCTGAACCGGAGTCCGACCAGGACCTCTTGGTTCGTAGGCCAAAGCGTATGCCTTTTGGACACTGGCCGGCTCATTGGCTGGCTTTTTATAAGGGGAGGAGGCCAGCCCCTGTCTCAGGGTAAACAGTGCCTCCAGTAGTTTTCCAGTTGGTATACCAGGCTGGCTCTTGCCTTGAGCATCGCCTTCTGTATGTCTGGACCATGTGTAGCCATCTGTGATTGTTCCATAAGGAGCTGTCTGTGGGTCCTGTTTCAATCCAAACATGCTCTTTCACGCTGCAGCTTTTACAAACAAAGATACTGCCCCTAAATTAGTCACTCTCTTAATACATTTTATTGAGGATTTTTTCACAAAGCTGATAATACTGCTAAACAAAATGAGACATCTGCTGTATACATACCATGCATGCCCCTATATTCAGTTGTTTCTTTGCTTTGACCAGAGATTTTTTTTTTTAGTTACTTTCTGTTTCCCTAGCATAATTTTTCCTTTAGGGTGTTTTTGTGGTTAGCGGCTGAAACTCAGACTGATTGAATCTGAGCTTGATCCAGAGTCAAGGTCAAGCTCATCATTTTCTTTCATTTTAGCAGTTACCGATTATAACAACCAAGGGATTGCATGTTTGGTGTGCTTTTTATTAGTTTGCATTATCTTTGGTATCCAATAAGTCAGTTTCTCTGGAAGCCAGATCTACCACCGTTTCTGAATCCCACTGGTAAGTTTTACCTTTAGTAACTGATCACAATGCCTCATATCACGGGTGTCCAAGTAGCCATACAGGAATAAAGGATCTCTCACCCTCCCACCCTTTTGTTTATCTTCACAGGTAAACAGCTCCTTGTGAACCAGGGCTGTTCTAGAAAGTTCCATATTTTCTGACACTAAATGTGATGCTTTTTTGTTTCCTTACTGACACCAAATATGTATCTTTTCCAACACCACTTCTCCCATTTTCTAGACACTGACTTGGTATCCCAAAATTAAATTTCATGCTGATGCTGACTTCCTGGTGTGAGCATCAGGTATTACAAGTTAAGGGGTTCAGAACTCCACGTTCAGACACCAGTCACAAGTTGTGGGCCACCTGTACTTTTCTGACTAACTAGCTATAAATCATGGTTCCTAAGACCTCTTTCCTACTCAGGTTCAATAATTTGCTAGAGTAGGTCACAGAACTCAGGAAAACACTTTACTTATATTTTCTGGTTTATTATAAAGGATAGTACTCAGGAACAGGCAAAATGAAAAAGAGTCAGAGGGGAAAGTGTGGGAAGGAGGGACCATGGAGCTTCCACATGCCTCCCAGGTACCCCCATCGTCCCAGCAACTCTGTGGTTTCATGAACTGGATAACTTTGAATCCCATCACTTAAGGTTTTTCTATGGTGATTTTATTGGCTATCCGTGAGTAACTTGATCACTATGTCGTCCCTCTCATTAAAAGTTGGGGGTGGGGATAAGAACCTAAGTTTTTAATCAAATTGTGATTAGCCCCCATCCTGCAGCTATTTAGGGGTCCGCACACAAAGCTTGGCCTTATTGGAGCAAAGGATTATCACTTTAATCACTCAGGAAATTCCAAGGTTTGTAAGAACTCCGTTTTCAGGTGCCAGGAAGGAGGATAAAGACCAAATATCTTTCTGTGATACCACAACTACATACTAGTTCACTGAATTAGCTTATTGCAAGCAGAGTGAAATACGGGGACATTCATTGGTGTGCTTACCACGCACATACCATGTATAATGGTATAGCCCCTGGCCAAGTATTTGCAATTTCTTACTCTCTTGATCAAACCGTAGTTAGGCTTCTTTCCCACAGGCCCCTGAACTTTGGCTTGTCCCAGTCTTGGGTAAAGACAAAGATACAGAATATGCCTCCCTCATCAATTTACCCCCAAATTAGTTGACCCAACAGATGTATTTCCCATCAGGTGGCTCCTGTTATACTATTCATACACCCCATCTTGCTTGTTCAACTTCCTCTTGTACTTTTCTGCTAGCGTCTGCTTACCTGTCCCTATAAAAAGAAAAGCCATTTTCTGTTTGATTTTGAGAGACTTCCAGATTTCTGAGCTCTGAGTGTAACTCCCATTGTCTTTTTGAATAAAGCCTCTCCTTGCATAAGCCTGAGTTTGCTTTTATTTGAAGCCAAGTGTTAATAATGTTATAATTATATCAGATGTCAATATCAACATCATGTCTACCCAGACAATATGTACCTAAGAATTAAACAATTCTATTATGAATTTTGTCAATGTAAAGTAGGTAATGTGGATAATTCTGTGAATTATAAAAGTGCTTTTTTTTGAAAGGTGCTTTTTATAAATCGAGTTCTAAAGTAAAAGGAAAGCAAAAAACACATCTGTTAAAAATTAACATTTGGCTGCATACCAAGGAAAGTTTTCTTAGAATTATAAATTGCTTCATTTGGGGGAGTTTTAACTTTAGTAAAGCTACATTATTTTTATATTGATTTACATCTCATTTGTTTAAACCTAACTAGTCATCATCCATACACACACACACACACACACACACACACATATATTAGAGGCCCAGTGCACAAAATTTGTGCACAGGGTGTGTGCGTGTCCCCAGCCCAGCCTGCAACCTCTTCAATCTTGGACCCCTTGATAAATGTCTGACTGCCCTTGATAGGATCAGTCAGACATCCCTCTCACAATCCAGCACTGCTGGCTCCCAACTGCTCGCCTGCCTGCCTGATCACACCCTAACTACTTATCTGCCAGTCTGATTGATGCCTAACTGCTCCCCTTCTGGCTTAATTGCCCCCTAACTACCCTCCCTTGCCATTCTGGTCACTCCTAACTGCCCTCCCCTAATGGCCTGGTCAACCCTAACTGCCCTCCCCTGCTGGCTTGGTCCCCTCCAAATGCCCTACCCTGCTGACCTGGTCAATCCCAACTGCCCTCCTTTGCAGGCCCTCACAACTGCCCTTCTCTGCTGGCCATCTTGTGGTAGCCATCTTATGTCCACATGGGGGCAGCCATCTTTGACCATATGGGAGTGGCCATCTTGTATTTTGGAGTGATGGTTAATTTGCATATCATCACTTTATTATATAAGATATAACAGTTACCTTAATTTTCATTAGATGAAAATATAAATGCGTCAAAGTTTGGGTGTCATCTTTGCACAGGGGTCATGCTAATCTGTTCTCATTCCTGTTTTACTCTATGTGCTGCTGAGAGAAGTTAGAAACAAGGTTAGGCTGGCAGGGTAAGGGGTAAAAGGATGGAGAAAATATGGGCACTACAATTGGAGCCAAGCAATACCACAGGAATACTGGTCTTGCAGAAAAACAGGATCCCACAAGACAAGAATACTTATCTTGCACTTGCAGAAGGCTACAAAAGATAGGGGTGGAGAAGAAGAAAGTACAGACATAACTTCAGGGCCAAGCAGGGCTGGGCACCATACCACAAGGATGTTTATCTTACAGATGCAGAGTGTTTCAAGAGATGGGCAAGAAGGAGGGAAGGAGGAGGGGGAAGCACAGGATGAGTTTTGAAATTGTTGCTAGGAAAGGAAAGTAGAAGGAGCCAATAAGAGAATAAGAAGAATAAGAGTGGGCTCAGGGCAGATAAAACCCCTAGAGAAGTGAGTTTCAGTGGCAACCCATTCTTGGTCCCCCTCTCTGTGCAGGGAGTTTGTATGAGCTTGTAATAAATTTCCACACTTGTGCTTAAATCTTCTGGTCCACGATTTTATTCTTCAGCTTCGTAAGATATAGTCTCAGAATGAACATCAAGAACATTAGCTTGCCATTTGGGTGTCACTGCCATGCCAACACCTAATTTTTAAAAATAGAAAACTGTTTGAAATCAACACACCCCAGGGTTCAAGGCCTATGTGAGGTGTTTTTAGACTAAGAAGGGCCACTGATTCTCCTGTTTAAAATAATAATTCTAGTCATTACTCCATGTAGCCATCAGATAAGAAAAAAATTACTTATCTATAATAATAAAAACATAATATGCAAATCGTCTGAACAGCTGAACAGCAAATCGATCATCTGGTTGACCTTCTGGATGAAGCTGGGGCTGCAAGGGCAGAGCTCCGTGCAAGAATTTCGTGCTTCAGGCCTCTAGTTTCATAAGTTTACTGCCATTGAAGGTTTGAGTGGTAAACAATACTTGAAAGAAAATATTGACTTTTTGATGGATTTTAGTTGTGCAAATGGACTTAGCTACTTTATATGATGTCAGAGTCCTCTGCTTGCTAAATTAATATTAGTAATTTTTTAAAAAAGAAAAAGAACTCATGAATGCAGACAACTGTATGATGATTGTGGGTGGCTAGGGGGATGGTTGAACAGGGGATAGAGGGGTAAATGGCAATGAGTAAAAAGTAAAATTAAAAAAGGTAAAATAAATAAATAAAATAAGACAATTCAGTATGTCAACTAAACAAATATATTTTCTGATAATAAATGTTTAATGACAATCAGGGAATTTTTAGAAAAGTCTTGGAAATACAAAGACAATGAAAAAAAATCTTCAGTTACATTTTCCTGTTTTGTTTTATTAGTCTTTTTTTAAAAATGATTGTCGTCACTTTTTTACTTGTTTTAGTGATTATGTATGCAGGGGATCAAAGTTTTGCCCTTCCAAATCCATCTCTGGCATGAGGATGATTTTAGGCTGCTTATTTTTAAGAAATACTTTACCTTTACCCTTTAACTGCCTAAAATAATTTAGATAGGAAGCCTCTTCCAGGAACAAAGTTATTATGAAAGAGAACTTCTTTTTATATCAGAAAGACAACTTTGCATGGCCTGACAACACATTTATCAGATATTTGCTCTGCACATCTCCCTGTTGTGTCCCACCCTTTTGAAGTCCCAGATCCCTGCTCTCTTCTCCTTAGCTCAGGAAGGCATATCACACAAGCCTCAGTTACCGGACTGCCTGTTGGCCTCACATTCTTAGGGAGCCCCAGTTCTCACACAAAGCTAAATCTGGCTTTCCTTCTGTTAATCTGTTTTATGTTCATTTGATTATTAGGTCAAAGAGCCTAAAAGAGTAGAAGGGAACTTTTTTTCTCTCTGGCATGTATTATTTGTATCAAACCGATCATTTTACAATTATAATAGGAAAAAAATCAGAATCCTCATTGCTAATGGACAAATAATTAGAAAAGCAATTTATATTCATTCATGGGTCTTTGATTTCATTACATAGATAAATAGGAAGCATGAACAATAAAAAGAGAAAAATGTTTTATAAAGTTTACAAATAATTAGTATAATCCAAGTATTAAACAAATATACCAAAATGCATGAATATTTCTAATATGGCATGGCAACTAATTTTCTCACTCTTCCTGAATGTTTTTTATGTCATGTGGAACTCTTCCAGCTCATTTACATTTATGACCTCAACACTGGTGATAATCCACATGTTATTGCTAAATCAAATATTTATTTCCATTTGAAATTATGGCCAGAAATAAGTTAAAGAATAACATTTGTTTTGTGGTTTCTTTTCATGTTTCAAAAGATCACTAGACATAAAATAAGTGAAAGCCATTGAAGCTTCTTAAATGCAAGTTATATTGAAAATTAAACTATTCAAAATAATTAGTGATTCTGTGAGTCATTTATAAAAATCATGCGTTGCAGTTTAATCTTCACTTTAAATTTCTGACTGCATTTAACAATAGGAGCAGCTCTTCTGACCATGAATTTATGCTATTATAAACATCTGTATTTTTATTAATTATAAAATATACAAAGTGAAGGAAATTAATTGCTTGTAGATATAGTCAAAAGGAATAGGCACCAAATTGAACTCCTGGGGTTAAAAGAGGAATTTTCTGGGTGGAAACTTTTATTTGAATTCAGGGATGATTGATAGAAACTATATTTATTCTGGGCATGCCCTTACCCATAATGCATACAGAAAAATGCACAGGGGAGAGGGGTGTCAAACTGAAATGCAAATTTTATTATAATTATTGCATGACTCTAGTAAGGTTGCACTGAGATTGTGTTATTTTCCTCTGAGCTTGCACCAACAACCAGCTGTTTGCTGGTGGGCTGCTGGCTGCTGGGCTGCCCATAGCGAGGTGATCTGAAGTCAGTGTTGGTACAACCCTTGTTCAGGACCAGCTGCTCAGGTCTAACTTGTTACCTAACAACAGTATTCTCTTATTGCCATAGGTTAGCAATGAACTTGGTTTAACTAGAAATTGTTTTCAAGTATAAGTTAGATCTTTGGTGGTTCACAAACAAGAATATCAGCAACAGCTAGAATATTATTAAGAATGAAAAATATCACATTAAAACTTATTAAAAGTGCTCTTTCTCAAAAATTATGAAATTGGAATCTGCATTTTAACAAAATCTCTGGTTATTTGTATGCACATTGAAATCTGAGAAGCACCAGATTCTGTAACCATCAATAGTGTGCTTTAGACAGACTCCTGTTTAACTCATTTGTTTCTCTTTTAATTCTTTTTTTAAAAAATATTTTTTACTTATTTTTTTACAGGGAGGAAGGGGGTAATAGAGAGTCAGAAGCATCGATGAGAAAGAAACATCAATTAGCTGCCTCCTGCACACTCCCTACTGGGGATGTGCCCATAGCCACGGTACATGCCCTTGACTGGAATCAAACCTGGGACCCTTCAGTCCACAAGCCGATGTCCTGTTTACTGAGCCAAACCAGTTAATGCTCATTTGTTTTTCTTGATTGATATTTGTCTAAGGAAATCAACTTTTAAACTATAAAAAGTTATTTATTTTCTCTCATTTCCAAAGTATATGTAAAATCTTGGGGCCAGACAACAAAATCTGTTTAGCCAGATAAAGTTTGCATTTAATGTGTAAAATATACATGGATACAATGTATCCAAGTGTAGCAAATTTCTAAATTTAATAAATTTTTGTTAATAGTGGCCCACAATAAAGTTTCTCATACCACTTCATGTTTCTCCATTCCCAATGCTATTATCCTTCTTTAAAACATAATCATTTATCCTCTGAATTTCCACAATTCTTTCTAACTAGTTTCTGAATTTTCACATTTGTTCCTTCTAAGCCATTTTCTATATTGTAGTCAAAGTAAAATTTCTGAAGTAGGAAATTGCCACTTTGTTTAAACTCTTTCCAATGTTTTCATTTTTAGAAAAAAGCTCAAATGTTTTAATGGCCAACAGTGTATATCTCTGGTGATCATATATTTTCCTATTTTGCTTCCCTTTTGCATCCATCTTCTTGTATTCCACATTCCACATTCAAGGCATAAATTATTATCTCTTCCTCAAGTATACCTTCTCAACTTTAGTTTTTAGTACTTAGTGCTTTTTTTAACTATATCTATGCCCCTGGACTTATTCTAGGGCTACTCCCCAATAAGTAAGTGATACCAACTTCTTACTTTTATTTTCCAATTAAATAAGCAATGCATGCCAAGGGCCTAACTGCCAAGTCTACTCTATTTGACACAAACAACAATATTAATTAGGAAAGTTTTTTTCTTTCTTTTTTTTTTTTTTTTGAGGGATTTATTTTTCTTTATTTTTTCTTCAAATTTTAAATTCTTTTTTTTTAATCTTTATTGTTCAGTTTATTAATTACATTGTTTCCCCTTCTTATCCCCCTATAGTTCCCCTCCACCTGGTACCCATCCCACCCTCCGCCCTCACCCCCCTCCACTGTCCTCTCCCATAGTTGCATGATTTTTGTCCAGTCTCTTGCTGCACTTCCCACACCCCATTTCTCCCCAAGACTTGTCAGTCCATTCCCTCTCTATGTCCGTGATTCTGTTACATTCACCAGTTTATCCTGTTCATCAGCTTATCAATTCACTTGATTTTTAGATTCATTTGTTGATAGATGTGTATTTGTTGTTCCTAATTTACACTTTTATCTTTTTCTTCTTCCTCTTCTTAAAGAATATCTTTCAGCATTTCATATAATATTGGTTTGGTGGTGATGAACTCCTTTAGCTTTTTCTTATCTGCGAAGCACTTTACCTGACCTTCAATTCTGAATGATAGCTTTGCTGGATAGAGTAATCTTGGTTGTAGATTCTTGCTATTCATTATTTTGAATATTTCTTGCCACTCCCGTCTGGCCTGCATCATTTCTGTTGAGAAATCCGCTAACAATCATATGGGTGCTCCCCTGTAGGTAACCGACTGTTTTTCTCTTGCTGCTTCTAATCTCTCTTTATCTTTTGCTCTTGGCATTTTGATTATGATATGTCTTGGTGTGGTCTTCTTTAGATTCCTATATTTTGGGGTTCTGTGTACTTTTTGGGCTTTTAAGTCAGTTTCTTTCACCAGGTGGGGGAAGTTTTCAGTTACTATTTCTTCAAGTAGGTTTTCATTGTCTTGCTCTCTCTCTTTTTCTGGCACCCCAATAATTCGGATATTGGCTTGCTTGAGGTTGTCCCAGAGGCCCCTTACACTATCTTCAATTATCTGAATTCTTTTTGTTTCTTGCTTTTCCAGCCAAGTGGATTTTGCTTCTTTGTATTTTAAATCTTTGTCTTGGTTCTTGTGGCCCTCTGGACTGCTTTTAGGACTTTGTGTAATATTTTTTATTTCAGTCAGTGTATGCTTGATTTCTAATTGGTCCTTTTTCATATCCGTGAGGGTCTCGTTCATTGGCTGTGAAGGGAGACTGTGTTCAGGTTGGTTGGGCAGAGTCTCTGAGCTGCGCAGGCAGCCTCAGTGTCAGCTACATCCTATGTGGCACTTGTGCGTGAGGGTCTCTGTTGGATGGGGATGGCTGCAGGCACCTCCAAGAGAAAGCCACTAGTCTCTTCCCCTTGCCAGACAACTCTGCCACTCCCCAAATGAGTCTGCACACCCAAAGTCTCGCCCAGGGTTGTAAAACATGTGGTTTCCGGGACCACGAGACAAGTTTCCAGGGAGCAAGTCGTGCATCTGTGCTGTTGCACAGTTTACGTGCGCAAACTTCTTTTTCAAGCACCTGGCTTCTCCACAGAGTAGGAGACTTCTGCCACACCCGACTTCCAGGGTGCATCCCCCGGACCTCAGACCTCGCCTGGCACTGGGGAATTTGTGTAGTGGGACGTCTCCACCCTCCCCATTGGTGAAACCCAGCCGGGGTTGCTGCTCCAGCCACTGCCCACGCGCGCAACCAGGACGGCTCCTAACCTTTTTCCCCACGATCTTCAAGGCTGCGCTCCCGCCGCTCTTCTGAGTCTGTGTCCCACCTTACTCTTATTTGTGGAGTTTTCACTCAGCCAGGTTTCTGGTGATTCTGGGTGATGTTTGTTTTGTTGTTATGTTGTAATTTTTAAATTGTTGATAGGGGCAGAACAATAGGTGTTTACCTATGCCGCCATCTTGGTTCTCTCTAATTAAGAAAGTTTCTTTGTCTCTCAAAAATAGAGAGAGATTCTAGGAATTGACTCATCCCATATAAAAAAAAAAGCTAATTTGCAAATCAACTGAACAGTGGAACGACTGGCTGGTATGACATGCACTGACCACCAGGGAAGTGCCGCTCAGTGAGAAGCTGGGCTCAAGGCTGACAAGTGCAGTGGTGGTGGCAGGAGCCTCTTCCACCTCTGCAGCAGCGGGACATCCCCAGGGCTCTCCGACTGCAAGAGGGCACGGGCCAGGCTCAGGGTCCCCCCTCCCTTGAGTGCATGAATTTCTTGCACTGGGCCTCTAGTGTGGTTATAAACTAAGAAGTCCCACAATCTGTATCCTGGACCTGGAGAACAGAAAAGATGCTGCTATAATTCACTGAGGTCTAAAGCCTAAAAACTGGAGGCCATACCTTCTGGAGTTTGAAAGCCTGAGAACCAGGGAGCCGATGTCTGAGGGAGGAAAAGATGGATATCCTAGATCAAGAAGATTGAAAGATAATTTGCCTTTTCTCATTTGTGTTCTGTTCTAGTCCTCAGTGGTGGATATGACACTTGCCCACGTGGGGAAGGGGAATCTCTTTATTCAGTCTATGGAATCCAATGCTAATCCCTTTCAGTAACAGCCTCACAGATATACCTAGAAATATTCCTTTCCCCAGCTCAATTGACATATAACACTAACCACCACAAGTCCAAACATATATATGTGTTTTGTTTTTGGTGAAAAGAAACCTAATTAAATGCATGTTCTTAAAAAACTAATTAGAAAACTATTTATTTGAAAATCATCTATATAGAAAAGCCTAAGCAACCTTTAAGATGGAATGACTGGAATAACCAGTTGCTATGACGTGCACTGACCACCAGGGAGCAGACACTCAGCTCAGGAGCTGTACCCTGGTTGTCAGTGTGCTCCCACGGAGGGAGCATTGCTCAGCCAGAAGCTGGACTTACAGCTGGGGAATGCAGCTGCCACAGGGTCAGGGGTTTCTCCCAACACTGTGGCAGCACTACCAAGTCCCCACAGCAGGCACAGCCCGCCAGGATGAGGCACCTGGCCCCAGTTCAGCTCACCCCTGGCTGCCTGCTGCTTGGCGAACTGCTACATCCCCTCTGGGGATGTCTGACCGTCAGTTTTAGGCGCTGGGACATCACTGAGGGGTAGCGGACTGTGAGAGGGATGTCTGACTTTGGCTTAGGCCCAATGCCGGTGCTGTTCTCTGTAGAGGGCAGTCAGTCTGAACAGCTCAGTGACTCAGGGAACTCAGGGTGAGCCTGCCTCCATGCTTGACTCACCCAGTTGATGGTGTTCGCAGAACATACATGTGCAGCAGCTTGCTGGAGCTCAAGCAGCAGGCCATGCAGCAGCGGAAAGCTATCCAGGCACACGCTAGCAGGCGGACAATCCCCCGAGGGTTCCCAGACTGTGAGAGGGCGCAGGACGGACTGATGGACCACCCTTCCAGTGAATGAATCTTGTGCCCTGGGCCTCTAGTATAATGTACGAATATTAGAGTTACCTTTGAAAATTCTCATAAAATTGAATAAGAGAGGCACACTGCATTTCATTGTTTGAACTGTCTGATTAAAGTAGGCAATTACATTAGGAAAGCTAAGCCTTTTCAACTAGAAATGACTTCTGAAAGAATTTTATCAACTTGACATTCATAGGAGCTATTTTTGGTCATATATGACAAAATTTGCCAAATATTTTAGTTCCTTCTGTCTGTTTCAAAGCTAAAAATGTGACATTAACTATCACTCAGTGAGTGTGTTTCTATGGAGACTAATATAAAGAATGTATATAAACTGCTTTCTAATAATCCAGCTTACTCAAAGGCTAGAACTTTGAAGGCTTAAAGAAAGAGAGTTTTTTTTTCTTTAAAAAGATCTTAAGGGTGTCAAGAAAGCATTAAAAAGCATAAGGTCACAGCTAAATCATATCCAAATTCTTCTCAAGAGCTTGAGAAGACAATATTCTATCTTGGTGAGTAGAGAGAAAATCATATGTCTTATGGAAACTATATCTAGGTAGTACTATTGTTATACTGTCCTGAAGACTTAGAGCTTTGGCCCAGATTCTCCATCAAGTAGGTGGCTAGTTCATTTTTTATGGACAGGGGAGTACATGTAATAGGCAACATGTAATATTTCTCGCTCAAAAACTAATTTTGATTTTAATTAAGTACTTAGACATGTGCACTTTGAAATCTAAAATGCAAAACCAGAAAACTTAGAACAGATCATGTGGTGCTAAAAATATTTAAGAGCAAGTGTTCTAAATTAGCCATTGTGTCCATGTAGGATCAAGATGTTAACAGAAAATCTGCTTTTCAAGTAGAAGTATGTCTTGATAGCTATTTCACAAAAAAATAGCTGTAAAATGTTCTCTTAAGTGTCTAAATAAATTTATCGGCTAGTAAGGTGACTTAAGAGAATCCAATGACATTTTGGCTAATGTCAAATTAATTTTTCATTTTTGAATATTTTTTGAAAATACATGGTATATGAAATATATTTTGAAGCTCTCATTTCTTTATAAGTTAAGAACATCTTGTCTTGCCATACTTTTTCCTCTCCACTTTCCAATTTCAGTTTATTAACAGGTATGTCTATTCTTTTAAATCTTGAGTCCTCCAGTAGGCTGTCCCAATCATATCTCTCATCTGTTCATCTGTGCTTGTTTCTTTCTTTGTGTGTGTGTCTACTATATGAAGCCAAGACCTCCCCAAGTAATAGCATATAACTACACGATATGGGATTTCCAGTTTCCTTGCCAATTTAAAGTCATAACCAGAGTCATGTCACTATTGTGTGTGTGTATATACACACACACTCACTGAGTGGCCAGATTATTATGATCTCTGAATTCATAATAATCTGGCCACTCAATGTGTGTGTGAGTGTGTCCAGCCTGCCTGCTGGTCAAACTCCTGGTCAAGGAGACAATTTGCATATTAGCCTTTTATTATATAGGATATACACTGAGTGGACAGATTATTATGCGTTCTGAGATCATAATAATTTGGCTACTCAGTGTGTGTGTGTGTTTAGTTTACATTTATTGTGAAGAGGTGGTGTCTTGACTCCTGACAAAAGTGTTCTTGGTAAAAAAACAAAACAAAAAACAACCAAACAAACAAAAAAAAACAAAAAAATCACCTAAACTACCTCAGAAGAACAAATTAAATAGAAATTTAAGCCTGTGAGTATACATGAATTGTAAAAGAAAGAAAATGTGTTAAGTACTTAGAAGGCACCATATATATACATTGCTGGCTTTGTGTTTTGTTTTTGTTGTTGTTTTTTGGTGTGTTTTTTTAACATTCTCATTTTGCAAAATTAAGCCCTGCTCTTGAAATTTGACAATAAATGTATTAAAATTATATGGAGAGGTAACATGGCCTATTGGGAAAATTAAGTCTACACTGTAAATGTGCTATACTGCATTGGAGTTCCTGAGGTACTTGGTTTATTGGATTACTGGTTTCTTCAATCACACATTGGAGAAGTAGCTTTTTCAACTGCTTTCTAGCTTGAAAAAATTGTTAAATTACTGACCATTATTCACTAGAACTGAGCTCCATACACTAAAGCCCTAATCCCCAGTACCTCAGAATGTGACTGTATT
This sequence comes from Antrozous pallidus, assembly GCA_027563665.1. Taxonomy (NCBI): domain Eukaryota; kingdom Metazoa; phylum Chordata; class Mammalia; order Chiroptera; family Vespertilionidae; genus Antrozous; species Antrozous pallidus. The sequence continues at coordinate 15,366,164 of CM050514.1, read as the reverse complement.
TATTTGGGAACAGGGTCTTTAAAGGGATGATTCAATTAGAATGAGTCCTTTAGAGTGGGCCCTTACCCAAAGTGACCGCTGTCCTATGAAAAGAAAATTTGGATACACAAAAGGAGCTACCAAACAGTTGCACACACAGAAAAAAAGGACATGTGTGGCCACAGCAAGCCCAGGGAATAATTCTCAGAAGAAACCAAACCTGCTGACACCATGATCTTGGACTTGCAGCCTCTAGAACTGAGAGAAAAAACAAATTTCCACTGTTTAAGCCACCTGGGTTGTAGTATTTTGTTTGGATAATCCTAGCAAATTTATCTACTGGATAAAGTAATCAATATGGAAGAGTCATAGAAGCAGAGTAATGCTACTCTCATTGATGTCCATGCTCTGATTCCTGAAACCCGTGAATATGTTGCCTTACCTGGGAAAAGGAACTTTGTAGGTGTAATTAAGAGGAGGGACCTTGAGGTCTTGGTCGACACAAACTAATTGCATGAGCCTTTACAAGTAGAAAGCCTTTTCTCCTTTAGTCAGTTAGACTGAGATAACAGATTTGGTGCATGACAGGGACTAAACCTCTCTGATGACAGAGGAAGGGAGCCATGAGCCAAAGGACAAAGGCAGTGGGAACAGTCCTCAGATGACAGACAGCAAGAAAAACCTGACTTCTGACCTATAAGAAACTGAATTTTGCCAACAATATTAATAAAAGGAAATGAATTCTCCCCTACAACATCCAGAATCAAATGCAGCCCTAACCACACCTTGACTTTAGTCCAGGGAACCTGTGTCTGTCTGATTTCTGACCTACAGCCCTGTATAATAATATATTTGTGTTGTCATAAAATACTGTTTATGGTACATTTGTTACAGCAGTCATAGAAAATTGATCAAATGTGTATTTCATCAGAGATCTTCAGAGCAGGGCTTGAGTGTGTTGTTTATTTCATGGGCATGTCCTGAAGGCTCTGAGCTTCCTTTAGTTTTTTTCCTTTCTCAGCTGTAAACCTCACTGGTATCTTTTACCAACTGCTCCATGTACTCATCACACAGCCTTTCATCCATAAAAAGACTATAATTCACCATTATCTTGTTGACAAGGCTATGATTCGTTTCACCCGTCATTGTTCATTAAAACAATATGTACCTGTGCCTTAGTCTCATCCCACTTCCAAGTTCAACTGCTAATACATTTATGCTCAATTAATCCCAGTGGATGAAGAGCAGTTGGATACTATACATAGTTCAACGTTGTAATGATTTTATGAAAGTTAGCAACAATGGACAAGTTATGAGAAAATACTTTTTAAAGTATTTTCTAACTTTACTTACAGCAGCAGTATTTAGTCTAAAGTGAAAGGAGAAAGATATTGAACTATTTTTAAAGATTGACTTATTTGTCTTTTAGCTTACTCATTTCGAAATTATAATTACTTCATTCTTTTTGCTTCCGTATTCAATTTTAAATACAAAGTGTCTATATTACACGTTGACCTAATTTCTCCCAACTTCAGTATTTTTCCAAATAAATTTTCTCCATTTAAGAGGGAAAATTTTCCATAAGTCATGTAGAGATACTGCTATTACCTATAAAATCACAGTGTTGTGCTGAAACCATTTTGGCTCAGTGGGTAGAGTGTCGGCCTTTGGACTGAAAGCACCTGGACCCGGGTTGATTCTGGTCAAGTACATGAGCCTTGGTTGTGGGCACATCCACAGTAGCGGGTGTGCAGGAGGCAGCTGATCGATATTCTCTCTCATCAATGTTTCTAACTATCTGTCTCTCTCCCTTCCTCTCTAAAAAATCAATAAAATATATTTAAAAAATCACAGTGTTGTTTGCTATCATCCAGAAATATTGGTCATGATTTTATTTAATAAAAGAGAAGACCATATTAAATGGTTTTAATCACAGTTTGCTCACATTCTGTTTAATTTCCAGCAGAAGAGGAGCTCCATTGACCCACCTGCAGAGGTGGAGCCACTACACATACAGCAGGGGTTCCAATGCTGGGGAATTTTGCACTTGAAATGCAACCCTCACTAACATTGTTTAACTGCATCCTCCAGGGAGATTTTTTTAACTTACCTTGGGAGCTGGTGGTGACAAATATACCTAAAAATAAACCGAAAAGATTTCCTGGTTGCTGAAAGGTCAATTACATTGTCTAAACTAGAAAATTCAACAAAGAAGAATTATTCTAAATGTATGCTTCATAACCATATAGTAATTGCCTGAAAGTGGGAAAGAATCAAAGAAATGAGATCATCGGTACAAAAGATTTTAAATTCCATGGGATTATGGGGTGGGGGGGAGGCATCCATTAAAGTCATGTATTATATTTCAAGGAAATGCCTTTGGGAGAATAAAAAAAATAGGCAAAGGAGACTAGGGAGGAAGGATTCACTATAGTTTGAATAAAAGGTGAGCTAGCACAAGATATCAGCATATCAAAAAGAGTAGAAAGAATTTTCATTTAAAAGTAAAAACACAAAGTTTAAAAACCATACTTGAACAGCAGAAATTTGCAACTAAAAGGAAGATGTCTCAGAAAGAACTACTAAATCCTAACAGGTGTTCATGTGTCCTCAGGAAGTTTCAATTTATGAAGTATACAAAGGTTTTTGAAAAAGAATTTTTTTTACTCCAAATTTCTTCCTGTTACAAATCCCTTTAAATATAAAATATCTAATAAAAATCCCTTTTTAAATTGTTGTCTACTAATTTGATTTTTTCTTTTTTTTTCTTCTCATTTGGGGGAGAACCACAATGTTTATCTTTAGACAGCTCAATAGTTTTCTTAGATATAAAATATTTCCTAAAAACTGTAAGAATAAAAGATGTCCTGGGTTTATGAACATCTACATATTAATCCAACAATAGAATTATGTACATACACAGTTATTGGGCTAAATGAGTCTCTGCTCCTGTGCATCAGAGCATGATGGAACAGGGGTGTGCAGCCCAGAAAGGAATGGTTGATTATTTGAGGAAGGGAGCCAAAGCCCGTAGTCACAGGTAAGCTAATGGTCTGGAAATGCAGAAGCAAACTGAAATATGTGGTTTCTTCTGGCCAGGAGGCAAAGGTGATTTCTTTCCCAGGTTCTTGTCCAAGTGGATTTGAAGAATGAAGCCATGGACAAAAAAAAAAGTAGTATACATAAAGGTGGAAATTGATTGGAAAACAAGTACAGACAACCTCATAGGGAGGGGGTCCCAAGGGAATGACCCACTAGGCCCCACTTTGTAAGGGGCAACTTATAAAGGCTGCAGTTCTCAGTGTCCTGATAGTCCCTTCTGATAGGTCACTATAGCAGCTTCAAAGCTCAAACCCCACGTAGTTTACCCCCCCCTTTTACCTTCCCCTTCAGTGGTAGAATTATCTATTCCCTATGAAAATCTGTTTTCCTCTTTTTCTCTTTTGTCAGCATTTCTCTATGCCCTGTGGCTTTCCCCTATCATCTGTGATAGATGTTTTCCATTTCCCTTATGCTGTGGTGCCTTTTGGCATCTCCAAGTCCCCAGCCAACTATGCCTCCCTCCCCCATGGACCCCCTAATTTCTAAAACTCCCAATGAGAAGGCTAAAAAGGGCAAATTCAAATGTAACCCTGATATTTGGGGATAGCAATTGGAATCCATGACAGCCAGCTCATCATTCTTGATAACTTATAATTAAGTCTGCCTCCTTCCCAGATACTGGTCTTGCAGAATCTGTTGCAGAGGTCATAAAACTGAACAGTGCACTGCCCCTGAGGGAGAGTTATTAATGCTGGCGCCAGGCCAGATCATCAGATATGGCCTGGAGAACTCCAATACCTGGAGGCCTTCTTACAAGGCCCAGGAAAAGAATCAGAAGCATAATTTATATTTGCGGAACAAAGACCACAGGGAGATATATATATATATATATATATATATATATATATATATATATATATATAAAGCCCCCTGCATATTTCTTCACTCAGATTTGGACAGCTATTCATTGAGTCCGCAGGCGTATTAAACAGTGTCCCTCCTTTCCTATAAAGTGTTGCTTGGTTTTTCTTTGGTCTTCTGCAACACCTAAACCTACCTATTTTACCCCTAAAAACTTCTTTTAGTCTGGAACCTGTCTCCCTGATGGCTTCCAGGGGATGGGTTTAATAGGAAAAATCATTAATATTTATGGATCTTGAAAACAAATGATAAAATAAAAACGTTATAAACATAAAAGTTAAAAATTATAATCATCTACTTATTTCTATTTGTTATGATGAGGATGATTTCTTATTTAAATCATAGCCTTATAAGTGCTATTTACTTAAGCTATCCCGGTATTATATATAGTATCAAATTAAAATGAAAGAAAGCTAATCTGAATATATAGAATAATTAAAATCCACTTTAAATACATTCTCCCTCATCATTGATGTTTCTATCTTTTCTCCTTCTCCCTTCCTCTCTGAAATCAATAAACATATATTTAAAAAACACTGCCGAACCGGTTTGGCTCAGTGGATAGACCGTCAGCCTGGGGACTGAAGGGTCCCAGGTTCGATTCCGGTCAAGGGCATGTACCTTGTCTGCGGGCACATCCCCAGTTGGAGGTGTGCAAGAGGCAGCTGATAGATGTTTCTCTCCCATCGATGTTTCTGACTTTCTATCCCTCTCCCTTCCTCTCTGTGAAAAATCAATGAAATATATTAAAAAAAAAAACACTTACTAGATATTTCGACAAACAGTTTCTTCACAGACATGTGAGAAGGCAAGATTTTCCCCATTGTTATTCACCTTCAGGTATTAGAAAATTAATCTGGGCCAATTAATGAGCTTTTATTTTATTATATATTTTTTAGCAATTACAAAGTTGCCACTGGAGAGTTCAGAATGTAAAGAATAAGTGATTTTTGAGAAACTATTTGAAGTAGAAAAGAATAGCCTTGTATGGGTGGAGTAAAAAAAAAAAAGATAACTACTATGTACCACAGATAAGCTGAAGAATACATATCAATGAGGATGTTGTAGAATGCACCATGAATTTAAAAAATTATACAAAGAACGTCAAGGAGGATTTTTCCACTTAAATTCATAGAGAAATGATTACCTGGTAAAAAATGATATTTAAAGTGAAGAGAAGTTGACTTTTTCAAATATGTCAAAAGCTCTGGAAAAATTAGTGAATTGACTTTTACCTGCGAAGTCAGTGAATCTTTCAACAAGCCCTTTAAAATCAAGAGACCATTCAGAAGTAAGCTGTGACTTACATGGCAAGTGTCTGTGAGAGAAAGAGCCGGGAAGTGATTACCGTAATTGACCCCGCATTGTCCTTAGAGGTGCTCTTGGCAGTTCCCAGAATGACTCTACAGATAAAAGGTAAGTTTTATAATGTGTCATAACTCTTGTGTTGAGCATGGCTTTTCCAGGATCAGGAAAAAAAAAGAAAAAGAAAAACCAGCAAAAATGTTAAGTGGCAAAGGTGCTCACATTCATGGGAAAAATTAACCTGTTGGGCATTTCACAATAAAGCTACAATAAATCAGATGTGTGTGCCCAGGAGCAATTGATTATAGATGAAACAGTCATGGCAATTACCCATGGTAGGCAAATATATGATATACACTCTTAAGGTTGAAATGACTTCGAAAGTTTAAAGTAAGATAGAAAATCAGTTATCTTTAAGTAATAAATTCATAAAATAGTGGGGGAGGTGGATAACTTTGTGTACAAGCAGTTGCTTGAGATGTCTTGCCAGTCACCACTGGTCTTTATTTTCTAACACGTGTCCGGTGTCTGTGTTCATTCAGTATTGTCCTGCATTGCCACATTCTATCAGAACCATCACTTACAGGAAATGATAACTCCAAAGAAAAATAGGATTTAAAGATCATAAATGAGAAATGCAGAAGCAGTATAAGATTTGGAGAAATGTTTAAAAATCTAAATATGGTAATCTTTCATTAATATTTCATCCTCAAAAAATCAAACAAAACAAAGCTTTGGAACAAGATTTAGAATACTTTAGTACTTTCTAAATAGGGCATGGGTGATTTCATAACCACCAAATCTTATTTTCTTCCTGCTCACATTGAATGCACTACATAAAATAGTTGTCAACTTCCTTCTTCTTCAAAGTCTTAATTTTATAGGCAATACACACTTTTGTTCTTTATTTACCACTCATCATTTTATTCTATCATTCACTAGTTTTACATTATTTATTCTCTCCTAAAATAAGGTTACAAAATAGATTTCTTTCTCTCACTTCGCATTTCTTTTGTCAACATCCTCTGCCGATGTACTTTCAAAATAACTTCTATATTGACAACTTCAAATTGTCCTTTCCCATTTAGACACTCTTCTCTTATTCTAGGTACTGATTTTCAGATGTTAGCTTATAGCTCCATCTCAATGCCTGCTCTCTCTTTTTTCCCCCACAATTTCTTTATTGATTAAGGTATTACATATGTGTCCTCATCCATCTATTAAACCCCCCAACCCTTCCCCCACTCATGCCCTCACCCCCCTGGTGTCCATGTCCATTGGTTAGGCTTATATTCATGCATCCAAGTCCTCTGGTTGATCTCTTCCCCTTATCCCTCCTATGCTGCACTAAAAAAGAAGGAGTTCTTACCATTTGCAACAGCATGAATGGAACTGGAAAGCATTATGCTAAGTGAAATAAGCCAGTCAGAAAAAGACAAATACCACATGATCTCATTCATTTGTGGAATATAATCAATGCCTGCTCTTAACCAGCCTATCAAATAACAAATCATCTTCCCCTCTTTGATAATGCTGCCAACTTCTCAGCCTGCCTTTGTCTTCTACGAAAAATCTCGGCACATGTTTTTTGGTTCCCACTTTTTTATTTTTCATCAAATATTGTCCCATACACATATATTTGCTTACTTAAATTATTCTATCCCTGACCCATTTCTTGCACATCCACTCAAATTATTGCAATAGCTAGCTAAAAGGTCTCCCTGACTCAAATTTCACATGTCCAGTCCTTTCTTTAACCGATACTACACCATTCAAAGGCCTTTGTGTGTAACTTTGTAACTCACTAAAGATATGTCTAACTTTTATTTTGTAGTATTTGGCACATTCCACATTGTATCTCCAACTTTTTTTTTTATACCCAATATCTTTAAACCTAATTCATACCAAACACAATGCTTTGGTATTTTCTTACCATATCCTTTACAAATGCAAACTGTTCATTGATCCTGAAATATACTCACACAATCCAATTGGCTTTTGACTTAGAGTCTATGCCAAGAGACACTACACATATATTTTCATAGGTCTTTTCACCCAACTGCTGAAGAGTTAAACTTGATTAACAGCATTTATCACATTCTGCTTTGTATGAAGGCAGTCTATATATGGGGTAAAGCTTAAATCTATATGGTCAAAAGATCACGGTGGCCTGGATAGTGTTTAGCATTAACCTATGAACCAAGAGTCAAGGTTCAAATCTCAGATAGGGCACATGCCTGGGTTATGGGCTTGGTCCCCAGTAGGGGGCATGCAGAAAGTAGATTTTCATCTTTGATGTTTCTCTCTTTCCTTCTCCCTTCTTGTTTGAAATAAATATATATATATATATATATATATATATATATATATATATATATATATATTCATATTATATTTAATACTAGAGGCCCGGTGCACGAAATTTGTGCACAGGGGACGGGTGTCCCTCAACCCAGCCTGCACCCTCTCCAAGCTGGGAGCCCTTGAGGAATGTCCGACTGCCCGTTTAGGCCGGATGCTACCAGAATCGGCCTAAACAGGCAGTCAAACATTCTTCTCACAATCCAGGACTGCTGGTTCCAAACTGCTTGCCTGCCTGCCTCTCTGATTGCCCCTAACCACTCTGCCTGCCAGCCTTATCACCTCCTAACCACTACCCTGCCAGCCTAATTGATGTCTAACTGCTCCCCTGCCAGCCTGTTTGCTCCTCTGCCGGCCTGGTCACCCCAACTGCCCTCCTTTGCAAGCCTAGTCCCTCCCAACTGCCCTCCCCTGCTGGCCTGAAGGCCCACAATTTCCCTCCCTTGCAGGCCTGGAACCTCCTAATGTCCTCCCCTGCTGGCCATCTTATGGTGGCCATCTTGTGTGCACATGGGGCCAGGATCTATGACCACATGGGGGCAGTCCTCTTGTGTTTTGGAGTGATGGGCAATCTGAGTATTACTCTTTTATTAGATAGGATAGAGACCTGGTGCACTGGTGGGGACTGGCTTTTTTGCACTGAAAGGTGTCCTGGGTCAGGGAGGGGGTTCTCTTGGGGTGTGGGGTGGCTCGGGCAAGGGGCCTGTGGTGGTTTGCAGTCCGGCCATGCTCCCCAGTGACCCAAGCAGAGGCCCTGAGATCTGGGATTAATTTATGTTCTACAATTGAAACTTTGTAGCCTGGAGCAGAGCCAAACCTTCTGCTTGCTCTGTAGCAATAGCCATTTCTGTATGAACTTTGTAGCCTAGAGTGGAGGCCTAGGCTAGGACTGCAGAAGTTTGGCTTCCTCCATCGCCTGGGCAACCCTAGTCTCTGCTCTCTCCAGCTCTGTGGCTACTGCCATTTCTGTTGGATTTATGTATCTTTTATAATTGAAACTTTGTAGCATTGAGTGTAGGCCTAGGCCAGCAACAGCAGGCAGAAAACTTGGCTTCTTCCATTGTCTGGAAAACCCAAGCCTCCCTCCTGCTCTCAATGGCTGCAGCCATCTTGGATGGGGTTTATTTGCTCCTGATTTGGTAGTGGACGTAGTGTGTGTGCATGGCTTGTGGGTGTATCAGAGGTATGGTCAATTTGCATATTACTCTTTCATTAGATAGAATTATATAATTATATTATGCAGGAGGGTGAAAGTTCAAAGAAGTGTCCTTTGTAAGATTTGGCTTCACATGGAATGATTTTAAGAAAAGTCTGGGAAAAGTATGGATTAGTCTTGGGCAAGATTAGGAAAAGTGGGGTTTAGTAGGCATTGGGTACTCTCATAAAGTGACGGTGATTTAGTGATTGGCCATCTATATATATAAAAGCCTAAGCAACCAGCTGATTATCCAGTAGCTATAATGTGCAATGACCACCAGGGGACCCTTAAAACACAGGCATGGAAAATTGAACAGACTGTTGAATCACAGAGGGAAGGGAGGAGAGGAAGGGTGGAAACAGATTAACTGAAGATTTTATATGCATACTAGAAGCCCAGTGCATGGATTTGTGGACTGATGGGGTCCCTTGGCTTGGCCTATTGGGATTGGGCCAAAATCAGCTCTTCATGATCCTCCAATGGTCCCAGATTGCAAAAAGGTGCAGGCAAGGTCGAGGGACCCCATCAGTGCATGAATCTGTGCATTGGTCCTCTATCCTATCTAATAAAAGAGTAATATGCAAATTTGACTGTACCTTCACCACACCCACAAGCCACGCCAATCAGCCATTCAGGAGCAGATTATGCAAATAAACCCTAACCAAGATGTCTGCCGCCACTGAGAGCAGAAGGAAGGCTTGGGTTACAATGGCAACAGAGGAAGCCAGGCTTTCCATCTGCCATTGCAACGTTTCCCTTATAAAAGATACAGAAATAGCAGCAGCCACTGAGCTGGAGAGAACAGAGGCTTGGGTTTCCCTGGCAACAGAAGAAGCCAAACTTTCAGGCTGCTGTTGCTGGCCTAGGCCTCTACTCTAGGTTACAAAGTTTCAAACAGAAATGGCTGCCACCTGGAGCAAGTAAAAGGCTTGACTCTGCTCCAGGCTACAAAGTTTCAATTGTAGACATAGATTAATCTCAGATACCAGAGCCTCCCCTTGGGTTGCTGTGGGGCATGGCTGACCTGCAATCCTCCACAGGCCCCTCACCCAGGCGGCCCCATGCCCCAGGGGAACCCTCACCCTGATCTGGGACACTCTTCAGGGCAAACCAGCTGGCCCCCACCCATGCACCAGGCCTCTATTCTATCTAATAAAAGAGTAATTTGCAGATTGTCCATCACTCCAACACACAAGAGGGCTGCCTCCATGTGGTCAAAGATCCTTCCCCTATGTGAACACAAGATGTCCACCACAAGATGGCCAGCAGGAGAGGGCCATTGGGAGGTTCCAGGCCTGCAAGGGAGGGCTGTTGTGGGTGATCAGGCCAACAGGGGAGGGCAGTTGGGAGGGACCAGGCCTGCAAGTGAGGACAGTTGGGGGCGATCAAGCTTGCAAGGGAGGGCAGTTAGGGATGACTAGGCTGGCAGAGGAGGGAAGTTGGGAGCAAACAGGCTGGCAGGGGAGCAGTTAGACATCAATTAGGCTGCCAGGGTAGTGGTTAGTGGGTGATCAGGCTGGCAGGCAGAAGTGGTTAGGGGCAATCAGGGAGGCAGGCAGGCGAGCAGTTTGGAGCCAGCAGTCCCGGATTGTGAGAGGGATCTCACCAGGATCAGGTCTAAATGGGCCGTCAGACATCCCAGGAGGGGTCCTAAATTGGAGAGGGTGCAGGCTGGGCTAAGGGACATCCCTTGCCCTCAGTGCATGAATTTTGTGCACCGGGCCTCTAGTGTAGTTTTAAATGCAAATGGTAAGAAAGCAGTAATCGCTCCAAAAGGAAGACTTTTTAACATTCTATAGCTGCTCTGGGATTGTGAAAGATACATTTATTTTTAAGTTAGTAACTGTCAGATCATCCTTTCTCCCCAGCCTTTTGAGAGGAATCTTTTGTCTTTTTTCAGCCCAAGCTGATGTTTACCTTTGTTTGCAGACAGCATTTAACATTGTCACATATGTATATACTATTTTTTTCCTACTGTTTGAGGCTAGAGACATTAGTTGTTCATCTTTGTCAGGGGAAATGTAACCTACTGGTCAAGATACAACTTTGAACTTATGTGGGGTCCAGTCCTGGTTTCTCTACGTCATAGTAATTTTATAACTTTATGTGCTTGAACCATTTACTTTGCAATAAAATAGAAATAATAGTACAATATCTCATAGGCTTGGAATGAGTAACGAGGTAATAATTCTTATAAATTGTGTTGCATAGGGATTGGCCTTCACAAATCCTCTAAAACCATTATTATATCACATTTCATTATTTCTATGCAGTTTCTAGTAAAACAATCTATACACAATAGACTTTTATAACTATGACAAAATACAATTAAGAGAAAAATACAGCCTGTTATCAAAATTTAAAGGCAAGTAATCCTGTAGAGTGATATATATGTCATAGATTGTTTCCATGTTTTTGCTTTATAAAGTGATTTATGTTCAAAATATGTTTTCATGTATTTTTTTTTCTATTTAGGATCATTTCTTTAGAAAATATTTTCTGAAGCAGAATGGTTACTTTGAAGTCATGTGTCTATATGGTTACATCACATAAAAATGCATTATTAGGGGTTATGTTTCTTTTTATGAGTAGAGTCCAAATTTATGAGGGAAATTAACAAAACTAAGAGACATATGCAATGTGAAATTTGGTCTTTTTCTTTAATATGATTACCGAAAGACTTATGAAAAAGGGAAAATGCTACATTAGCTTAATACAATTGTAAAACAGAAATAATAATTTCTTCCCCAAATAGAAAAATAAAAGGTTTACTTGTGACATTTTAAGTATAATGTACGTGCTCTCAGTGTTTTCTCATCACATTCTCAATTTAACGAAGGCACCTCTATGACTGGATTTTATTTTTCACTTCTTAGAGGTAAGGACAAGGTATATTTCTCCTGCATTCATTGGTCATTTTCACGGACATCTAGTAATGGGATGGTATGCCTCTTAACATTTCCATTTCCACAAATTATTTGGAAATAAATGAGAAAACTATTAATGATATTTTGTTATGGTTAAGATGAATCTTATATATTTTATACACATTTATGGTCATAGTAAGTCAGTAACAATGACATTTGATCACTGCAGATGATGGATGATTTCTTTCAAACTTCTCAGAAAATCGGAGTAGCTACTTCATCATGTTTTTGTAAAAATAATATTTTAAATACTAAACAACTCCTTCCTTGGAATGCATGAGATGATCAGGAAAGCCGTTTTGTAATCCTGCCTGTTTCCCTGTGTTTGGTTCATGTTGTTATTAATCTGTGGTACCTAACATTTAATTGGTCCTATTCTTTACCCTCGTGCTAAGCCTTGGTTTCACTGTCAGTCATGAGTCATTATTTTTCTCTACATCATCAATTTTTGTTCTCAAGCAGGCTCTTCTTATAAAATCTGTCAGCTACAATCACTTGTTTTAAATAAATCAAATTGTGCAAAAACTCATATACAAGAAGTAAAATACTTGTGGCCATAAACAGTCATGTTAAAGACATCATATTTCTCAACAGAAGAGGGTAAATTTTTTTTAAAAAAAATTCTTACTCTTTTTATTATTCTTCCTAAAAATATGAGATAGGTTAGTTAAACATATTCTGAATTTTCTAACACAGCGTATGACACCACAGCTCTCTAATGACAGAACCAAGCCTAGTCCAACACTCTTGGCACTAAGCGATGTGTTTAAAATGTAGCTTATTTCTCACAGTTCATTAGCTCACTGAATGAATTTGTCCAAATTGTGAAGGTAAAACGGGTTTAGATTCTTAGCGAACTTCTTTTCTTCATCTACCCATATAATTTACACCTTCACCACTTACTGTCAGAGCAAAGAGCCTTTTCACCAATGTCGGTATTCTGAAGCCTTGCTAAAGTGAGACATAATGAGGCCATACTGAGAGAGTCAGTTAAGGAAACACAGAAGAAGAATAAGAAATGACATACTGAGAAAAAGAGTTCCACAAACACTTAACCCAAGCGCGCTCTCTGGGGTTTGTGGTTTTGATATTTTATTCATGAAAAATACTGTGGATAGAGAATCACACCAGGGTTTAAGTTTATCTTTTGGCAAAAGAACACACAAGTTTCTATGGCTTAGAATCACAAAACTATTTTTCAATGGTTTCATTAGACTGCTGTGTGTAGAATCAATTTATAGCAAAAGCAAAGAGTTTAAATGATTCTTTAAGAATGATTCCTATAACGTCTCTTAAGAAAGTGGTTATTAATGATAAAAAGATATGACAAGTGATAATAGGACAAATATATGAAGATACAGAGTTATCTAAATAGACTTCTTAAAGCTGAAAGTTTTATGAACCTGGCTATTCCTTGCTCTTAAAATTCATATATACATGTGAAAGAATGATTACATAGTGAATTCCTCCAACTTGTGTGCATCGAATGAATTCCGTATAATTTCACATATCTACACTAATAAAAGAGAAACATGCAAATTGACCATCCTTCTGCTATACCCACCAGCCAATCAGAGTGAGTATGCAAGTTAATCGAACAAAGATAGAGGTTAATTTGCATACACAGGTGTGGCATGCAGACTGAAGGCAGCATAGAAGGAAGCCACATGCTGCAGAAGGGAGTGAAGCTGCAGAGGAGCAAGCAGGGTGGCGGAGACAGGAGGGAAGCAGGCAGAAGCAGACCAGGTGGCGGAGAACCCCTATTCCTCCAACTGCAGGAAGCCCCATTCTTGCAGGAATCTTCCTGCAATATACCTCGAGCCTCTAGTATGCATATAAATGTTGTGTGCTTAAAGGATAAAATCTGTTATAAATGAAAATATATAAAAATAATTTACTTGAGATCAAATCAAAATACGATCACATATTAGGTTGTAATGTGAATAGTAGAAATGGAAGTGTTTTAAATAAAATATTTAATAGATTAAAAAACTAAGATAACCCTAGTCCATGGCTCTGTTGATTGAGCATCTTCCTGTGCACTAAAAGATTGCTGGTTTGATTTCTCGTCAAGGGCACATGCCTGGGATGAGAGCATGATCCCAGCTGGAGGGCATGCCAGAGGCAGCTGATTGATGTTTCACTCTCACATTGATGTTTCTCTTTCTCTCTCCCTTTCCCTTGGTATCTCTTTCAATGAAAAAAAAAAAAACTGAGGAAAAACCCCCAAAACATCCAAGGGAATTCACTGAGAGCTACAAAATATATCAAAATCTAATTTGGAACATCAATATGTAGGATGGATGTCTATATAGCAACAGCTAAAGAATGAATACATAATAAATCAGAAAATTACTCCAGGTAATTGGTCAGATAAGTGACTTAATTTATATTGTACAAAACAGCATGTTTTGTAAAACAAAATGGAATGAAACAAGACAAGTACTGTATTATTTTTTCTCAATCAGATTGAAAAACTGTCTTTGTAGAATGACTCCACTTTCAAATATTTATCACAATATTATGTTGATCTATGGGAAAATGTCCACTCAACTTATACTTTGCCAGGGCTTTAATTCAGTTTAAAGCACTCAAATTGCTAAACAATATTTTCTCATAAATAGTTGATTCATAATACCTTTTTAAATAATCAATTCATCATTAAATATTGTTTTTGCTTAAGTGAATGACTATTGAATTAAAGTCATCCACATAAATGCTAAAGCTATGTGTTTAAGGGGGACAAAAATATATATTAAATATTAATACTTGTTGATTTTTTATTAGATTACTAGAGGCCTGATGCACAAAATTCATGCAAGGGATTCAGCCCTCACAGCCCAGGCCAGCCCTTGCAGCCCTGGCTTCGTATGGAAGGTCTTCTGAACAGTCATTTTACTATTCGGTCTAAGTAGCATATTAGTTATTTATTATACAGGATATTTGACTTTACAATTGCTGGAATACTGTGCTTATGGTGGGAAAACTGCTTTTCATAATATTCAATGAAGGAATTTTTGTTTTGTTTTGTTTCTTCAGATTTTAGACCAGGGCTACATCCATAGTTATGACGTTAATATAAAATTCACAAGTCAGCCCTGGCAGGGGTTTCTCAGTGGTTATCGTATCTGCCCACGAACCAAAGGGTTGAGGATTTGATTTCCAGTCAAGGGCATGTACCTGGGTTGCAGTTTGGTCCCTGCCAACCAGCCGATGTGTCTCTCACAGCAATGTCTATGTCTCTATCTCTGTCTCTGTCTCTCTCTCTTTCTCTCTCTTGCTCTCTGTCTTTCTCTCCTTTTCACTCCCTCCCTCTCACTCTTTCTGAAAAGCAATGGAAAAAAATATCCTGAAGTGAGGGTTAGGAAAATTGACATGTCAGTTTTCTGAATACACTAGAGTGATTTTTATTATCCAGCCTACCCTGCAATTGCTAAACTTAGAATCTGAAAAGGGATTAAGGTCTATATGAATCATTTCATTTCCTTGCTAAATTTTCTGTTCATCTTTGTTTTTACATTTCATTTCTTCTGATAAAATTAATACTATTTTGTATGGTTGAATATTTGTACTAGTTGGACTAATTAATTTCAGACTTTGAAGTATGAGAGTTAATGAGCATCTTTTATTATATGTAACTATCTTTTTATTTTAAAAATCAACTTAATCTTAATAGCAAAATTTAGAACACTCCACTTTTAATCACTGCAGAAGAATTAGATTGCCAGTCAAGCTAGAAGACAACTGTTATAAAATTCTTCTAAAATATATGAAAGTAATTTCAAAAAACTTTTAAGTATTCCTATGCTGTACTATGGAAATTTCTTGGCTTATAAGTACAAAATGTTTTTGTTGTGGTGGTTGGTTGCCAAGATAAGAGCAAATGAATGAATTATGTCTAAATTAGTCATTATCTGGTTTTGAATATAAGATAACGTTTAAAATAACTAATGGACTGTAATGGTTCCAAGGAAACCATAACCATTGATCATACATACTCTTTCCAATGTTTATTTATAAGTATGATTTACTTCAAGTTAATTAATTGCATAATGTTACTTCTAATGATGCTTATTTACTGTGTTTTATTTTGTCAAACAAGTATGGTTTTGATTTTAATGCTTTTAAATTGTTCTTTTATGTCTGAATGGTTATGTAATATCTATTACAACTTACTCTATAAAATAGTCTAAACTAAAGGATCATTATCATGATAAGCAATATATATGTAATTTTAAGAAATAGATGGTCTAGATTTTTTAAGGTTTTTGGAAATATTTTGGTGGAAATATAATAGTAAACATTCCTCAAGTATAAGTGACCAGCTTTTAAATTTTATAACATTTTAAAATTTAAATACAAAATGTACTGATTTTATCCTTTAATGAGCTTTAGGATACCCAGGGTACTATTTTGTAAATTATTTTATATAACTTGAAGGGTTTTTTGTTTTGTTTTGTTTTGTTTTGTTTTGTTTTGTTTTTAACCTACTTAAAAGAGTTTCTCCAATCCTAGTCACTTGGGCGCAGTGGATATAGTGTCAGCAGACCAAAGGGTCCTGGGTTTGATCCAGGTCAAGGGCACATAACATGTACCTCAGTGCTCAGTCCCCAGCAGGAGCCATACAGGAGGCAGCAGACCTATTGATCTGTCTAGCCCTCTCCCAAATACTTTTTAAAAAGAGAGAATTATGTTAAATAAAAGTTTCTTCTGGAAAAATAGTTTAACCTGTACAAATGTATCTTTTCTTGCTATCCTTTGTTTTTGCCCTGCGCTGTTTTCCGGTTTTGTTTTGAGTTTTCTCTTTGTTTGTGTGTGTTGTTTGATTGTGTCTGTAGATCACAAAGGGAGCTGCCATGGATGAGAATGCTGGAAGTGTGTGGATGTTAACATGACAGACTTCTAATTATTCCTGAAGGTTTAAGTTCCTGTATTTATGGAAATGTAATTTTTTAACTAAATCAAAATACAGGGTTAGGCAAAAGTAGGTGTACAGTTGTGAGTGCATAAAACAGAGCTTATTCTTGCATTATTATTTATTACTGGAGGCCTGGTGGTGAAATTTGTGCACTCAAGGGAGGGGGCGGGTCCTTCAGCCTGGCCTGTGCCCTCTCCTGGAGCTCTCAGAAGATGTCTGACTGACGGCTGATGGCTTAGGCTCACTCCCTGCTGGACTATAGGCACGGGCCTAAGCCATCAGTCAGACATCCGTAACGCTGCTGTGAGATGGGAGAGATTCCCGCCACTACCACTGTGCTCACCAGCGATGAGCCCAGCTTCTGGCTGAGTGGTGCTTCCTCTGTAGAAGTGCTCTGACCACCAGTGGTCAGCTCCTGCATTAAGCATCTGCCTCTTGGTGGTCAGTGAACATCATAGCGACTGGTCATTCCACCATATGGTCGATTTGCATATTAGCTTTTTATTACATAGGATTGTATTATTTTCCATATGAACAACTTTCCACCTACTTTGCTCAACTCTGTAGAAGGAGAACTAAGTTTTGTGTTTGAAATTTAAGTACTACATTCTACATGGTATGCCCCCTGGAATGTACACACACATTAGAATAATTATTACAGCAGTGTTTATTAAAATGCATTTTATTTTCACACTAATGTCTAAACAGGTACATTACATCTACCCCACACCCAGTATCTAGATAACTTGCCATAATGCTGAGAGATTATAATATGTATATGAGTGTTTGTGCCAGAGACAGGAGGGATCTCATTATGAATGAAGTTGGGCAGATGTACTCCTTCTACATCTCTTTGGCATGTCACAAAGAAACAAATGTAATAGAAGTAGGTAAGATGAGTGTTCTACATTTTTTAGCTATATAATCTGATCTATAACAATCAATTGACTGTGTAGAAAATTACAATCCATTACTCTTCAGCCCTATAGTTTTTCATTCTTTCAACAAATATTAAGCACTTTTTCTCTGTCTGGCATTGTACTTTAGCAGTCCAAGTTTGAACAACAACAACAACAACAAAAATACCACTGACCTTCATAGAGCTTCCATTTTAGGGAAGAGACAATACATTCAATGTTGATGAAAATAAACGTCCAATGTTAAGGAATGAGGAAGAGAGGTACTTGACCTTGTCTGAAGAAGAAAGCTCTCTTTTATGAGAGCTAAAGACTGATTATGATGAATGAATCAATTATAGAGGTCAAAGCAGAAGAACATTTATATAAAGACAACCTCCTGTGCCAAAGAGAGGGAAAGGCCTGGTGCTTCTGTGGAAATGAGGTGATGGTGGAGGGACAGGAGTTGGAGAGGGGAACTGAGTGTCTATCTACCTGGGCCGTTCCAATGGCACAGAGTTAATGTAATTATTGTTTTAGTTTCCATTGAAAGAATTACATTAAGTTTCTGAGTGACACCATCACTTTTCATCCAGCCTAGTCTTACTTCATTCACTCAGCAACCACTTATTGAATGATTACTTGGAAAGCAGTACATTGTCAGCAAACCTGAATTTTGTGGCCCCAGGGATGCAGAGGAGTTAGACTAAGGGCACTAGATTTGCTTTTGCTCCTAGGAGATTGAGTTTCCCAAAGTATAATGTACCCAAAAGGAAAAGATTTATAAAATATCAACTCTGATTGAGGAATATAGCGAAGTGGATATTTATTCCATCTTAATTCCAAGTATTTAAAGGCACTGAGAGTAGGATCACTTAGAGCGCTTCTCTTTGGGGACATTGTTTTAATGGTGTCATTTAAATGCATTTTCAGTGCAATACAGTCATTCCCAAATGAGAAATTACATTATTTAATATTTCAGTTGAGACATAGGTTAGATATAGAAGTTCAATTTTTTTAATGTAGAGTTTAAAGATTTCTTTGCATCTTACAGTTTTTAAACTGACGGTTTATTTAAACTTGTCAGAAATGCCATGGATTGATTGTAAAACAACGACTCTGTTGTTTTAGATCCACTTTACTTTCAATTTTGAACAATTGTGCAAAGAATGCACTTCATGAAAAGAAAAAAAAAAAGAAAAATGATGAGTTCAGGTACATAGCTATCCTCTTAATCCCATACCAATAAGTCTTTTGCCTCTTTTCTCATTTATCACATGTTCGTAAGACACACTTGCCTGGGAATGGGGAGAAAGTTAAATGAAGAAATTAATACCTGAAATGCTTGCCTTGCCATTTTCTTGTCCATTTTGGTAGCTGGAAGTAAATCATTTTGAGCAAATAACATGTGAGTGCATGCAAGAGTTTGAGTGTTTATATTATTTAGTTTATTGTTGAAGTCAGTGCCTTGTGAGCCAAGTGACAGATGAACAAAGAACATTCTCGTTCAACTAGGATTTGTTGAAAGACTCCAAATTGTCATTAGGTGGAATTCTGATTAGGGAATCAAGTTGGGAACACAATGATTTCTGAGTATATCTGAATTAATATATTTTTGTTTTGATGCAAAAAAAAAGTGGTAGGGGGGTACAAATAGTGAAGCAGAAATATCAGACTTGCTGCAACTGCATTCTTTTAAAACTCCTAGGGATGAACATCAGTGGTAGACATGCTGATTCAGGGACAGCTGATAGGAATCTGAGGCAAGCGCCCAGGACTGAAGTGAGAAGGGTGGAAACAGATGGCTGTCCTTGTGTTGTGAGACTTTCTAAAAGAACCAGAGAGCTTCTCCTCCAGTGGCAGCAGGGAGCCAACATGAACAATTCACAAGGTGCTTCAGAATCTTGAATGTAGGTGGCCCTCCTGCCAGCTGAGGCTTAGAGGGGGAATATCTTCTTCCTTGAGATGATATGTTTGCTGGGGGGGTTGGGGGGCGGAGAGTTGAGGAAGACACACAGCTGCAATTATATAATGTGGCAAACTTCTTACCACATTGCTGTTCCTGGGTGAATTGAGATTGAGTTCCAACCTTTGAGGGGAACCATAATTCTCTTCATTAAGCAATGGATTTGGGGTGACCAGCACTCTCTCCCTGAGTCTCTCCTGCAGGGGTTCAGGTTCGGACAAGTTAAACCTTACTTCTCACTTGCATGCATCAGGAGCAGTGTTACCCAATTCAACAACTCAAAAGGACATGTATTAGAGACCTGTAATTATCACCACAGACAACAATCCCCTTCAGGTTCCATCTGTGTCTCTTCATGGAAGCTCTTACACGTTTCCCAGGAAGGTGCTCACTTTGACTTCACCTGAATCACTTACAGTTTGAAATGCTGCCGTACAGGTGCAGTGGGAGTTATGCCCTGTGAAAATATGAAGTAACTTTTAAGTAATGGCATCAATGCATATCTTGTGAAGAATTTAATGCAATTTTAAAAAATTTTATTGTTTAAGGTATTACAAATAGTAGTACATATGTCTCTCTTTTCTTTGTTTCCCCTACTGACCTCTCCCTGGCCTCTTCTACTCCCTGGCATTTGTCCTTGTCCCCCCGCCCCCAGGGTCTTGAGTCTGTTGGTTGTGCTTATGTGCATGAATACAATTCCTCTGATCTATTACCCCCTGAACCCTCCCCTACCTTCCTGCTGTAGTTTGACAGTCAGTTCATGCTTCTTGGCCTCTGTCTATTTTTGTTCAATAGTTTGTAAAGATCTTTATTATCCATAAATGAGTGAGATCATGTGGTATTTATCTTTTACTGACTTGCTTATTTCACTTAGCGTAATGCTCTCCAGATCCATCCATCCTGTTGCAAATGGTAGGAATTCCTTCTTTTTATAGCAGTGTAGTATTCCATTGTGTAGATGTACCACAGTTTTCTAATCCACTCATCTGCTGATGGGCATTTAAGCTGTTTCCAGATCTTAGCTATTGTAAATTGCACTGCTATGAACATAGGGGTGCATATATCCTTTCTGATTGGTGTTTCTGTTTTCTTGAGATATATTCTTAATGCAATTTTTAAAATTGTTTTTCATAGTTACACACTTTCTCAAAAGAATGTTAATACTCAGGTTAGTATTAATTAACTTTTTTTCTATTTGTGTAAGGAAAAATAATTGTGTGAATAGTACACACATATATACATACCATACATGATCATACAATTAATATGCACATGCAAATATTTTTATAAGCAATGTTAGGCAACACTAGATTGCTTTAGCTGTAGATGAGAATTTTTGTAAAGATTTCTGTCATACAGGGTTTATTTTCTCTTGCATTTGATGGTTATCTGAATATTTTTCAACAGCAAAAATGTAAAAGTTGCTCTTTTTGACCTATTTTTTTACCTCAAGATATTTTTGTCATGCTCATAATTGGTTTACTATTTTCACATTGTCAACAGTACTCTGTGCCATTCAAAGTCTAACACCTTAGAAGAACTGTGACTTTACTACAAGCTATTAACATAATTGGTTGTAAAACACGAGCTCACTAGCAGGTATGTCGAACTTACAAATGTTTTTCAGTTAAAAGAAATCTGAATCAAATTTACTGTTTTATTTCTAGCTACTATGTTTACTACAAAATTCTTGATAATCTCTTGTTAGCCTTTTGATATATTTCTTTAGCTGTCTCCAATCCTATGTAATAAAGACGTGATATGCAAATTGACCCTCACTCTGTCACACCATGTCAAGATGGTTGTACCCACAGCAGAGGCAGGGTTCCCATAACATAAGATGGCTGTGCCCACAGCAGAGGTGGGGTTCCCATGATGAGCCTTAATGAGTGATCAGAAAGGACCTGAGGCTGCATGGCACTGAGCCAGGGCAGGGACCTGTTACTGTGCCCCTGCCTGGTGAAACTTGATGGGGGATCACAGGATGTACCCCTGCCCTGGTGCTGAGGGACCTTAGGCCGCATCCCCTGCTAGGCTGGGGGCCATAAACCATGCCCTGCACCTCAGCTCCAGGCTGGAGGACCTGAGGGTGATCTGGGGTAGCTGAGGCTGTGACCCCCACCCAGTGGGGCTTGATGGGAGACTTGAGGCTGCACCTCCCAGCTAGCAGGGCTTGATGGGGGTAGGGCTGGCCAGGTCTGGATCCCGCCCAATGGAGACAGAGGCGGACAGATCTGGGTTTTGAGCGATTTCAGGGTGCATATGGGTGGGTGGGGACTTGACTCTGAATCCCTTGGTGTGCCCCAGACTCTGACAAGAAGAAGATTTTCATATATGTTTTACTAATTTTCTTTCTTCTCTGACACTTCTATTATAGAGAAAGGGCAAATAGCAATATTAGAATATTTTCTCTAATTAATTTCCAATTTGTCCACTGAAATCTAGTATTCTTTGTAATTTACTTGCAGGTTTCTTAGCAATTTCAGTGATGCCCTCCCTTCCCCCATCATTAAAGATACTATATGTCAATACAGTCTCAGTCTTTTCTTTAAAATAGTATCTCTTTTCACCTTACTTTGTGTTATCCTATGTAACAAAAGAATGATTTGCAAATTGACCACCACTCTGCTATAACCACAAGCCACACCCACAAGCCATGCCCCACTGGCCAATCAGCAGTGGATATGCAAATTAACCCCAACCAAGATTGCTGCGGCCATGAAGAGAGCAGAAAGGAGGCTTAGGTTTCCCCAGTGATGGAGGCAGCAAAGCTTTCCACACACCATGGCTAGCCTAGGCCTCCACTTAAAGCTACAAAGTTTCAATTATAGAAGATAAATAAATCACAACAGAAATGGCTGCTGCCACAGAGGGAGCAGAAGGCTTGGCTCTGGTCCAGGTAACAAAATTTCAATTGTAGAAGATAAATAAATCCCAGACACCAGGGCCTCTGCTCAGGTCACCAGGGGGACATGGCTGGCCTGCAAACCACCACAGGCCCCTTGCCCAGGTTACCCCATCCCCCAAGGGAACCCCCACCGTGATCTGGGACACACTTCAGGGCAAACCAGCTGGCCCCCAACCATGCAGCATTTTAGAGAGGAAGGGAGAGGGATAGAAAGAGGTAGAAAAATCAATGGTGAGAGAGAATCATTGATCAGCTGCTTCCTACTCAGTGCCCTACTGGGGATAGAGCCCACAACCTGGGCATGCACCCTTGACTGGTATTGAACCCAGGACCCTTCAGTCCACAGGCTGATGCTCAATCCACTGAGCCAAACCAGTCAAGGCATTTGGTCATATTTTAAACCCATCACATGGCCAATGGTCCTCACCAAAGGAGGGAACACATGTTTATATACTTCAGGCATCACAAACCCTGTGACAGAAAATGAGAGAGTTGGAGTGAGAGGAGGTGAGATTTTTCCTGACTTCCTACAATGTATTTCAGAACAGCTTTGTAGTGATTTTTTGTTTGTTTGTTTTTGTTTTTTACTGAAAACTTTGTTTCATAAGATTTTGCTTTATAATTCACTAATCCTTTGCATTTATATTTTCTAGAAATATCTATCTCTTCACTGAATATTTTGTGTCTATGCTTATTATAGAGTCATTCCAAATTCTATCATAATCATGGGAGAGTTTAATGTGTCTATTTACTCCTTAAAATAAATAGGTATTAATTTTGGTGGCCTTGATTTCTGTTCTATTTGATTCTTATAGAAGATTTCTCATATGAACAATGCCAACTCAGATATTATGCAGTGCTGTATTGCACTCTCAGAACAATCTTCCCACTTCAGCTCTCTCCTTCCCTTTCTTCCTCTGTACCTTATCTTTCTCTCCACTGTATCATGTTTTCCAAGGTGCTGCCAGAGAAAGACTTGAGGCATAAGAAAAGGAGTACAGAAAGTTACTTTTCAAAAATGTAAAGAAATCAGTAAGGTCTGGTTCACCAACTGAAAAGTACAACAATGTTTAAAGGAAAAAATCTGGAAACATACTAATGCTACTATTAAATGTACATGATTATTGTGTAAATGAGGGGGGCTGTAACAAATCTAATCAAAAGTACATCAGAGTGATTTGATCATATATTTTTCCTAACTGGAAAGGTCATGGTAGGAAGTCAGTCAAGCTTCAGGCTTATAACTTCCTTCCTAAATGGTTATCTTTGTTTTAAGCATGTCCATTGCTTTTGTGCCTCTGGGTTAACGCACCTTTGAAATGCCTCTCGGAGGTACAACCACCCACACAGTGTACATAACCGTAACTATCTTGTATCTTGCCTTCAACCACCTTTATGTAATCTTCCTGACAAGCCTTCCTTAATTTCAAATGTCATCTTCTGGAGCATTTGAGGTGTTGCTTCCCAGTATTGTCATTAGTGTGGCTCAGATAAATTTGTATAAAAATTCTCTACAAGTTAGGCTATTTCTTACCTTGACATTTATGTTCATTTTATCCACAAAGATTATGCAATCCCTTAGACATTAGAATAACAAACAGAGAAAACGGAAGGAAATGTTTTCCTTAAGTCACCTTTGTTGTTTTATGTGCAAATACATCCCTTCCATTTCTCCACCTGCCGTCTAACTAGGTACCAGGAGTGCTCAGTGATGTTGGAAGTAGGGAATGCAGTTAGGCTTTACTCCTACAATGTTAAAACCACTTTATTTTTTGTCCCCTTGAGTTCCTCAAAGTTCATGATGAGTCAGAAGGTCTTTAAATGCTCTCAGAAGTAATCACTCCAGGGTTAGTCACCATTACATCCTTCCTCCAGAATCACCTACCTAGGGGGTATCCATGCTATCATTGGCCTACTATGGCTGTATTCTTAAGCATGCCATGATGCTCAATAAAATCATGTAATTATGGAGATGATTTTCTCTGCTCTCTGTTGGACTCACATACCATTTTACCCATATTCTCTCTTCCATTTTATCAAAAACACGTTATTAAGTGAGCCATCCTTTGAAATTGCCCTAAGAAATCTTTGCTATCCTTCACTGGTAGCAGGCATCCCTTCCTCCAAATACTCAAGCCAAGGAGGAGCTTTGCTGTGCTCTTTCTCCAAGGGAAAGTTCCATTCATCTGGAGGAGTGCTGTGGTCGGACAGTCTTCGGCGTTTGAACCAAGGCCTCGCTTTCCTTGGGCATCCTGCAGTCAGTGGCTGAGCCTGGTGGGTGTGCTCCTGCCTGTTCATTTTTGCCAAAATATGCACAGAGTGGCCAGATTATTATGCTCTCTGAATATATATATATATTAGAGGCCCGGTGCATGAATTAATTCATGGGTGGGGTCCAGCAAGCCTGGCCAAGGGAAGGGGACATGGGCAGTTGGCCAGAATGCCTGCTGGTCAAACTCCTGGTCAAGGGGACAATTTGCATATTAGCCTTTTATTATATA
Source organism: Antrozous pallidus (assembly GCA_027563665.1). NCBI lineage: Eukaryota > Metazoa > Chordata > Mammalia > Chiroptera > Vespertilionidae > Antrozous > Antrozous pallidus. The sequence continues at coordinate 15,341,242 of CM050514.1, read as the reverse complement.
GGATATACACTGGACAGATTATTAAACGTTCAGAAATCATAATAATCTGGCCACTCAGTGTATTTTGCTCTTACTTGGCTCTGGAGCTTCCTGTGTTATCGACTGAGACACTATGTGTGACATGTTCTGAGGCTCTTTGTCCAATCCTGTTTCCCACCCCATTTATCTTTTACAGGCATTACCTCACCCCTCCTCCCAGTAAGCCACTTCCATTCCTAACTCTCTCTTAGTGTCTGCTTTCTGGAGGATGCAACTGACACATTTTACATCAACAAGAAAAATAAGGCCACCAGTCATGTTTTCCCCGCTTACTGTCCACTAGCCATCATGCATTTCTACCAGCTGTCATCTCCATTTCTCCAATAACAGGTGATGAGTTGATTCTTTCTCTGGACCAAACAAAACAAAGGAACAATTCCTCTGCAGGGACCTGGATCTCATCTCCTGTCTTCTGCTCATTATCTCCTCCTTTTCTCACTGCTCTGTCATCTCCTTCTTCTCAACTTACATCAAAGCATTTCTTGGCTGCCAGTTCATGTTTAAGAATGACAATGACATGTTCTGCTTTGGGTGTATGGGGTGTGTAGTGGGTGGAATTATGACTCCTGAACATATATACCTTCACATTCTAATCCCTGGAACCTGTGGATATGAACTCATTTGGGGAAAAGCTCTTTGCAGATGTATGGAAAGGTCAAGAATCTTCAGAGGATGGGCCCCAATCCAATAACAAGTGTCTTTATAAGAAAAACAGAAAAGACAGACCTGCCAGGAAGAAAGGCAAGTAAAGAGAGGATCAGAGGGGAGAGCTTTCCACCACAAGCCAAGGAACGCCTGTGGCCACAAGACCCTGGAAAAGGCAAGAAAAGATTTCCCCTAAAGCCTTCAGGGGCAGGGATGAGGCCCTGTCAACACCTTGATTAGAGATTCCGGCCTCCAGAACGTTCAGAGGATAAGTGTTTATGGAACTTTCATGTGTCAAGTTTGGAGCAAATTGTTACAATAACCCTAGCAAATTAACATAAGCTGGGAAGGGGAATAGGAATGGGGGCTTCTAGTTGACAGAATTTACTCTAAAATTATTGAAAAATGAATAGATTTGTCTAATGCGTACTGGCAAGTTTGTTTTTTGTGTTTTTTTCTAGAAAAGAATTCCCAACCACTTTAGTGTAACAGAGAGTATCGTGAGAGTGGAGCCCAGGAATGTTCTGGAAGCATTAAGGGGACCATAAGATCAAGAGTGAAGATTCCCATTCTTTTTTTTTCTTTCTGCCCATTGCCTCATCTTATCGGCCCCTGCATCTGATTGCACTCTATTTCAATATCTTCAGTGTAATCAACTTCCTCTAGGGCCCTGGGTGAGGGAGAGATATAGTTATTTACCAATGCCTTCTAATCTTAGCTCGTAGTCCTCTACTCACCTTCCACAAGTCCCTTCAAACTCTTAAAATTTAAAAGATACAGAAGAATTAGAAGTCCCTTCAAACTCTTAAAATTTAAAGGATACAGAAGAATTAGACTAGTTTTATGTCTATCATCCCTCTGATAACTTAGATTCCATCTTTCCCTGCTCTGCTACAATAGCATTCCTTCCCTTCAAAATATTCATTGATATTGTTTGGTCAATGTGTTTTTTTTTTTTTTTTAATCTCTCCATTCTTTGGTTCTTGTGGACCTAAAGCCACTTGACATTTTAGTGATGTTTTGAAATGCAACAATGATGAACTCGTTCAGCCTGAATGTTATTGAATAAGTCTCCTCTTCCTCTTTATTTTACCTTAAATGCTGACAACACTGTCCATAAACTTAACAATGCTACAAAGCTGAAAGAAAATTCAAATTTGTTTCCTCCTCCTCATGTACCCTAGTGTTCAATTCACAAAGGCAGGCATAATTGCCTCATAATTTTTTAAAAATATATTTCATTGATTTTTTATAGAGAGAGGGAGAGAGAGAGAGAGAGAGAGAGAGAGAGAGAGAGAGAGAGAGAGAGTTAGAAACATCAATGAGAGAGAAGCATCAATCAGCTGTCTCCTGCACACTCCCTCCCTACTGGGGATGTGTCCAAAACCAAGGTACATGCCCTTGACCGGAATTGAACCTGGGACCCTTGAGTCTGCAGGCCGATGCTTTATCCACTGAGCCAAACTGGCTAGGGCTGCCTCATATATATATATATATATATATATATATATATATATATATATATATATATATTTTATGATCAGTACAATCACCAGTCTCTCTCCCTAACAGTACTGTTTTAATTAGGTTTCTCATCACTTCTCAATTAAATACTTTGACCTGGTCTCCCTTCCTTTGCCAATGCATCCTCAGATCCATCATCCACAGACCTATGCTGTGACCTGATTCATATGTATGCCTGACTGGGCCCTTTCTCTGTTTAAAACCTTCAACAACTGCTTGTATGACTCTGGATCACAGATCAACTCCTTAACATGGAATTTACGGCTTCCTGATATGACCTATTGACATGATCTCATCCGCAAAAGTTCCCAGAATCACGAACAAACTCTGTGGCTTTGTTACTTTCTCCAATTGAAATCACTTTCTCCTTTTGTTTTTGTTTTTGTTTTGTTTGTTTTTTTCTTTTTAATTTCCTACTAACCTTTTTTGCCTTCTCTACCATGAAGCCCTCCTTGTCTACTCTCCTATCCTGCTCTACCAGGAGGCTTCAGTAACTGATTATTGTCTTTGCTCCTGAAATCTACCTCTGTTATTATCTTTGTTACATTTATTGTAGTTATCAGAAATGTTGTTATGAAGTAAGTAATGTCCTTTATAGGTTTAATTTTTTTATGATATGCTATGTCTATTCTTAATTTTTATTTTTTAAAATGTATCTTTATTGTTGAAAGTATTTGTGTTTTTGTTGTTAGTCCCCCATCCTCCCACTGATCCCTTCTACACTGCCCCCACTCTCCCAAGCCTTCACCACACTAACTGTCTGTGTCCATGTGCTATGAATATATGCATTTAAATTTCCTGGTTAATCTCAACTTCTTGCTTATAGCATGGTGATGGGCAGACAGTTGAATTTATTTAAAAAATATGAATAAACTGACAAAACTTTGTTGATAAATAAGAAGGGCAGACAGAGAGGGAAAAAGTGTACTCTGACTCCCGAGGAGGCAGTTAGGTCTTTTCCAAATGATTTTTGTCTTTGTTTCTAGTCAGACTAAACTTTCATGGCTCAATGCTTTTACTTGTTTATCTTTCTGCTTAGAATGTCCCTTTTCTACTTTTTCCTTACTAAATACCCTAGCACAGATCAGACACATGATTTTTTAAGCTCCCCATGTAGGAAAGTCTTATTTTAGTACAACCCATCAGAAGTAATAGCTTTCGGAACCTATTCCTCTTCTGTGCTACACGGGTCAATTTCCCTGCCTCTATTAGAGCATCCATCACTCTAAGAGGCAAAGCAAGATACCTCCCAGAAGTTAAGAATGGAATTATGGTAAAATCAACTTGCAGTAGTTGACCTGACCTTGGGTAAAGTATAATACTTTCAAGCAGTAATCCACAAATGAGTTATTGAAGAGTTTCCTCCAATAAAGAGGTCAGAGTCTTGCCACAGAAAAATACTACTGTATTGACAGGGTTCAGGCCTGGAGCAGAATCAATGTCAATGATGAAGAATGTTTCAATCAGGGATAAATGAATGTTTAGTTGAGAAAAACACGTGAGATTGAGGCTAAGGTGAATCAAGCATTCAGCATTGATGGTCTAAAGAAACAAATGGACTGAAGATTATAGTCTTCTTATTACATTTTGAGAGAACATTTATTCTCTCTCTCCCTGTCTCTCTCACTCACACACACACACAGAGAGAGAGAGAGCTCTGGTGTGATCACTGATGGATTTGGGTTCTGTTTGTACAGGGTTGTTTTTTTTCTGTCTAGCTTGAGAACACAGTATTGATCTATCCATCTAAATATTCAAGCACATATTGAGGGCTTGAGCACAATATTTTAAACACATGTGCTGATAGATCGATTATAAATCTTAGTTATACTGCCTTATACAATAGCATATGAGACTGGTTCCATTTTCAGGTTGTGATTTCTTAAGATTTATGAGAAAAATCTGTGGATAGTGAGATTGCCTGACATTTTCTCTTACACTTTTTCTCCTTTCCCACATTGATTGTTATCATGCAGTCCAAGGTAACCCGTAAGCAGAAGCAGAGCCTGGAATAATGACATTATTAGTCTTTCAAGTTGAAGTTCACTGAACCAGTCACTAATATTTCAAACACCAAGAAATAAGTCCTGTGGGGGTGCCTGGTTATTCCCATCTCCTTTGTTTTGTTTGCTTTTTGGTGTGCAATAACCCTTGACGTGTTATATTTCATTATTTTAAAACATGATGCATCAAACATGTCATGTCTCAGGAGGTCATGATTTAACATGGAGCCCAGCAATAGTCTCAGAAAATAACCTAAAAGTCAGACCTAGTAGTTGTGAGGGAATTGAATATGTCCACACAATTACCCAGTGTGACAAAAATAAGCTGCTTTAATAGCTTCCTGCCTTTTTGGTCTTCATTGTGTGCAGGAGAGTTTCATGTCTCACTTTCTCTCCTGGGGTCATCATTTTCATGAGCATATTATGTGCCAAGGGTGAATACATCTAGTAGATACAGTCAAAGATGATAGCATTCTAAATACATTTCCTGACCGGCTTAGGAATTCAGTCCTGTGGCACTAGATCCCATTATATTTTCACTGTCGTAAGTAGGAAGAAATACAACGATCAGGATCTAAAGTATAAGTTGCTGAAACTACCTCCCCCCAAAAATAAATGTCCAAAGATGGTAACAATATTTCCTTCGAGTTTCAGTGAGAAAATGATGGACTATATTCCTCATAGTGTATTCTAGTGAAAAAAATAAAAGAGGAAAAGAAACCCTGATATTTACTTATGTAAAGTTGGAAACTTATAAACCTTAATTATTGTACAAGGAATTATAAACAATAGTATTTGCAAATCCTGAATAAGCATTGGGAAATGGTGATGTCATATCACGGGACAAAGTTCAAGAAAGAAAAAAGAACAAAGATACTGATAGAGGTCATCATGCAAATCAAAGTAAATAAAACAACATATTGCACTGCCTTCTAAAGTTATAATTGCAAAATTCATCACTTACTACCTACAGTTTGCTCTAGTTTCCCATTTTGTTTATTTTTATTCTTGTATATCCTTCAAATTCATATTTATCTCCCTTTTCTACACAATGACTATTACTTTTTCTATTTAGGACACTTTGGATTATAAGGGTAGGATTACTCAATTTGTCTTTAAGAAAAAAAAGTGTATAAAAGATACAGATGCCTGATAACTCAGGGGGGAAAAATGAACAAATGGGTTTCAATGTGGGAAGAAACCATAGAAGCTCAGCTGACCAAGTGCTCCTTTCTGCCTGACTGGTCTCTCCCTGCATGAACATCTCATGTGCAGCATCTGCCTTTATTTTCTCTTCCTTGCACGTGGTCCATCATGTACTAGTATTCCTCTGACAAGTACATCTTTATAGCAAGTAGAATTTCTACCTTTTTTTTTTTTTTTTACCAATGATCTACAATGGGAGTCAGGACCACAAGGAAAGAAGCAATGCACTGTTCTTATAGTAGGTATAAGAAGAAGTAAGATGCCCCAAAGTCTATCACTGCTTTGGTTTATCACTCTACCAATCAAAACAAGAAATATTGACTTTATTTTATATAAACCAAACATAAGTTTCCTCATCTGCATAGTTACTTGACACCATTAAACTGACCTTAACCCGGATATCTAATCTTCATGTTCATAATGTTCTTTTTCTTCTTTATTGATTAAGATATTACATATATGTCCTTATCATCCCTTGTCCCCTCACCCACCACCCCACTCATGCCCTCACCCCCTGGTGTCTGTGTCCAGTGGTTAGGCTTATATATATGCATAAAAGTCCTTTGGTTGATTTCTCCCCATTAACCCTACCTTCCCTCTGAGGTTTGATGGTCTGATTGAGGTTTCTCTGTCTCTATATCTGTTTTTGTTCATTAGTTTATGTTGTTCATTATATGTCATAAGTTAATGAGATCATGTGATATTTATCTTTCTCTGGCTGGCTTATTTTGCTTAGTATAATGCTCTCTAGTTTCATTTATGCTGTTGCAAATGGTAAGAATTCCTTTTTTTTCCCTACAGTGTATATTCTATTGTTTAGATGAACCACTGTTTTTTAATCCACTCATCTGCTAATGGGCACTTAGGCTGTTTTCAAATCTTAGCCATGGTGAATTGTGCTGCTATGAACATAGAGGTGCATATATCGTTTCTAATTGGTGTTTCTAGTTTTGGGGGATATATTCCTAGAAGTGGGATCACTGGGTCAAATGGTAGCTCCACTTTTATTTATATTTTTTCTTTCATTTTTAAAAAATCTTTATTATTCAGTTTATTAATTACATTGTTCCTGCTTTTTAATCCCCATATAGCTCCCCTCCACCCTGTACCCATCCCACCCTCCACCCTTACCTCCCCCTCACCACTGTCCTCTCCCATTGTTGCAAGATTTTTGTCCAGTCTCTTGCTGTACTTCCCACACCCTTTTATCCCCAAGAATTGTCAGTCCATTCCCTCTCTATGTCCATGATTCTGTTATATTCACCAGTTTATCCTGTTCATCAGATTATTAATTCACTTGATTTTTAGATTCATTTGTTGATAGATGTGTATTTGTTGTTCATAATTTATATTTTTACCTTTTTCTTCTTCCTCTTCTTAAAGAATATCTTTCAGCATTTCTTATAATATTGGTTTGGTGGTGATGAACTCCTTTAGCTTTTTCTTGTCTATGAAGCACTTTATCTGATCTTCAATCTGAATGATAGCTTTGCTGGATAGAGTAATCTTGGTTGTAGATTCTTGCTATTCATCACTTTGAATATTTCTTGCCACTCCCGTCTGGCCTGCATCGTTTCTGTTGACAAATCAGCTGACAATTGTATGGGTGCTCCCTTATAGGTAACTGACTGTTTTTTCTCTTGCTGCTTTTAATATTCTCTCTTTATCTTTTGCTCTTGGCATTTTAATTATGATGTGTCTTGGTGTGGTCCTCTTTAGATTTCTATATTTTGGGGTTCTGTGTACTTCTTGGGCTTTTAAGTCAGTTTCTTTCACCAGGTGGGGGAAGTTTTCAGTCACTATTTCTTCAAGTAGGTTTTCATTACCTTGCTCTCTCTCTTTTTCTGGCACCCCAATAATTTGGATACTGGCATGCTTGAGGTTGTTCCAGAGGCCCCTTACACTATCTTCAATTATCTAGATTCTTTTTGTTTCTTGCTTTTCCAGCTGAGTGGATTTTGCTTCTTTGTATTTCAAATCTTTGACTTGGTTCTTGCAGCCCTCTGGACTTCTTTTAAGACTTTGTGTAATATTTTTTATTTCAGTCAGTGTATGCTTGATTTCTAGTTGGTCCTTTTTCATATCCGTGAGGGTCTCATTCATATCCTAGTAGGTCTTGTTCATTTCCTTGTAGGTCTCATTCATTTCCTTGTAGGTCTCATTCATTTCCTCATAAGTTTTGTTCATTTCCTCGTTGGTCTTGTTCATTCCCTCGTAGTTCTCATTAAGTTCATCGGCCTTTTCTAGGAGCCTCTTGAAAACCTTTGTAACCGTGGTTTTGAACTCTATGTCTAGTCATCTTTTTTCCTCCATTTCTTTCACACCTGATTTCTTTCCATGTCTCTGCATGGTGGCTGCTTTATGTGGTAGATGTCCTCTAAGGGACAATGGCTCAGCCTCCCCAGTTATCTGAGGTGGGTACTCTTACTGCAATCCTTTATGGGTTGTACAGTATTTTTTAATTTAATCCCAGCTTGTTGTTGTTAGCCCTAGGAGGGTTTGACCTCCAGGCTAATTGGCTGTGAAGGGAGACTATGTTCAGGTTGGATGGGTGGAGTCTCTGAGCTGAGCAGGCAGCATCAGTGTCAGCTGCTTCCTCTGCGGCGTGCGGGTCTCTATTCAGTGGTAATGGTTGCAGGCAGCTCCAAGAGAAAGCTGCTAGTCTCTATCCCTTGCCAGACAAATCTGCCTCTCCCCAAATGAGTCTGCACACCCAAAGTCTTGCCCAGGGTTGTAAAACAAAGCAATCTGGTCGTCTCTGGGACCAGGGGGCAAGTCATAGGGCGCAAGTCACGCGTCTGTGCTGTCACACACTTTATGTGTGCAAACTGCTGTTCCAAGCAACCCAGATTCTCCTCAGACTAGGAGACCTCTGCCTCGCCCGGCTTTTAGGGTGCATACCCCAGACCTCGGACCTTGCCTGGCACTGGGGAATCTGTGCAGTGGGACATCTCCGCCCTCTCCATTGGAGAAATCCAGCCGGGATTGCTGCTGCCAGCTCTACAGTTTGTGTGCGCGGCCACGGCTCCTAACCTCTGATTCTGCCTGTATCTTCAAGGCTGCACTCTGCCGCTCTTCTGAGTCTCAATGTCCCACCTTTACTTTTATTTGTGGAGTTTTCACTCAGCCAGCTATCTGGTGATTCTGGATGATGTTTGTTTTGTTGTTATGTTGTAGTTTTTGAATTGTTGTGTGGGGCAGCACAATAGGTGTTTACCTATGCCGCCATCTTGGTTGCCACACCTTGGGAGCTCCACTTTTAGTTTTTTAAGGAAATTCCATACTGTTCTCCACAGTGGCTGCATTCCCACCAGCAGTGCAGGAGGGTTCCTTTTTCTCTGCATCCTCACTAGCACTTGTCATTTGTTGATTTGTTGATGATTGCCATTCTAACAGGTCTAAGATGGTACTGCATTGTTGTTTTGATTTGTATCTCTGATGTTTTCATATGTCTCTTGATCTTCTTTATGTCTTCTTTCGAAAAGTATCTATTTAGGTCTGTTGCCTGTTTTTTTATTGGGTTGTTTATCTTTCTTTTGTTAAGTTGTATGAGTTCCCTGCAAATGTTGGGAGATTAAACGCTTATCAGTTATAACATTGGCAAATACGTTCTCCCATGCAGTGGGCTTTCTTGTAATGTTCTTGATAATATTTTCAAAACAGGTTTAAATACTTAAGATGTATTGTTCAAAAAGTTACTTCTATAACATGTTGGCATCCTTTTATTTTAATTCACCATACAGTCTTCATCTTCGGGACAGGACAATCCCCCTCTTTTTTTTCCTTTTTTTTTTTTTTTTACTGCAGTCAGTGATTTGGTGTTTATTAATCTACCACATCTGCTTATAGAATGCATCGCCCTCACAAAAGACTCCATCACGCTGCCTGGTACTTTTGCCTATCCTCATGAGTGGGCATTTCTGACTGGTTCTCCAGTGATTTAGCTCCTGCACCCAATGGAAATTAACCTGTTTGAAAGCTATGTAAAGATCATTGACAATTATGGAACTAGTAACACTTTTTCCCAGGATGCTAAATTGAATTAGCTGTATCCCAGGATTTTAAAACTTAAAAAGAGCCCAAAGTAGTCAGTTAATGGAATACAGTCTTTCAAATAGCTAAACATCTTCTCCTTTTGCATGTGTGATTGAAAGTTTTTAATATAATACAAAATTCCTAGTTCTTTATGGAAAAAGTGAAAGATGTATTTTTATTATTGAATAGAATTAGCTAGTAAGCAGATCTTTTGTGTAAGTTAATTAAAAATTGTATTATATTCAGTAACTTAATACACACAAAATTTTAAATATGTATTAAATATTAAATATGAAAATATTAAAAATTTAGTTTTTATATTCACTTTCATATATTTGCCTTATTGGTATATTCTCCTAGCTTTTAACAATCAGTAAAATGCTAAATCCACTTCTCCTCATAAGCTCCTAGAAATCCATAACTTGGACATTAAGCAGATAGAGAAATTGCAAAAGAACCACATACTCTTCAGACTGCCCAGATATATATTGCCACTTAAAGACTTTATTTTCCAAGCTGTTATAGTTTCTTGGTGGGAAGGATATATCCAAACTGCCATAGCACTTTGTTTATATATTTTATTCTAATATTATTTTAGAAATGGAGGCCTGATGTACAAAATTCATGCACTCACAGGGAGAAGGGGTGCCCTCAGCTCAGCTTACACCCTCTCACAGTCTGGAATCCCTCAGAGGATGTCTGACTGATGGCTTAGGCCCACTTCCCTAAGTTTTCAGTCAGACATCCTTAGTGCTGCTGGGGAGGTGAGAGAGGCTCCTGCCACTGCTGCTGCGCTCGCCAGCTATGAGATGGCTTCTGGCTGAGTGGTGCGCCCCTGACGGAGCACACTGACCACCAAGGGACAGCTCCTCCATTAAGTGTCTGCCCACTGGTGGTCAGTGCACATCATAGCGACCAGTTGTTCCTCTGTTCAATTTGTATATTAGCCTTTTATTATATAAGATTATTTACTCTCATGAATTTATAGTTTATGCATTCACCGAATTCTCCCACTGCAAAAAAAAAATTAAATTAAAATTAAAAACCTCATTCAGTTAATATCTTAGTCCATCATCTTTCTCTTTTATTTCATGATCAGACCTTCTGGGAGACTTGTCTGAAATTAAGGAGTCCCAATTTTTGTCACACACATTGTTTAAATGATTGTAATCTAGCTTCTGTATCCATCACTAGATTTTGTTCTTGTCCAGCACTATCTTTTTTGTAAAAGGTAAATTTTCACACCTCAATGGTTTTGACTTCTCAGTAGTGTTTGTATTCACTGAAGTTCCATCATCTTAAATGTCTTTTTTCCTTCCTTAATGTCCCCTTTTGCTTCACCAGATTCTGACACTGCCCATTCATTGAATTTGTTGTTTTTCAGGATTCTGACCTGGGTTTTCTTCTCACTTGAAGACTTGCCCTAGGGGATCCCCTTTGTTCCTGTGACTTCAGTTACCATTTCTATGTCTTTATCTCTCAAATAGATTCCCAGCAGAGCCCCTTAATAAGCTTTGAATTCATATATCTATCAGGCTCCTGCAGATTTCAAATAACCATACAAATTAATTAAATTCTTTATACATTTCTCCTAATTTGTTTTACCTCATGATTCTTATCTTAGGAGGTCCCTGGAAATAGACTTGGGCAAGGAAATTTACCTGCAAGAAATTTCAGCACAAGTATCTTGGGAACATCTCCTATAGAAGATTAAGGAAAGGGGCTTGGAAGACAGAATATTTGAACTATAATACTGTTTCCTCATAGGCTTTAGCCAGTAACCCAGGGATCTCTGGAGCTATAATAGCCCTGTAAGGTTTTTCAAATTGAGGCAAGGTAATTGAACCTTTGGACAATGGTATTCATCTGTCACTAGATGTGGGCTGACACTTGAAGGATAACTAGTAACCTCAGGAGATGTATCTGCTTGGATCAAGAACAATTCCTTAGAAAAACCTCAGTTGTGAGTCAGCAGCTGACAACATTCCTGGTAACTGGATGAATGAGTGCCTCATTCCTCAAGGGTGATCTTGGTGGCTCAACATAGAATATATTACAGGTCATAACTTAAAACACATGAATAAACCCAGCTAAGTATGTTTTTTTTAAATACATTTTTATTGATTTCAGAGTGGGAGAGAGAGAGAGAGAGAGAGAGAGAGAGAGAGAGAGAGAGAGAGAGAGAAATCAATGATGAGAGAGAATCATTGATTAGCTGCCTCTTGGCACACCCCATATTGAGGATCAAGCCTGCAACCTAGGCATGTGCCCTGACCAGGAATCAAATCATGACCTTCTAATTCATAGATCAATGCTTAATCACTGAGCCATGCCAGCCAGGTCTGCTAAGTATATTTTCTTCAAGATTCTTATTAACCTCTTTCTGGAGTTCTTAGATACCCCATTTGAGTGTCAAAATTTTCCTTTCTCCTACAATGTAACAGCATCGCTACTTCTTCCCTTTCTAATATGGATTTTTATTTGGATTAAATTTCCTGGGGTAAATTCAGTTAACATAGGGTTCAGGTGTACAATTCTATGATATTGCATTGTGTGTTTACCACTCCAAGTCAAATCTCCTCTGTCACCATATACATATCCCTTTACCATATACTATCCCCATAACCATGTGGTCCTGTGGATCCCACATGCAATGGACTGAAGAACTACAGCTAGGAACACAAATTAAGGTACCCTGATGCTGGATTGGACTGTGCAAACATGGAACAGGAACTATGGATAAAGACTTTATACTTCTTCCATGGCAGGACAGAAGGAAATAGGACCCTGGAAACTCAGGGGTATCATTCCTCAGAAACAAAGCTTTCTACAGCATCTCATCTTCCCGTGTGAGTCTCAGAAAATTATTTTTATCAAGATATCACAAGAATCCCACTCTAACCAGCAACTGGTTAATTCTGCTAACCCCACAGATAACTGACTCACCTGTCCGTGAGCCTCGGGATTCTATGCTTGCCAAACCCTATAAACAGAAGAGGGAAACCTTTAGCTGAAATGTATGTTAAATCTCAACCAAGAAGGATCTCGGTCCTTTAAGGCTGAAAGTGGAACTACATAATAATTGTGCAACAGACATTGAGGGGTCTGTATTGCTCTATTCTGCTAGATCTTTGGAAATCTGGCTTGAAGAGTGGGAGCCCATTCTGCTGAGGCCATGCATAACCACGATTCCTCCCACCATGGTTAATATATTATGAATTGTTGTGCTAATACTCAACGCTAGAAGTTTGCTGATATTAATCCACTACGCCAGTCTGTCTACTTGGTTTGTTAATGCTTCTTCTATAGAGCATGGTCCCTGGTGGCTTTAATTTTTTTTAAATTTTCATCCAAAGATATGATTATATTTTGTTTTTTAACTGATTTCAGAGAGAGATGAATGGAGAGGGAGAGAAAAAGAGAGAGAAACACTGATTGGTTGTCTCCCACATGCACACAGATCAGGATGGAACCAACAACTTGGGTATGTGCCCTGCCTGGGAATCAAATTGTGACCACTGGATGTACAGAACAATGCTGCAACCAACTGAACCACACTGGCCCAGATGGCTTTTAACCTGCATCTCAAAGATCTTTATGATCAGTGCCTATTGCTGTAGGTCCAACCCCATGGTAATTTTTGAGAGTTCTTTATCCTTGAACTCCTTCCACTCTTTAAAATTATTCCCAGATCCATGATTAAAAAAGTGATTCACTATAACTGCTGATGTCAGGGAGTGAGAAAATTAATCAGACACAAAGTAAATGCTTGTATCACATGAATAATGGTTGATTCTAAACCTCACTCCTGACAGGGATGGCAAAGAAGGTATTAGCAAAAAATATGTTAATTTACTAAGATACTACATCTGGCACAGCAGATGCAATTAGACAACCACTTTTTAAAGCATTTCTTTGCAAAGATTTGCCTGAATTTATATGAGCTGGGCTGATTTAGCATGGATATGTCGAGACACTACCTCTGCATATTTTAAATCTATAATAACCTCTGCTATTCTCCTCACTCCCCAGATGTAGACTGTCTTTGACTTAAGTTTTGGATGGGCATGCAAGTTCAGAAGAGTTCACGTGGCTTTCCCAATGAGCAATCTCAAACCCCATATACTATGGAATTACTGTGGTGGTTTTAAAAATTATCAAGTCTGTTTATTCCAACTGTACATTTGCTAAAATTACCTCTGAGTGGTTTTATGGGCCCAATGATGACTCAGATTTGGCAACAGAATTCTAAGTTTTATTATGCAACTCATGATAATGTCCTATGGCTCATGTATCAATGTCAACTTCAATAGTTTTGAAATGTCTGACTATCCCCATTCTCCCTGTGTATGATTACCATCTAACTGGAATTAGCTGCATTTAGGGAAGAATTACTTAATACACTTGCCAAGATGTTACAGCATCCTTCTTTCAGAGGACCTGGCCTCTACTTTAGTCAATGAATTTTGAGGCTGGGTACTGACAGGGCCAAAAACTGAGCAAGTGACCATGAATTCTATTAGATTCTGTGCCTTTACCCACTAATCATTCATCCTTGATATATAAATTTTTAATTCTATGCATGGAGAAATACTCTCATTGCCTTCTCTCTTCCCCTCTGAACCCATGTCATGTTATATTTGCTATTACCATATTCCTCTGCAGTTCAGGAATTCTGGCTGCCAATCTGACATTGTTATTTATTGCTTAATTGTACTGCTTTCTATTTGTATTTAAACACAGTCAGTTGACTTCTATTATTTTGAGATCCTGTCATCCTTGTTGCTCTCTATGGCTATTAAGGAGATTTATTCTGTAACAGCATCCCGTATTGTCACTCATGTCATAGAGAAGATAGCACCAAGGGTTGCCTGCTTTACTGATAATAGTTTATCTTCCAGGAAATCCTGTAGAACACTGTCAGCAAGTGAGTTTTCTGAACTTGTGTCATGTGTTCACTCTATAATGGCCATTTTTAAACAACATACTCCCCCTTCCTTTGACACGGCCCCCAATGAATCTAGTGCCTACATACTCTGCTGGCTTCTCCCTATGTATGTTGACTTATCAAGGAGAAGGTCCCCACATCATTCTAAAAGCAAGGCTAAGCATAAGAGGTATTGTAGGAATAGAGTACTTCTTTAGGCTCAGGGAGTTCTGGAAGATCTTGGTTCTCATGGATCTTAAGCACATTGACCTAGAGGTCCCCATTACAACTCCAATGGAGCCCCTTGTCCTTCCAGTCAGTGTTTTGACCTCAAAATAGCAGAATTGTCAAGTTGAGAATCTAACCACTCCTGGGATTACTCTACACTTGCAACCAAGTCCTAGGCTTGATGTGTTTCTTTCCTTTGAATACAGAAGATAAATGCCTTTTTCAAAGTGGCCTTCTGACTTTCACAGCCACTTAGGTTGGTGACTAATAATCCCAGCCTTGTATTTCTTTGACATATTGGTAGCACTTAGTTATAGGCAACTGATCCCACAGTCCTTTTTATAATCAATTCCTACCACAGCTTGCAAATAGCTAAGCCACTGTACAATTCGGTATTTTCTCGCATTAGTAAGCCATCTGAATTCCTCAATAGTAAATTGTACTACTGCTGTATCTAGGGGCAATCACCATTCCACATACCACCAATACCCTAATCCTCAGTGACAATTAGGCAACAAGTAAGTGGTCAAGGTCTAAAAGTGCTTTTTAAAACATCCCTAGGACAACTCCTTGTTTAACTGTATTAAGTCAATTAGAAATAGAATCTGAGAGAAAAATGCACAGGCAAGAAGATTGCTGCATAGTGTCAAATAAACACAACCTATAAAGAGCAAGGGAAATGGGATTGGTCATTTGGAGAAGTTGAACTTCAAAAACAATGTGGGTGGAATATAGGCCAGCAAATACCTTGTTCTTTGGAGCATCCACAAGCTCTCAGGGTGGCTTTCCCTAAGGGAAAAGGGGCTATATCTTATACCACTGCATTAACCAGTCATTGGCTATTGGTTACTCCCTGGGGAAAAGTATACATTTGACAAAGAATACCTATTTGCATGAGGGCAATTCCTATGAGAGCCAGCGCTCTCAGGGTATAAGGAAATAAGTGCCTTCATCCTTATATGGGAGGTTATTATTGCATATGCCACCAATTTGTAATCATTTACTCACTGAATGGCTTCTTTAGCCAACCAGTGTTGTGGGAGGCACCCCCAGGCAATACACCTTGAGCATTCTTTAAATTTTTGTCTGGCTGAATCCAAGGCGCCTGGCAAAACCGAGTCTTGGAAAAACACGCTTCACCAGCAAGGCTGAAGAGTTTATTAGCTTGGCCTTAACTTTGCCTCAGGTGTCAGGGAGAGGGCCTAGAAATGTAAATACAGTCTTGCCCTGGGAATGGGGGGATGAATAGGGCCTGGGCCCACCGAAACTCCTTTGATTCTAATGTTAGAGAAACCCCTTTGTATGTGGAATATAAATAAACACAACTTCGTGGGCTCGGAGTCCCTGTCTCTCCATCAGAGAGAACAGACTTCCCATCCGGCCCCAGTTATTTCTATATTTCTGCTTCTTCTTGTCTATTTTCTTTATTTCTTAATACCCAGATCCTCTACTAAGAAACTGAACCCAATCTCTCTCTGCACACTGGACATGGAAAAGAGAGAAAAAAAATTATAAGTGTTTTACCTTCTAATCATGTGAGGCATACTTGACTATTTTCACAATACTCACATATAATCACTCAGATCCTGCCAATTCTACCCCTCAGATTATCTCAAGAGACAGTTCACTTTTTCTCCTCTCCTCACTATATTTATTCTAGTTAAGGCTACCATCATTTCCTACCTATATACCTACACCATCCTCCTAGCTATCATCCCACCTTTACTTACATCTCCTGCAAATTCATTAAGTATTACAGATAAATTGATAGTTTAAAGTCATTACTCCACCTATTAAAGCAATGTAAAACTTCCATAAATACATCACAATGAAGTCCAAATTTTGTAAAATAGCTAAAAACAAAAAATCAACCCCCTCCCTATGGCATATCTGATTTGTATTTTTAATCTCATTGCATGCTATAGCAATACTAGGTTTGCTCTTACTAAGAACCGCAGACAAGGTGGCTTAGATAACAGATATTTAGTTTCTTGCAGTTCTGGAGGTTGACAGTCCAAGGTCAGGTTGTTGGCAGAGATGATTTCCTAGAAGCCCTCAATCCTAAACTTGGAGGGAGGTGACTTCTCCTATTGTTCTCACATGGTCTTTCCTCTTTTAGTGTCTATGTCCTAATCTCTTCTTCCTTTGTTTTTAGTTAAATATTTTTATGCGTTTCAGAGAGGAAAGGAGAGGTAGAGAGAGACACAAACAATGAGAGAGAATCATTGATCAGCTACCTCCTGCATGCCCCACACTGGTAATCAAGATCGCAACCCGGGCATGTGCCTTGAGCAGGAATTGAACCATGACCTCTTCGCTCATAGGTTGATGCTTAGCCACTGCGAAATACCGGCCAGGCTGTCTTCTTCTTACAAGGACATCTATAAGATATTGGATTATGGTCCACCCCAATAAATTTATTTAACCTTAATCACCTCTGTAAAGACCCCATCTCCAAATTTAATTACATTCTGAGGTACTGAGGGTTAGGACTTGAACATACAAAAAAAAAATTGGTGAGGGGGGAGGCATACACAATTCAGTTTATGCATGAAGCCTTTAAAATGTGGTGAAATGTATTATTTCTCCAAATGTGTTTTGCTCATACTTAATTTAGTCGTTCCTACTTCCTATTTCCTGATTTTAATTATTTTTATCCTTCTCCCTTCCTTCAGGTTTAGAATTGAAAACATTCCTTGTATATGTAGAGTTTTGAATTAAGTGGCTTTTCCCTAAATTCCCATTACACTCTTTTCATTCACACCATAACACTTATCAGATGTTATTTTAATAGCATATTTATTTGTTTCTCCCACTGGACTGTAAACTCTGAAAGGAAAGAAATATTATCTTACAGAATCTAACAAACATCTAACGTGGGTTAGATTCACCATAAATAATTTTTACATCTTTTCTTACATTATCAATGACTTGAAGGCAGAATGTGTGTGTTTTTTCAACATTTTTTTTCTAGCATAGCATCTAAGAAATTTCTGTTTAGCTAATAATAAGCATATAGTAATTGCTGGCTTAAGTTTATTTAAATAATTGCCTTAAGTGCTTTGTCAATTTTTTGAAACACCATATAAATTTGATTGCTTCAGAAATAATGCAAAGTGTAGTTAGTTATTAACTTATCTTCCTGTTCTCTTTTGATAGTTTCTGATTATTCCTAAAATATCAATAATATTATTTGTAGAAGTGGATCTTAAATGTTTGACCAATGAAACATTTGGGCTTTATTGAAAAATTTCTCAGTCAGTACTTTAATATTAATTATTTTTCTAATCAGTCCAATTAATGCCTTTATAAACTATTTTAGGAACAACCATGTGGGTTTTTTTCTTGATTTTAAATAAAGTTAAAAGACACATTGAAGGATTTTATGGGAAAAGTGTGGCATTGTACAGCTGAAAAGTTATTCACAATGAGATGAAATGACGTAGACAGGAAAGCTGGAAGAAAGGGAGTGACTAGAAATATGGAAACAAAAATCTTTGGGCATCATTCTGAGAAATGAGCCATAGCAATTTAGAGATATAAAGAAATTTAGAGAAACATCTGCATGTGCATTAACATATTAATTTCAGAGATGGAGAATTTACATAGAAAAATTTTACTGTCTTATTCTCTGACCACAAGTTCAATAACAGCAGCAAAATCAGGTCATCATGCACTTTACATAATACTATATGCTCAAACAAAATAAATCTTGCATTAAATACACTCACATGTCTATATATAATATGCACTGCACATCTGTATGTTATGAGATGATGCAAATCCATATCACTCTTTAAGAAATGATTTGCTCACTGCCTCATATCAGACACATATTTTTGATGCACTCGAATTCTATAAAAAGATGATTTTAAACCTAAGTGCAATAGAACTTTTAGCAGAAGCACAAAAATGGCCTGGATAATAAAGAGTTTCCTATGCCTATTACATCAAAAAAGTACATTTTTATCTTCTAAGACATAAATTTGGCCATTAGCTTTAGAAATGTACAGGACATTGCTGACTTTGACTAGAGGCTCTTTATCTATGTAAATATGCATGAATATCAAAATCTCTGAATTTCTGCCTAGTCGGTATGGCTCAGTGGCTGTGCTTTGTCCTGTGAACCAGGAGGTCAGAGGTCATTGTTCCATTCCCAGTTAGGTCATATGCCCAGGTTGCAGGCTTGATCCCAGTGTGGTGCATGCAGGAGGCAACTGATAGATGATTCTCTCTCATCATTCATATTTCTATTTCTCTCTGCCTCTTCCTTCCTCTCTGAAATTAAAGAAATAAAAGAACAGAGGCAGCAGGCTCTGTCTTTCAAAAGATAATCACTGAATTTCTTACATGGATAAAGATAAAGTGCTGTTAAATTTCACTGTCTCCACTCCTCACACCCAGACCAAAGCCATAGTCATCGCTCACCTGTATGATTGCAATAGGCTTTCTCATGTATTTAATATCTCTAGTTCCACTTTGTCCCCTCCCCACCCAGGTTGCTTGCAACATAGCAGTCTTTGTGATCTTTACAAATATAAATGACATGATTTCACTTTTCTTGGCAAAGCCATCCAGCATTCTGCTCTTACTCAGACTACAGGGGAAAGTGCTTAGTGTGGTCTAGAAAATGCTCCATGACCTTATGGTCACCTTGTAATTCTGTGAGGTCACCTTGCTCACTCTGTTGCGGTCACACTGATCTATTTGCTGTCCTAGAAACCCCACCTCAGGACATCTGCACTGGTTGCTTTTCTCCCCTGAAAATTTACCTCTGGCTAGCATTTTTTTTGTACTGTCTCTACTCCTTTATTCAAATATCGCCTTTATCAATAAGCACAACTTTGAAATTCTTATCTTGATTCCCTTTTTTAAATTTTATCCATGTGCTTATCATCTTCTAAAGATCTGGACTATGTGTTTATGTATTTATTTGAACACTATGTCCTGACTTCCATGGGGACCTTGGCAATGAATTAGCCCATCTCTATCAAGATCCATAAATGGTTTAAACAAAGTGATGTTCCTACTAAGAGACTGTGGGGTGGAAAGAAAAGGGGTTGGGAAGTTGGGTGGATGTTCTTCATTATATCCAGACATACACATTTTTTGTCTCCATTTTAAGTGTTTAGTACAAAAAGGTGAATAATATCTTCCACATAGAAAAGTGGACTGAAAGATCTAAAATGAATGGTCTTTAATTTCTGTATATTTTTCAACAATCCTCCTGGAACATCTCCCCAAACTCAATATTAACTATATCTGGAGTGGTGGGCTGAATAGTACCTCAAAAACATACATCCTTTGGGAACTCAGATTTTGACTTTATTTTGAAGTGGGGTCTTTTCAGATGTAATTTGTTAAGGTGAGGTCATGCTGGATTAAGATAGGACCTAAACCCAATGGCTGGTATCTTTCCAAGAAGTGAAGGGAACATGTACACACAGGGAAGACAGCCGTGTGAATGAAGAGCAGATGTGGAGTGAAGAAGGAATATCAGGATCCATCAGAGGCTGGAAGAGGCAAGGAAGTCATCTCCAGTAGAGCCTTAGGTGGAAGCATAGCCCTGCCAACATCTTGATTTTGGACTTCTGGCCTTCACAATAGTGAGAGAATAAATCTCCATTGTTTTAAACCATCCAGTTTGTGGCGAATTGTTTTAGCACTTCTAGAAGCTATTATACACACTATAATTAAAATGAGTATATATCACAATGTGCTCAAACATCTGTAACAATGATTCCACCCAGGAAATAATTTGTAAATAGGTCGTTAATGATCATATTTTAATCAATGACCTCACCTTAACAAATTACATCTGAAAAGACCCCATTTCAAAATAAAGTCAAAATCTGAGTGCCCAAAGGATGTATGTTTTTGAGGTACTATTCAACCCACCACTCCAGATATAGTTAATATTGAGTTTGGGGAGATGCTCCAGGAGGATTGTTGAAAATCTAGGGGCAAAATGTAATAAATAACTCTATAACTAGGTAACTACATTGTCTTCTGAAGAAAGAAAGAAATATATAAAAGAAGAGGATAGTCAATAGAGCTTAGCAAGGCAGAGACTGGAGAGCAAATTTTTATCAGGAAGTTCCCTGTAGCTTCAAAGGTAGAAGACATCCTGATGAGTTAATTAAACATATACTTAACATATATTTGATAAGTTATCAACAACATTATGCCATACTAGAGAGTTATATTTTCATTGTAGATAAATTAAAGCCTAGTTAGACATAAATGTATTGGGGATGTGATTAACGTAAGCTAGTAATCATTTCTGCATACACTAACAGCTTCAAACTAGAAAACGAGACTGGAACAAGGAATGTGGTGAGTGTGTCATTATATAGCTCATTAACTTAGTTATTCAACCAGGCAGTCAAGTATTTATCAAGCAGCTTCTTTATTAGGCAATGAAACAAGTATCCTAACAATATTTCTGTGGTTTCCCTATCACTTTCTCTGAAATTATCTCCATTGTTAGCCTGTTGAATTGCAACCAACACAACTCATTATAACTACATCCAATTGTCCCTTTCCCCCACACTTACCTGAAGTCCCTTCCTTCAGTCAGTATGCAATCAGGAGACAGACACCACAAATTAATTTAAACAGGATAAGTTTAATATAAATAATTGTTAACAATAGGAACAGAGAAAAGAGAAAGATGTAAAGAGGAGTTAGAGTACACGAGGAGGGAAGGACAAGGTTGGGTGAGTATGTTTGGAGATATGTATTCCAGCCTTGAGGACAGCAGACTCAGCCAGAGCTGCTTCACAATCACCTGGCAAACTGAAAATACCCCATCAGGTGCGCAGGTGGGTGGAGAGAAAGGTCTGCAGAGAAATTTGGAGTGTCAGGAGTCTGGGGTGCTATTGGTAGGTTTGCACAGCTCCCTTTTTGCCCTCTGGGTGCAGGGGGATTGGGACAGTATAAGGAAATATAGAGGGGGCCACACAAAAATCTTTTTTTTTTAAATAGTGTCTTCCAAATATAGTGATTACACCTTAAGTATTTAACTTTTATCACAAAAGCTAAGACTTGTATTTGTTGGTTAGCCGTCTGCTGAGTCAATGCATGCAGAAAGCATAAGTCCCCAAACTGAGGAAAAGAGAAGAAGGGACAGGAAATATTGCAGAAGGAACAAATAGGGAATAGAGTTTATGTATAAAAGTGTTTTCCCACTCAATAAAAAATTTTAAGTAGAAAATGTATGTGAAGCACTACAAACTGTGCCCAAACTATTGAAACTGATAAGTAGTAATTATCAAGCCTCAGATGCTGGGACTGACCAGCAGATCCTGAGCAACTGCTGAATGGATTACTTTGAGACATGGTTCTGTGAAAGCGAGAGCTAAGGGACTGCATGGCTATAGGAGTCAAAAAATTCCATTTGCCTACCTCCTTAGACTTTTATTGTAGCAACAGCTTGAACTAAAATTAACCTCTAGATACTATCAGCAGGGTAAGCATCCTTTAGAAAGCTCATGCTTCTATAGGACCTGGTCTGAGTACTAACATAGTGATTCCAGTAAAACACCTGGGGGTAGGAATTTTTTGAAAAGTCAAGGTAGGAGACGCTGTCTTCGGAAAGAATCACCTAACGGCCTCTGACCCTTCAAAAATCCCTCCTGACTGACTTACCAACCAAGTTCCCTGCTTCCCCCCCACACTCAGAGAGCAAGGAATGGGCTGCAAAATGTAACCAAACATTGTAGAAAGATAGAGCTTTCTTCACGCTGTTATATCTTCATATTAGGGATCAGATTTCAAAATGTCAGAAACATCTATATGCTCCAGTTTAAATAAAGGCAACACTTCGCACAACCAAAGTGAACTGCGGTAGAAACAAAACATCAAATGGAATACTAAGAAACAACAAAATAAATAAAAAATGATGTAGTTGTAAAATACACCAAAACTAAATGTACAGACTAAAAATTATTTGAAAAGTGAGAACTTATTAAATCGATTGGGTGAGATGTAAGAAACTAAACCAAAAGATAAAAGAGCAAAATAGCCCCGCCAGTGTGGTTCAGTGATTAGAATGGCAGCCTGTACATTGCAGGGTCTCAGGTTCGATTCTAGGTCAAGGGCTAGTGCCTGAGTTGTAGGTTCCATACCAGTCCCCAGTCAAAGCTGATGGGGGAGGCAACCAATTCATGTGTCTCTCACACATCAATGTTTCTCTCTCTCTCCTTTGACTCTCTCCCTCTCCCTTCCTCCTTTCTACTCTCTCTGGCCAATGAAAAACAAGTCAGAGAGGAAATTGGCACATAACTCTTCTATTTTCTCTGAATGACCACTTTGGGACATAGCTTTTTCTTGCAGCTTGCTCAGTGCTCAGAGATATTCTTCCTACAGGTCAAGCAGAACACCTGCTGAGCCACCCTCAGAAGTGAGTTGGCCATAAGGTCTTTGCCAAATAGAAGGCAGCAAAGGACTGAATCCAGACACATTTGTTGCATCTTCCTTTACTTTACCCTTTATTGTTTCTCACCCTGATGTCCTAGATTTTCATCCCCTACATAAATATCAACATTTTCATTTGTTTTAGGTTCTGTTTTTTAAAGATTCAGGCTTGAGATCTTGTCTTTTTGTAGATCATGGGACATCAAGTACATAGATATAATGTCTGGCATAAATACTGTATGAACTTTTATTTAATGACTGAATATGCCCTCAGGCATTAGAGGAATAGGTAAAAAAACAAACAACCAAAAGAGAATTTACCAATGAAGATATATATATTTTTAAATTGATCATCTATTATGCCCAGGGAATGTTTCTATGTACTGGACGCTAGCAGGCATGTTAAAATATTGTTTTACTTAATCTTCAGAACAATACTATGAATATGAATTTTTAATATCCATTTTATAGATGAGAGTTTGGTGGCTTAGAGAAGTTAAAGTGACCTACACATAAGGTTACACAACTCATGATTGATAGAGTTGGGAATTGCGCACAAGAAATTTCATGTTCTTTTGCTATTTGGTGCTATTTTAGAGGCTTATCTTTATT
The DNA here is from genome assembly GCA_027563665.1 of Antrozous pallidus. NCBI lineage: Eukaryota > Metazoa > Chordata > Mammalia > Chiroptera > Vespertilionidae > Antrozous > Antrozous pallidus. The sequence goes on along the minus strand of CM050514.1, from coordinate 15,317,605 downwards.
CCTTTTGACTCTGGGTTAGAAAATATGGCTGACAATTTTTCACAGAAAGTGACACAAAATACTCCCATGACTTAGAAAAAGTCATTTTTCCACTTTGCTGTTCTTTACCAGTTAATATGATATATGAAAAGAAGACTCTTTAGAGAAATGGAGATATTGTTTGCCATTTACTTACTGTGTGACCTTGGGCAAGTAACTGACACACCCTGGGCTACTCTTTTCTTAAATCAAACAAGAGAACATAAAAACTACCTCAGGAATTTGTTGTTAAAATTTTAATAGCAATATATCTTCAATAAGTCCACCCTACTCCTTTATAATGCATTCCTTGCATGTTCTGGGGAAAAAAAGTAAAATATAATTTTACATAACATGAAATAGTAATAGAGCATATTTCAATAGTGTTAGTGAATATTTCAAAAGTTATCTATGATTTTTAATTCACTACTACATGATATTTTAGCATCCAAATGTAACTTTCTAGTGAGGTTTTAATTATTTCAAATGTCTTAGAGTTCCTTGCATGCATGCATTCATTAAACTCGAATTAGGAAAATTTTAAACCACAGTGTTAAGAACTTATGGCTCTAAATTAAATAATCCTTACTTTTAGTAAAGCTTAGAGACATGTGCTAAGTAGCTGTGATGTAAAGTGAAGTGTATCAGATTGGATCAAAGAGAGAAGAGCAGTAGAAACACAAAATGAATTTTAATTCAAAGTGGCAAATCTCACCTCGGGAATGCCTTCCTACCTTTCTGTACTTGGTTTCATTTGTCTTCTAGTACTGGCTTAATCTTCTGGCTATAAAATCTACCTACCGCCTGACATACAATAGGCAATTGCATTATTTCTGTCTCTGTTCATTTTTATTTTGGATATATTTTAATATTTTTTGTTTTGCCTGCTTCACTGCTAAGACTTGATGTCTCTTGTGTAGTATGAATAAAAAATGAGGATTATAATTTAATTGATCTCACAAAATAGGTATGCCATTCTTTATATTATCTAGCAGATTTAGCCCATATTTATGTATTTAAATGTATCTGATGAAGAAATAAATGAATGTACAATTTTCTAATTGTGTTGTTTTGTATGCCTTTGTGTTCCCACCTCCTTACATCATACAGAAAACACCATTTCATTTAGTGAAATGCAGCTCGTAGGGAGGGATTCTTTTAAAATATATTAGGCACTAATTACCCTATATGTACCTTGCTCATTTAGTGAGTACATAGTTGTGGGAGGCGTGGCAGTGCATTAGAACCTGGTTGTAGATCTGACTTTTAAAAATATATATATATTTTATTGATTTTTTTACAGAGAGGAAGGGAGAGGGATAGAGAGTTAGAAACATTGATGAGAGAGCTGTCTCCTGCACACCCTCCACTTGGGATGTGCCCACAACCAAGGTACATGGCCTTGACCAGAATCAAACCTGGGACCCTTCAGTCCGCAGGCCGATGCTCTATCCACTGAGCCAAACTAGTTTTAGCTTAGGTCTTTTAATCCAGAGCACACACCTGGTTCTTATCATGAAACCTGCTGTGCCCCTAATAGCTGATAGGGATTGCTTTAGCAGTACTTCACACATTTACTCCCATTCTCTCCTCCACCTGGTCCCAATTTCTTTAAGTCCCATATCATCCAATGTTTACCTCTGTGACCTTAATGATAGTGTTATGGCCAAGAGTGGCTTCTCTTTTCCTTCTCTTCAAGCCTTACAGATCATTAAAAGCCTAGACCTGGATATTATTTATTATATTAAGTAAAACAAACTAGTCAGAGAAAGACAAATGTCATATAATCTCACTTATATGTGGAATTTTAACAAATTGACTAACAAAATAAGATCAGAGGCATGGATACATGGAAGAGGCTGACAGATTTCAGAAGGGAGTGGCGGGGGATTGGAAAGAGATCAACCAAAGAATATATATGCATCTATGCCATTAGTACAGACAATAATGTGGAGAAGGCCTAGCGGGGGCAGGAGCAGAGTAGAGGGAGTAAAAGGACACCTGTAATAGAGTCAGTAATAATAATAATAATAATAATAATAATAATAATAATTAATAATAATAAAGACCAGTCCTAGTTATTCCTTATAATAATAATAGTGTGTCTTCTTTCTTTTATTCTTGTATAGCCTGGGTTGGAGTTTGTCAGTTTTATTAATCTCTTCAAATAACCAATTTTTGTCATTTTAATTTTCTCAGTTGTTTTCCTATTCTAAATTTCATTAATACATATATGTTATGATTTTATCACTTTTTTCTTCTGCTTACTTTGAATTTAACTTGCTCTTCCTTTTCTAATTTCCTAAAATGGATTCTGAAATTATTGATTTTAGATCTTCTTTTCTAATAGATGCATTCAGTACGTAATTTTCTTCTAAACACTGCCTTTGCTGCAATACACATATATTGTTACGTTATATTTTTCTTTACATTTAATTCAAAGTATTTTTTTTAATTTCCTGAGATGTCTTCCTTTTTTTTTCTTTTTCTTAAATAGCTAATTATTTTTAGAAAGAGAGGAAGAAAGAAAAGAGATACAACCATATGAAAGGGTCAAATTGATTGGCTGCTTCCTGCACACCCCTTACCAGGGATGGAGGCTGCAACCTGGTCATGAGTCCAGCTACTTCCGGCGTATAGGATGCCGCCGAACCAACTGGACCACCCCAGCCAGTAAATAAGATTTCTTTTTTGATGCAGGTGTTACATAAAAGTGTATTATTTAACCACCATATATCAGAGAATGTTTCAGCATTTGTTACTGACTTCTAGTTTAATTCCATATTCTGAGAGTATATTTTGCATCATGTCTCTTCTTTTTAATTTGTTAAGGCGAATTTTATGGCCCAGAATGTGGTCTGTCTACATGACCGTTCATGGAAATGTAATCATTGTAGAACACTGAAGCATGAAGAGTGTCTGAGAAGGTCATGAGGCTCTTCTCCATAACTGACACAAGACAGCTCTTTTGTAGTGATGGTGCGCTACCGAATGAAAACGAATACATTAAACACCAGTGGGTTTGTGAACCTGATGAGTTAGTCTAAAATTACACAATCAGCATTCTATATAGTGAAATCATTTATTACATTCACGTGTTTCTTATGACTACAAGGCACAATTATTTTCGGCGTATGTGTGATGATTAAGGACAAGGACCTGAATCCTGCAGAAAATTTGTGGAAAAAAAGTTCAAAAGAACACAGACCAAAATGATCCTATTTGGTGATGAAGATACCTAAAATGCATTCACACAGATATGAAGAATCATTGGCTGAGGGCTACGAAGATGTTCAGTCCTTGGCCCTCCAGGCTGGCATTTCAGTTTGCAACAGTTCCAGAAACAAAAAGCTTGAGGCATTTGGAAGTTGCACACCGAGAGAAGTCTGAGTTATACAGGGGACAAGGATAGCATCTGCCATCTGCCATGGAAACAAATCATCAATATGGCTGTTTGCGCTAAAGTAAGAAAGCTACCCAAGCCCTACTTAACTAGCATGCCAAAAGAAGAGTGGAATAATACCATGGTGTAGAAGGTAGATGAGGTTGCAATTATGATTTTCTTAACTAAAATATATTTAGGTCCTACTTGACCTAAGTATCCAAGCACTTTCTTTTATAATGTCTATTTCCTTTTCAGTTCTATGGTTTTATATTCTCCTGTATGCATTCTCTTCTGCATTTCAAAATCATCTTTAACAATATAGATTTAATACTAGATAATGAAAAGAAGAATGACTGAGTGAAGAAACTTCTTCAACAAAATAAACACAACCTCCTTATTATGTTATGCTTTATTTAAGATGTCTTTTTGAGAATCATGAAGATAAAATTATTTTTATTTTGTAATTTTAATAGAAACAGCTTTACAAAACATGTGTATATGTCTTATAACATTTGTGAAATTTCTTTTAACTTTACCTCAAAAGCCCTATAGTGTATGAATTTATATATTTCTTTGGTCATCTTAAAGTACAAACAGTTAAAAAAAATCACAAAAGGTATTGTAGAAAATAGAAAGCCAATTTGTCAATAAGAAAAGTTCTTTATTTAAAAATGCTACACATAGTTGTAGTGAAAAGTCTGTCATTGTAAGTCACTGTGAAAAATTGACCATAAAAATGAATTTTATTTTTGCTTTAGGTATGTTTATATAAAATAATCTTTCAATGGGAAAAAAGAGTAGCTTTATAGCTTTACTAATATACTCCCAAAATATCATAAAATCTCAAAAGAAAAGCTAAGACTTAATCACATCTATAAAAGGAAAAATGATTTAATAATGCAAACTGAATTATTATTTACCAATGAATTTTGTCAGGTAATTTTACCAACCTCTCCACCCACGTTTGATAGAAAGACTGCCTTTGTAAAACTGACAAAACTGTTTTGAATAGTCTGACAGCATTTGGCTTATTTCAACAAAGAAAGAGTAAATAATGTATTATCAGGGCACCTACTGAGGATAATTAGTGTTTTCATAGAAAAACAAAAGTAACAAAGAAAATGAAATTCCTAGTTATTTTCTGTCATGTTCCCACAGGGAAATGAAAGTTCATTGCAGCTGGTGATTTTGCCCATACATATATGCATGTCATTGCTTTGTGTCCATCAGCTATGAAAAAAAAAAATGCAATGAAGGATTTCCTAGTGATATTTTAAGAAAAAATACCCAAAAGAGTTCTTCCTTTCTGGAACTAGAGATAATTTCAGCATCAATCTACAAATAAAGAGAATAAGAAATGAATCAATTCCTTACCAATTCCTTTCCTCAAATCAGAACACTAGTGACTATTGTTTCTTGTGTTTCTTCTAACAGGAGACTTTGCAGAGTTGGAAGTTAATAATCTGAAATATGCAAATATTCTCCTTGAAATACATTAAAGTTAGAAAATATATATATAATTAATTTTACCTGCAACACAACTACTCTTCCCTATTTTAAAAATAACTATAACATTTAGATTATAATTTTTCAAGAATTATAAATTATTGCCAGATCATACACTATTTCATGTGCACTGCATACCCATTCATTGAGCAGCATGTAACAGCTGAAGTTCAGTTTGTGGTCCTCTTTAATTCAGAGGATTAAGAGTGGACATATTTGCAAACTAAAAGGATACGAGTTATATATTAAATATCTTTTAATGTTATACTTTATATTGACATTAAATTTACAAAATGATATTATTTGAAATGTTTGTGTCTTCATCCTAACTTTTAATACATTACAATTTGCTGCTCCTTTGCTAGTAGAAAATAGTGAAAGCAACATGAACATTCTGCTGGTACTCTACCAGTTTTTTAAGGTTGAAGTACTTTGCATTCATAGAGAAGAAGCCATTGCCCAGAGCTTCCCAGGCACCTGCCGATCTCACCTTCCTGAAGGCCTCAGGGATTTTGTATGATCTGGCTACAAAGAGTTGATTCATGGCAAAGGTGAAGGCCCATGTCCATTCTGATTATGTTCTTCTGAGTGATATCTTAAGAAGTTGAAAAAATATGGGAACTGTTTTTTATAGTTCCTCAACAATATAAAATTCTCATTGAATATTAATTTAAGTGTTTTATTGTCATAAGTACTGAAAAATCCCATTTAGCCAGTCATAAGCATAACCATCAGATGTAATTTAAAAAAATGGAGCGAGTGAGTAGAATGAAGACTAAATATGATGAACCATTAAAGAATTTTAGACAGTGACATAATAGGATCAACATTAGAAAGTTTAGCAAAACTGTGAATGGTACCTCATAAGGTTGCTACGGCAGTAAGGAAGACCTTTAAATAACCACTTCAACACTCCAGAAGAGAAGGAATCTAGGTCCTATTTCAGGAAGGTACAGAGGAGGCCTCCATTTGAAGGAAATTTATGAAGTTGAATTGAAGATAGTTAAGATACTAAATTCCTGATTAGACATAGAAAACACACCATGTGTCAGTATCCTTCTTATTTAAAACTAGAGGCCCAATTAGGAAATTCTTGCAAGGGGGCTCAGCCTCCATAGCCCCGGCTTCATCCAGCAGGTCTTCAGAAGATGGTTCAGCTGTTCAGTCTAGTTAGCATATTAGCTCTCTATTATATAGAATTCTTAAACTTCCATGTGTGTATTTGAAAGTAATACCAAGAAGCACACTCCTTGAAGTGCAACATTGGCTTTTTTTATTTTTTAAATATGGAAAAGAATATATGTTTTAATATTTATATTTTAGGATATAATCCAACTATTAATTAGCATAATGTGAGGTTTTGTTGCTAATACTACCTTGTGTGTTTGACGGTTTCTTTTGCATTCATAGTGAACAGAAAAGTTACATAATGGAGACCTGAATCTTGCATTGTTTCCACTTAAATGCTAATTTCTTAAATTCAGTATCAGAGAAATTTTGACATCTTATACTGTTTTTTGTTGTTGTTTTTTTCTCAGCAAGGACATCAAATAATGTATTTTCAAAAGATCCTGAACTCCATCACTGAGCCCTTTCTTTATAAATAACCTGATGATAGCATGTTGGATATGCACATAGTGCATGGAATGTATATTTTATAAATCACCTAGCTATTATTAATTAGGATGAGAAACTTAGAGAAATAATGTGAACTTATGTCTGGAGATACACTGAAGCTATTAAACATATTTAAGATATTATACTGGCCTTTGAAAAGCTACCATGTGGCGCAGCCAGAGTTAGTCAGTGGTTGAGCATTGACTTATGAACCAGGAAGTCATGGTTTGATTCCTGGTCAGGGCACAGGCCCAGGTTGCGGGCTCAATCCCCAGTGTGGGATGTGCAGGAGGCAGCCAATCAATGATTCTCTCTGATCATTGATGTTTCTATCTCTCTCTCCCTCTCCCTTCCTCTCTGAAATCAATTAAAAATATGTTAAAAAAATAAAGCTACCATGTGATGTCAGAATGAAAACCATGTTTTTCTTTTATCCTCTATCTCATATTTAGTGATCTAGGTCAAATTGATGCAATGGGGTGAGCCTCTATTTCTCTTTTGTAAAACACACAAACATTAACTAAATCAGTTATTGTAAGGGTTTAATGAAATACTATTTCAAATGTGGTTTTTACATTAAATAGAATTATAACTATACATGTTAGTTTATGTACGTATGAATATATAATTTATTCCTGAATGAGTGGCTGATTTCAGAAACTTACTTATGCTAAATTCAATGAAATGTCAGACATTTTTGCTTTTGTTCAAAGCCATTTGAAAAATTTCAAAACAAAGAAGAGCTACAAAGTAGTTTTCAGATTTTGACATATGACGAATTTTATTTAGTCTCCAAAAACAGATGTTGAAAACATTGAAAATGTAATGAAAATATAATGAGATTCTTCCCAATTATGTAATCAGAGCCTGAAAAGTTCCTCTGCTTTCTTGATGCTAGCTTAAAAGCCACAACACTCAGTCTTCTAATAAAATTAAAAAATGGGTATAAGCATCTTCATTGAGATCCTCTTTTATATGATAAATCACCACTAATTTATTGATGTGAAATATTTGGTGTACCATTTTGGTTGCTGAAAAACTAAAAAAGTATCTTAAATAGCATGGGAGTTCATTTCTTCCTCAGATAATACTCCATGGGTTGGCAGCTAAGATCTAGAATCATAGCTCTATGGCATTAAAGATCCAGGGTCGATTTTTTGCTTACCTTTGGTATCTCTCCATAAGTTTTGCCTTTATTTTAATTGTTCAAAATTGCTCATCACCATGTCTGTATTTCTGCCAGCAGGGATAGATAAGGAGAAAAAAATAAAACAATGCTTTTTAAAATTGTGTTTTAAGGATCAGAAAATATAGCTGCCTACACTACCTCCACTTCATCCCACTGACCAGATACTAGCCATATGATCTAGTTGAAAAATAGTCTTTGAATATTCATGTACCCAACCTCAACTAATATTATTATTGTCACAAAAAATGGACAAAGAAATGTTGCAAAATTATTTGCCATCTTTGCCAAAGAGATTAATGCATTCCAAAATCTAGGGTTGCTCTGAGTATGTTACCATCTGTTAGTGTTCATAGTTTTACTAGTTTCTTAATAAAATGAAATCTCTCTGTATTTGTTTAAATGTAAAATCATTTTATGGTTATAAGTTGCAGCAAAGATAAATTTTATAGTAAATGTTCTTTACTTAAATGTTATAACCAAATATGTATGACATAAAATATGTCTTACATATATAAACATATATGAAAGATGCATCCATCGGACACAAAATTAATGGACACAATTTTAACAGAAATTACATGTGTGTATTTAGTATCATAAAATGTGATGCAAAATAAGCAGAAGTCAGAAAACAATTTTGCTTCCAAAATTATCTATCATTAAATATTGAATCATGTTAAGTGATTAAAAAAACAGGCTCTTCTTATATCCATTTTCAGTCATTCCACAATTCTAATTACATATATATATATATATATATATGAAATATATCCTATCTAATAAAAGAGTAACATGCAAATAGACCATATCTCTGCTACACCCACCAGTCACGACAGAGAGCAGGAGGGAGGCTTGGATTTCCCCGACAATAGAGGAAGCAAAGCTTTCTGCCTGCCCTTGCTGGCTCAAGCCTCCACTCAATGCTAAAAGTTTCAATTATAGAAGATAATGACGGCAGCCACAGAACTGAAGAGAGCAGGAGGCTTGAATTGCACCTATAGATGATGGAAGCTAAGCTTTCCACCTGCCCTGGCAAGCCCAAGCCTCTGCTTAAGGCTAAAAAGTTTCAATTGTAAAAGGTAAATAAATCCAACAGAAATGGCTGCCACCATGGAGCAAGCAGAAGGCTTGGCTCCACTCCATACCAGATACTAGGACCTCCACTTGGGCCACCAGGGGTTGTGGCCAGCCTGCAAACCACCACAAGCCCCTCGCCCAGGCCACCCCACGCCCCAAGAGAACCCCCATCCTGATCCAGGACACCCTTCAGGGCAAACCAGCCAGCCCCCACCTGTGCACCAGGCCTCTATCCTATCTAATAAAAGAGTAATATGCAGATTGACCATCACTCTAACACACAAGAGGGCTGCCCCCATGTGGTCAAAGATCCTGCCCCAATGTGGAAACAAAATGGCCACCACAAGATGGCCAGCAAGGGAGGACAGTTGGGAGGTTCAGGGTCTGCAAGGGAGGGCAGTTGGAGTTGATCAAGCTTCCAGGGGAGGGAAGTTAGTGGTGACCAGGCCAGTAGAGGAGGGAAGTTGGGGGTGACCGGGCATGCAGGGAAGGGCAGTTGGCGGGGACCCAAGCCTGCAGGGGAGGACGGTTAGGGGGAAACAGGCTGGCAGGGGAGCAATTAGACATCAATCAGGCTGGCAGTGAAGTGGTTTGGGGTGATCAGGGTGGAAGGCAGAAGAGGTTACGGGCAATCAGGAAGGCTGGTTGATGAGCAGTTGGGAACCAGCAGTCCTGGATTGTAAGAGAGATGTCTGCCTATCCATTAGGATTGGGCCTAAATGGGCAGTGGGACATCCCTCAGTGGGTCCCAAATTGGAGAGGGTGCAGGGTGGGTTGAGGGACACTCTCCCCTCCACCACCACCCCCGTGCACAAATTTTGTACACTGGGCCTCTAGTATATATATATACATGTAATTGATTTCAAAGAGGAAAGGAGATGGGGAGAGAGATAGAAACATCAATGATAAGAAAGAGTCATTGATCACTTGCCTCCTGCCGGTCCCTTACAGGGGATTGAGCCTGCAACCCAGGTATGTGTCCTGATCAGGAATTGAGCAGCAACCTCTGGATTATTGGTCGACAACTCAACCATTGAGCCCCATCAGCCAGGCAGATTATATATATTTTTAAAGTGTACTTTTTGTTCTTTATTCCCAGTAATCTTCTCTTTTCAAAAAGATGTATTGATCCTATAAGCAAATGTGTTACTTTAGGAAGGATGTTTAAAACAAGCCTAAGAGAATTAATTAAAAATAAAACAAAACACAGGGAGAACAAAATTTATTAGGTAAAGTTTGGTTTAACACCTGTCTCGGTTAGGTTCTCTAATAGTCCTGAGATCTGGATCCAATGGCAAGCAGAAATGAAGCATATCGAGTAGAGGGAGAAATAATATTAAGAAAATCACTAGTGATCATTTCTAATTGCATTTTAATAGATTATAATATTTACAAATGAACCTATGTGGATAGACATTACAAAAAATTAAAGTAGATAAAGTAGTGTATCATGAGGTCACTAGAATAAATACAGATGTTTTATTACATTTCATTCTTTTTAACTGCTTCTGACTGATTCCCATTAAATGCCAAATGATTAGCTAAATGTTTAGAGAGTTAACAATAGCTATCCTTTACAATGGTTCTTCACAAGATTGCTAATAATTTTAAAATGATAAAATAGTTGAGAATGCAATATGTACTTACTGAATTATCTTTCATGTTCACAGAGACTAAGAAGGCGGGAACATACACTGAAGAAAGAGAGCAGATGTTGGCAGACTTTCTACTTACATGACTTTCCATCTTGACTTTTACATAAATCAGGAATCTTGGTTGTAAAGAAACAAAAAGCCTCTCAAGCCACCTTAAGTAAAGTTTTCTTTTTCTTTTTCTTTCTTTTTTTTTTTTTGAGGAACTAATGAATATTAGAAATCTTTTGTGAATTATAGCTGGTCTACTTATCAAAGGATCAACATCAAACAGATGTTCTCTTTATATCCTTACTCTGGAGCCACATGGTATTATTCTTTTTTTCTGTCTTTATTCTCATCTCTACATTCCACTTCACTCTTCTACATTCTTAATTTATATATATACTGGGTAATGTGAAAGAGATCCCATTGCCTACTGCCTCTTGGTTTGTTTGTTTTTTTTAATATATTTTTATTGATTTCAGAGAGAAAGGGAGAGGGAGAGAGCGATAGAAACATCAATGATGAGAAATGACCCACACTGGGGATTGAGCCCACAATCCAGGCATGTGCCTTGACTGGAATTGAACTGTGATCTCCTGCTTCATAGTTTGATGCTCAACCACTGAGCCATACCGGCTGGGCTCCTTCACTGTTTCTTGATTCCAAATCCCCAAGTTGTTCAAGGAGATACTATGACTTGGCTCATTCAGAATACAGTCTCAATTCTTTTCTCTATTTCCTCCTCTACTATAGAGAATGAAAAGGTAAGAACATAATTTTTCACTTCCTTTCATAGAAGGATCATCAAGTAACACATTTCTGTCCAGTGGAAAAAAGAAGTGAAATCTAATAGGGATATAATGAATAAAATTTTGCTTTTAGAAAAATGCATCATTACTTTCTATTTATTCCTTTTATTGCCTGAAATGTATACATAATACTAGAGGGCGAACAACTGCAGGCATATCTAAGGGGTATTTTTTCCTAGTTTTAATCAAGAGTTTATTCATAACTCAGTCATTTATGGCTAGAGAATTGGGTTTACATATTAAAAAGAACTTCTGAATCCAAGCTCTGGGCAGAGAAGAAATGGTTGTGAGTAGAAAATGATGGCTATCATTGATAAGAATCAATGTCCATGATCACTTTTCTTTGATCCCTGTAGGTATCATTAATTGTTTCCCAGTTTGCAAATGACATACTGATCCTCTAACCAACCATGTGAAACCGCAACTATTATATTATTAAAAAGAAGTGATGTTTTCAAACAGAAATTTTGAGAAAATACTAAGAGAATGTTAACAAAGACATGTATTTTTATATTTCAGTGTAAACCTTGAATATTGCAAAGTATTAATCCTGTTGGTACAGAACAAAAGTCATCACAATGCTTAATATGTTACAATTAGGAAATTTTCTTGGACAGGTTTAATTTATTAGGTTCTAGGACAACATAGCCTACATGTTTCATATTTATCTGAACTAAGAATAACCAATTTGCTATGCTTGTTGACTCATTTCCTATCCTGAAAGAGTTCATGGTTGTTTTTTTTTAATGGAAACAAGAATATGTCACTAATAATAATATATGTTATAAATACTGTACTAATAATATGGTTAATCACTACAAAGTAATTTATCCTAGCTGTATACACATTCTAAAAATATCCACAGAAATAATACATTTGAATTGATGTCCTAAGGCTTTTAGAATTGTTGGATTAAGTGATGTGATTAGGAAGGGTTAGCAGCAAAGGGCTTGTAGGCAAAACAATAATCTGAATAAGGTTCAGTGACCCCAAATTACTCTGTGTAGGAAAGACCTGCTTTTAGTTGATTTACCTCTCTGTTAGCCTGAAAGTTAAGGAGTGCCAGCAGATTAGTCTGGAAATTAGCTTGTTGTTAGACTGCTACTGTATTTGACCATCTTGCTGATGAGATTTAAATAATCCCTTTATTGTTGGTAGTGGGGAGAATTAGATACTTTAAAAATTGCAAAAGGCCCTAGCTGGTTGATCAGAGGTTAGAACATCAGCCCATGAAGTAAAGTGTCACAGTTTCTATTCTGGTCAAGGGCACGTACCTCCATTGTAGGCTTGATCTCCAGCCTCATAAGGGCATGTGCAGGAGACAACCAGTAGATGTATCCCTTTCACATTGATATTTTTCTCTGTCTCCCACTCTATCTTCCACTCTCTTAAAACATACTATCTAATAAAAGAGTAACATGCAAATTGACCATACCTCCAATCAAGACACACCCACTAGCCAATCAGAAGCAAATTATGCAAATAAACCCCAACCAAGATGGCTGCCACCACTGAGAATAGGAGGGAAGCTTGGGTTTCTCCAGCAATGGAGGAAGACAAGCTTTTCACCTGCCATTGCCTAGGCCTCCACTCAATGCTACAAAGTTTCAATTATAGAAGATACATAATTCCAACAGAAATGGCGGCAGCCATGGAGCTGGAGAGAAGAGGATAGGGTTGCCTGGGCAATGGAGGAAGCCAAACTTCTGTAGCCCTAGCCTAGGCCTCCAATCTAGGCAACAAAGTTTCAGACAGAAATGGCTGTTGCCACGGAGCAAGCAGAAGGCTTGGCTCTGCTCCAGGCTACAAAGTTTCAATTGTAGAACATAAATTAATCCCAGATCCCAGGACCTCTGCTTCAGTCGTTGGGGGAGGTGGCCAGCCTGAAAACCACCATAGGCCCCTCTCCGAGGAGGAGGTCACCCCAAGAAAACCCCCACCCTGACCCAGGACACCCTTCTGGGCAAACCAGCAGGTCCCCATCTATGCACCAGGCCTCTATCCTATCTAATAAAAGAGTAATATGAGATTGTCCATCACTCCAGCACACAAGAGGGCTGCCCCCATGTGGTCAAAGATCCTGCTCCCATGTGGACACAAGATGGCCACCACAAGATGGCCAGCAGGGGATGGCCATTGGGAGGTTCCAGACCTCCAAGGGAGGGCAGTTGTGAGCAATCAGGCCAGCAGGGGAGGGCAGGTGGGAGGGATCAGGCCGGCAAAAGAGGGAAATTGGGGGTAAACAGGCTGGCAGGGGAGCAGTTAGACATCAATTAGGCTGGCAGTATAGTGGTTAGCAGATGATCAGGCTGGCAGGCGGAAGTGGTGAGGGGCAATCAGGGAGGCAGGTAGGCGAGCAGTGTGGAACCAGAAGTCCTGAATTGTGAGAAAGATGTCCGACTGCCCTTTTAGGCCTGATCCTGGTAGGATCAGACATCCCTTGAGGGGTCCCAGATTGGAGAGGGTGCAGGCTGGGCTGAGGGACACTCTCCACCCCCACCCCCCACCATGCATGAATTTTGTGCACCTGGCATTTAGTAAATAAATAAAAAAGAACTAAAGCACTTAAAAAAAGAGAGACACAAATATCTTCTTGTAGATCAAAACTTGTAGATAAATATTATTCATTTGTTCTCGGTGTCATTTATAGCCTTGCTTTTGCTCTTCTTAGCATAACTGTGGAGGCTGCACACTTTACCCAGCCTTCCTTATCTATTGAATCTGGCTAGGCTCAGTCCATAGGGGACACTTGGAGGAGATTTGGGGATGGAAGGAAACGAGAAGAGCAGGTGTGTCATACCCCTTTCTTCCTCCTGCAGGATATCCTACACCCCCAGCTCCTGCCACAGTGACTGTGCTTCCAGGTCCCAGCTCCCGACAGTGACAGGTCTGCTCTGGCCCCACCACTCACTAGCAGCACTAACTCCTGGAAGCTGGGATAGCTCACCTCCTCCCTCTGTTTCTTCAGGCACAAGGGTAGAGGCCTCCTGCAGTTAAAATGAAGATTTTGCCCTTCTCTCCTAATTGCTCTTTTCCTCTTATGAAGTCTGGGAATTAATTTCCCATGTTAAGCTCCTTCCATTGAATTACCTGAAATAAGTTTGTTTACCTGACTGTACCCTAATAAATGGAAAATTTCGATTACTCTGTGAGGAAATAGATTTAAAATTTTTTGCTGTCACTTTAAAAAACTTTTGAGTGACTAGTGTTGCATGCAGCTTCATTCTTGAAATTGCCACAATCAGTTAGGGCATTTAATTATGGGTGTTTTTAAAAAAAAGGTTTCTTTCTCTTTTACCAATCTCTCTCTTTCAAACTACAGGGGGAAGGCTGGGGAGGATGGGGGCAGGGGCTGTAAGAGATCAACCGAAGGACTTGTATGCGTGCATATAAGCATAACCAATGGATACAAGACACTGGGGCGGGGGAGGGGGGGTGCGGGGAGGGCAGGTGAGGACATGTGCTGACGGGTAGGGGAGACTGGGGGGAAATGGGGGGAAAAAGGAAAACATATGTACTACTATTTGTAATACTTTAAAGAATAAATAAATAAATAAATAAATAAATAAATAAATAAAAGCTTTGCACAGGCTGAATTATTATTTTATCATCACCTGGTGCTACTTGAGAAATATAACCATCAACAACCAAAATAAGACTTATCTGACTTTCCAGTTTTCTTCTTTGTATGTGTTTCTTTTATACAGCAATCCACTTTTTCAGGAATCCAAGAAAATGCTTTAGAAAGTTGTTTATAATTTAAAACCCTAAAGTCATTAAAATTTAGTTGCTCAATGGTTAAATTAGACAAGTACTTCAAGTTCATCTGGCTTTGTTTTCAAGACAAAAACGTTTGTCCCACTTGAAGTGCAGGTGTGATATAAACACATCAGTAGTGACAACATATTTCAATGTTGTCTTTTCAGTCATTGTTCTCACCACTCTATTTAAAGCAAAATTTAGGAACTTTCCCACAGAGAAGGCAGGTGAAGTAGATAAACAACAGGAAGCAAGAAATGAGTACAAAGTTAGATAACATGATGTATGTAAAAATAGAATTTGTACTAATTATTTTTATTCAGATTAACTTTTATCAAAGTAAGTACAGGTTCATTCTTACAGGATTCAAGTATATAGGAGAATTTCTATTAATCTTTATCTTTGAAAAAAACATATTTTACTTATCTGATGTTTGGTAATTTTTGCTTAAAAGTACCTGTAAATTCCATTGAAAATAATACGGCTTCCCTCTCAGATAATAACACATCTTCCTTCACATTTACAGAAATAAAGAGGTTTAAATATGAGATCAACTTAAAGTTTGTATAGATAGATGTAGTATAGATAGGTAAATTTATCCTGATTAAACTTTATGTAATTGTTTAGTGTGAAATATAATTTTTAAAAGTATTCAGGAATTCATTTTGTATTATAAAATAATATTAACACCAGAGCACACCGGAGAATATTATAAATTTTAATCAGATGTTCCTTAGATTTCTGAGCTGTCAATTAAGTTTGAAGTCTCCCTTTGGAAAAAGGCTTAAGTGTTCCAAACATTACCTTGATATATACCCACCCAAAATGACTGTGATGCTTGGTTAGAAAGTGTCTCAAGCATATGGCTTCTTTGCATATTGAAATTTACATGGGATAATTAAAATATTGGACTTTCATTTTACTTTTTTCATATCTATAATGAAATTATAGAGATTTTTTCTTTTTTTTTTTTTTTTTTTTTTTTTTTTTTTTTTTTTTTTTCCTTATGGCAACATTTTATTTTTTTTTTTTTCTTTCTTTTTTTTTTATTGATTTTTTGCAGTATAATAGTAGTACATGTTTTCCTTTCTCCCTCCCCCTTATCCTCCCCCCAGCCTCCCCCACCCCCCCAGCACATATCCCCAGCTTCCCCCCTCCCCGCCCCAGTGTCTTTCATTCATTGGTTATGTTCATATGCATGCATACAAGTCCTTCCGTTGATCTCCCCCCGCATCTGCCTCCCATTCACCCAAGCTTCCCCCTGTAGCTTGACAGCCTGTTCAAGGCCATCCTGCCTCTATATCAATCACTCTCCCCTGTTTCTTTTCTTCGAAAATATCTTGCCTCTGCATACTAGAAATAAATGTATAAGAACAAAAAGTGTTTCAGTCTCGGTTTCAATGTCCAACTTTTCTGAGTCCCAGTTTCAGTGTCAAATAATTCATTACGTGTATAAGTCAGCAATGGTATCCCGATGGTGGACATATCGTGTCAATGCATGATGCATCCTCTCTGGTTTGGTCCTGGGCTGCCTGCAGACATGCACAGCTGCTGACTGCTAGTATGGCAAGGTGTCGTCAGTGTCCCCCATCTCTGGACCGTCCTCATGACTGGAACAGATCCATCAGTTCCTCACCGAGGCAGGAACCCGCATGGTCTTGGAGTTGTTCTCTGAAAACACACAAACACATTCTCGACCAAAAGTTAACAAAGGAATCCTCTATGCAAAATAGACTTGGGATTCTTTTTAATTTTTGCCTAAATGATTTTCCTTTGGCTTATTTTGACACCATGTGTGTTTTTTCATGGGTGTCCTGCTATTGTTTTTACAAATGGAATTTACTTTACTGGAGTAAGAATTTTCTAGATGTATTTTACTTACTTGATTTTTTTTTTTTTGTCCCTTACATGATATTACCCCGCTGTCCCCTCCCCTTTTTTGATTAATGGGGACTTTTGGAAATTTTCTATTGCAGTCTTGATAATTTTGAATTTTAATTTTTGCACACAAAGTGACTGCTTTAGGTTCTTTGGATGTTAGGCAATTTTACAGTGAGATGAACTACTAATAGATTTTTCAGTTAATGTTTTAGGAAAAGCTGTTTGTCCAGTACACTATAATTTTCTTGAGTATTCTCGTATTTCACTTGGCCAATTAAAATTAATCTGAAAACTTGATTACTATTTTCCTGTCAATTTTAATACTCAAGCAGAAATCTTAGTTTACCCTGTGAATACTAGTGGAAAGGAATATTTGCAATTTTGAGTAGGTCCCGAGCATTCCTGGTAATAGACTGAATTTAGATATAGAGCAGCTATTGCTGGCCGAGTCTCTGTCTGGCGCCTGGGTCCCCGTATGAGTTGTGTGTGGGAGGCGAAGCAGCCGTGGGGGTAGGAGACCTCCCTTAGGAGGGTTGAGAATTCAAACCCCTGCAAGGTTTGTGGATGAGGGTCTGTGCCCCACCTCTGTTGACCTTTTAGTTCTCTCCTGTTGGCCCCTCTGCGACTGTGCCTGTCTTAGGTTGTTCCTTCCCTGAGGAATCTTACCCGTCTCTGGCTAACCAGCCATCCTCCGGGGCCAAACAGGGTGATGTGAGGTTCAGTTCTGTCTCCTTTGTAGTCTATGCCCCCCTGTGGCCTCCACGCCCAGTACCTGCCTTGGGGTCCCCTCGCCTGCTGGCGGGGTCCCGGTACTGATCACATATCTCGGGGGACCCAGGTTTCTTCTCCAGAGAGGGCCCAGCTCACACCATTGGTCGAGATACAGATCCATGGTGCCAGCTGCCCAAAGGCTTCAGCCACAGCTCGAACTGAAAACTCTGGCATCAGCTGTGTGTATTTGGATAGTAACAAGAAGGTCCCTCTTGGCAGAAAGGGCAAGAAGGGCCAATATAGAATGCTCGGATGCCTTCCCAGTGCCTTAATTCCTTCTGAAAGGGATTAATTTCTTTCCTATTCTTTTTTAAGTTGCTGCCCAACATTCAAAGAATTAGTTTGTAAGTTTATTTGGGATAATTGTATAATATGCTGTTGTCAAATATCAAATATTATAATGACATTGTAGAATAATATCATGTAAGGGTATTATGGTGTCATGGGAGGTTAAGCAGGGCCTAGCCTAAGGACTGGTCTCCATAGGATATGACAAGCTCTAGGCCATGTCAATTCAATGTCAGACTAGCTGCCATTTTTTTATAATTTTATATAAACTTTGTCAGGGATGTAAAAACACAAATCACTTACCTCAGTTCAAGAGTTCAAGTATATTGACTTTTCCACTTACTCTCACCACCTGCCACTTACCCTGAGGTTTGACATTCTGATGGACTTTTCTCAGTCTCTGGATCTATTCTTGTTCATCAGTCTATGTCATTGATTGTATTCCTCAAATGAGTGAGATCATGTGATATTTGTCTTTCTCTGCCTGGCTAATTTCACTTAGCATAATGCTCTCCAAATCCATCCATGTTGTTACAAATGGTAGGAGCTCCTTCTTTTTTTCTGCGGCGTAGTATTCCATTGTGTAAATGTACCATAGTTTTTTGATCCACTCGTCTGCTGATGGGCACTTCGGCTGTTTCCAAATCTTAGCTATGGTAAATTGTGCTTCTATGAACATAGGGGTACATATATCCTTTCTAATTCGCCTTTCTAATTTCTTGGGGTATATTCCTAGAAGTGGGATCACTGGGTCGAATGGGAGCTCCATTTTTAGTTTTTTGAGGAATCTCCATACTGTTCTCCACAGTGGCTGTACTAGTCTACAATCCCACCAGCAGTGCACCAGAGTTCCTTTTTCTCCGCATCCTCGCCAGCACTTGTCGTTTGTTGATTTGTTGATGTAAGCCATTCTGATAGGTGTGAGATGGTACCGCATAGTCGTTTTGATTTGCATCTCTCGGATAATTAGTGACTTTGAGCAAGTTTTCATGTGTCTCTGGGCCTTCCTTTTGTCTTCTTTCGTGAAGATTCTATTTAGGTCTGTTGCCCATTTTTTTATTGGATCATTTGTCCTCCTTTTATTGAGTTGGGTGAGTTGCCTGTAGATGCTTGAGATTAAACCTTTATCACTAATAATATTTGCAAATATGTTCTCCCATACAGTGGGTTTTCTTGTTGTTTTGTTGATGGTTTCTTTAGCTGTGCAAAAGCTTTTGATTTTGATATAGTCCCATTTGTTTATTTTCTCTTTAGCTTCCATTGCCCTCGGAGCAGTATCATCAAAGAAGTTCTTTTGGCATATCTCTGAGATTGTTCTTCCTGTAGATTCCTCTAATATTTTTATGGTTTCCTGTCTTACTTTTAAGTCCTGTATCCATTTTGAGTTTATTTTTGTGTATGGTGTAAGTTGGTGCTCTAGTTTCATTTTTTTGCATGTATCTGTCCAATTTTCCCAACACCATTTATTGAAGAGACTGTCTTGACTCCATTTTATGTTCCTGCCTCCTTTGTCAAATATTAATTGAGCATAGTGGATTGGGTTGATATCCGGATTCTCTATTCTATTCCATTGATCTATATGTCTGTTCTTGTGCCAGTACCAGGCTGTTTTAAGAACAGTAGCCTTGTAATACAGCTTGAAATCTGGTATGGAAATCCCACCGACTTTGTGCTTCTTTCTCAGGATTGCTGTGGCTATTCGGGGCCTTTTTTTGTTCCAGATGAATTTTTGGAGAGTTCTTTCTAGGTCTGTGAAATATGCCATTGGTATTTTAATGGGGAGTGCATTAAATTTATAGATTGCTTTGGGTAGTATGGACATTTTAATTATGTTGATTCTCCCAATCCATGAACATGGAATGTTCTTCCACCTGTTTACATCTTCCTCTATCTCTTTTTTCAGTGTCCTGTAGTTTTCCACAAATAGATCTTTTACCTCCTTAGTTAAGTTTATTCCTAGGTATCTTAATTTTTTTGGTGTGATGGTAAAT
The DNA here is from genome assembly GCA_027563665.1 of Antrozous pallidus. NCBI lineage: Eukaryota > Metazoa > Chordata > Mammalia > Chiroptera > Vespertilionidae > Antrozous > Antrozous pallidus. The sequence continues at coordinate 15,297,677 of CM050514.1, read as the reverse complement.
GGGATTGCTTTTTTAGTCTCTCTTTCTGTAAGTTCACTATTAGTGTATAGAAATGCCATAGATTTCTTGGCATTAATTTTGTAGCCTGCTACATTGCTGAACTCATTTATTAAGTCTACTAACTTTTTTATGGAGTCTTTCGGGTTTTTTATGTACAATATCATGTCATCTGCAAATAAGGATAGCTTAACTTCTTCTTTTCCAATTTGGATGCCTTTTATTTCTTCTTCTTGTCTAATTGCAATGGCTAATACTTCCAGTACTATGTTGAACAGGAGTGGTGAAAGTGGGCAACCCTGTCTTGTTCCTGTTCTTAGGGGAAATGGTTGTAGTTTTTGCCCATTGAGTATGATGTATGCTGTGGGTTTATCGTATATGGCTTTTATTATGTTGAGGTATGATCCTTCTATTCCTACCTTATTGAGAGTTTTTATTAAGAAAGGATGTTGGATTTTGTCAAATGCTTTTTCTGCATCAATTGATATGACTATGTGATTTTTATCTCTCAATTTGTTTATGTGATGTATCACATTTATTGATTTGCGGATATTGTACCATCCTTGCATTCCTGGGATAAATCCTACTTGGTCGTGGTGTATGATCTTTCTGATGTACTGCTGGATCCGATTTGCTAGAATTTTATTGAGGATTTTGGCATCTATATTCATGAGGGATATTGGCCTGTAATTCTCTTTCATTGTGTCGTCTTTATCTGGTTTTGGTATTAGGGTGATGCTAGCTTCATAGAAGGAGTTTGGAAGTTTTCCATCCTCTTGAATTTTCTGGAATAGTCTGAGGAGTATAGGTTTTAGTTCTTCCTTGAATGTTCGGTAAAACTCTCCTGTGAAGCCGTCTGGCCCTGGGCTTTTGTTTGCTGGAAGCTTTATGATGACTGCTTCAATTTCTTCCAAAGTTATTGGTCTATTGAGTTGTTTAGATTCTTCTTGATTGAGTTTTGGGAGGTGATATTTTTCTAGAAACATATCCATTTCCTCCAGGTTGTCCAGTTTGTTGGAGTAGAGTTGTTCATAGTATTTTTTAACAATCCTTTGTATTTCAATGGGGTCTGTTGTTATTTCACCTCTTTCATTTCTGATTTTATTTATTAGGGTCCTCTCTCTTTGCTTCTTGGTGAGTCTGGCTAGAGGTACATCAATCTTGTTTATCCTTTCAAAGAACCAGCTCTTGGTTTCGTTGATCTTCTGTATTGTTTCTTTGGTCTCTATGTCATTTATTTCTGCTCTGATCTTTACTATTTCCTTCCTTCTGCTTACACTGGGCTTTTCTTGTTGCTTTCTTTCTAACTCTTTGAGTTGTTGGGTTAGATAATTTATTGCCGCTGTTCCTAGTTTTTTGCAGTAGGATTGTAGAGCTATGAACTTCCCTCTCAGAACTGCTTTCACTGTGTCCCATAGATTTTGGATTGTTGTGCTATCATTGTCATTTGTTTCCATGATGTTTTCTATCTCTTCCTTAATCTCTCTAGTAACCCAGTCATAGTTTAATAGCATGCTGTTTAGTCTCCATGTGTTCGATTTCTTTGGATTGTTTCTATTGTAGTTGATTTCCAGCTTTATGCCACTGTGATCTGAGAATATACTTGATATGATTTCTATCTTCTTGAATTTGGAGAGACTTTGCCTATGACCTAATACATGGTCTATCTTTGAGAATGACCCATGGGCACTTGAAAAGAATGTATATTCTGTGGCTTTGGGGTGAAATGATCTGAAGATGTCAATTAATTCCATCTGGTCCAGTGAGTCATTGAGGATTGATGTTTCTTTACTGATTTTTTGTTTAGAGGATCTGTCCAATGGTGATAATGGGGTATTAAAGTCTCCTACTATGATTGTATTGCTGTCTATCTCTCCCTTGATGTCCTCTAGGAGTTTTTGTATATATTTGGGTGCTCCTGTATTGGGTGCGTATATGTTTACAAGAGTTATTTCTTCTTGTTGAATTGCTCCCTTTAGTATTATGAAGTGGCCTTCTTTATCTCTTGTTATGTCCTTCACTTTGAGATCTAATTTGTCAGATATAAGTATGGCTACCCCAGCTTTTTTTTCATTTCCATTCGCCTGAATAACTTTTTTCCAACCTTTCATCCTCAGTCTGTGTGCGTCTTTTTTTCGGAGGTGGGTTTCTTGTAGACAGCAGATACATGGGTTGTGTTTTCTTATCCAGTCTATTACCCTATGTCTTTTGATTGGAGCATTTAACCCGTTTACATTTAAAGTTATTATTGATAGGTGCTTATATGTTGCCATTTTTGTTCTTTGCCCCTGTGATCCTTCTTCGCTTCCTATTTCTTTTTACAGCAGATCCTTTAGCATTTCTTGCATTGCTGGTTTGGTGGTGACGAATTCCCTTAGTCCTTTTTTATCTGTGAAGCTCCTGATTTGACCTTCAATTTTTATTGAGAGCCTTGCTGGGTACAGTATTCTAGGATTCAGACCCTTCCTTTGCATGACTTTGTAGATTTCATTCCACTGCCTTCTGGCCTGATAGGTTTCTGTTGAGAGATCACTTGTTAGTCTGATGGGTGTTCCTTTGTAGGTGACTTTTTGTCTCTCTCTGGCAGCTTTTAAGATTCTTACTTTGTCATTGGTGTTTGCCAATTTAATTATAATGTGCCTTGGCGTAGGTCTTTTGGGGTTTATTTTGCTTGGGACTCTGTGAGCTTCTTGGATTTGTGTGGGTTTTTCCTTTCCTATACCAGGAAAGTTTTCTGTCATTATTTCTTCCAACAGGTTTTCTATTCCTTGCTCAGTTTCCTGTCCTTCTGGAAGCCCAATTATACGGATGTTGTTTTGTTTCATGTTGTCCCAAAGTTCTCTTAGGCTCTCCTCCTGCTTTTTAATTTTTTTTTCTAGTATCTGCTCTACTTGGTTATTTTTTCCTACCTGGTCTTCTAGCTCACTGATGCGATCCTCTGCTTCTTCTAGTCTACTCTTAATACTTTCTATTGAGTTCTTTACTTCAGCAATGTCACTTTTCATTTCTTCATGGCTCTTCATCATTTCTTCCTGGGTCTTCCTCATTTCCTCTTGGGTCTTACTCATATTATCAAATTTGTCTTCCATTCTTTTCAGCCACCTTATGACCATTTCTCTGAATTCTTTCTCTGACAGGTTGTTAACTTCCATTTCGTTTACCTCCTTTTCTGGCGAGCCTTGCTTTTCTTTCATATGTGGGCTATTTCTTTGTCTTCCCATGGTCTCTCTTCTCTGTGTATGTGGTTATGTAGTTCTCACTCTCCTGTGTTGATTTAAAGGCACAAAATACAACACAACCAGGTGCAACGCACCAGGCACTGAACCGGAATGTAGTCAAAGTAATTGTAATTCCAAATAAAGGTGACCGCCAGAGAAAGGCAAATTTGGTGATAGGTGGGAAAAAAGAAAGAGAACCTCCCCCAGACCCACACAGACACTCACACACCCACACTCACACAAAAAAGAAAGAGACCCCCCCAAACACATACACTCACAAAAAAGAAAGACAGGAATGCCAAAATGATAATGGGAAAAGGGGGAGAAGAAAAAAAGAAATAAAAGGAGTAAATTATAAATGTGGGGTGAAAACTCCTATAGGATAGCCCCTAAACCGAACCAAAACCTGCAACAAGTACTTGGAGATTGATACAAATTACATACAACTACTAATATCAAGAGAGGTGAGGGAACACAGAAGCAAAAATCTATCTCAAAAACAATGCAGATGAGGACAACAAAACAAGAAACAACACCAAAAATAAAAATAACCCCCCCTACAAGACAAACCAAAATAACAGAATAAGCAAATCAATCTCATAATCCTGCTTAAAAAATCAATATAATCAACAGTCAAGTAAACAACAACAACAGGACAGGGCTAAAAACACTTTAAGATAGTGAAGTCAGAGAAGCTAGAGGTATATATGCACTTGGATTAGGTGGTTAGAGATTAGATATATCAGTGGGGTGAAATTTTAACAGGGGGTAAGGGGAAAGAATTAGGTAAATCTAAAGCGGGAAAAGTGTAAGGGAAACAAGGCACTAAATAGGGAAAGGTTAGCCAGAGAGTGGTGGTATAAAGGTGAAGTTGAGGTAGAGTAAAAGATACTAAAGTGTAGATGAAAATAGACTGTATTCCCAAGGTCGAAGAGAAGATATAATCAATTCCCTGTCACATAAGAGTCAATTTGTGATTTGGCCCCTGGGTGGCAGTGTTTCTAGATTGACTTCTGGGTCTATTGGTCCTCTTTATCCTGAACTAAACAATACTGCCTCTCTAATGGTGACTGCTGTTTTAGCAGCCAGAACCCTCCCAAAATCTTCCGGGCTTCCCCCCTCTGTCAGGTCCAAACTGATTGCGCTCCAGGGATCAACTCTGCCACCAGCTCCAAGGGCCCTCTCCCAAGTTCACCAGCTTCAACAGCCACAGATTCTATTTCAGGTGCAGATCTCCAGGTTTTGAGTTCCAAGGTGCAGATCTCCCAGACTGCCAGCCCCCTCAGTTTCGCGCCCAAAGTACCCCCAGGGAAATCTGACCTTTCCTTGCTGGAGTTTAGAGCTCCCTGGGCTCTGCGCGCCACCTGGTCGCCGGTGCTCCGGGAGCCCCAGAGGTCCCGCCGGTACCGCGAACGGCAGCTGTATGTTTTCCGGCTCCTCTCGTTCAAGATGTCGTGGTCCGCCTCCGCGCGCCTCCTCGCGCAGTTGGCTCAGGGAGAGAACCCAGCAGTACTGGGGCCGCTCAGGCTGGGGAGGCCAGCGCAGCAGTCCTCTATCTTCTCCTGGAGCACAGCTGTCCCCCTAGTCGCCGACAAATGCTCCCTGCGCGACTCTCAGCTGCTCCCTCCCTCTACCCTGTGAGCAGATTCAGATCGAATCCCTCCGTTCCGCCGCCATTTTTTTCCTCCTTCGAGATTTTTTCTAATGTAATAATTATATACTAAGTTTCAGGGCTTAGCAAATTATATGGGAAAAGAAAGAGGTAAAGTTTTGGTTATCAAAGTTGACTGTAAAAGTCAGACAGATGTTCATACCTACAGGTTTCAGTAATTCTGGTAAATTGTATACCAACAAAGAGAAAAGCTTAAGTAACATAATGTAAATACTTAAAATATGGTCCCTAAACATGATGACTCATTTTTAAATGTTATACACGTACACCTGCATTTGTATATATTGTTGCCTATGAGTGCGTGTGTGTGTGAGTGTGTGTGTATACACCCAAATAAGTCTTACCACCAGGCCTCATCCTCCTTTATGTTTTCTTTTTTGTTGTTCTTATTGTTTTGCTCAATTCCTCTAATTTTACTAGAGATTAAACAATATAATAATTGGGAGCATAAACATTTTAAATTTTCAGTGGAGGTGGGGCATCTAATTGAAATAGTTTTCTTGAGGTTCTTAAAGACAACCAATCTTAGGTTTCCTGGCAACCCAGAAAAGCAGCAACCATTGGGATTTTATAAGCTGCAGGACTGAGAAGTGACTACAAGACAATTTATAAAGACATTACAAGAGGATTGGGATGGGATGCAAGTGCTAAAAATCAGCTGCATCAATTTATCACACAGGGTATCCAAAAAGATTACAGGTAAGCATTCGTGTTTTCAGAACCTTTACTGATAGTCCATTCCATTACCTGGAATCTAGAGTCTAGATAAGCAATGGGATTTATGGTAAGCTGAGAGATTTGGGGAAATTGATGTTTCAGTCATCTTTATTTTCATTTTACCCCAAGGCTTCTATTTAGAGAAGAAAGTATGAAAATCTAACTTCCTACTTTATCTGTTTCTCTTTTTTTCTTCTGTCATTTCTTCTTGTTTTCAAAGTAGCTGCAGCTATCATTCCTTAGTCTATTTCAATTCTGTCCCCAGTCAGGTACTCTTCTTTCTCATTCTTATAAAAATCAGTGATCATTCTGCAGCCTCTATAAGTTAACCTAGGCAATATAAACATCCCCATCAAACACAGAGAAGTCTGTTTCCAAAACTAGAAGTAGACCTAGTCTGACAGGTTCTAGCCTGGGTAGGGATAGCTACAGATTTGGGGAAACTGAAGGTGGGCTTTGCAGTAATGACAAGAATGAACAGCCTGGGAAGCTGCTGCAAAGCTAAGTCTAAAGATGCGTTCCTACAACAGTATATTCCCTTTTTTATTTTTGTTTAATACATAGCTATATACATATAAAATTTAAATGATACATAAAATAATTAATTTGAAAATTTGCGGTGTCAAGATAAGAATCAGGATTATTTGAGAAACATATCCTATAGGTAATTCAGACTAAAATTTCAATCTGTAAAACCTTTGGTCTAATGACCGTCAGGGAAGAATGAAAGAGCTATGGTTTTTAATTGGTCTTCCCTAATGGGGTGATACTTGAAGGCTCATAGTTTTTATATGGTACATGCAATTTTAACTGCAGCTCTATTGTTTTATGTATTCTAATTTAATACTCTACATGTTTCACTTGGATGCTTAAACTGATCTAACCATGAAGGACACAATATTATAAATTGAAGAATGACTAAGAGGAGCATACAAGGGATTCAAGGGAGATGCAGAAAGTATAAGTATATTCAGACAAGTTAAACCCAGAATTAACTATAGATGAAAGTGAAGGGCAAAGCAAGCAATTAGTTTGACATAGTTCAGGACATTAAAAAAAAAGTATTTTTGTGAAGGAAGTTGTATTTTTAATAAAAAACAGATATTGAACATTACTTGGTTATATTTTGTTCTTATCATTCTACCTGAAATAATTAACTTTAAAGTAATTATAGATAAAATATAGTTAAGGAGGGAAAATGAAAAGCAATAAAAATAGAAAAATTTGAATAACAAAATAAAGTTTTAAAAAGTTATCCAGCCGGGCTGTCCATGGCACAGTGGTTGCGCACTGACCTATGAACCAGTAGGTTACAGCTTGATTCCCAATCTGGGCACATGCCCAAGTTACAGGTTTGATCCCCATGGTGGAAAATGCAGGAGGCAACCAGTCAAAGATTCTCTCTAATCATTGATGTTTCTATCTCTGTCTCCCTCTTTCTTCTTCTCTGATATCAGTAAAAATATATTTTTAAAATAATCTTTAAAAAATTATTCATGGGATGGAAGAATAAGTTAAAGCAACAGCAAACTCCAAGGATCATATTGCACTGACAAGTGAGAAGCATATGGAGCTAATTATGTACCATGACTACAAAAATTATGTATAAATTTACTGTAGAAAGTGGGTTAAAAAGGATTAGTATTTCTAAATGAACTCAAATAAACAGAACCAGATGAATTGCATTCAAAAAAGCCTAAAATGATAACAGAGCCAATCACAGAACAACTTCATAAATCCCTGAGACTATATCATGAGAAATGATAGGTGCCTAGAAATAGGTAAAATATTTCAGTATTCAAAATGGAACATTCCCTTTTATTTTGTACCATCTGACATGGGCAATTATTATTTTTTTAAATACACTTTTCTCATTATTTGTTCAAAGGTTCAAAGTCAGCAGACCAAGATATTCTAAAGGTAAATTGGGATTGAAATCAGAGATCACAGAAATAACCAAATGTCTAATTTCCAATAAGATTAACATTCCAAAAAGGGTGATAAAATAAAATGGTATGAGAAGAAAATGCAGGAGGAACCAAGAAGGCGGCATAGGTAAACATCTATCTTGCTGCCCCACACAACAATTTCAAAACTACAACTTAATGACAGAACAAACATCATCCAGAATCATCGGAAAGCTGGCTGAGTGGAAATTCACAAATAAACTTAAAGATAGGACACTGTGACTCAGAGGAGCAGCAGAGGGCAGAGTTGAGGATACGTGTGGAGTCAGAGATTCGGAGTCGTGCACGTGTGAGCAGATAGAGTGGGCAGCTGGATACCCAGCAGGTTTTCTCGAACAGGGAGGGAGACAAAGGCATCCCACTGCACTGATTCCCCAGTTCTGGGCAAGGTCCAGGGAACCTGGACTAATACAGGGTGAAACTGGACAGTAAGGAGGAAGCACACTGAAACTCGGGCACTGCAGAGGTCTGCGAGCTTGTGGAGAGCATGTGTAAACTTGGGAACTGCAGAAGCGTACGAGTGTGCAGAGAGGACCCATGACTTGCTCTCTCCTTTGGGAGAAAAAAAAGAAAGAAGGGAAACCATTGGACTGGATTGTTTTACAACCTTGAGTGAAACTTTGGGTGTGCAGACTCATTTGGGGAGAGACTGAATTGTCCGGCAGCGGGTAGAGCTTGGCAGCAGCTTTCTCTCAGAGGTGCATGCAGCCATTACCACCAGGTGCAGAGACCCAGGTGCTGCATAGGGTGGAGCTGATGGGAAATCAAGTCTGCCTGCTCATCCTGGAGACTCCACCTATCCAACCTGAGCACAGCTGATCCTCACAGCAAATTGGCCAGGAGGTCAAACCCTCCTAGTGCTAACAACAATAATCTAGGCTTAACTTGAACAAGACTGTGCAACCCATAGAGGGCTGTACCACGAGTATCCACCTCAAGTAAATGGGGAGGCTGAGCCAGTGTCCCTTAGAGGACACCTATCACACAAAGCTAATCAACCAACTTAGGGAAGCAGCCAAAATGCAGAGACATGGAAAGAAATCACATGTGAAATAAATGGAGGGAAAAAAATAACTGGATAGAGTTCAAAACCATGGTTATAAGGTTTTTAAAGAGGCTCCTAGAAAAGGCCAATGAACATTAATGAGACCTTCAAGGATATCAATGAGACCTTCATGTATATGAATGAGATCCTCGAGGATATGAATGAGACCCTCGGGGATCTGTAAAAGGACCAACTAGAAATTAAGCATACACTGACTGAAATAAAAAATATTATACAAATAATATTTTTAGGTCTTTGAAATATTCAAAGACCTAAAAGCAATCAAGAGGACTGCAATAATCAAGTCAAAGATTTGAAATACAAAGAAACAAAAGCCACTCAGCCAGAAAAGCAAGAAGCAAAAAGAATAAAAAAAATTGAAGATAGTGTAAGGGGCCTCTGAGACAACCTCAAGCATACCAACATCCGAATTACAGGGGTGCCAGAAAAAGAGAGAGAGCAAGATAATGAAAACCTATTTGCAGAAATAGTGACTGAAAACTTCCCCCACCTGGTGAAAGAAATTGACTTAAAAGTCTAAGAAACACACAGAAACCCAAACTATAGGAATCCAAACAGGACTACACCAAGACACATCAGAATTAAAATGCCAAAAGCAAAAGACAAAAAGAAAATATTAAAAGCAGCAAGAGAAAAAACAGTTGGTTAGCTATAAGGGAGCACCCATATGATTGTCAGTGGATTTCTCAACAGAAAATATGCAGGCCAGATGGGAGTGGCAAAAAATATTCAAAGTGGTGATTAGCAAGAATCTACAACCAAGATTACTCTACCCAGCAAAGCTATCATTCAGAATTGAAGATCAGATAAAGTGCTTCGAAGACAAGAAAAAGCTAAAGGAGTTCATCACCACCAAACCAAAATACATGAAATGCTGAAAGGTATTCTTTAAGAAGAGGAAGAAGAAAAAGGTAAAGATAAAAATTATGAACAATAAATACAGATCTATCAACAAATGAATATAAAAATCAAGTCAATTAAAAATCTGAGAAACAGGATAAACTGGTGAATATAGCAGAATCATGGGCATAGAGAGAGAATGGAGTAACAATTCTTGCGGAGAAAACGGGTGTGGGAGGTGCAGCAAGAGACTGGACAAAAATCATACACCTATGGAAGAGGACAGTGTGAAGGAGGTAGGGGCAGAGGGTGTGATGGGTACCGGGTAGAGCGGAGCTATAGGGGGAAAAAAAGGAGGAACAATGTAATTAATAAACTGAATAATAAAGATTAAAATTTAAAAAAGAAAATGTAAAGGGGTTCCCTTGAATTTAAGCTGTAAGTAAAATTCCAATTATTAAATGTAATTAATGAATGTGTTATTCCTTGATTTTAGCAATGAATTTGAGGCAATTTCACAGAATGATTGTGATTATAGAAAAAGTAAAAACAGTATGAATTAACTGTTGGCTGAATTTCCTGAGTAGTCACAGGCAAGTTCATCATTTATAACCTAAGGTACCCAAGGTTAAGGTCCAGGTCTCCACCTAATAACCTATTCAGTGTTGTAATCATTGACATGTTAGAAAATATAGATGGAATGATATCAGATTATTGTTTCTCCAAATATCATCAAGACTCTAATATGTACAAGATATTTTTCCAGGTGCTATGGTTAAAGTAGTGAATCTTTACAGTGGAAGGGCTACATAATAAACCAGAGTAATGGAATATTTTTAAAAATCTTATAAAATATTTTGAGTAATAAGGTTTAAAAATTATCACTAAGAAAGAATAACAGATTAAAACTAATAAAACAAACTTAAATAGGGATCTATAAGAATATGTAAATTTCAAAGGACTCATGTTTTATAATTCTTAATGTGAATTATCAACAACAACAAACCCTAAGGGGTCATATCCACTGATAATTGAAAAAAATATATAGAACTAATTCTGTAACATGACTATAAGATTTTTATGCAAACTTACTTTGATTAATAGATTGATAATAAGGATGTATTTTGTTCAAGGAGAAAAAAGACAAAAGTAAGAATTTCATAGAAGAAACAAAACCAGTATACTGAAAAATATTAAAAACTGTAATTAAGAGACCAGCAGGTGAGTTAATAGATGAAGAGAAAATTTCTGACCAGGGAATGTTGCCAAAAGAACATATATAGAATACAGTATGGATACAAAAATTAAATAAATATATGGAAGACAAAATAAGTGACAGAAGTTACATAGTGAGAATATATAACATAGTTTTTAGAGTTTTCAAAGGACAGAAGAGAAGGCATAAGAAGACATAATGTCTGAGAACTTTTTAAAACTGTTAACAAAAATCTGAGCTTTAAGTAGAAATATTACAAACACTAAGCTGAATCAATAAAAAGATACACACGAAACTAACATTTATAAAAACCAAATATAAAGAAAAACATCTTCAAAGCAGCCAATACTATTAGATTATAGGTTGATAACTTCAAAGTGCTTAAAAATAAACACATCAATTCAGAAAACTACCTTTTAATAATTGAAGGTGAAATAAAGACATTTTCAGCAAACATTAGTGAGAGATTGGTCACTTCACACCTGCAAAAAAAAGAAATACTAGTAATAAAATTTTCCAAGTTAGTGATCCTAGAAGAAAGTATGGGGATGCATTATGGACAGAAACAAAAAAGCAAATAAATGATTAAATCTAAAAAATATTTCTCGTCCTATCTAATAAAAGAGAAACATCCAAATGGATCATATGTCCACAAGCCATGCACACCAGTCAATCAAATTAACCTAACAAAGATGGTGCTGGCCACAGAGCTGGAGGTTTGGATTGCCCCTGGCAATTGAGGAAGACAGGCTTCCTGCCTGCCCTGGCTAGCCCTGGCCTTTTCTCAAGGCCACAAAGTTTCCCCAATATCTGCTTCCAGCTGGCCATGGCCTCTGCTCATGGAGGCGCTGAAAAAAACAAACAAACAAACAAACAAACAAAGCACAAAAGGAGGGGCTGGAAGCTTGGGTTGCCAGGGGCCATGGCCAGCTTACAACAGCCATCAGCCCCTCACCCAGGCTGGCCAGGCACCCCAGCAGGACCCCTACTCTGACCCCGGACACCCTTCAGGGCAAACCAGCTAGCATCCACCTGTGTACCAGGCCTCTATCTACATTAATAAAACGGTAATATGCTAATTAGACTGGGAGACCTTCCTGGAAACCTTCAGACATTCTTTTGGTCAAAGCCATGGTGGTGGGGCTGAAGTAGAGGCGGTTAGAGGCCAAGAGGGGAGGGAAATTGTGGGTGATCAGGCTGGTGGTAGGTGGGGTCATTAGGGGTAAGCAGATCAGCAGGGGGACAGATCAGCAGGGGGGCCAGTTGGGGGTGAGCAGGCCATCAGTGAGGGTCAGTTGGAGGTGATCATGACAGCAGGTAGGGGGGCAGTTTGGAGTGAGCAGGCCAGCAGGGAGGCAGTTGGGGGCTATCAGGCCAATAGGGAGGGAAAGTGGAGGTGAGTAGGCCAGCAGGGGAGGCAGTTGGATTGAGCAGACTGGCAGGGGAGGCAGTTGGGTGTGAGCAGGCCAGCATGCAAAGTGGTTAGGAGCAATCAAGCAGGCAGGTGAGTGGTTAAGAGCCAGCAGTCTTGGATTGCGAGAGGGATATCTGACTGCCAGTTTAGACCCGATCCCTGTAAAAGGGCATTAAGACATCCTTTGAGGGGTCCCAGATTGGACAGGGTACAGGCCAGGCAAAGGAACACCCCCAGCTCCCTGTGCACAAATTTCATGCACTAATTCACTAGTATAATATAATTTCTTATAGGATTTTAAATATAGTCAATAGTAAAACTGAATAACACTGAAGGTAATAGAAGATAAACATAAAGTTAAAAAGTATATATATATATATATATATATATATATGTAAAAATAAATATAAAGATGTTAAAATTATAAGAAAAAACTAAGTATTATTTTAAAATGTTGAGAGTATTGTGGATGTGGACAATTTTTACATTATTTTATCTAGGTGGCAGCTATTTTTTTCTTTATCATAATTTGAGAAGATATATATCTCTGCTTTACATGTATTTATCTGATTCTATACTATATTCAGTATTTTTTTAATTAAAAGAAGATTAAAAAATGGCTGAATGAAGCTGATAAAGAAATACATATATGATCAGCCATGTCATGTAGAATACATTTTTATACAATTCTAAGATTGAAGTTTGGAACATGAAAAGAAATAAATATCATCAAGTCAATGTAGAGTAAGAAAATTAAACCTCAAATCCCTTTTGATTTGAGCTCAGAGGCAAATTGCAAGCTCAACAGTATATATAGAATGGCAGTGCTGGGAATAGACTACAGGTCTTTGACTCCTAATTCATTGGTTATGACATTTCCCAGAATTTTTTTCTTTCTTATATACAATTATCTTTTTTTAAAAAAATAATGCTCTTTATATAGTCATCAAAATAATTTATCATATAGATGGAAAAAAATTCTAAAGAATATGCAAGGATTGTGGAAAGGCATATATGTGACATTTGAGCTCAATGACTGTTAACTGATTATGTGCGACAGTTAATGTTATGTGTCAACTTGACTGTGCTAAGGGATGTCTATATATATGTATTTATATCATATCATATCATATCATATCATATCATATCATATCAGTATACTTTTCTTTAATCCTCACTGGAGCATATTTTTTCCATTGATTTTTAGAGATAGTGGAAGGAAGAGGGAGAGGCAGAGTGAAATACCAATGTGAGAGAGACACATCAATTGATTGCCTCCTGCATGCCCTGACCAGGCCCTGGAATCTGTAACCTAGGTGCATGCCCTTGAGCAGAATCACACCCAGGACTCTGGTCCTCAGGCCAATGCTCTATTCACTGAGCCAAATCAGCTAGGGCATAATGCCCAAATATTTGGTGAACATTATTTATGGTGTGTCTGTGAAGATATTCCTGGAAGAGATTAGTAAATACTAATCTACTAATTCTGTAGATTAAATAAAGCTCTGTCCTCTGCAATGTAGATGGACATCAGCCAACCCACTGAGGGCCAAATTAGAACAAAAAGAGAAAGGGAGGAAGAATTCCCTCTCTTTTCTTGAGCTGGAGTGTCTATCTTTTTTTTGTTGTTGTTGCCCTTGGACATTGAAGCTTGTAGTTTTGGGGCCTTTGGACTCAGACTCACACCTTCAGTTCCAGATTCTGAATTATGCTATGTAGCTGGCCCCCTGGGAACGGACATTGGGCATTTCTTTAAATCATGTCAGCTGAATCCAAGGGGAAGGCAGCCAGACTTTGGAAACACATCTAACCAAGAAGGTGTGTTATCAGCTTGACTCTTGACTTTGTCCATGTGTCCTTGGGAATGGGACTATTGACATGTAAATTAAGCCTAAAACCAGGAATGCTCAGGGCCTACTCAAGAATCCAAATAATCTCCTTTTGTCTTGACCTTTTGACATAATTTCTGGTATTTTGGGGTGGTGGTATAAAATAAACTTGCTATGTGGGTTCCGGGTTCCTGTTCCTGTCTCTCCAGGATAGAGAAGACAGGTTCCCACCCAGCACCCAGCTTTCTTCTATCCTCTCTTCATTTTTCTGAATCCCTCGTGGCCTCCATTCAGAACCTCTTCCATCTCTCTTTCAGTGCTGGACTCAGAAAAGGGAGATCCTCGCCATATTTGGCCCCGATCTACATCTGACGCCTCCGGAATACCACCTGGTTCCTTGGTTATCAGGCCTTCAGAGTCACAGACCAAATTATACCACTGATTTGGTTAGTTTGGGAGATGTTAGTTTGGTTAGTCGGACTTCTGGGCTTCCATAACCTCATGAAACACATAATTCCTATTCTCTCTCTCTCTCTCTCTCTCTCTCTCTCTCTCTCTCTCTCTCTCTCTCTCTCTCTCTCTCTGTCTCTCTGAAGTTTTCTTAATTTACACACCAATATTTATCTGTGTCTTTAAAGAATATTTTGCATGCTTAGAGTTCTCTCTAAAATGTACCATTAATTAAAATCTGAAATGATAAGATGTGTTGAAGTATTTTTATATTCCCTTCCTCAGTTTCTCAAAGGAAAGGCTTAAATTATATGCAAAGTAGAATAAGAAACTGAGGTAAAGTAGTAGTTTCTGCTATACAATATAATGGTAGCCATTCCAAGATACATGAAAGGGAAATATTCTTCAAAAAGCAATATGAAGTTAAAAACAAATATTAAACATAGGCCTAAAAAATTTAGTATTTTATAATCAACTTCAGTTCCTCTATAAACACTGCTTCTCCAACTACTTCCCTTTAAAAGGTAAGAATGAGAAGTGTGAGATATTTCAAATTAGTGTTTGTTAAATCATTTTTCTTTGCATGAGTCCATTCCCTTTTAAAGAAAAACAGAAAAACATAAATTGTGAAATACAGTCCAGTTTTTAAGTTTCACCAAATGTTTGCATATTCTCTTTTTCCTCATCACCTGCCCCATATTTGTTGTAGGTATGTGTGGCTTTAACATTTCGCTTCTTCTCTGTTTCTTTTAAGAATTAGTACATATTTTGAGAGCACATTGTTCAAGTTAAACTCTTTATGTATTGTCTCCTCTATCATCTGGGATAGTTTTCACTTTTCCAGTGCTTATGTATGGAAGAGTGAATCATCAATCTGATAACAAGACTGGGGTGCTTATCTCAGTGCCTCGGATAACATTGATCATGTATCTCCTTTCAGGTTATTCTTCTCTAATTTCATATTTTCACCAAAAGCTGTCAAACTCAAAAGAAGAACCCTTGCAGAGTCAGAAATCACCTCCAAAATAAAAGAGTGGATAGATGGATACATTTGTCAAATGCCTCAACTCCAAATGGGAATATTAAAGGAAGGCTGAGGGGATTGTGCTTTAAAAATATATCCCTCAAAATGTTATTTTTTTTCTTAAGTAGGGTTGCATTTCATTTTTTTAACAACTGTGTGACAGTATTGAACCTTCTAAGACTCCAGAATCTTAAATATTAAGAATTGCATGTTTAAAAACATGAATCATATGCTTTTTAAACATACATTAAATTGGAAAATAATTATTGTTTATGTGTGCTTGATGACATAACCATCATTATACACGTGGGTAGTATTTGCTATTTATTACACTTTGGATTAAAAAGTAATGAAAAGTGGGGACAATCATTATGTTAATGAAATGTTAATGAAGCACATTTGCTTTTCCCTCTAATAAAAATAGTCTTGCTTCATCTATTAGATTTTTATCAGAGTGAGAGAAAATAGTGTTATGCAAATTATTTTAACTACCATATTATAAGCTAATGCATGCCTGAAGAACTGGTTAACTAAATTTTACACCATTTACGGAAGTTACACTCCAAAATTGCATCTAAGAATCATTTTTTAAGATTGTTCTGCTGCCTAAATTACCTACTAGATTTGTGGGTTTGTTGTTTTTTTTTGATACTATATTACCACCCAAAATAAGATTTGACTTAAAATAATATTTCTGGGGAGCACAAAGCTCATTAGATCCAGGATCACCTCTACTGCAATCCCTGTTGCCAGGCAGAACAGGCGAGAGGAGGGCAGTGTGACTTCTGTAAGGGTCCCTCTGTTCCCAGTTCTCACACATACACCTGCTTCTTTACAATTAAGCAGAAGTTGGAACAGGTCGGCATGTAGGTTGAAGTGAGATTTGAGATTCCACTTAAACTTGAACATTCTAACAGTGAAAGCTGTTACACCACTTTACCCTTCAGGATAAGACCCCATGATATGACTAGTTAGTTAGGCTACATCTTTTCTGCTCTTAGGGGAGTGCATGACCATCATAAGCTATTATATAGCTTTCTTCTGCATCTTATTAGGATGCTGGATGACCACTGAACTCTTACTAATCTGCAGGCAGAGCTTGTGCCACCACTTACAGGAATAGCACTGCTGAAAGCACATGGCATCTAGCTGTGATCAATATGGACCAAACAAAGGGGAATAACTCTACCACAAGCACTGAGAAAAAGGGGAAAGGGCATGCAAGCAAATGATACAGCATCTGGAGGAAACTTCAGGAAACATTTTTTAAGGAGTTTGAAATAAACTCAACTGCCAGTGTGCCTACCTTTTTTTTCCCTTATGAAAATTTACATATCAATGAATTGTGCCGAACTGATTTCAATGCAAGTGATAATGATCCATAGACATATAATTTTATCTGTCTTTGCAACTGTTGAAAACTAACAGAAGAGGTTCAACGCATCATGAAGAGCAATAGAAAAATAAAACAAAAAGCTGAGAATTAAAACATATATAAATGAATTTCTAACCCACTAACAAGACTGATAAAAATAAAAAAAGTGGAAGACATAAATTACCAGTATCTAGTATCAGAAATGATATATCACTACACATGGTCCAGCCTTCAAAAATACTATCGTAACATTAACAACAACTCTATTCTCTTAAATTCAACAACCCAGAAGAAATGTATCAGTTCTCAAAAGGCCGTGAGCTACCAAAACTCAACCATGATAAAAAAAATTTTGAATAGTTTAATAATTATTAAAGAAATTAAATTTGAATCTAAATAGATCACAGAAAAGAAATATATAGGAGCATACTGTTTTATTGGAAAATTCTACTAGACATCTAATGAAGAATTAACACCTAAACTGCAAAGGTGAAATATTCAAATGCAGGTGAATAAAGGAGTTATCTGAGTTGTCAAAGGAAAAACAGAAAGGCAAGGAGAAAAGGTTATGAGGGGCTTGTTAATGGGCATAATTATTTTCTTTAGAGTTGAGCAGGTGGTGTATAGCAATCAACATCAAACTCTCCTCAACTGTGGGGTAGTGACACCCATCCCTCCATTCTACACTCTCCTTCTGTCTGCCCCAGTTGTAAACATTGTTCAGCTTTGATCTCATGCTGAACACAGGATATGGTGATGAGGCTTGGAAGTTGGTAAAAACTTTTGCCAAAACCAGTCAAGTTGAAATTGAATTGATCTAGTTATAAGTTTTTTGAGATTGAAAAGCAGTGGACATACTGACAATGACACACATTTATTTATTCAGGGGAAAAAAAATGTGCTGAGTGCCTATTATATGCCAAACACTGTACTTAGGTCTGGGAATACAAAGATTGATCCCTCAAACTCAATAGAACATGGAAATGAAATCAAGAGCAATCAGCAGCAACACAGAAATGTGACATACACAGTTCTGAAAGAAAAAGGGGAACCATTTCTGAGTAAATAGGCAGTTACAAAACTGTTCCTGCAGTTTTGTGTTTTGGAGAATAAATCTCCCAAGATTCATTTTTGACCAAATCTCTTTCAATCTTTTTTTTTTTTTTTTGCCTTTTTCTGAAACACCAGTAGACAGAAATATAGAAATAAAGCTAGTAAATACATTGTTTTAAAAAACTGAATTTCAAAAATTTCAAGAGAGAAGCCAAGAATTTGCTATAATTTAAGTGCAAGTCCCATGCTTTTTAAAAGCTCATTTTAAAGCCAAAAAGGCTCAGAAAATGAAAATAAATGATGAAAATATTATTTAGAAAGGTTTTCTTATTTGCTGATTTTTTTGGATATTCGATGATTCATAATGAGTAGAGAATAACTACTCAGAGCCAACATCATGTCCTTTGGATTTTTATTGTACCAATATATAGAATATAGACTGACTATATTCCATATTTAGTTATATAATTTTGCATCTCTCTGGTCCTTTGTGTGTGTGTGGCAGATCATTTTTATTTGTTTTATATAGAATACCACGAAAAATAAAACAAATATAGTGTGAAAGGATTTCAATCTAAAATGGAACCAGAGGTTAGTTATAAAATGGAGAATCTTTGTGCCCTCAAAAGAACAGAATTTAAGAATGTAAGATTTCCATTAAATACATAATTTGCAGAAGACTGGAGCATATATTCTGACTAGTAAGCATCCACCAAGAATCTCTCCCATTTTCAAGTCAATGAATTTACTTCCTTGACTCTGATTGTACCCAATCCTCTTTGCCCTCCTTGCCCATACACATAGTCTGCAGCAAATACTCCAGGGACCTGCCTATAGCTTGCTACAACATGCATTACCTGAATTGCAATTTCTCTGTTATTATTGAATAAACTCAATTTCTGGTAATTTGAGCAGTTGGCTTCCTTATATAGGTAGACAGTTGTAAGTACACATTTTTATTAGATGGATTTCAATTAATTATAGAAAAATTTCTTTAAAATGCCTTACTTTCATTTGGTTTTTCAACTGACACACTATGTAGCTAATTATTATATACCAAGTTCAAAGGTAGTGTTATGCCCAGATTTCATGATCCCCAAAAACCACCAGGGAGCTGATTCCGATGCAATAGCATAGAGTCTTTATCACAAGCCCGGGCTTGGCCCTCTGCCCCCACCGTTGCCGCAGCAGGAAGCAAGGGGAAGAATATCTTGAGCATGATGATTTTATAGGGAGGTGGGGCCAGATGCGAACCACTGAGTTGGCCGATTCCAATTGGTTGGGTGATGACTGGGGCTAATGATGCAAATAATCCCTAACACACGTGACCTGTCCTGTCCTTTGCTCTTGATTGGAGCTCAAGCACACAGTCTTCCGTGATTGGCTAACTCAAAGGGAGGAGTTGGTCTTTGTGATTTCAAGATGGCAGCCCTTAGGTAAGTTTAAATATCACGCAGCCTATATGGTGGCTGGCAAGTCACACAGTCCAAAATGGCAGCTGTCTAAATTGTTCTTTGCAGTCCCGCTCTGCCCTTTCATTAGCTCTGATTTTCTTAGTGACTTCTTTCTAATATCTTTAAGCTATTTGAATTTCTCTCTCTGTTATTTTAGAAAAATTTGAAATTATACCATGAATTTATTGCAATAACAATATGCAAAAAGTAATACACCTGATTGTATTGAAATTTCAATTAAGCCAAGCAGTGTAAGGTCAATTCAATATTATAATTGGCAAGAGATTGTTTTATTGTTGGCTGCTTTTGGCATGCTACCCATGGCCTCTGTGCCAGATTAATAAAAATAGTCAGTGGTTGGTTTCCCTGATATTTCATATCTTTGCTATTCCTGAGTCAAGGACAGTGTCTTCTTTTTTAATTATATAATTCATTTCCCCCCTGAATCAAATCTTAAATTGATCTGTTTTGACTATGATTAGTAAATTGATAGAATTAATATTGATCAAGTGGATTGATTTTATGTTTTTCAAAATTCATCCATTACATTTATAAAAAGGGATCAAATAACTTAATTATATTTCTGGTAGAGAAAGGTATTTCAAGTTGTTACTTTATGACATGCTTCAACAAACTATAGCTCATGGGCCAAATCTGGCCTGTTGCCTATTTTTGTATATAATGTTTTATTGAAAAATGGCCACATGCATTCATATTACCTATGTCTGTTTGGGTACAAGGTCAAAGCTGAATAATTAAATCAGATAACCATTATCCTTTTAATGTGTATTTTCATTTTGTAGGGCATGACTATTTTTTTATAGACCCATGTTTAATTAATAGATTTCTAAGTTTCATGAGTTTTTTTTCACACTTGAAATCTTATATGCTATGAATTCTGAAATGATATAGCATATATAATAGAATAGACAAGTGAAATGACTAATTCTCCCTGGATCTAGAAATATCAAACTATAAAATTAAATATATTTTAATGTAACACATTCTGAAAGTTGAAATTCTTATAGATATAAAATACTTTTGCAGATGTAAAGTATAATATTTTATTTATAATTTAAACATGGACAGTAAAATTTAGCTCATTAAAGTATATACTGTGAGTTGCATTTAGAAAAGAAATAAATTGTGATTAAATCCCTACAATGTGCTCATTTAAACAAGAAAGTACATATTAAGTTGAAATTGAAAGTGCTGAATGTTATATAGTGTCCTCATTGTTATTAGTACTTTGAGAAGACAAGGGAACACAGAATACCAGCAAGTTAATTCAAAGATAAAAAGCTAATGTCATTGGTTTCCCCCCATATCTGAATTATCACTGATAAGGAACTTCTACTTAGCATTTTGACCTCTAAGCAGATAATTCAGTGGAACTTCCATTAGTAGTAGATCAAGAAGAAACTGCTAATTAAAATGCAATTTTTTAGTCTTGTTTCAAAACTTACTAAATTTAAGGCCATTGGTATATCTACATAATAAAAGCATAACATGCAAATCGACCGAACAGCCAAATAGTAGAATGACCTTCTGGATGACCTTTCAGATGACCTTCCGGATGAAGCCAGGGCTGTGAGGGCCTAACCCTTGCATGAATTTCATGCATCGGGCCTCTAGTAATTATATACTTTTCATTATCAATGAAAAATGCTTATAGTAGACCCAATAAAACATATGTTATAAAAGATATATAAATTAACACTTTTGAGAATTTAGATTTTACCTTTTCCACATTACTAAAATAATCAATTTAACATAAAGTTGTTTAAAATTAGCTAGAGAATGAATATGTACTTTTGTTCCTACTTCATTAGATTTTAAATTTTGTTTTCTTTTTTATATTCAAATATCTTTTTATTGAGGTTGACACTGAAATATTTTTAAAGAACAAAATGAACATATGTGCCCTTCTGACAAAAATTTCCTTCA
This sequence comes from Antrozous pallidus, assembly GCA_027563665.1. Classification (NCBI taxonomy): domain Eukaryota; kingdom Metazoa; phylum Chordata; class Mammalia; order Chiroptera; family Vespertilionidae; genus Antrozous; species Antrozous pallidus. Next base: position 15,276,438 of record CM050514.1, on the reverse strand, counting down.
GTTTTTGGAGAGTGGGAAGTAAAGAAAATAAGTTTATTCTTTTTAACCACTGTCATGGGTTAGCATGAAAATAATCAATTCTATATCTGACCAATTCTTTTTAGCTGTTTTGTATAACTCAGTAAACAAATATTTACAATGCCAATCTTGCATTAGGATTTCGGAAAACAGCAATATATTTCCTCCTTTTACAGATTGATTTATCATCGCTGAATATATTCAAGTATTACTAACGATGGCAATGATTCTCAGCTCCAGGGCAACTCCAATGACTACCTATGTTTATGATGGCTATGTTTGATAATCCTGCCCTTCAGAAAAGCCCAAGGCTTGCTCCATGGAATAGCTGAGATCATTAAGCACATCTCATGATTATACTCTACCTGTGATTACATTTTGGGATAGAGCAACCCAGTGAGAAAATGGAGTACAATTGCGCATATCTCAAGTCCTGTTTGGACAAATTTACTACAAGAAAATTTAAAAAGTAAAATCTATTTTACAACGTCAAAACCAATAGCCTAATATCTAAAAACTAGAAGCCTGGTGCACGAAATTCATGCACTGGGGGTGGGTGGTCCCTCAACCCAACCTTCCCTCTCTCACATACTGGGAGCCCTCAGGGGATGTCCAACTGATAGCTCATCCCCAGCCTGCCCAAGGCCTAAAGCCTTGGACACCCAGCCATCGCCCTGCTCAGCTCAGCCCCTGCGGCCTGTGACCACCCAGCCCCAGGGGCCGGGTACTGGCCACCACTTCCACTCACAGCACCTGTGGGCCAGGAGGTCCCTGCCGCCATCAGCACCACTGCTGCTGCTGCCACCACTTCCCCTCACAGTGCCTGGGGGCTGGGCACTTGCCACCACCTTCATTTCATCTCTATCCCCAGGCCCATTGCTTGTGTCACTTGGCCCTGCCCCTGCTCCTTATTGGCTGGTAGCATAGCCAGTCAGGAGCCAAGGTACAGTCAAATTTGCATGTTTCTCTTTTATTATATAGGATAGATTGCAAAACCTGGTGACAGTTTATCATTGAGGCAGATCACCTGTTTGAAGCTTAGCGGAAGTAAAGTCTTCAATGTTGCCACTGATTTTAAATCTTACATGTTCACAATTTAAGTTTCATACTTTGAAGTGAAAGACTTGAAATAGTCTTTGTATGGTGTTCAATCCATTATATGAAATGGGTTTCAGGCATTACCTATAATTTGAGAGGTTATCTGTATGATTAAGCATCCTAGAAAAGTGCACGCTGTCATCTTAAAAGCAAACAACAACAACACTTTTCTTAATTTATATTCCTTAACCATAATTATCTATTTCTTCTGCTTTGTGCTTTAGCACCAATGCTACCAATATGTGAATTTGAACTATGTTAGCAGAGTTTATAAAAATAAAATATAACATACAATTTTAATGACCAACTCTGTTTATCAGAAATGGCTAACTATTTTTCAAGAAGAAACACCAAACACCCAAATATGATCTCAATGAAACGATGACATAAAAATTGCATTTGCTCTAGAATGTTTTTATTAAAGTGTGCACCAAGCCCACGTGATGAGAATATTATTGAAAACTGAAAATCTTTAAGAAAATGATATTAAAACCCAAGATAAAGTTAAGATTAAAGAAGTGTGAAATAAGTAACAGGAAGAGTAGGATGAAATAGGAAAGGTGGAAGGGAAGTGAAAGAGACTAGTTTTTTAGAAAGTCAATCTGATAAGCAATTAGGTTTGCAACTATGTCAGGCATTCTTTTAACCACAAACAGGGTCTCACTCAGCTTACTTCCATCGATGAAATTCATAGTATTTATGTAATGAAATAAGAAGGGCAGGAAATAACGTTCCTTACTACAGCGTATAGAAAATTGCAATAGAATAATCATCACCTGAAAGCTATGCCTCCAGGATTCTGCAGCAGCAATGGTTCTAAACAACAATTCCAATGTTTGTGGCAAGATGGCCTGACTTTCATCCTGTTCTTTATTTTCCCTGACTAACTTCCTATGATCTTAAGAGAATATTTTCTCTACTTCTTGGTATCCCGTTGCTCATGACTAACAACATCTTGTGGCTCCTGCTTACTCACTCAGGTTTCTTTGCTTCTCCAATTCTAACCACTCTACTCTCTACTTCCTTTCCAAGTGTTCCATGATTAGATTGTCAGCCATCTGATTTCTGAACTAGCCAATCACCATACAGGTTAAAGTGTTCTCCATGGGCTGAGCATCTTACTATTTCATATTTAGTCTTTAAGCCTAAGGGTGACAATCAGGTACCAGTTATTGTCCAAACATTTATGTCCACATGGTATAAAGCATAAATTGATATGAAATAATTTCTGAAAAAAGTCTAAATTAGTAACAGACACTGAAATGTGCGTGTGTGTGTATATATATATATAATTTTTACTAGGGTCACCTTTAGATGCATCTTATCTATACATGCCAGTGGCTAAAAAAAAGTTGGTTAAATGAACTAAATTATCCAGAGTTCCAGATTCCTTTAAAATTTCCTGTTTCTTAAAAAAAGAGCAATATTTTTAATAGAGAAATTTAAAAACTGGATAAATACGTAGAATAGAGAAAATTTCTTATAATTTATCCTAAGAAAATTATTATTAATTATTGGTTGTGTTCTTTCTTTGTTTGGTATGGATATAATTAAAATATGTTTTTTAAAGTGGGATCTGAAAACAATAAATTTCAAGAGCTAGTAGATTTATGTTCATACTAAAGGGTGCATAATTTTCTATCAATATAACTTTAATTTTTGGCATTTTACTATTACAAATTATACTTTATATGTACCTTTGTAGTTATATATTTTGCTAGAGGCCAGTGCACAAATTTGGTTGTCTGGTTGTCTGCTCTGTTAGGGTCCTATTGGGCTGGGCTGGTGGGGGGCTGAGGGTGGTTGGCTGGCTGGCCCCACCCCTGATTGGAATGGGAGGGGCTGATCGAAGGCTGGGCCAGCTGGGGGAATGGGACTGGATCCTAGTTGGTTGGCTGGTTGGCTGTTGCAGTCTATGTCATAGTCCCTGGTCATTCTGGTTGTTCTGCTATTGTGGTTGCTGGGTTTTATATATATAGAATAGATGATAGATAGATAGATAGGTAGATAGATAGATAGATAGATAGATAGATAGATAGATAATAGATAAGCATTTCTATAGTTTACAATTCCAAATATTAAAATATTGGATCAAAATATTTTATAAATTAAATATTTATTAATTAGGTACTTGAAATATATCACATACTGTGTGAGGTGATGGTAACAGAAAGGTGAAAGTATTATATGCCTTACTTTCTTGTATTTCGCTTCAGCTATCATTCTACTGCTGTTTTCAACTGCAAACTTCACTGTCCACAGATTGCTGTTAAGTAAAACAACCTCTCTCCAACTGCCTCAAACCCATCAGCCATCTCTGACCTTCTCTCAAGCGAGAAGTAAGTTACAGGGGGGAAAAAAAAAAGAATGAATGAGCCTTGCACTCCTATGGTTACCAAATTTAATATTTTCTAAAACCTGCTGCCAAATTCTCTTTAGTTTTCTCTTGTTTTACTGTGCTCCCTGGCAAGTATTCTTCGCATTTTTCACAGATTATTCAAAGATATTCTATTCTCCATAAATCTTTAAATGCATCTCCTCTCTTAGCAGATCTCTTGCCTTATCCATCATATAAAAGAAACCATGTGATCCGACCTCTTAAAATCCAGGTACTAAACAGTAGTCTTTTTTTTTAACATCCTGTAAAAATGAGAGTACAGCATAGCAAAGAGCAAGGGCGTTCATTTCCTCCAGAAGACAGGTGCTGGCTGGTAAAGAAAAAAAAAAAAAAACAGAAAGAAAGTTTGTCTTTTGCAGATTCAGAACTTCAATATTTTCACTATTCTGAGATGTGCATCTATGGAATGCTATCCTTCACTCACACATGGACATGAGCGATATCCTACACACACACTCACAAAGCAAAAAATAAAACAAAATAGACCAAAAAGAACAATATCTAGTTAATAAATCAGAAGTATATATTTTACAAAGAGAACTTCAATGGCTTTGAGGAACGGAATTTAATCAAGGCCACCAGTCAGTGCCTGTTCTCACAGGGATGTGTGGAAAACTCAACTAAAATCACTAGTTCAGTTAGTGTAGAAACAACAAAAGGAGTTACTTGCATGTTTAAAATGTCTAATATATCTGTCTTGACAGTAGGAATATATTGGAGAATACCTTCTTCTTTTATAGTTGTTTTTCTTTTAACTTCTGTGCTTTTTTCCCCCTCGTGATGTTGAGCAATTCTCAGGAAAAATTACTAATGCCTGTTGTACATACCTATCTAATGCAAAGTTAGGAGTGGCTATTCAAAATTACCTCATGCTTTTTGCAAAGGACCTCAAAATATTAAGCTGCCAATATGTACCATATACTCTTCCAGACATTAGAACAGTGTTTGGCAGTGTATTTCGCATACCCTGCCAATACAGTGAGATTAGGAAGATTCTATGAAGAGCAGAACCCTGAAAAAGAGACATAGATGCCTTTATTTGTTATGAAATTTATTTATTTATTTTCTTCTGATTATGGACTTATGTTGGTTTTGGAACACAATGAAGCTCCAAAATATTGTTTAATTTGATGTATGAAAGCACTGATGAAGAGACAAAAAACATGGTGATTCATAGGGTAAAAAAAATTCCTTTAATTTCCCTGAGATCATATAAACATAATATGTATCATGTTATTTCAGCATGGGGTGGAAGGCAAAAGCTAGAGTCTATTGCTAGACAAAAAGCTCCTAAAATATTATTGCTTTAAAAGTAAAATCATTGTTATGTCTAAGTTATACAAAAAAAGCTAAATAAGTCATGAATGTCTATGTTGAGAACATTAGATTGACTACCAAAATTCTTGCTTTATTGAGCAGCATAGTCACTTACTGGCTAAGCTACAAAATGAAAGGCTAACGGGTTCTTTCAGTAGTAGAAAGAAATCCACTTGCTTATTCTGGACGGTTAGGTGAGTGAAAAATAAACTTAAAAAAATAATGGTGGTAAGAATACTTAACATGTTATCTACCTTCATAACAATGTTTAAGTGTTTAATGCTGTGAATAAAGATTGTATTGTATATAAATACATTGGAATATTATTCAGCCTTAGAGAGAAAAAGAAGGAAATTCACCTTACACAGTTTGGCTCAATGGATAGAGCATCGGCCCTTGGACTGAAGGGTTCCAGGGTTGATTCTGGTCAAGGGCAGATACTTATGTTGTAGGCTTAATCCTCAGCTATGTTCAGAACATGTGTGGGTGGCTACCAATTTATTCTCTCTCACATTGATATTTGTCTTTCTTTCTCCTCCTTCTGTCCACTCTCTCTAAAAAATCAATGGAAAAATATCCTTGGGTGAGGGTTAACAACAACAATAACAACAACAACAACAAAAACAAAGAAGAAAGAGAAGGAGGAGGAGGAGGAGGAGGAGAAGGAGGAGGAGGAGGAGGGGAAGGGAAGGAGAAGGAGAAGGAGAAGGAGAAAGAGAAGGAGAAAGAGAAGGAGAAGGAGGAGGAGAAGGAGGAGGAGGAGAATAAGAATAAGAAAAGAAAAAGGAGGAGGAGGAGGAGGAGGAGGAGGAGGAGGAGGAGGAGGAGGAGGAGGAGTGGGGGGAAGAGAAGAAGAAGAAGAAGAAGAAGAAGAAGAAGAAGAAGAAGAAGAAGAAGAAGAAGAAGAAGGAGAAGAAGAAGAAGAAGAAGACAATTCTGTCACATGCAACAACATGGAATATCCTTGACAACATTATGCTAAGTAAAATAAACCAGTCACAGAAGGAATAAACGACTAAGCCATTAATATTTAAGTGTGTGTTTGTGTGTTTTTAATAGAGCAACTGGTTTTGTATGCTTAATATAGTGAGTATGTGGGTAGATTTAAAATGTGCTTTTCTTAAAAGTGGACTTCTTGAAATATATTAAGGGGTAAAATGATAAAAAAAAAAACCTTAAGTTTATAAAGACTACATTTTAATAAAAGGAGGGAGGCACAAAAAAGGAAGAAATAAAGAAAAAGAAGAACAAGGAGAAGGAGGAAAAAGAGAAGAACTAAGCAAATAAATAGACCTGCCTTCTTTCTCAGGAAAATAAGCACCAATAATCAGAGTGATTGAGGGTAGCATGTATTGCAAACTTTAGAGAGTATTTTTGCAAGAATGAGAGTGTGAAGAGGTGGCGATCACATCAGGAGAATGTGGAGAACACAGCATGTCAAGACAAGAGGGTGGGCAAACACTGAAGGCTTGGATGTACTTGATCATTAATTAACAGAAAGGCTGCTGTTATCAGATCCTAAGATAAACATGGAATGAGGAGAGGGTTGAGCTATACCAAGAGACAACTTAAGCAATACCTCCTAGTAATTGGTATAGATTTTCATCTAATGAAAATGGGAAACCATTAGAACGTTAAGCAGGAATGATAGTGCCTTTGCTTTGTTACATAAATCATTCATGTCTTTGTCACCTAGTTGATGATGAACTACAGTAGAACCTTGGATAACAAGAGGATTCTATAATTACCAAAAAATTAGATTTTGATGGCTACAGCGAGGGGCTAATAATTCAGGTAGAGAGCAGTTGTCAGACTCATTGCATTAATTTACATGGAAATCATGTTCACAGTTGAAATTTGCAATTTTATTTACTCAGACATTTGACAAAAGTTATATTACTAGAAAAGGGAAGAAAATATTTAATAACTACTAAGGCTTTTTATAAGTATTTTGGTACAGATATAAGATTTAGGTATATTTGGTAATCTTTCTATATATTAAAACTTCAATAATAAATTTCATAAGTGACCAGATCACTTTGCATATGATTTAAAAACTCTCAAACAAAGACATGTAGAATGGGTAAATGGTTCATCAAATACTTGGATACTTTTTTTGGCTATATTTAAGTGAGTACAATGGAGCCCCAGAGCATGAAAATATTTTTGTCTGCTCTATTGAACTGAATTTGTTATGTAAAAAATGACAGATTGACAGACATGGGAACTTAACACAGGTAGCTTCATGTTGTATTTTTTTTTCTAACCAGAACATTACCTGGATTTTTATCTCCACATGATGTAAGGCACTAATACTTTGATATTATATTAAAATGTAGTGTCACTTTGATGAATTAGGCAATGGGCTGACATTAATACATTAAAACAATGAGTTTCAGGAGAGATTCAAAGGTCTTATGAGCTTAAATTCAAAGAGAGTAAACTTTGAATGCTAAGTAGTATAGGGGAGGGAAAATAATTTTCCTTCTAACTTTTGCAGTTCTTCTCAGTGGTCTAATAATCAAATTTACACGAAGAAGAATAACAGGATAAAATAATCAAATTTAATTACATATGTACAGATGAGGGCTCCATAAGAATAGGCAGCCCTAGAATAAATCAAGCAATTGAGACTTACAGTCCTAAGAACTAAGGAGAAGTGGGGGAGAGGAGAATCTGTACTCCAAAGGGCAGGTAGGCAATTTACAGGTAGATGAGAAGGAGCAAAATTTGGTAAACAATTCTTGCTAGGTCACCCAGGAACAATGGGACACAGAGGAGGGTCTAACAGCAAACTTAGCTAAGTTTTTCCCTTAGTTTTTCTCAGTCCATATTATGCTAAACTCCCTTTCTTTAAACAGGTTTTTCTATCTCAATTCATTTAGGCAGCTCTTGGAGGAGAAGGTGCAGGGAGAGGGTGATGCCTTTGTAATCTCCTGATTATTATTTAACAAGAACGGAGCAAAAGGAAGACTAGATATAGGCATGCCATTTACACAGTTTTACCAAAGCAGCATTTAACACTCTGCATCTCTATTCCCTGCTGATTGATGGAGGAAGAGACTGGACAAAGAGTTTAGATACATGCCCCAAAAGATCTGAGTGATGTGACAAAGGGGACAGTGGTGGGGTTAGGAGGTGTGGAGGTCCTGCTGTGACTGGCAGTGGAGGGGTGAAGGGGATGTGTATAGGGGGCTGGAGCTGCACTCTGGTAGTCAGTGCACTCCCACACAGCGGTGCCGCTCAGCCACAAGCCAGGCTGACAGCTGGTGAGTGCAGAAGCAGAGATGGGAGTCTCTCTTGTCTCTGAGGCAACACTAGGGATGTCTGACTTCTGGTCTTAAGCCATCAACTGGACATCCCCTGAGGGCTCCCAGACTGCAAGAGGGCACAGGCTGAACTGAGGGAACCCCCTCCTCTCCCTGAATGCATGAATTTTTGTGCACTGGGCCTCTAGTTACATATAAAAATAATTACAATCATTTTTGCTTATAACCATTCTCGATTTAGTCCCACCAACTTACTTTAACAGGCCCTATCCTTTTAATAGGCATTTGCTGTGTGAGCAGGTATGTCTCAGGTCATGTTCTTCAGAAGCAAAGTCTGAAACACAGATACTTATAAAAGTGACTTTTGAGAGAATCCTTTCAGGAGAAACCTACAAAAAAGTGAGGAAAATATAAATAAGGAAGAAGAAGAGACTAAGCTAAGATGGGGGTTCAGGTGAAGGATATTTAGCCTCATCTGATCCCATAAGTAGCCCAGGAACATAATACTCATCCAAGTATAGGGGACTGAGCTCAATCATTGACTAGATGCTATCTAAAAGAGATGATAGATGATGATATAGATAGGTAGATATAGATAGATAGATGATAGATAGATGATAGATAGCTAGATAGATGATAGATAGATAGAAGCAACACACAACATGGGCATTTCTTGGTGATGAATTCAAGGATGAGCCATTAGCTTTCAACACATATAGCAGCTAGTTGAGAATTAGCCTGGTTTAAATAAATAAAAAATATCTGAGTGTGGGCATCACTAATCCTATATAATAAAAGGGTAATATGACTAGAATGACTACTCAACCAGTCACTATAAGGTGCACTGTCCACCTCTAGGTCCCTTTCCCAAGCCAGCAGGCTCTGATCGCCCGATGGCAAACAGGGAACAAGGGGTAGGTGGAGGCAGGGGGTGTGGCCAGATATGGGAAGCCGAGAAGTTGGCCACAGACCAGGCCTAGGGACCATACTCATGCATGAATTTCATGCATTAGGCCTCTGGTATCTACTATAATGAAGAACAGAAGCAATGAGCAGTAAATGAAGTTGGCACAGATTTCAGGGTTATTTTCATAAAAGGTCATGACCACTCTAGGGAGCAAGCTCTGTCTTTTGTTATATAGCAACAATCATTGCCACTACCAATATCTGCAGATCGATGGAGCCAAGCAGTCTAAAAATTTTGTTTCAAATATTATCGGTTAATTCATTCATGATTTCCCCTAAATCCCACATTACAGGATGTCATCTAAATGTCAAACAAACCAATTGTGTACTTTCTCCACAAAACTAGGAGAAAGATAAACAGACCCAGGCTTACTAATCTAACTATAAATTAACCACAGACAGACATTTGCCTCTTATGCTGGGGATGGTCATGCCACTATTGTATTAAATGTTCTTTCTTAATCTTACACAATAAATCTGTGTGTTTTAAGTATGCAGTAACTCAGCCTTTCAAAGAAACTAATTATACAATAATTGCCTGTGATCAAACTAGTAACTTGGAAAATGTACCAAATGTCCACCTTAATACAATGAAAAATACACAGAACCATTACTCAATTCAGACAATGTACTCAACTGCTCAATTTAGACGAAATACTCGACAGAGAGGCAAGAAACAATGGAATAATAGTTACTTGATACCAAATAGAGGATATACAGAGTGGCCAGATTATTATGATCTCTGAACACATAATAATCTGGCCACTCAGTATATATATATCAAAGGCCTGGTACATGAATTCGTGCCTGGGTGGGGTCCAGCCAGCCTGGCCATGGGCAGTTGGCTGGCCTGCCTGCTGGTCGAACTCCTGGTTGAGAGGACAATTTGCATGTTAGCCTTTTATTATCTAGGATATACACTGAGTGGCCAGATTATTAAGTGTTCAGAGATCATAATAATCTGGCCACTCAGTGTATATACGTATCGTTTTATAAGCTGAGTTTTGATCCTGCTCCTTCCATCAAGCAAGTGTCATGAAGAGTCTGTGTGCAGAATGTGCTCACTTTAAACTTTAGTTCTTTGAGGCTTGTTCCTCTGTGTTACCATGGCTCATTATTTAATGGGCAATTTCATCAGATGTTTAAAACAATTGCAGATAGTGAAGGTTCGGCTTATGGACGCTAACCAGTTTCACAACACAGAGCTATTTAGCAGAGGTGTTTCTGTAACTGCGATGGCAGTGCCAGGTTGGATTTTGTTTATGATGCCGTAGGGATCCACCACAGCTTGTGGCTTCAGACAGAGCAGCATCTGGCATGGCGTGATGGGAGGGAGGGATTCCACTTGCAGACTAAAGTGTTTGCTAGCACACACCTGCTAGGGTTTCCTTTCCTCCCTCCTCTAGAGCTTGTTGTCTCTCTCCATTTATATACATTTTAAATGGGTCGCAAAAAGCTCCTTTATCAAAGAAACGCAAACATCGAAGTGAGAGATGCAATGTATATCATTTAGTGCATTCCTCACTGAAACAGATGGTTTCTTGTAAAGTAGTTTTATTTCTTTTTTTTGTTCAATTATACATTAGTAAGCACTCAGTGATATTTCATTATACTGAACATTTTAACAATCACAATTTGTATGACTTTTTTTCCAGGAATTTCATTAATTAAGAAGCTATGACTTTTTACATCAATTTTTAAAGAAGTAAATGACTTACCCCTGAAATGCTGTTCTTGATATTCTCCTACCTACAAAAATACACAAAAGTAGTAATAATGCTGTCTAACAAATTAAGTTTTAGTGAGTTAAACTAGAAGTTCGGATATCTTTAAGTATGATTCCATTGAACAATATGGTTACTACATTTTCTTCTATACCATTTTGCTCTAGTTCTAACTACAATTTATTTCTACAATTTTACACACTCAGCTCTTTCATCTAAAATGTATGTAGAGTTACATTTGATATATTGACTATTTACAAAGGAAAAGCAATCTTCTTTGAAGCAAATGCCATGTACACAAAAATTGTATAAAAAGAAGGCAGAACCATTTCAGAGCCAGTCTAGTACCACAATCACCTCCGTAGCCTCTAGAGATATTTTCTTGTTTTACTGACTTTTTGTGACTTACGTTTTTGGCCTTGATTCTTCATAAAAGAGCTGCATCTGCCAGTGTAAGGAACATATCTAGGCTCTACATATGTTTTCTTTGGTTTTCAGAGTGTTTTGAAGGAGTTACCACTAAAATTTTAAAGTTGGAGGATTTCATGAAAATGTACAAAAATACAACTTCTCCTGGAAAATTACAAGTGCTGGTGGCAATGAATGCTAATTTTAACCCGGCAACACTTAGCTGCAGTTAAGTAGCTCTGCTTGCCTGAGTTGGCAGCGCCCATCACAGTGTCTAGTCACAGAGCAAATGCATATGAACGTAAACCCAGATTACTTTACCCAGTTAAGTCACCGACATGACCCCTGTGGGGATTGCAATTGGGACTCCTTCCCAAACAGATTTTGCTATTGTTACTTCTTTTTCCTTCTAGAAGGCCTGAGATAATTAACCTGCAATTCAAACAAGTGCCAAGCAGTATCAGGAGAGATAATCCTTTATTCAACAATGTCAACATTAAATTTAATTTGCCTTTGATTTTATAGTGTTTCTTAAGTAATATTTCATTAATACAAATAAAACAGAACAAAAAATTTAAGCACAATGTCATCCAAAAGAAATATTTTTTTTTCTGGAGTGTATTTCCGATCATTCATATATAGTAAAATAGATTTAAGGTCTATTTGAAGAGGTCAGTAAAGTGCTAGTAACATTTCATCTATACAGATTTGTAATATATTTTCACTGAAAATATAAACATATTAGATGCCAAAGTAATATACATTCCCCTTGCCTATATCCCATTTCACAGTCTTTAAATAGGCAATTTAAAAAGGTAATTACGTCAACTGGTCCTCACTGGGTATTTAGATTCTGTGAAGGTTTTGCTGTTACAAGTAGTGTTTGCTAGACACCATTAAAGCAGAAATTCCCTGCCTTTGCCAAATTATCACGTGAAGATAAATTCTTAAAGGAGAATTGTATAAAGTTATCCATACCTGGGGGGAATAGGCCTGCAGGGGAGGCAAGGCAGCTTGGGGCAACCAGGCCTGCAGTGGAGGGCAGCTGGGAGTGACCATGCTGGCAGGGGAGGGCAGTTAGGGGTGTTTGGGCCAACAGGGGAGGGCAGCTGGCGGTAATCTGGCCAGCAGGGGACTAGTTAGGTACTGATCAGGCTGGCAGGGGAGTGGTTAGGTGATGATCCCGTTGGCAGGCAGAAGCAATTAGGGGCAATCAGACAGGCAGGTGAGCAGTTTGGAGCCAGCAGTCCCAGATTGTGAGAGGGATGTCTGACTTCTGGTTTAGACCTGATCCCACAGGGATCCCAGATTGGAGAGGGTGCAGGCTGGGCTGAAGGACACCCCACTCCACTGCATGAATTTCATGCACTAGGCCTCTAGTACGCTTATAACATTTTCTACTTAATCTTAAACTGTATTTTATGAATTGTGTTATGTTAGTTGATTAAAAATATAAACATCACTGGTGGTCCGGTGCACCAAATTCATGCATGGGGATGCAGGGTGTTGGAGGGTGTGTCCCTTAGCCTGGCCTGCATCCTCTCTAATCTGGGACCCCTGTGAGATCGGCCTAAACTAGCAGTCAGACAACCCCCTCGAAATCCCAAACTACTGGCTCCTAACTGTTCACCTGTCTGCCTGCTTGATCTCCTCTAACCACTCTGTTGCTGGCCTGATTGCCCCCTACTGTACCCCCCTGCCAGCCTGATCACCCCCAACTGCCCTCCCCTCCTGACCTGATCACCCATAACCGCCTCTGCCTTGGCTCTGCCACCATGGGTTTGTCCTGAAAGACATCTGAATGTCTCATGGTGTAATCAGCATATTACCCTTTTATTAATATAGATAATATATGACATACTGCCATAACTATAACATATCTACCAGTATTACCTATGAGAATATGTCCTCCATGAGATAGGAAGGCATCTAATACATCACATTGTATATGTTGTAAGTAGTAGAAAATACAGTATTTGTAGCAATAATATACGCCCAGTGACTTCCCTTACTGATCTGGGAATGGTTCCCAGGTCTTTGAACATTTCCTGGCCCCTAATGTATTTTTTTTTTTTGTCATTTAGTGTAACTTTATTTACTGTTTATTGCACATGATTTGAGGTCTTAAATTTCTAACCACCAAAGATTCAAAGGACTATTTTTTCCATAAATTTTAACATTAACATTAGTGAATTCCTGTATTCATGTGTTTTTATTGTAAACATCTGAATTATTCACATTGTCATAGATCCTGAACTCATAAGCGTGGACCATGCACAGGCTGGCAGCAAGCCAGGAAGCCACTCTGCAAGCAAACTTATACTCTGTATAAGGAGAAAAATCATAGCATAACATTTGATGTCCAACTTTAATGAATATAGTATCGGGGACTCAACTGCTTTGTTGGTGATGGGGTTGATTATTGGGAGAATTATTCCTGAAATAATTAAGGAAAAGGGGGCTCAATCTTTCTTCTTGGTTTCTTGCTCCTCCCCAGCAACTTCATCTCTTTGGGCAGCTTCTTGGGCAGCTTCTCCTTCACCTTCACCTCCTTCCTCCTTTGCATCCTCAATTCTTTCTTGGCACCTTCTTCCTCTATTTTTCCTTCCTCTTCATCAGCCTCTTCCTTCTCCTCCTCTTCAACTTCTCCTTCAGAAGGGGTTCATCCTTAGTTTCCTCAGCTTATGCAGCTTCAATGGTCTCCTCCACCTGAATCTGCTCCTCCTGGACATGGCAGGGGTATTAAGAAGGGAAGGAGTGAGCAGACATCAAGTAGGAGCTAGTCTATACACTGAAGGCAGAACACCAAAGACCTGGGAACTCTGGGAGTAGCCTCTGGCTATGCTTCCCACGCTGGTGAAACTGAGCAGGGTCTCCTCACCTTCCAAGAGTTTCCTGTAAGCTGCAATGTCAATGTCCAAAGCCATCTTCACATTGAGGAGGTCCTGATATTCTTTTAAATATTGTACAATTTCACTTTTTGTAGTTCTCAATTCATTTTCTAATTTGTTGATCTTGTCCTGCATAGCACTAACACCTGAGTTCTGCTTATCATACAGCTCTCCCAGCTTCTTTCCCAGTGCTTCATTCATGCCCTGGCATGTTTCCATCTCCAGGGTCTTGGCCTTGAGCAATTACTGGCCCGCACTGCATAGGTGTTCTTGGCAGAGCTCTCAGTCAGCATGGTGAAGCAGCTCTTGTACCATTCTTCACATTCTGCATGTTCTTGGTTCCCCCCAACTGCCCTCTCTGCAGGTCTCATCCCCCTGACTACCCTCCCCTGCAGGCCTGGTCCCTCTCAACAGCCATCCCTTGCTGGCCATCTTGTGGTGGCCATCTTGTGTCCACATGGGGGCAGATCTTTGACCACATGGGGCAGCCATCTTGCGTGTTGGAGTGATGGTCAATTTGCATTTACTCTTTTATTAGATAGGATTAGAAACTTAAAGGAATTGCTTTAAAAACTCTTCTACTCAACTTCATTTTTTTAGAATAAATATAGAAGGTAAACTCCTTCATATTTGTCTTGACAATGAGTTTTTTTATTTGACACCAAAAACAAAGGCAACAAAAGCAAAAACAATAAGCTATATCTAATTATAAAGCTTCTACACAGCAAAGGAAATCATTAACAAATGAAAAGACAATCTATGGAATAAGAGAGCATATTTTCAAACCACATATTTGATAAAAGGTTAATCCCTCAAATGTACAAGGAACTCATACCATCCAATAGCTAAAAAAATCAAATAATTCAATTTTAAAATGAGCTAAGGTCCCAAATAGACATTTTTAAAAAGACATACAAATGGCCTTCCGGTACATACAAAGTTGTTCAACATCACTAATCAGCAGGGAAATGCAAATCAAAACGATAGTGAAATATCACCTCACACCTATTAGGATGTCTCATAAAAATAAAATAAAAAAGACAAGAAATAATAGGTGTTGCAAGGAAGTGAAGGAAAGAGAATGCTTTTGCACTGTTAGTGGGAATTTAAACAGGTACAATTGCTATGGAAAACAGTATGAGATTTCTTAAGAAATTAAAAATAGAACTACCATGTGTTCTAATAATCCCACTTCTGAGTATATGTCCAAAGGAAATAAAATATTTATCTCAAAGAGATACCTGTACTTCCATGTTTATGGCAGCATTATTTAAAATAATCAATATATGGAAACAGCCTAAGTGGCAGTTGACAGATGAATGGATAGGAGTGGAAATGCACAATATATACACAAATACAATGAGATTTTATTCAAACATAACAAAGAAGAAAATTTTATTTGTGACAGCATGGATGAACTTAAAGGTGATTGTACTAAATGAAATAAGCCAGTCAGAGAAACTGACTATACATATTCTATATGAATCATATTTATATATAGAATCTTGAAAAAAGAAGTCAAATTCATAATAACAGATGGCAGAAAAGTGATTTTCAGGGGCTGGCGGTTGTGGGGAAAAGGGAGAGTTGGTAAAGCCTACAAACTTTCAGTTATAAAATGATAAGGTTTGGGGATCTAACATGTAACATGGTGTAGATGATTCATCTCACTGTATAAGTTTCATTTTTGGCATATGGTCTTCCAGTTGTCTCAGCACTTTTGTCATCCTTTTCACACTGCTCTACCATATCATCGTTGCCATAAGTCAATCTATAGTATATTTATGGGACTATGCCTGGGTCCTATCTTTATTAATTAACCATTTATGTATATGCTAATACCACACTGTCTTCATTTTTTTTTTTTTTTAGCATTTTAAGCCTCAGTGTCCTAAGATTACAACCTCAAGTTTTCTCTTTCAATCTTTCATTTGTAGTCATTGATTGATTATTCTTGGCCATAGGTATTTCCATATAAATTTTATAGTCATGTTATCAATTTCTATAAAAAATTACTTGGGGTTTTATTTAGGATTTCATTGAAAATATGAATCAGTTTTTGATGAATGGAGATCATTACAAGTTACATGATATAGTCTATATTTAGTTATACTGCAAGTTCTTGAAATAAATCATTTCAGCACATTCTGAAGAGGAAGTACTCATACAAGTTTAAATTTCATGTTATTTTACCCAAATTAGAGACCATGAAAGATTGATTTTTTGGGTAAAAAGTCACTGCTTCCTATTTCATGGTTTATATGAACAAAACTACTTAGAAGCCTGCATAAGCATGTAGAATTCAATCAATCCTTTTAATTCTATTGTTTAGATTTATTCTTATCTTGAACTTAGACAAATACATTAAATGTCAAGCAGCAGAACTCGAAAAGGCTTCTAGAGAAGACAGAACATAACAAAATTGTTTAGCTACTACAACGTAGTGGGCCCTACTTGTTGCTAAACTATTTAATTGAATACTAGATGGAGATGACAGTAAAGTTAGTTCTATCAGAAAATACTGTCATTTACTACATGTTAGGAAAGAAAATAGAAACATATGTACCAAATGAAAAAAATAACCCTTCTGTTCAGTTTAAACTACAGTTCAAGAATTCAGATCAATATTTCATCTCAACAAATTGCACAACCAAACCCTAATATAATGGACTATAAGCAGCAGCCAAGAGTTATGAATAACTAGACCATTTCTGAGAACTACTTTATTTGTTTTCATCAGTTTAGGACTATCATTAAAATAACATTTTTATCATTTTCACTTAGTTTTGACAACACCTGATAATATAAATATAAATCATCTTTAATGTAACTTATGTAAATCTAACTGGACATATTAGCCAAAGTTGTGTCATTTCATTTTGCTAGGACAAAATTACTAAAAAGAACATGTTTAAGGTCAAATTTCTACTTTAAAAAAGGAACACAATGCATTTCCAACTATATTAACATTTTACTACATCTGGCATTTTATTCTTTAGATAAATTAGGTGTTTTCAGGATGGTTCTAACAGACAAAAAGGGGCATTTTCCTCTTTCCTAATAATGTTTTATCTCAACCATGACTGGCCATTTAAAACAATAAGATCCACTATTATCAGAAGAAATGTTTTAATATGAAGTACAATAAAATCAGCATGTTTGAATTTGGACAACATTCTCAAACAGGTAAATTAACACCTAACGATGTCTGAACTTACTGAGGTAGTTAAAATATTTCTATATCTTAATGGGTTTATATAAAAAAAAAAGGCAGACTCTACTCAAAATTACAAACCAATATACAAAGAAAAATTTTTATAATGCAGTTTCTTTCACTAATATATGTGTCAAGCATTTTCAGTAAAAAAGAAAAAAAATATTTTCCTGTTCTTTGGAACAAAATCTAGAGTCTCAGATACATATATTTAGATTTAAATCTCTCCACTGGGAAGGAAAACAAAGCATGTGCTCTATGCTCATACTCCTCCGTGGTGCCCATATGCCTAAGTGATTGCTCTACAGATAGCTAAGATAAACCTCAGGCGTCTAAGTCTTCCAAAGTCACTTTTCTGTCCTACTTATATCTCAAGTCCTTTTGGCACTCTGGGCACTTGTTCTCACGCATCAAAAAATAAGCTTATAACTAGAAGCGATATGGCATAGTAGGAAAAGCAATGAACAGTGAGTCAGAGGATGGGCTATTGGGTGAGGGATTGTCATTTGCAACAGTGGATTGTGGCCAAGAAACGTATCCTCCCTGAAGAGGCCACATTTGAATAGTCATAGCTTACAGTCAGTTTTAGGTTGTTGCATGCATGCAATTGATAGGATGTGTAATTTGTATAAGGTGTTATCATTACTATGCTATTGTTTTTAAAAATATAATCATTTTGCATCCTCAGTAATCATGATGTCATAAACATAAATTATTGGGAACAAATTTAGAGAGAGTTAATTGTCATATTAAAAAGCAATGCATCAGGTTATTGTATTTGTCATATTAAAAAGCAATACAACATAGAAAAATGCCTAAATTATAGTGCCTAATTATAACATTTTTAGCCTAAATTAAATTTCTGCAGTAGCCATGTAGTGATTAAGGAAAAACTCTATTTTCATAACTCAGAAATCCTATAACAAATCTTATTCGTGTACCAGTATCATCAATATTATCCTTTATTTAACTGAAGCTTTATAGTTTTTTCTTCCTGTTAATCTTTTATTCTCTGAGTAGCCACCAAAATGTGCCATTGGAACATTTAAAATTATCATGTTCTTCTTCAAGACAGCAATTTTTGAGAAATAATAGTTTATTTACTGAAAAGAAATACTCCTCTACTCACCTGACATCTATGTTAGAAATCTACTAGAAAAAGGCAATATCAGAAAGAATTAAAGATATTGTATTTTATTTAGTGCACATTTTAATGTTTTATTTTATGCACGTATTTAATTCTAGTATTTCAAAAAATGAGTCAAAAGTTTAAAATGGCTTAAACAATCTTAAAATATAGGTTACCTTCTATATGCAAAGAAAACCTAACCTTATTCCAGGTTCTCAAGATACTAATTAAAATGTGTATTTTATTTTATTATTTTCCTTCTTAAGTCCCATTTGAAACTCCTGACCCAATCTAGTTTTGCTTTGCAGGAAACCAATAAATATGTATTTTTTCTTCCTGGCAATTAGTAGAGCATAGAAAAAAACAAAACACCACACTGATACCCTTCAGTAATAACATATCCCAATTTCTAAATACGGTTAATATTGCTTTCATTTAATAAAATATTTTTATGCTGCATTTAGTACAGTGGAAACATACACTATTTAAGTAATTTTATCTACATGTTAGAATGTAAAATAATTACATTTGACAAAACATAAAATATGCTTTAACAGTACCTGTGCAATTCAAGATTTTACATTCTATTACCTATAATTGAAAATTCTTGCAAATCACAAAGCAGAAATTACATAATTGGCTTTGATTATTCAAGTACATTACAGATGGTGAAAATAGTGGTGAACGCCCTGGTTTGAAATAGGCTATCCATTCAGAGACCCTTTTATGTCTCATACATGCTCATAAAACAGGAATAAAGATGCAAAGAATAGAAAAACTTTTGTTTTCAAAACAAAACCGAACCACAGTAAAAAACATGGAGTGCTCTTTAAGGTTATAATCAGCTAATTTCCATCACTTCTTTTTCTTGAATTTTCACTGTGAATACTTTCTTCCAATGGATTTCTCATTGCCACAAATCCGTTGTGGCTTTGTAAATATATATTCTTCACATAAGCCAGCTATTCTGTGATGATGTCCCCTTGAAAATACAATTTTGTGGGGTTTCTTTTGTTTTTGTTTTTTGATGTTGAACTCTTCATTGTTGAAATTATTACATATATCCTCATTTCTCCCCATTGACCTCTTCTAACCCACTTTAATATTAAATGTATTTTATGTGATTTTGGGAAAGTATTTGTACATAGTGATGATATTTCAATTATTTTAAATGAAATTATATTTATGTATTATATCTAGATTTTGTGGTATATCTTGAGTAGAACAATATTCACTTTATGAGAAAATTAAATTCAAAAGGGTTGTATGATGGACCCAAATACAGAATCTTAATTTTTAAAATATTTTTACCTGCTTTGTTGATATCACATGAACCAACAGTTTAATGCAATACCAGAGGCTGTTTTTCCCCCCATTGTTACAGATTGAGAATATAAATAAAGATCAAAGTGACTAGAGTAAGAATGGAAAACTCAGACTTTGATCCAATAGCATTTGGTCCAGCATGTAAAATTTTTGATTGCTGATGGTAGATAAAGTCATTAGTTGACTCAAGAGGTTGTTTGTAAAATAATTAAATTTAGTTTGAGAGAGAAATGCAAACCAAACTGAAAAACTTACCTCTAGCCTAGAAATTCTGATCCACTGTAGTATTCAAAAGTAATAATGGGTTATTGACCCCCTCAACCTTTACAGAGAACAGTGGGCCTTGTGATTTTCAGGATTCATAGGATTATTGTTTTTGCTATAATTTGACTCTTCCATTTATCTAACACACTACAGGCCCAGTGCATGAAATTCATGCACTTGGGGGATGGGGGGAGGATTCCTCAGCCCAACCTGTGCCCTCTCACAGTCCAGGAGCCCTTGGGGGATGTCCTACTGACAGCTTAGGTCCTATCCCTGCCTGGCCAGGTTTCTGGCTGAGCATATTCTCCCTGTGGGAGCACACTGATCTCCAGGGGGCAACTCCTGCATTGATCCTCTGGCCCCTGGTGGTCAGTGCAGATCATAGCAACTGGTCATTCTGCTATTCGGTCGATGTGCATATTAGCCTTTTATGATATAGGATTACTATTTCCTCAGTATGCTGTGATATGAAAAACAGCAGGGACAAATATTTTAAGTTGCTAACAAAGATGGAGATATCTCTCAGCTCTAAATTTAAACCTGAAAATAGTTAGGAGCTTACAGGATATTGTGATATCTTCAAAGGTCCTGAAGCAATCTACCTCCTTGCTGTCCAATTAGAGAAAAATATCCCATTTCTATTTTGTATTGTCTCCTTATTTTTATCTTCCACAACTAATCAAAACTCACACTTATCTATTTCAGTTCTTAAATAACATTTCATTTTACATGCTGGTCATCTATATTTAAAATTATAAATATGAAGTTCATTATTTGCTATTTTTTGTTTGTTTGTTGGTTCCACCAGATAAATTCCACTAAAGTTAAAAAAAATCTCCATAGTTTACATCATGTTTTCATATATAGGTGACAGTCACTAGATTTGCCAGTAAATACATATCCACATTACATTTTTATTATTTATAAAAACCTCATGTATTTTTGGAATAGAGGTACATCAGTAATATTAAAATTGGCAGTCTTAATGGGATTTCTTTCATTTGACAAAACATACTGTGTTCAAGGTTAATGATATATTTCAGCAACATACACAGTGCACTTGGCAGATGTGTGCCCAGTTTCATCATTTTGATAGACAGATTCCATTCTCTTCCTCTTCATCATAAGTAAACTCCTGCCAAAACGTCAACATTCTGAATTGCTTTACAATTCATTTTAATGTAAATTTGGGTAAAACATTTTTTTCTTGGTAGAAAACTAACCAGTCTCTGTAAGAAAACTGGCTGGCTGGAAAGGAAGTTGGTGATTTTAATAAAAAAAACTTATCATGAGACAATAAGTGGGATAAAATTGTACTTCTATGTTTGGTGGGAAAAAAAATTGAAAAGTTTATTGTTCCTTTTTTAGAGGTAGTGAGAAGGAGCTATTGAGACGGTCATGTCTCAAACGTAATTCCATTCAATCTTCTATTCGTATCATCATGCTATTAAATTTCAAGGTCTTTCAAGGTTGATCAACAATGACTCTGGCTTAATATGGAAATTCCAGAAGTTTCTTTTTCTTTTCTTTCTTTTTACAAAATAGTCACATCTTTTCAAAATATAGCTGTTTGGAAACAACATACTGTGCCTTGGTTCTGGAATTGATCATAAATGTGCTCTATACTAGCGATCTTTATAACAATCTACACAGGAAACCATTAATTTTAAAGCAAAACATTCTCTCACATTTCAAAGAAAATGTCAAATAATCCTACTTCACATGGTTATAATAATAGAAGCCTTATTTTGTTTGACATCGAAGACTATGAAAGACCACCTCCCTACCATACATTGTTTATTGAACCTCTGCAATGTGCCAGCTTCAATGCCAACTATTGGGAAACAGTTTCAAATGTGTTCCCTGCTGTTAAAAATGGTCATACAATTTTTTTGGAGAGTAAAACAATAACACTGAAATAATGTAATTGTTTCTGTGATACTTTTTCAAGTTTGGACATGGATGAAAGTGTCTACTCTCTACTCAAATTTCAAGTGGACATGGATGAAAGTGTCTACTCTCTACTCAAATTTTCCCAGAGGTAATATCTCTTGAAGTGATTTGTAAACAATGAATACAGATATTGAATGAATGAAAGAGAAGGGATTTGTGTTGGGAATGGCCAGTAAACTTGAAACAGTATGCACCCTTTGAGTTACTATAATCAGTTTCATAAACCTAGAGCGAATGTTACATATAGGGGACATATTGAAATAAGGCTGGGGAAGTCAGCAATAATTATATCATGAAATAACTTGTGGGTAAAGCTGATTGTGCAAATAATCATAAACTGTGCAAATTATAGAGAATAATTACGGGATTCTAAACTCAATAAATTTTGATCATCTTCATGGACTAGTTTCTTCAGTTTTGGACCTGGAAAGTAGATCAACTTAAATGCTTGGGTTGTACAACAGAGAAAATACACCTGGATAGAATCAGCCAAAAAATGTATTGTAGTGCTGGCCAGTTTCGCTCCGTGGATAGAACATCAGCCAGCAGATTGAAAGGTCCAGGATTCAATTCTAGTCAAGGGCACATGCCTGGATTGTGGGCTTGATCCCCAGTGTGGAATGTGCAGGAGGCAGCTGATCAATGTTTCTCTCTCACCATTGATGTTTCTATCTTTCTCTTTCTTTCCCTTCCTCTCTGAAGTCACTAAACATATATTTTAAAAAAGAAAAAAAAATATTGCAACAGTTTTCAATTCTATAATATAAAACATCTTATTTTTTATAAGTATGAGAGATAACGAAGAGAATCATGGACATTACCAGAAATTAGTTTGTAACCTTATAATGAACATGTTTTAATTTCATAATAACGCTATTCCTCCCATTAGCAAATATGTTATAAATAGATTGATAGAATATCACACAATTGAAAAATATTTAAAAGATAAATATGTATGTACAAATATAAAACACTGAGCAAGAACCCAGAAATCATGCAAAAGCCGATCTATTCAGGCCAAATGAGCATGTTCTTTTCGAAGGAGTTAAATTTTCTTTTGTAAATCCCTGACAAGATAGCTATGTTTTCTTAAGGTTTTATGCAAAATATAATATACCATCAGTTTTCCCTCCCAGGAAACTTGAACCTGTCACTTCCAAGTTCTTCAGATTCTCAGTTGATGCCTATCGAGTGAGTACCTTCAGACTTGGCTTATAGGACACCCCTGTGGCTGAATGTTAGTGCAGCTTCATAAAGTGCTTACACCCTGTCTCTCACTGGAAAGCTCAGCTTTTCGCACATCAAAAATGTGCAAAACAACTTAGGTCTGCAGACAACAACCAGATGGACTGCCTCGAAGGCAGAAGTCCCTTGTTGACAGACAAAACAAGTACAGAAATGCAGCCTAGGGCCGAATGCCCACAAACTGCCTAGGCAAGCGTCAGGTGGTTAAATCCACAAACTGTCTTTGATGGTCCTCTAGAATAGACTTTCGTATTAGAATGTATTAGAGTGTTTATGATCATTGATTGTGTTCTTTAAAAACAGCATCTCATTGAGCCTGCATTTGAAAGGCCTTCAAGGATATAGGCCATGAGGGGAAGAATGAACTCTGACATAACAAATAAGCAGCATGAATGTTGTAGTAAAGGTGATAATACATGGTAATGTTATGTAGGAAATAATGGAGAAGCCCAAAAATGGTGCCAAGAGTAAAACAACAAGACAAAAGCTTATCTTTATTTTTTTCAATTATTTCCCCATAATTACTTTCCATATTTTCCCCAGAATAAATATTAGTTTGCTTTCTAGTTTAAATGATGTGGTGGCAAAAATAACCTTCATATGCATATTACTAATATTATATAGCTTTTGTCATTGAAATGAGACAAGTTACATAACAAGGTATAAGCACCTTTGTTTCTTAAAAAATTAAAAGAAGAATTGCATCTTGCAAGAGAGGGATAAAATAACAACTGTCCTAGATCATATCTTGGATTTGAAAAAAATCAAATTTTATCTTGTTTGCCATATAAATCTTTGGTATATCATTGTACTGTATATTCCACAATGATTTCTTCTCTCTCATTTTTATTCAGCCTTCCTAAAAACAAGGGTCTCTGAGTTTGGGCAAATGTAATAAACTCAGAAACAATTAACAATATAGAACATTGCAGTGCTTATGGAATGAAAATACAGACAGCTGGGAAGAGTCTGATTTCTTTGAAAAAAAAGTGATTGTACTTAGAAAGGTTGAAAATCCTGCCCTTGGAAGTATTGGTGTGTGGTGTGCACGCATGCGGGAGCGCGCGCGCGAGTGTGTGTGTGTTTGTGTGTGTGTGTGTGTGTGTGTACATACACAAATATGCCTATTAAAAATGGTCTGTTTATCAAAGCTTTAAACTTGGCATAAATTCTTAAGGATTATTTACTGTGTAAGTAGCACCTGGCAAAATTTTTTAAATTCAAAGACACTGTTATTATAAAGTTTCTCTTTTAGAGAAGAAAATGTTCTCTATCTAAACTTACAACCACTGTCAAAACAAATTAGTTGCAAGATGCTTACTTTGAATATCTTATTTAAATTTCAACCCATGGCTGGTAGAGCAGTGAACAGCAGGTGATATATTTTGAAGATAAGAATAATTGTTTATTTAAAAAGAAGTGGAATTATTCCAATCTCATCAGGGGAAATAATTTGCTTGTACAAAGAAGCCTTAACTGAACCAGCGTTTATTGAGAACCTACAAGTGCCAACAATTCTGATAGACAGTGAGGGGATCAAAGGAGAAATCAAATATCTTCAGCTTTGATTACACATTAGAATTCCATGTGCAATCTTTCAAAATCCTAAAGTGTAGGTTATATATAAATCCAATCAATTCGGAATTTCAGGTTTGAACTCAGGTATCGGTTACATATACAGTGACTGATTTGCAGCTCATCTGGAAAAAGACTGTTCTCAGGAGGCTCTTCCCAACTTTGACCATTTCTAAGATTCACTTGGGAATGTTGATAAAACATATATTCAGAATGAATAAACATGAGTGATGTCTGGACTTTAGATATTAACACATTCCAAGTAAAAAACAAACAAACCCACAACTCATAGATGCAGACACCAGCATGGCAGTTACCAAAGGGAGGGCTGTGAGAATAGCAAAGGTCATAGGGGTCAAATATATGGTGATGGGAGAGTATTTGATTTTAGGTGATGGACACACAATGCAACATGTAGATCATATATCATATAAAATCTGTATAATCTTATTAATCAATGTTAACCCAATACATTAAATTTAAAAATAAAAAAAACAATCTAGAATTATCAATCAAGTGGGACAAGCCTTTAAAATGACAATAACACAAAAAGCATTTTACGGGAGAGAAATGCCTTAGAGAATTTATGTCTAGCAAAAATGAACTACAAGAATAGTCAATAGAGTTCTTCACAATGAAGGGAAACGATAATAGATAGAAGTCCAGATATGCGGGGAAGAGAGGAGAGAGTGAATATTGAGAATGACTATAAATTACCTTTTTATTATATTTTATGAGTCAGTTCATGTGTGGATTCACCTATATAAAAGTTACATTAAAATATTATTGACTGAAGCAAAAATGATACAAATACATTCTGAATAAGTAAAATATGAATACAAAAGCAAAAATGGGGAGGGAAGGCATAAAGGGAATTATACTGCTGTGAAGTCTGCACACTGTTGTTGAATTAACATAATATTATTTAAAGATTCAGCCCTGGCTGGTTTGGCTCACTGGACAGAGCATCAGCCTATGGACTGAAGGGTCGGTCCTAGGTTCGATTCTGGTCAAGGGCATATGTCCAAGTTGCGGGCTCGATCCCCAGTAGGGGGCATGCAGGAGGCAGATTATATGCCTGACAGATTATACCAAGTGTAGTCATTAATGTTTATGTCTCTCTCTCCCTCTCCCTTCCTTTCTGAAATCAATAAAAATATATTTAAAAAATAAATAAAGATTCAATGTAACAAGTTAAGCATTTGTACTGTACACTCAAGGAACACTGTCCAATAGAAATTTCTATGATGGTAAAATATCCTATTAGTCTGTGCTAATTAGTCTAGACCAATATTATAAAATTAATTTTATGTGGATAGTAAGCCTTTAAAGGTGGCTAGGGCAGCTGCATAATTGAAGTTTTAATGATATTTAAGGTTTGATGAATTAATCTAGAGTTTGATTTAAATGGCCATCTGTAGTTAGTGGCTATTCTATTGGGCAATTCTGATATAGGACAACCACTAAAATAAAAAACAAAGAGGTATAGTCCAGATGTCAATAGAGCAATTAAGGAAGAATGATAAAAGATACTTAATTATTACAAAAGATGGGAGATAAATAAGGGGGAAAGGGAAAAATACATTTCTATAGCCAAAAAACAATAACTATAAAGATGGTAAGTGTACAACTATATCAGTAATTTGATCCTATATATAAAGCACTCCATTTTAAAGGAAGGCATTAACAGACTTGATAAGAAAGCAAACAGATAGGGCTTGTGTTCTACTCTTAACTACAACTCTCACTGCTCACTACTCAGTCTGTCAGTTATTACTCATAGCTCTTCAACTGTTGTTTACACCAGCAGTAGCCAACCTTTGGATCACTGGTTGGCGACTGCTGGTTTACATCATGACAGATGTAAGAAAAAGCAAATTATATCTTGATTGTTTGAATTGTTTAAGACATGTGTAAGGTAAAATTTCACTTTCATTAACAAGCAAAAAAGTTGGTCTGTATAAATATACAAATACTAGAGGCCCAGTGCAAGAAATTCTTGCCTGGGTAGGGTTTTTAGGTCTGGCCAGCAATCTGGGCCAACTGGGCTTTCTGGCTTCTAGCCAGGGCCTCCCTTTCCCTTCTGCCAGCTGTTGGTCAGGCCCTTTCTTCATTCCATGCCACCCCCCGGTGGTCAGTGCATGTCATAGTGAGCTATTGAACTTCCAGTCTCCTGGTCGAACACTGAAGGGACACTTTGCATATTAGCCTTTTATATATACAGATATACACACATACCTATATGTGTACATATAGATGGATGCATGAATGCATCATACATATACACACAGCTTTTGGCAACAAGTCTCTTCATTTATATTACTTTCATGACCTCATTATTGCCATTTTTCTTTTAAATCTATGCCCAAATAGACAAAATATATAAGCACATGCAAATGCATAAGTTTGGTGAAGGAAATAATCAATAAGAGTAACATGAGAGTGATTGCTCTGTTCTATGTTTTTGGAAATTGGGATATTTTCTGGAACAGTCAAGCTGAATTCTTCTACATACCTCATTAGCACAGATGAAGAAGAACCTGAGTTTAGAATATTGAGAGGGAAAATGAACAGATTACAATGACTAAACCCAAAAAACCTTTGTAGTTTGCACCCAAGACTTAATGTCCTTAATTTTGTTGATTTCTAATATATTAGATAATGGTAGGGGGTTTGTGAAGAATAAAACACGGAGAACTTTACATAATTCCAAATGTAAAGAAAATCCTTAAGTATATCATTTCAGTTCTGCAATAATGATAATCATAATAATCTAACATTTTGAAGGTGTATGTGACTAGAGATAGTCTAAAACAGTAGTTGGCAAACTCATTAGTCAACAGAGCAGCAAACTATGGCAGCTCACAAGCCGCAGTTTGCTGACTACTGGTCTAATATTCAAAAGCTTTCTATATAGTAAATCACTGAATATTCAAAAATCCCTTTGAAGTCATTACAATTGATCTCTATTAAAAAAAACAAACAAACAATTGTAGAATAAATATGCTAAGTGACATACCCATGTCTAACAGAAAATAAAAGGTCAAATCAGAATTTTTTACATAAACATACTATTGGCAGAGCCAAATATAGGGTCTCTTTTTAAGTTTTTGTCTTGACTTTCTCTGAAGCCAGACTTCTGAGTGGGAGTATTGTGGGTAGATCAAAGCTTCCTTGTTCTAGATTTATTCATGCCTTGCAGAATAGTTAGCATCCAACTACATTCCAGGATCATCCTCTTATTCACTCTGGTAACTGAAAACTTTCCAAATTCTCCCCACTTGGCTTTATTGTCACAATGGAACATTATTCTAGATGTTTCTACAGCCCAGACACTTCTGTCCCCAAGTATGGCCCTGATGACAGAAGAAGAGATAAACCCCTTTGAACATTAACTATTTAATTTACCCTCTTTCTATGTATTATTTTTCATATCCCTATCTTTTTCTTCTTTTGAGGCAACTTTTACACTTTCTTTCCACAAGAATATGATTACGAAGGATGGCAGAGAAAACAAGAACCAACAAAGAAATATTGACAAATATTACCCATATAGGTACAAGCTAGTCAAATTCTTGGTCATCAAGTTAAAAAAGATAATCTCCCCACAAGATTTTGAGAAAATATATACTTCATTTTGATATATGCCTGACAGGTTATACCAAGTGTAGTAAAAATTACAAATGCTAAATATGCATATGGCAGGATGTACTGCACTCTCGGTGACATGCTGTCTGCTATTCATAGTATTCTACGATTACTCTATTTTGAGGCCTATCTCTTCTTGCTAGCTGCCTTTTGAAAATCTGTTCTGGTAGTTCTTTTCTGTATTATGAAAATCTTGGTTTTAAATTAGGAAACTAGTAGCAGAATAATTGAGGACAGAACTATAATGTTTTCTTCATGGAGCATAAAAATTGAAATTTTGTGCCCTGGCCATTTTGGCTCAGTGGATAGAGCACTGGCCTGCAGACTAAGGGTCCCAGGTTGGATTCCAATCAAGGGCACTTACCTTAGTTGTAGGTTCCTTCCCAGCTCAGACTCTAGTTGGGGTTTGTGCAGAAGGCAACCAATTGATGTGTTTCTCTCTGTCTTTCCCTCTCTTCTACTCTACCTAAAAATCAATAGAAAAATATCCTCAGGTGAAGATTAAAAAAAGAAAAATTGAAGCTTTGTTTCCTGTGCAATTCAATTTAACACTAGTGGCCTGGTGCATGAATTTGTGCACATTGAAAGGAAAATAATTAGAAGAAATATTTTAATATTGCTGTTTGCCCTTTCTCTATAATAGAAAGATCAACCAAATTCATAATTGATAATGACAGATGGAAACATACACGTGCAATTGGTGACAGCAAGAGCTTTATATATCTATACATATAAAAGCCAAGCAACTAGAATGATCAGAATGACCAGTCACTGTGATGCACACTGAAGTGGCCAACTAGCCTAATCAGGGCCCCTGACCACCAGTTCCCCCCTACCCCTTACACCCTGTCTCCCCCTCACTCAGGTGGCTCCACCCTGATTGACCCTCCCCCCATCAGAGGCACTGCAAGCCAACCTCTGGCATCCCCTCTCCCCTTGCTGACCTGTCCCTGATTGGTCCCCATCAGGGTATGCTGGCAGGACCCCACCCGTACATAAATTCATGCACCAGGCCTCTAGTATATAGATAAACTTGCTTAATTAGACTGCTTTCTGATTTAGCTAAACTTTTTCCAGCCAAGTGAAGTCTTCCAACTTCTCTTTCAGGTAATTGTGAGCAACACAGCAGTAAATATCAACATGAAGCAGAGTATTATTGTAGATCACCAAAGGAAAACAAAGGGGAAAATATTTAACTGTGTTTGACTATATCCTGTGCAGTGAAAAAACCTGAAGTAATTTTCAATGTCCACCATTTATTACTTCTGTTCAGTTGGATCAAGTTTCTAAGCTTTCTAAATCTCTAAATCTCCATTTTCCAGCTAATGAAAAGAAAATAGGATTTCACTGAGTCTCCTATCTACCTACTCCAATACTTCTGTGAGGATCAAATGAGATGAGGCATGAAAAAACACTTCACAGACATTTGGTTAAAGTGTAAAATATTTCCACCTGGCTATAAAGCAAGTCATGTTTCTGGGCTGAAGAAACTCCAAGGAGGCTAGTCGCTAGAGAGCGAAAGCCAGGCAATGCTAAGTGACATCATTACCCTGCACCACAGCCACTGTTTCTGGGCTTGGCAGGGCTATGGGGTCTTGACAGCATTGGCTGTGATTTGGTGGGCTGTTGCTCCGGGGTGGTGGTGGGGCCTGTGTCTCAATTGGGGGAAGCTGAGTGTTGCTTTGTGGGTATCAGGTCTTCAGTGCTGTTTTACTGCAAATGGCAAGTGCATGTCATGGCAGCTCCTGTGTTGAGCGTCTGCCCCCTGGTGGTCAGTGTGCATCTTAGCAATAAATCAGTTGGTTGGACACTTAGCATATTAGCCTTTTATATATATAGAAGACTAGAAGCCTAGTGCATGAAATTCATGCACTAAAGGAGGATCCCTAAGCCCAGCCTGTGCCCTCTTGTAATCCAGGAGCCCTCAGGGGATGTCCAGCTAATGGCTTAGGCCTGTGCCCCTAAGCCGTCGGATGGATATTCTTAGTGCTGCTGCAGAGGTGGGGGAGGCTCCTGCCACCGCTGCTGTGTTCGCCATTGGTGAGTCCAACTTCTGGCTGAGCGGCACTTCCCCCGTGAGAGTGCACTGACCACCAGGGGGTAGCTCTTGTGTTGAGCATCTGCCCCCTGGTGGTCAGTGCGCATCATAGTGACCGATCTTTCTACCATTTGGTCGATTTGCATATTAGCCTTTTATTATATAGTATTCCTTTACCCAAAACACATATAGACACACATATAGCACACACAAAATCCGCTCCACGTTGGGCCACAGATGATTTATGTTAATATCAATTTTACCTCTGTGAAATGTGAGCTACAAAAGCATGTTTGTGGGTCTTCTATTTTATATTCTCTTTATTGTTTCTATTGGATTTTCTATTGGGTGTCCATGTTGCATAAGAAAACAGCAAGCTATAAAAAGCAACAATCATTTTAATGTGCTCACCATCATATGGGTCAGAATTTGGGCAATTCATTATAGAGGACTCACCTGTGCTCCACAATGACTGAGAAAGATGGCTGAGTGGAGTGAATGGGGCCACATGCCTTTGGGGAGTGAGTTCTCTGCTGTTGGCTGTTCCAAAATGTTTTACTTACTGTC
This sequence comes from Antrozous pallidus, assembly GCA_027563665.1. NCBI lineage: Eukaryota > Metazoa > Chordata > Mammalia > Chiroptera > Vespertilionidae > Antrozous > Antrozous pallidus. The sequence continues at coordinate 15,245,390 of CM050514.1, read as the reverse complement.
TGACACCTGGGCTGTGGGATGGACTGGCTGGAGTAGTTGAGGTTACAGGGGCAGCACCTCTCTTATCAGTTCTCTCTCCTCCATTTCTCTGCATACCACAGACTCAAGGTTGTGGGACTTTTTACTGAGCAATATCATTCCATGATAATCTGGGCAGGAACTTCAAAGCTTGTTATAAAATAGCTTTAGAAATCCACTAAAGAAATATAGCTTTTCTTTTCATATATTTAATTGAGCAAGTAAATAATTAAGGCAACCCAGATTCAAGTGGAGTAAAATTAGACATCACCTCTTAATGGGAGAATTAACAAGAATTTTTTATTTTTTGTTGTTTTGGGTTATATTTTTGTTTTATTATTTTGTTTATTATTATTGTTGTTTTATTGTTATTATTATTAATTATTTATTTAACCTGATAGCAGTGTTAGCTGTAATCATAATATTGTAAATTACACTCATTTATTTTTCTGGGGTGCAGATATATCATGAACATGTTTTTTTTTATTTCCTTCAGGTATATTTCCAGAAGTGGAATTGCCAAGTCAAAGGGCAATCCTTTTAATTTTTTGAGGAATTCCCATACTCTTTTCTATAGTGGCTGTACCAATTTAGAATTCTATGAGCAAACAGTTCACAAGGGTTCCCTTTTCTCCAGATCCTTATCATTTTGTTATCTCTTGTCTTTTTTAAAATAGCCATTCTAACAGCTGCAAACTTACTTGTTGGTCATCTGTGTATCTTTGAGAGGGAAACATTTATTAGGTCATTTTACAATCATTTAACTTGATTATTTGATTCTGGGTTTGTTTTTTTTTTTTTTGCTAGTGAGTTGTATGGGATTTTATATATTTTATATATATATATGTATATATATATAAATTGATTTTTTTACAGAGAGGAAGGGAGAGGGATAGAAAGTCAGAAACATTGATGAGACAGAAACATCGATAAGACAGAAACATTGATCAGCTAACTCCTGCACACTCCCTACTGGGGATGTGCCTGCAAACAAGGTACATGCCCTTGACCAGAATCAAACCCGGGACCTTCTGTCCGCAGGCCGACGCTCTATCCACTGAGCCAAACAGGTTTCGGCTTATTCATTTTAGATATTAACCCTTTATCAGGTATATGATTTGCAATATTTTTCCCATTGCTTAGGTTGTCTTTCATTTTGTTGATTGTTTCTGTGGCTGAGCTTTATAGTTTGATGTAGTCCCATATTTTTTGTTGTTGTCGTTGCTTGTATATTAGCTGTCATATTCGATGTGGCCATCTTTAACGTATGACAGACTCCGATGTGCCTATGTGGCTCATAACCCAGAATATTGAAGAAAAAAAGTGTAATAAGTTGATTACACAGTTCTTACAATTAATCTGGGCAAATTTTACTAAAATACTTCCCCATGTTGATTGCTTTTTTTTCAATCTTCTGTTTCAATGGTAGGTTTTATATTATCTACATGGCCCAACAATGAAGAATTCCCCATTCTCCTCCCCCACCTTACAATGAAACAGGTTCGATATCTTTTGAATCTTTCAGTGAAATCTAATACATTTTCTTTATACTTGGAGTTTTATAGGCACTGTGACATAGATGATACCATGAAATTTAAATTGCTTGTTGTTTTCATATCATATCCTTTCTTTTTTTTTTCCATAATGAGATACCAGAGACCCAGAAAATCTCAATCAGGTGACAAAATTTAAGAGACTAATACAGAAATAAAAGCCGTGAGAAAACAATGAAATAATTTGCAGTTGTGTGTTATTTTTTGTTATTATATATTAACTTAGATAAATAACATTAGTTAAAAAGGTTATTTTAATATCAATAAAGTAAACACATTCTTTGCATAGCACTTAGTCACCCTTGATTTAGACATATATAGAAGAAACACTTTTGTAAGAGTTGTATATTAACAGATTTGAAAAGGCAAGCTCTTTAAAAATTGTCATGAGATGTTTTGCTTTTTTAGCATTATACATTTTCTTAGTATACGTTCCTCTAGGTGACGTTTAAAGTAATGTATCAGTAGCTAATTGATAGGAAGGGAAAAGAAGTGAAACAAAGGCAGTGCAAACTTTCCCAATTAAATTACACTTAAGAATATTTTCAGTGTGTTCCCCCTTTACCAATGAATAACTGTCTAAATTATAGAATTTAATATTTAGGTTTTATATAACCTTATTGCATTTCTTTCTTTAGCAATTTTTTTTTTCGTAAGTATTGGTGTATCCTTGGTCCATTTATCTAACCCAGAAAATTACATGCTCACCACTAGAGAGTAAAAACAGAATATACAAAAGACAATTATAATTTGTCAATTGTTCTCACTACTAGAGCAAAATGAATTACATTCATAGACATGGGAAGAATTATAGACAGAGAGATATATGCAAACATGTATGTATTCATACATATTTAAATAATTTGAAAGAATACTTTGTGTCTGATAATACATAGTCCGTTAGAAAAAATGTATAATGATGTGCACAATGATTACGATATTCTATTTGGCTTTTCCACTATAAAAAAAGTCAGATATATTTTTCAGTATAATACAACTTTTCCATTTTCTGAACAAGTTTCTGTTGAGAAGCAGATGGTGTTTTGGTGGTAAACACAATTAATTTCACTTTATAGAGTTCACTTAATTAGAATTGGATTCCATGTCTCACACGCATTAACTTTCATTGTTATACATATTATTTATAATTCTGCCAGCTATCAGAAATACACACAATATTTTTTAATTCTTAAAACTATTATTTCTAAATGAAATATAATCTATTAATTTCTCTGAATAAGTTAGAAATAAAAAAACATTATTTTAAAATTGAATTTTATAGGATATCATAAGCAAATTATTTCAAAAATGCATGAAAAATTCAGAATATATACAAATATTAGAATCGAATCATTTTATATATTTTTAAAATATATTTTATTGATTTTCCACAGAAAGGAAGGGAGAGGAACAGAAAGTCAGAAACATCGATGAGAGAGAAACATCGATCAGCTGCCTCCTGCACACCCCCCACTGGGGATGTGCCCGCAACCAAGTTACATGCCCTTGACCAGAATCAAACCTGCGTCCCTTCAGTCCGCAGGCAGATGCTCTATCTACTGAGCAACACCGGTTTCGACTTATATTTTAATTACATTAATATTTTGTTTTTGTTTCTAATTAATACCTGAAATATTTCATACTTTTAATATCTACAAAATTAATAGTCGTACAAAATACATACCTGTTAATCCCTGAAAGCATTCTCAGTTTATTTATATTTTTTGCAAAAATTTTCCCAAAGTAGATTGTATGTAAGAAACAAATGTTCTGATGAAAAGTGAAAAACATAATGCCTTTCAATGAAATGATTGATATTTTAAACTATATATCTTCATGTACATATGAGTACATACTTTTGTGCATGTGTATTGCCTATATATCACACTTAATATTCTCATATATTGCTGAATTAAATATAATAACATAAAATACATTATTTCAAACTGTATACATTTTATTGATTTTTTACAGAGAGGAAGAGAAAGGGATAGAAAGTTAGAAACAATGATGAGAGAAAAACATCAATCAGCTACCTCCTGCACACCCCCCACTGGGAATGTGCCTGTAACCAAGGTACATGCCCTTGATTTGAATAAAACCTGGGACCTTTCAGTCCGCAGGCCAACACTCTATCCACTGAGCCAAAACAGTTTTGGCTATATTACATTTTAACAATACATCTTTTACTACTATTTTGTAATTTGTTCTTGGTGTAAAGAATAAAACTCTCTCATGGGTCTAAGTTCTATTTTAACCTCTTACAGAGCATCAGCAAAGGATTATGTAAATACATTGAGCATCTCATTCTTTGCTTCCTGAAAGAACAATATAGTTTATCCTTTGTTATTCGCTTTAGTAGTTGACTCTAATAACTATTTTAAAACAAATCATGTTTTAAAGTAATCTAACTAGAATAAAATTATAAATAATATTTGGAATTTGCTTAAAGTAGCGAAGCTTATTTTTTCTTAAAAACAGTTCTTAAGTTGTAAAGTTAGGTTTTAGGTTACATTTTCACTTACCTCGCTCATCTTACTGTAAAAAAATTAAAAATCATTATTATAACCAATGGACAAGTTTTAAAATTAATATTTATATCTCAATGCTAATTTTTAAGTTGTTCAGAAAAATAATACCCTTAATATTAATACAGTATAATCAATAATCTTGTATTTTACCTTCCTTTAGCAGGTGATTTAGTGAAACATTATTCCTTTTGGTAATTATTTACTTGACACTGGTATATCAAAGTTTCTAGCATAAACTCTTATTTTTTCATCTCAATTTAATATAAAGAATTTTCATTGTCAGAAAAAAATATGGCAACTCTTATTTCCACTAAATATTATTAAAGCTATCAAATAAACATATTTATGGTAATAATTAGTAAAGAACTTTTTATTATATTATTAGTTACTTTGAGAATTATGGGAAATAATGTTTGATGTCTATTTTAATACTCAGTTTCAGCTCCCCTGACCACTCACCCAAGGGTGATTGATTATTTAAATCAAATTTCATGTGCTCGGATTCATCATTTATCTATTCTGATAAACCAGTGAAGTACAAGATTTTAATCAATTTTGGAAAGCTCCACTATATTCCTGTTGATCTAAAAGGCTGAAGGCACATGCATATACACACATAACATACCCAAGGAAGATCTAAAGAAAGAGAAAGCAACTCTGGCTGCAAACAGGAAGTGAAATGAAGTCTGCCCTATAAATTGCAGTTTGAAGGTGTGCCTTCTCACACAGGTATTAATGTTAGGGATGGAACACATATAGTCAAAACATTTAAGGAACTATGGCTAATCTTTGGTTGACCACTTAATTATACTGGCAGGTGTTAACCCCAAGAAATCGGGATGATAAAATTAAAAAAAATATATACAAACGAAACAAACAAACGAACAAACCAGGGAATTAGACAACTGTGACCACACACCATACAATACAAGATCTACGCCAAATTCAATATCCTTTCATAAGCCTATATTTGCAGAAAAAATATAAAAAAAATAAATCTAATTTTATTTAGCAGGTTAATGTTAGTTACATTTGATATTTAATATATTTTTAAAATCTTATCTAATAAAACAGTAATATGGAAATTGACTGTACCTTTGCTGTACCCACAAGCAACACCCACCAGCCAATCAGAGCAAGTACGCAAATTAACCCAAATAAGATGGTGGTTAATTTGCATATGAACACACAGAAGACTGTGTAGAACGAAGTCAAACACTGCAGAAGGGAGCAAAGCTGCGAGAAGTAAGCAAGCCAGGCAGAGGATATGGGAAGAAGTGAGGCAGAGGAGACGAAAAAGAAGGTAGGCAGCAGAGAAGGAAGTGAGGCAGAGGAGATGGAAGAGAGTGAGGTAGTGGAGAAGAGAGTGAGGCAGCAGAGAAGGGAGGGAGCTTTGCTCAGGCCTCAGGAAGCTCTATTCTTGCAGAAATCTTCCTGCAATGGGTCTCTAGTATTTAATAAGATTTAACATAAAAAGTATTAGAATAGTGGCCCAGGAAAGAATTCAGTAGCTATATATGCATTTTTCCTATCTATCTATCTATCTATCTATCTATCTATCTATCTATCTATCATCTATCTATCATCTATCATATATCTATCTACCTGGAAAAATGAAAAGTGAATGATAAGGGAAGGAAAAATAACAAAATAGGAAAAATGAAAGAGAGAAACAATTATTAGAACTTTGAAAATATATATGTCTTTCAATATATGACCTTAGGCTAATTCATTGTTTTTATGTGTTTCAAATAAAATGTAAAGTTAAAATTATTTTCTTTGCACCCTACCAGTTTTGCTCAGTGGATAGAACATCGGCCTGTGGACTCAAGGGTCCCAGGTTTGATTCTGATCAAGGGCATGTACCTTGGTTGTGGGCACATTCCCAGTAGGGGATGTGCAGGAGGCAGCTAATTGATGTTTCTCTCTCATTGATGTTTCTAACTCTCTCTCCCTCTCCCTTCCTCTCTGTAAAAAAATCAATAAAATATATTTTTAAAAACTATATAATAAAATAATTTTCTTTGTTGTGTGTCTGTGTGTGTATATGTGTGTGTGTATAAACAAACAAGAAAGAATTACTAGTTTATAGGCCTTTGTAAACATATGGTTTTGTACTTGTGAAAATATTTTCAAATTCATATTGATACTGTTTCTGAAGAAGCCACTGAACCTATTACACATGTAGAAATGGCTTCTTGGTGGAAGAGGCTTACTGGGCAATTACTACATTGACTAAGGAGCAAGGAGACTAAGTCCCCTCTTAACACAATTGTTATTTCATTGACTAGTGTTAAGTGAGAGACAGTTGGAGCCTAAGGACACAGGAACGATCATCCTCTCTTGGGAGTGAAGCATGATGTTCTATGGAGGCTTGAATTCAAGAATAAATCATTGCAATACTGTTGGCAGCTGTATGGACCAATTGTTTTTAAAAAATGATCCCATGTACTAATGTCACAATAAAAAAATAAGCTGATATTATCATATTGCATTTTTTTCTTTTTAGTGAAGATTTATTTTAAGTTGAACATCATGGCCCACAAAAAATCCTTATACAATTTTAAAATCTAACTTTATAATTAGACAAATTTCCCCCAAAGAAAATGCTGATTATTAGTTATATTAGCTGCAGCAACTAGTGTCAGTGAGAAAAGTCACACACATCCCAGTGTCTGCGTATTTAGTGTAAGTGTGTTGCCCATTTATTCTTATTACATGATAAATACTAAGTGGACTTGTTTCCGGATAAAAAGATTCACATTTTGAGGTAGAATGTACTTCGCCTCATCAGCATTCACATTCAAATATTACAACTTAAAATCAACTATTACCATTAATTGCTGACAGATTTTATAAAAAGTTAGTAGTAAGTGTATCATGAAAAAAATTAATTATGATTAGGGTGGGTTAAGCTGACAGTTACAGTTATGTTAATAAAATAATCAATATTAGAATACAGTGTGAATTCTAAATGAGAATCAGTTTGAATGAAAGGGCATGGAATTTACTATTAAAGTGCAATCTTAATAGATGTTTATGATTAAGATACATTGCCGTAAAAATGATAAACAAACAATCCCATCATTTGGACTTTAGAGCTGATTTGTTCTAATCCTAACAAAAACTCAGTAAAATAATTTAATTGACCATGAAAAGTACCTGATATGTAAATATATTCCTTTGAAAACAGTTATTGCCAGAAAAGTGGAGAACAATTTTCCAGAAAATCATATTAAGCAAGTAGAGAGTCAAGGAAGAAAATATCATTTTGTTAAAAATAAAAATCCCACCAAAACTGAGGCTCCTTGATTGTATAGATAACATTGTAATTGCACTACGTTGTAATTGACCTAAATCCGGATTAGCTCCAGATGTGACCACTGTGAATGAATTACAGTTTGATACGAACATTCTATACCAGAGCACAGCTGTGTGCATGTGTACCATATTGCATTAGTGAAATAAACCATATGATAGATAATCAGGATTATTTACTCACTGACAGTCTTTCTAAGTCTGCTCTTGAAAAGTGGTTTGCAGAGGCTTTTTTGTGTGTGTAAAACAAAATGGTTCATTTTATGTTTTGTGAAAATAACTATGGGATACCCACTAATTCTTGATATCACATTTGATATTACACAGAGATCATATGGACAATTATAATTATTTTTTAGAAAAAATAAATTTCAGAAAAATTGTACTCTTTTGTTTTTGAAGCAGAGTTGAATGAATATTGTACTTTAACTTACAAGATGACTTAACACTGGGTTTCCCCTTAGTAAAGTCATTTATCTAAAGTTATGCACTTTTAACTAAGGTGTAATTAGCTGCTATGAAAAAGTGCAATATATGTTTGTAACTAAAGATTTTTTGTTTATTGAAAAATGTAATTTAAAAGAATTAGTTTATGAAAAATGGCATCTATTTCTATGCCTATAAATTAAGTATTCTATGCAGTATATGGATTCCATGGAGCCAAAGCATATTTTTTCTATATAGAGAATTTTTGAGATATTCTTACATACCAGGCTTTAGTGATAAGGCAAAAGGAAAGAAATACCTGCATGAGAAAGAGCCCAAATTAGCTCACCTTCCCTTTATAGTCAGAAGATTGTTGATATTAATTTATCAGGTATATATACAGGAAGTCTATGAATGTTTATTTCTTTAACTTTTTTTTTTATTTTTCTATTACAGTACATCCAAGCTTACTTTATATCTGATTCAGTTGTATAGCCAAGTGGTTAGACAATTTATGTAATTTATGAAGTGATCCCCCCAATAAATCTAGCATTACTTGGCACCATATTGTAGGATGATGTAAAAAAAGGCATAGGCTTAATTCATGGGAATTAAAAACTTATTGGGTATTTTATTGATCTTGAACTAGAGACATATGATATGAGAAATAAGACAGTCATGTTCCTTAAAATGCATAGTTATGCATTGTAGAGAAGTGCACAGGCAATTGTAATGGGAAGGGACAAATCCTTTGATTAGAAAATGCTATGAATCCTATAGCATCTTTGAGGAAATACTACCAATGCACTCTTTGCCAAATTGCAAAAGGGAAATTATGCTAAGTGAAATTAATATACACATGCACACAGACTAATACTATGTTTCAGGAAAAGAATTATAGTAGAACAGGGACCAGGGAATATTTGTACCATCGTAATTATATTGCATTTGAAAAGTGCCTTCTGCACACCCCCTACTGAGGATAGAGCCCATGACCTGACATGTGTCCTGACCAGAAGTCCAACCGGTAACTTCCTTTTGCACAGGACAAAGCTCAACCAACTGACCCACACCTACCAGGGCTGGTGCCATTTGCAACAACATGAATGAGCCTTGAGAATATCACGTTAAGTGAAATAAATCAGTCAGGAAAAGCTAAGAACCATATGATTTCACTCATATGTGGGAAATAAAACTGAAACTTCTGCACACAAACAGTGATGTGGGGGTTGCCAAAGTGGTTGAAGAAGTCCTAATACATGGTGACGGGAGAAGATTTGATTTTGTGTGGTGGGCACACAGATCTTGTACCATAGAAACCAACACCTGAAACCTGTTTAATCACAAATACATTTAATTAAAAATAAATAAAGGAACCTTCATTGATAACTGAAAACTTGACATAAAAGAAGCTGCTAATATTTTAGGAGCCGCTTTTTGTCCAGTACACTTAAATTGTCTTGGGTATTCCCTTATTATTGCTTGAATATTAAATTTGACAGTAAAACAGTAATCAAGTTTTCAGATTAATTTAAATTGGCCAATTGAAATAAGGGAATACCCAAGAAAATTGAAGTGTACTAGACAAAAAGCCGTTCCTAAAATATTAACTAAAATTTCTATTAGTAGTTCATCTCATGGTAAAATTGCCTAAAATGCAAAGAACCTAAAGCAGTCATATTTCTGTGCAAAAATTAAAATTTAAAGTTACCAAGACTGCAATATAAAATTTCCAAAAGCCTCCATTAATCAAAAAAAGTGAGGGAGGATAGTAGGCTAATATCATGTAAGGAAAAATATTCTGCAAGTAAATTACATCTAGAAAATTCTTACTTCAGAAAATTAATTTCCATTTGTAATGCCAACAGCAGGGCACCCATGAAAAACACACAAGGTGTCAAAATAAGCCAAAGGAAAATCATTTGGGCAAAAATAAAAAGAATCCCAAGTCTAATTTACAGAAAAGATTCCTTTATTAACTTTTTCTCAAGAATATGTTTGTATATTTTCAGAAAACTACTCCAAGACCATATGGATTCCTGCAACAGAGAGGAACTGACAGGTCTGTTCCAACCACACAGACAATCCAGAGATGGAAGACACTGACGACACCTTGCCATGCTAGCAGTTAGCAGCTGTGCGTCGCTGCAGACGGCCCAGGACCAAACCCTAGAGTGTGGGACCTGCATTGCCACCATTTGTCCACCATCCAGATATCATTGCTGACATGTACACATAAGGAACTATCTGACATTGAAACTGGGACTCAGAACTGTTGGAAATTGAAACTGAGACGCAAACCTTTTTTTGTTCTTATATGTTTATCTTTAGTATACAGATGCAAGATTTTTTAAAGAAATGAAACGGGGGGAAAGAATGGATACAGAGGCAAAGAAGCATCAGACTGTCAGACTACAGTGGGAAGGCAGGGAAGAGTGGGGGGCAGGGCTGTAAGAGATCGACCAAAGGACTTGTGTGCATGCATATAAGCATAACCAATGGATACAAGCCATGGGGGGGAAGGGGGAGGCAGGTGAGGGTTTGTGCTGGGGGGTAGGGGAGGCCATGGGGAGGTCAATTTGGGGAAAAAGGGAAACATATATACTATTATTTATAATACTTTAAACAATAAAAATATATATATTAAAAAATAAAAAAGATAAAAAGAAGCTGCTTTCTATGAATGTAATACTCATATTTACTTCACTAAAACAGCTTTATCATTAATGTTTTTAATGGCCATATCTAATGATAACTTTTTTTTAATATATTTTTTATTGATTTTTTACAGAGCAGAAGGGAGAGGGATAGAAAGTCAGAGACATCGATGAGAGAGAGACATCGATCAGCTGCTTCCTGCATGCCCCCACTGGGGATGTGCCCGCAGCCAAGGTACATGCCCTTGCTGGAATCGAACCCTGGACCCTCCAGTCTGCAGTCCGACGCTCTATCCACTGAGCCAAACGGGTCTCGGCCCTAATGATAACTTTTAAAAGCTTATGTTTGTTGAGCACTTATGTTCCAGGCAATTTTCTGAAATCAACTACAGATACCAACTAAGTAAGGACTCACAGCAATTCTATAGAGTTGAATCTGCTATCATTCCCATTTTTGTAAGGAAACTGAGTACAAAGAAAAAAATGAAACTTACAAAAGTTGCTGTGCAGTTAATGGGCAAAGCTACGATTCAAGCTAAGTTTAGAAATATGTTATCTTATACTACATGCTAAGTACATTAAAATATCATGTTTTACATTGCCCCTAGGCTCTTAGACCAAACTATACAGATTCTTACTGGTTTTATTAAATCAATGTTCTAAGCACAAAAATCTTACTCATAGGTAGCCAGTATTATACTGTAGAATCCTATCTAATAAAAGAATAATATTAAAATTAACCATCACTCCACTACACCCACAAGCCATGCCTACCAGCCATGCCTACCAGTCAATCAGGAGCAAGTATGCAAATTAATCCCAACCAACGCGGTTGCAGCCACTGAGAGAGGAGGGAGGCTTGGGTTTCCCCGGCAATGGAGGAAGCCAACCTTTCCACACACCCTGGCAGTCCCAGGCCTCTGCTCCAGGCTACAAAGTTTCAATTGTAGAAGATAAATAAGTCCCAGATACCAGGGCCTCCACTTGGGTTGCTGGGGGCCATGGCCAGCCTGCAAACCACCACAGGCCCCTTGCCCAGGCTGCTCCGCACCCCAAGGGAACCCCCACCCTGATCTGGGACACCCTTCAGGGCAAGCCAGCTGGCCCCCACCCATACTCCAGACCTCTATTCTATCTAATGAAAGAGTAATATGCAGATTGACCATCAGTCCAATACACAAGATGGCTGCCACCATGTGATCAAAGATTCTGCCCCCATGTGGACACAAGATGGCCACCACAAGATGGCCATCAGGGAAGGGCGATTGGGAGGAATCAGGCCTGCAGGGGAGGGCAGTTAGGGATGACCAGGACTGCAAGGAAGGGCAGTTAAGGGCAAAGAGGCTGGCAAGGGAGCAGTTAGGCATCAATCAGGCTGGGAGGGGAGTGGTTAGAGGTTGATCAGTTTGGCAGGCAGAAGTGGTTAGGGGCAATCAGGAAGGCAGGAAGGTGAGCATTTGGGAATCAGCAGTCCTGGATTGTAAGAGGAATCCCAGATTTGATAGGGTGCAGGCTGGGCTGAGGGACATCCTTCCCCCTGTGCATGAATTCCATGCACTGGGCCTCTAGTAAAATTATCACTAGGCTTTTACACTAAAGATCATTATAATGATTCTTCCAAACAGATGTTTCAGGATTTTCAGGCTATCATATGTTTATGATAAAACATAAAATATGAGGAAAATAACTTTCATATAACAATATTAGCATTAGAGTAGTAGGTACAATTATTAAAAATATGATGAAATATATGAAAACAATTTAAAAGATGGATTATTACCCTTTATCAATAAATTAAAATAATTATTCGTATGGAAGAAGTAAAGAGTGCAATTTTTTTTAGCACACAATTAAGTTTTCTTTAAATATTTTTTTTAGGAGTAGGAAACACCACACTTCAATTAGGCGAAACATTTTTAACAGTACAGAAGTATTTTATTTATTTATTTATTTTACACCTATCAGGCCATGGATCCATAGGGAACAGGTCCCAGCCGCTAGCTCCTCTCCATATGTTCTCACAAAAGTGTGTTTCTCTGGTGGCGTAGGCTGATGCTCCAGTTGAAGCCAAGTACCTATCTCTTTGTCTTCCTTTTATTCTGATCATTTTCCTTCATATATTTCAGGAAGCTATGAGTGCTTAATATGCTAAGTACATCCTTAATTTCTCTTGTTCTTAACTTGTTAGTTCACACCAGTGCCTGTGGCATGTGGGCTGGCATTGTGGACCCCTCCAGTATTGCCATGAGAACCCCTGTTCCTTTTGAACAGTGCCCATTTCCTTGATGTCTACAATATCGCCTTTCTTGTAGATTTACAAGGATGTGGCCATAGGAGCAACTCTGTGTTTTCTTTCTTTCTTTTTTTTATCCTCAGCCAGGATATATTTTCATTGATTTTTAGAGAAGGTGGAAGACAGAAATATCGATGTGAGAGAAACACATTGATCAGTTGCCTTCTGCATATTCCCTAACCACGGCCTGGGCTGGGGTGGATCCTGCAACCAAGGTACTTGCCTTTGACTGGAATTGAACCTGGGGCCCTTTGGTCTGCAGGCCCAAGCCACTGAGCAACACCAGCTGGACCACTATCCACTGAGCCAAACCAGCTAGGGAACAATTCTATATTTTCTAAAGGCCTAGACAACATATACTGGGTGCCTGTCCTCTTTCCTTTTGTGTCGATCATTTTGGCAAGTTACTGAAAGATGGTGATTTCTGACAAAAAGAGCGCATTATTATTTTAATACCTTTCTGAAAATCACAGAGAAAACACTTATGATTTAACAATGATACCTAAATAAGAAAAAAATAAATGTTCTCTTAGCACATAAAATAAAATACAACCTGGGTTTCAGTACTAGTTCTGTTGCTAAGAAGCTATGAGACCTGGAAAATATTGTTTAACTTCTCTGAGCCTTAGTGTGTTGATCTATATTGGAGGGGTTAGGAATCACACATTGATCTCCGAAGTCTCTTCAGGATCTGATAAGCTATAATTATATGAGATTAGAGTTAAATCAGAATTAAATTTATAGAGCTAAACTTGCCAATCAGTGCATACTAATTCAGAGCTTCTCTCTTGTAGGCTATGTTTAAAAGGACATGCACAGCGAATAGAAAATATTTAGGTAGAAATATTAAAATTATACACTACTATGTTTTACCTATAGGAAATTATGTTTTAATGTATTATTATATTTATATGATTACCTCTAGCAATTTAAGAAAATATTTAGGACTTCTTAAAAATTACTTAACACATATTTGTAACAGGAAGAATGTTCTATATTGCAAATTTAAAAAATATATACATTTTTACTGACTTCAGAGAGAGAGGGAGAGGAAGAAATAGAAATATCAATGATGAGAGAGTATCACTGTTCAGCTGCCTTCTGCAAGCCCCCCAGCTGGGGATGGAGCCCGAAATCTGGGGATGTGCCCTGACCAGGAATCAAACTGTGACCTCCTGGTTCATAGGTCAATGCTCAACCACTGAGCCACACCAGCCAGACCTATTGCAAATTTATATACAGCTGCAATAGTCATGTAATATTCTTCATTAATTTCACTTTTATGTTCAAAAGAGCTGTTTTCTGTATGATAAACCATCCCTATCATGTTTCATGACTCTCTCTCTATATATATGGAATGTTTATTGGCCATTTATTAACATTCAAAAGAAGAAAGTCTTAACTTTTGCAACAATATGAATGAACTCTGAGGACATGAGACTTGATTGGAAAGTTTGTAAGGAGGACGGCCTGTTTATCAGAATTTCTACTTGGGGAAGACTTAGGGGAGTGCAAAGGAGGTGCCCCTAACTATTTCTTGACCTTTCCAAACAAGCCGGTGCACATGCCGACCCCGAGTGTTTGCTGGTGTCCTTATGCTTAATCGCTCATGCCCTTGTCTAGAGGACAATGTAAACATGTGTCCTCCCAAGATTACTCACCCTATTGATTGTATCTAAAGATAAAAATTCCAATAAAAGCCTAAGGAGGCAGACCATAGAGGCTGCTCGGGCTACTAAAGCCTCTTAGCCCTCTCTTGCACAGTCACACTGCGTGTGAGTAATCTGTTCAAACAACATTCAGGGGCTGCTGGTCAGCCCTGGCATTATGCTAAGTGAAATAAGCCAGACAGGAAAAGACAAATTTCCAAATATTGCATGTACTAAATGGTATCACTTATAAATAAAATATCTTTTTAAAATATCTAACTTGTAGAAACAGAGAGTAGAATTTGCAGGGCTGGAGTATTTGCAGTGAAGGGAGAGGGATAGGATGGCAAAATGGCACAAATTGTCAGCTATCAGATGAATAAAGTTGGGAAAGCATGGTGACTGTAGGTAACAATAAATAGTTAAATTTTCTAAGAGAGTGGAACTTTTATGTTCTCACACATAAGAAGAGATAACTGCATGGGTGAGGGATGTGTTAACTAACTCATTGTGGATAATCTTTTCACAGAGTATGCATATATCAAATACAAACATTTTGCACTTTAAATATTCTCTTATATTCTGTTCTCAATCATCCACTTCATACCCCTGTCAATAATTTTGAATTCCAGTCTTTTAAGATATGTCTGCCTTCATCCAACTCTTCTGAGTAGGAACTAGTGTATAAATTGAAATGTCTCCTCCCAAGAAAGTCTGAATTTAGGGACTAAATTGTCTCTACAGTGGGAAATTGTCTATTCTCCTGCACACAAGATCTTATTCCATTTATCAATTGCAATTGCTTAGATCAAAGTTGAGGGACACATGAAATTCACTGTGAAGTCAGCAAACTGCAGAGCATGTGGCATTTATTTATTCAGTTTGTTTCAACACAAAACCTTGACATTTGCCCTTGTATTCTGAGAGGATTTCTAACAGTCATTATTGCTTTCATTGTGTTTAATGTCAAAGAATAAACAAAGCTAATTTTCTTGAAGAAATAGTCTGATCGTCTGAAACACAGAAAAAAATGATAACAATTCTTGTAATGAGTAGAAAATTGCATATTGTTCTTTTAAACACAAGCGTTTTCTGGCATAGGACTAAACCAGATATCTATTAGGCATACTGAACTTATATTGTTTCTAAGTCAATATTGTGGAGGCAAAGTCTTTATTATTTATCACACGTGAATGATTTGGTATCCAGCTGACAGTCCTATAAAAAAGACTAGCTAATTCTGTAAAAGGATTAGAACATGGATTTCCATTTCTTGGAAATTTAGTTTTCCTCATCATCTTTGTAGAGTCTACACACTTCTTTTCCTCAGTTAACTTTGTTTTCAGATATAACCTCCAAAGTGATAATTGGAGAATTCTTGTCCTAACTGAGACTTTGAAGTAGATATAATTTTTTCTTTCTGTTTTGGTGATAACAGTTCTTATCCAAAACAGGCGCCTATCAAAGAAAATAACAAAAACATAGTGGTATTATTTGACTTTAAAAGATTATATTCTAGCCCTAGTAGGTTTGGCTTAGTGGACAGAGTGTCAGCCTGCAGACTGAAGGGCCCTGGGGTGTAATTCCGGTCAAGGGCATATGCCCAGGTTGTGGGTTCAATTCCCAATGATTTTCTCTTATTATTGATGTTTCTATCTTTCTCTCCCTTTCTCTCTGAAATCAATAAAAACTATATGTAAAATAAAATATTTTTTCCATTTAATGATAAGGAGCTCATTTTTTATTGCTTGCTTTATGTAGGACCAGAATAAAGTTTACTTGTCTTCCTAATTCTTTCTACATCCAAAGGCTATTTTATCCTCAAATTTCTTGACTATTTTAACAAAAGTTAACTCTGTAAATTTCATGATGTTATTGGAAGTTGAGGGATCAAAAAAGCATATGAATAGCCTATTACATCAGAAAAAATAATCCTATATAATAATAGAGGGATATGCTAATTAGCCCCGATGCCATAACAGTCTCAACTGGTCAGGTGCATAATAGTCTCAACCAGTCAGGCAAGGCCTAGGTGTGCGCCCCCTCTCCCCTGGGGGGAAGCTGCTACTGGCATAGGTGCATGCAAGCCCAAGGGGCTGCCCAGCCCAGAGGCTGCCCGGTAGGGGGTCCAGGGATCCCAGATTGTGAGAGCGATATCTGAGATTGGAGAGGGTGCATGCTGGGCTGAGGGACACCCCCCCATGCATGAATTTTGTGCGTTGGGCCACTAATGTTATTATATATGAGATAATACAGAGTTGGGCAAAAGTAGTTTTACATTTGTGGGTATGTGAAACACAGACTCAATAAAGCTATTGTAATAATCATAACCTTTGTTTTTTATGTTAACAACTGTAAGTCTACTTTTTTTCGCATCCAGTATTTTGGGCTTGTTAGGCTGAGTACAGACTTAATAAAGTCTTTTACTCATTACAGCAGGATATTAATTATACAAACAAAAATGGTCAAAAATATGTCATAGAAATATTGTCATAAGTTTATATAGATATTTAGTAAACTATGTCTTACTTCAAAACAGAGTTGGGGAAAATGCATTTGTTCCCATAATTCATAAATCTGTGACCAGTAGTTTTAAAAAACATAACAGGATAATGGATAGTTATGTATTAATAAATAAAGAATAAATAATCATAATTATATATTGCAATTCATTATTTAAATATGAAAGCAAATATTAACAATCACTGATAGGGCTTTTAGTACAAGTAAATGGTAAATGTGTGTGTGTCTGTGTGTATGAAACTACTGAATACTCATGTCTATCATAATCAATTTATATCAAATGCATTATATAAATTCTAATTATAACTTTTATAACCTACTTAAAAACTCACTTTCCAATGAAAGTTTCTCATATCATCAAGATTACATTATATTCCTTAGGAAAAATGCTCAATGGTACTAATAATTAGGGAGGTGCGAATTAAAATGACAATGAGATACCACCTTATACCTGCTGGAATGGCTACCATCAATAAATCAACAAATGCCCTATCCAGTTTGACTCAGTGGACAGAGTGTTGGCCCAGGTTGAGGGTTTGATCCCCAGTACAGGATATGCAAGAGACAGCCAATAAATTATTCTCTCTCATCATTGATATTTTTATCTCTCTCTCCCTCTTCCTCCCTCTGAAATCAATAAAAATATATTTAAAAAGCAATAATAAAAAAATCAACAAACAAGTGCTGGTGAAAGTGTGGAGAAACTGGAACCCTGATACACTGCTGGTGGGAATGCAAGCTGGTGCACCCATTATGAAAAACAGTGTGGAGTTTCCCCGCCCTCAAAAATAAAAATTAGAATTGCCATTTGAACCAGTGATCCAAATTCTAGAAATATATCCTAAGAATTTTCAAATACCAACACACCTATTTTAAAATTAGGTTTTTCTTAATATGTTAATTCTTTCTCTCTCTCTCTCTCTCTCTCTCTCTCTCTCTCTCTCTCTCTCTCTCTCTCTCTCTTTCTCTCTCTCTCTCTCTCATGTGAGGGAGTGATGAATGAGCTTATGGCAATAACTATGCAGCCACCTTAAGAAAAACATTTACTAGTATACAGAGGAAGCCTTTGATTTTAGTGTGTTTAATTTTTAATGCAGATCTGCTAGATTGCTTCGTTTTGAATATAGCTAGAATAAAATTAAAATAGATAATTAGAGAAAGTAATTACTGAGTTCTTTCAGTCCTTGAACATTCATTAAGGATTATATATAAATTTAAATTAGCCTAAAAAGTACAGTAATTGACAGTTCAAAAGCTATGTTGAGTTATAATATTAAGAACAGTCATCTTTTTTCATAAATATCTATGTTTAATTTGGAGCTATGAAATACAATAGTAATTTGTATAATCGAGATTTTTAAATACTGCAGAGTAATTGATGATGAACTAGCAGAATGATTTGAATTTATGTTTTATATTAATTTTGAAAGGAAACAGACAAGTTTGTTTTCTTTTTCCATCTTCCTTATTTGTCTAATCTCAAAAGTCTTATTAAGGCATTATTATTTCTATAAGATAAACTGTATTGTAAACTGATGCCTTTCTACCTTGGCCTGTTCAAAATATGTAAGTTATGGCAAGTTTATTTGATTAAAAAAATGAAGAAGGGACAAGCAATGAAACAATGTGAAGTATTACTGCATTACAGCCAGTGACTCACTGTGAGTGAAATCAAAATAGATTAACAGCATAGGATTTAAACCCAGGTCACAGGTCATAAAAATCTCTAACATTAGCAGATACTTATAGTCCTAACTTGATTATAATGTGAATGGCAGGAGTTTATTATCCTATATCATAAAAGCCTAATATATTAATTGTCCGTCCAGTTACCCAGTTGACGGTTCAACCAATCAAAGCTAATGATATGCTAAAGCTGCTCAACTGCTTGCTATGATGTGTTCTGACCACCAGGAGCCAGACACTCTCATTGGTAGGTTAGCTCAGCGAGCGCCAACCTTTCGCACCTCACGGACCACCGGTGATCTACAGACCGCTGGCTGGTGACTGCTGGGTTAGCTTGCTGCTGGAGTCTGGCCAGTCGGGATTGGGACTGAGTGAGATTGGCTGGACATGCCCTGGAGCCCTCCCGTGGTCTCTCCTCAGCTGACGAACCTCCTGCATCCCCTCCTCTACCTCCCACCCCATCATGCATTTGTGGGTCCCTTGGCCTGGCCTGAATCCTCTTGCAATTTGTGACCCCTCAGGGGATATCAGAGAGCTGGTTTTGTCCCAATCCCACAGGCATCTAGCAGTGATCATATCTTTTTACTGTCCACCCTTTTCTCTCACCATTGATACCTACCTTAGGTATCCAAAGCCTTACAGTCAATGAATACTTTTTTTTAAAACAAAAGTAGAAAAGCAAAAGTATAGAAGTTGACTAAGAATTTATATTTAAAATATTGAAAAACAGGATTTAGGTTTTTTTTTCAGATATAGTTTATTAGATTAGAAAACTAGACTATTAGTAAGGTAGATTAGACAGTTTTAAACTGCAAAGATAGCAGATATATATTAAAAATCTATAAATTATGGTATATAGAAATCTGTTTTTAAATTTTCCCCTCTCAATTTAAATTTCATACTTTCTTCTGTTTTGTCAAATTTTAACCCACAGTAATCTTTGGGTTAATCTCCATTTGAAGGATGTCTCTAAATTCACTCACATCGTGGTGGGAAGCATGACTTGACTTCCTAGGTGGACACTCATTTGTGACAGACTGTCCTTTCTTGAACTACAAAAGTTATTGACTTATCTTTTAGATTGTCCTTTCTTGAACTACAAAAGTTATTGACTTATAAACACATGCTTATCTAGAGTTTACCTACCACATGCATCAGTTAACAAATGTTAACATAGACTTACCAAATATGTGGTTATAGCACCAGATATAGAGGCAATTTTCTCACTGAAGTAAAATAAAAAATAAATATGATATGACAAGGTCATATTAACATAAGATTATACAACAAGAAATTTAAATCTAATAAAAGGATTTCTGTTGAGGTATAATGCATTGATGCCCATTCATCATTTTCTAATTACAAATATATATATTTAGAGATGAAAGTGTTTAAGTGAATTATTGTTAATTATATTTCCCTATATTTATTGGAAGTGACAAATTTATAGCTTAATTTTCTTCAGGTACTACTATTTAATATTTTATGGGATCATAATGGCATTATTGAATTTAATTATTCATTTTCTACATCTAAGAGTACACAACAGTTCAGGAAACAATGTGAAAAAATGAATATTATTAAGCCCTAGTAAGATAATGTTAGTTACAAAAACATTTTAAATTTTAATTAAATAAAAGAGAGTTGTAATAGAGATCTAGCAAGTAGCCTATAATATAAAAGTACACTAATTTATAAAGAAACAAAGAGAAATATATTTTGCAAGATTAATCAGAGATACTTTTGTCTTTATCTGAAAGGAAATTGGAATGGATATATAATGCCCATTGACGTTTTAGGATTTCTAAAATTTGAATATCATAAAAATGAACTGAATTTCCTATTATTTTTCTTAGAATAGAGACATATAGAATGGCACTTCACAAGAAAACCTCTCATTTGTAACAACTAAAGAGTAAAGCACTCTGGGAAGGGGAAAATCCAAATAAGACCGGCATCTCCATTTCTTTTCAGATCACATTACAGTAACTTCAGCTTCTAATATGTTCTCCCAGAATCAAGATTTTCCTTCTCTGAAATATTTTGCTTATAATCTCTGTACCCTCATTTAGAATTCTTCTGCTGCTTCATTTTATTGGTTATAATTTAATTTTTCTTAGATACCACCCACCAACTAAACTGCAAGGCCCTAGAAAAACATCCTTGAGTTAAAAGGATGATTTCTCCATTCATGTGCCCTCCTGGGGGGGCCCATCCATTGATATCCTAGCTGGACAAAAGTGCAGTAATTTATTTGGCTCAGATTGCCTATCTTAAACTACAAGATAAACAAATAAATACGTAAGTAAATAAACAAAAGTTGTTATATTTCTTGGGAATACTATTTGTTTATCTGAGTTTTTTTTCATATTACTGTATTATAGCAGATATTTACTTATGAGTATAATTATAAGCATTTGATTACAGAAGCATTTTTTTTCTACTAAACTAAAATTTAAAGAAAAATCTGGTATTAGCAGGACATTGCTTAGGAGGAAGGAATGCTTTTGAAGCCTAATGCATTGCCTCCCTTTTACTTTTTCCTCATTACTATAAAATACATACTCATAGAGGCAAGATGAGTTGAACTGTATATTAATCACTGTAAGAATTAGAAGACCCTGACCTAGAACCAGGAGGTCAGGGGTTACAGGTTCAGACCCCATTAGGGGGCTTGCAAGAGGCAGCCTAATGAAGCCATATATATATATATATATTCCTTCTTCTCTGAAATCAGTAGGGGAAAAAAGGATTTAGATGAGAAAGATAATCAACTATGTCTGCATAGATTTATACTTGAACTCAGCCTTAAGAAACAATGAGATATTAGAAGAGAAGGGGAAGAGGTTGCTGAAAAATGAAATCAAAGACATGGGAAGTAGGATTAATGTAAGAGAGAAAAACAAGTTAAATAACAACTGAAATAAAATCAAAAGTTTCTGTTATTTATTCATTCTAAAAATGTCTTTAGAACCCTATTTTTTGGGAGACACTTTCTTTTATAGATCCCTCTGTAAACAACTTGCAAACAAAAGCACTGATGTTTTTGCTCCAGAACGTATTTCAAGATTGTTTGTAGAGTGAACTGTCCTGAAAGATAGAGATAATGAAAGAGAAGATAGTGCAGAGAGAGTTGTTTACTGGCTACAATAATAAAGTTAATGTCTACCTCTGGGGAAAAATTTGGGCGGGTTCGATTGCACCACCTGATAAAGTTCTGCATTTTCTGAAATCGGAGTTCTTCAGTTGCAAGCACAAACAAACACTCCATGTGTTACATCCATTTGGGTCCATCAGAATCACCACCAAGACATCTGGGAGACACAGGGGGAAGCAAACGAAGTTTATGGTGACCATTATTTTTTTCTGTGTGTTCATAAAACCTTGATCTCTGATGCAGGAGTCTTGTATTTGCTTGAAAGGAGAAGACAATCTCAGCTCTTTCCGTTCTTGACACCTACTAAGTGCTAGGCAATTTTTTAGGCATTGGAGAACATAATTGAACAGAATAAACTTTAATTTCTGTTCTATTAGAGTTTGTATTCTAGGGACACAAAATTTTAAATTTCAGTTATTCACAATTAAAAATAATTACAATAAATAAACTATAAAATATGTAAATATAATTTTTATAGGATGAAATTTTATTTAAAAATGTAAAGGAATAAGGATAAAATTTACATATAGAGGTATCCTGTGAAAATGTCTCAATGAATATATACTTGAAAGCTGTTATTTAATAGAAGAAAATGGTAAGTGTGGTAGGACTGATGCCTAAAATTAATGGATTAGAACATATTTTATAGCCAACTAAGAATTTCTTAATGGCTTATATTTTAAAATTATTGGTCATGTGAGGATAGAGCCAAAGCAATTTAATCACTTGTGTTTCGGGGAAAGTAGTATACCTACAGTTGTAGCATTTATTGTAAAAGTGTTAATATACAATTAGAAAAATCATTGTTATGTTGAAGCTGACAGAATGAAAAAAAAAATAGTGTAAGAATGAAGTTAAGACTATGATCTTAAATTCATATCCAGAAATTGGTAACATGAATGAGAGAGGGAAGATGTCAAAAGGATCCTCACTTATGTCTTAGGCACCTTGAATTTGGGATGATACTAAGACTTCCAAGTGACTGGGTTCATCGGGAAGTCAAGAACTTGGCTCTAGAATTAAGAAAAAAATTTGAGTGTGAGACAAGACAGACAAATTTACAACTATCCCTAGAGAGTTGATTTCTAAAGTTGTGTAAATAGAGAAGCTCTGAAGGATGGTACAAAAATGGAAGAATAGATGCCAAAAACTTAATTTTGAATCACCCCCACTTTCAAAAAATTGTAAGAACTAGTCTACTAAAAAGAAATAGAAGAGAAAGAGGATGAGGAGGAGGACAAGAGGATTCAATATAGTACAGGCCCTAAATACCAAGACAGCTGGGAGCAGCAAGGAGGAGAGAGGAGGGACTGTACCCAGTGACAAAAGAATATTAACTGTGGAGAAGAAATTATAGGTGACTTTCAATTTTGTAAAGGAAGAGATCATAGAATTCAGAGATGAAAACAACATAGATATAAAACAGTCTACTTTTAATGTTATCTATAATTACTAATTTAATTTTAAAATTGTATTATTATAGTTATCTATAATTTATTTTAGCAACTTCACATATGAAATGTTTAATATGTAAATATCACAAGTAAAACTTATTATTTTGTCTATATAATGTAACTTCTACATTAAAATTAATAATAATGGTACCTACCTATAATTTACTTTATTTTCAGTGTCTTTTTTTCTGCTGATTCTTGAGGAATATTCCTGAGTATCTTTAATTCACTCAATTATATTAACAAGTGTTTAAAATTATTAGATGATTTGGTATGATTGAAGAGGTATAGCATAAAAAGAGCAATACAAATTCTTTTGTATTTTTATTTGTTTTTTATTTCATTAATGTGCTATATCTGTTGGAAAGTGCATTTTCACCTCAATTTTTCAATTTTTGATATAAGAATAATAACAATACCTGATTCTAACATATCTAAATTTTATAATTGATTTTGAAGCAAGTGGGGAAAAAAGGGGGGATGTAATTTAAAGTTTCATTTCCAGAGTTAAGTAGTTTGGAGGATATTTTTGTATTACTTGGTTTAGTTACACCATTTCATTATATGAAATAGTAATATGAAAATATATATTTCTCTAAAATGTATGTGAACTCCTAAGCCTCCATCTCTCTAACTTAATTCTTTCTAGGTTTTATGAATAACCACTGAGTTCATTAAAAACTACTGATGTGTGCAAAATAATTTGATAGTTCACAAAGTGTGAAAAAATATTTTAAATGCTATTAGATTTGATGCCACTTGCCTACCATCTTTGCCATCAAGTCAAATAAATATTAAAGTACCATACTCTATTAGAATGCTAATTTTACAATTTCCTGGTAAGGTTTCAGAAGACTATTATATACTCATTGTTGAAGAGAAGAAAACAACTAATATTTTGGGCTATTTACTCTGATTCATGCCACTTCTGTGATATTATAAACATTGCAAGAACTTAACCATCTCACTTTCATTACTTTTTAATTTTCATTTGAATAATTTGCTGAGAAATGATTATGTGCAGGGAAGGGAAGGAACACAAAGGAAACATACATAGTAGAAACATATTCTATAGATAGATTAAAAGGAAAGGAGACTAAGATTTACATGCATAAGGCATCATCTATAATTCTCAAATTAGAATACAATTTCAAGGACTATTAATTCTTGTGATTAGATACATAAACTATTGCCATATAGAGTCAGCAAAAAATTTCCTACCTGTATTCTATGTTGGTATAGATAAGAATCTTTTGTATTTTCATAACAAACAATAAATATAAGCAGGTGATACTAGTTAAAACAGCTGTAATAAACTAATATTTTGGGGAAGTCAACTATATTCATAGCATTATATTTATACACAATTTCTCATTTGATTATTGAAATATATCTCTAACTGAGGAATTATTATCATCATGCTTAAACAAAAAGGAAGGAAGGAGAGATACAAGGAAAGAATGAAAGAAGAAAGAAGGGAGGGAGGAAGGTTAGAAGAAAGAAAGGAAGGAAAAAAGAAAGGCTTAGCAGCCTTCAGAACAATAGTGACATAATTGTAATACAATTTATTTTATAAATTCAAAACACTACATTAATAGCTTGTAATGTCTTCCTATTTAAAATATTACTGCTTGTTATAATACAACATATAAACAAACAACAATTTATAGAATATTTAAGGAAATTATTTGTACTCTCCCAGATCCCAACATAAATTGCACAATCCTGATTTTTTAATGGAAATAATATGATAGTTTTCTCCTGTTGACATAAATGTTAAGTAAATTTATCCACTTTCTTCAATATAGCCCTGATTTCAAATGATAGTTGAAATATTTCTCAAGCTTTTTTTAAAAAAAAATATTTACTTACCCTTATGTAGCAAATTTAAGTGTATGGAAATATTTTTGTGATATTTTGTGATATTTGATATTTGATATTTGGTGAACTATATTTGTGGAATGAATGAAGTTATATTTTCCCTTTTGTGCCAAAAATGTGTCCAATTTTTAAGTAGGAACTGGAATGATTCCTGATAAAATCTGAAGATAAGGGGAAGAAAGAAAAATAAAGTCTGAGAAATTAAATATCTATATATATAAAAGGCTAATATGCTAAGTGTCCATCCAACCAGTTGCTATGACATGCACTGTTCAGCAGGGGGTGAACACTCAAGCAGGTACTGTCATGATACACGTTGTCCATTTACAGAGAAACAGCATCATGGACCTGGTGCCCACAAAGCAACACTTAGCTTCCCCTAAGTAGGCCCTGCCACCACCCCGGAGCACAGCCCACTAAAGTGCAGCCAATGCTGCTAAGACCCCATAGCTTAAAATGTGGCTCATAGCCCAGCACCACCTTGAAATGGTGGCTGTGGGCCCCGGGTAATGACGTCACACAGCAACACCTGGCTTCCTCTCCCTAGCCACCAGCCTCCTTGGAGTTTCTTCAGCCCAAGAACATGACTTGCTTTATAGCTAGGTGAAAACATTTTACACTTTAAACAAATATCTGTGAAACGTTTTCTCATGCCTCATCTAATTTGGTCCTCACACAAGTCCTGGAGTAGGTAGATCTGAAACCAGATGGAATCCTATTTTCTTTTCAATATCCAGAAAACAGATGTTTAGAAAGCTTAGAAAGGTGATCCAACTGGATAGAAGTAAGAAATGGTGGACCTTGAATATGACTTCAGGTTTTCTCATTGTGAAGAATATAGTCAAACACTACTGCAGTTAAATATTTTACCCTTTGTTCTCCCTGAATGATCTATAATAATAATCTGCTTCATATTGATATTTATTGTTGTGTTGCTGAGAGAGAAGTTGGGGTGCTTCACTGGGCTGGAAAAAGTTTAGCTAAATCAGGAAGCAGGTCTAATTAAGCAAGTTTATTTATATATATAAAGCTCTTGTTGACATCAATTGCAGGTATGTGTTTCAATATGTCATTGTTGATCATGAATTTGGTTGACACTTTTATTATAGGGAAAGGTTGAATAGCAATATGAAAATATTTCTTCTAATTAATTTCCTTTCAAAGTACATGAATTCATGCACTGGGCCACTAGTCTTTTATAAAATTATCAGGGCTCTTGATGTTGATGCGAATAACAAGTCTTTATTACATCCAAGTCCAACTTCAAATTCATCTCACTCCACTGTAAGTAGATTTCTGAAATGAATAATTTATTTTTAACCAGATTATCTCAGAGCTTTCAGTTTGGAGGTTTTTATGTGTTCTCTGATGACTGACATCACTCATGGAAAACCATGAATTTGTACCAGGAATTCCTTCAGTCAGGCGGTTGACAACTTTTTATAATCCAAGGGTACCACCAAACTCAAGTTTTGCTTATTTAAAAAAGAAAATAAAAGTAGTTTAACACTAGACAGCCTTTTCTTTCCTTCTTAGTAACAAGCAGCCTAAGGGCAGAATGCCAATTTGACATGAGCCAACTGTGAGCTACCAGGAATGTGTCAGAATCCATCCTTAACAATACCATTTCAAATTTGAAAAATGGAGTCTGTTTTTAAATTTTAAGTGCAAATAACTCACATTTAAAGAGATGAGTGGAAAGAAGACAATTCCCCCCACACCCAAAATTAGAGACAATAAGGTGGTTCGGATTAATGTTTTCTATGTGAAAAATGATCATTTGGCCTTTCATCTCCAAATATGAACTGAAGTTTGGCAGTTTGCATTCTTTATGATGCTATAAAAAATGTAACAGCCTCTGAGTTACAACACACCTAATGCATTTAATTTCAGTCAGACCCATTACAGATGGATCCAGCGATAGAAAGTAAATCTAAGCGCTTTTCTGAGTTGGCCTTAATGCAACTAAATGGGAGATACATAACAAGTAAAAATCTCAGCACATATACATATGCAAAAATGCAACTCTAATTTCTTTTCCTAAGCTTAATGCTAACATGAGTGTGAATTCTGTCTGGTATGTTAATTTAATATAAAAACAGTCAAATGCAAGACTTCTCAGTCAAGTTAGCTTTCCCTTGTCCCTTTCTTCCAAGGGGAGGTAAAAGCTGTGAAAGGCAAATGCACAGTTGGTATGTTGACATGGGAGCCTCTGAGATTTGGTCAACATGTCTCTGCATGTCCATCCAAACAGACAAGACATCTATGGTTAGGACACCATGTCATCTGTTTATAAAATTGTCATCTCCACCCATAACATTTGTGAGATGTCCTTGGTCTGGCTCTTACATCTTTTGGTCAATCTGCTATTTGCTACCACTTTCCTATCTCAAACTATAAAACCTCTTCCAGTCCCACTCTTTCTCATCTTTCTCCCCAATTTAAAGGCCTTTCAAACTCAGATAGCAGAATGCCTGTCAAAAAGTGAATTAAATTATCGGGAATTACTTTAAAATATGAGAAGTACTGAAGTGATTTTTTTCTATAATTGATTCCTCAAAATAACAATGTCGGTGCTGTGGTGAATTTACTCCTCCAGCCTTTCCTGCTGACCCATAGGTTCGGTGTTAGAGTTTCAAATATTATCTCATCTTTTAATGCCAGCAACTGAGGGACATCTACTATAACAGCATTGACACAAAAAGTTGTGTTTAATGACCATCTCCTAGTTAACGTCATCTGTTTTATATATATATATATCTCACTAAACACAAATCTAAAATATTAAAAAAAATTTGTAAGAAAAATTCAAATTAAAATCACATTGGGAAAGCTTTTAAACCCCTAGGAAAATGGCTTAAATAGGAAATATTGACATCCCAAGAGAAATGAATCCTTGTGTATAGAAGAAATAAAGTCCCATGCAGAAAGGTTTATAGAAAAAAAATTATACTAGCCAAAATTGGAAAAAATTCAAATGTTCTGTAAAAGGATAAGGGATAAAGAATAAACTAATTGTCATAGACAAATACCATGGAATACTACTGAAATCATCAACAGGGGAGAAAAAAATCTATATTTGAAACAACATGGGTAATCCTCAACAACATGCAGAGCAAAAGATTCCAAGGAGAGAAGAATGCATGCTGCATGATTATATCTATATAAGGTACAGACAGGATAGAAATCCCTATCCTATCTCAAACATCACAGTTGTTTGAAGAATTCTGAGTGTGAGGATTAACTGGGAAGGGACATAAGAGAATTTTCCAACTGTTTATTTGATGCAAATCTTTTTGATACCAGGGAGGGTTACTCAGCCCTATACAAATATAAAAACTGAGCACACTGTACATTTCAGCTCAATTACAAATAAAAGTGACATACTGATATAGAATTATCATTTTTCCAAAAGACACTGCATTTTTTTTTTATATTTGACATGCATGAGGTGAGGTAAATTGATAATAGTACCATGAGCTGTCTAAAGAGTATCAGGAAATTTCTATATATAAAAAAAGAAAAAATGATGATATGAATGTTTTTCTTCCAAATAAAATGAAAAATGCCTCCAAATTTTAGTGATAATCCAGAGCTGCATCAAGACATGAGCTAGGAACACCTATTTCAGCTAATAACTAACACCACATTAGAGCTAACAAACGCTGTTAGAGATAAAATTTATTCAGATTTTATTGTCTAAAATATCTTATACATTGATTATTTTGGCTTCTTATGTGTGCCTTTGAATATAATAATAGGATAGGAAAATGTTTTAGAGAGACTTGTGATTAGGTCCATAGAAGTATAAAAATATAAGTTGGAAATTAATTTTTTATTTTGACACCAGGATTTTCTATATAATATTAATCTGCACCTTATTATAATTACTTCAAGAAACAAAATTTTAAATGAGAATTAAGTTAACTTCAAAAACTTAATCAATGGAAACATTACAAAGGTGTTTTAATATCTATAATACTTATACATCTCAGCAAAAACGTTCTGCATGTTTCATTGCATCACAATATTGTGAGACTTCTTTAAAAAGTACAAATGAATCCATTTATTTTTACTCTTACTAAGTTAAATGCTTAATATTTCTACCTGTTTATTTTAACAACTTGCCTTTTTATTTGATGTACATGCACATACATATTAAAAAGTATACATTCCTTCAGCAAAACTCAGACTTTTTAAACCTCGATATCACTGTCATTCAAATTGTCTCCTGACCTCACTTCAGGATTTCCACATATTTTTCTATTTGTTTTTCAGCCTGAAATTATTAGTTGGTATAAAAATTAAAACTATAAACATGATGGGGGATTGTCAAGGGAAACAAATAACTTTAGATGACAAAATCACAGTTTAATTAATGTACTTTATTAAATATATGACTTGTCTTAATTTTTCCTTCCCATTTTAAAAGATTAAAAATAAACATGCTCTCAAAATTTCCAAAAATATTTAATCAAGAAAAATTTGTTCTTGGTTCATGAATCATTTCATTTAAACAAACATTTATTTTATTTATATCTAGAGGTGAAATTACCCATTGTCTAATTGGCCTGATTAGAAGTATCAATGGGATTCCTTCTTTAAAATACATTTTATTGATTTTTTTACAGAGAGAAAGGGAGACAGCTTAGTTTAGATACTTGTTTTTCTTCTTATAGCTTGAGATAAATAGCTAGGCATCTTAATGAAGGATATAGTGATGGAAGAAAGTGAACTTGTCAACCATGTTTAAATTTGAGGAAAAAGTAGGTATTGTAGGGCTATCAACAATAGAAAGTGGAGAGTCAGATAGAAAGTGGAGACACAAAATGTTAGGTCTGATCAAATAATTAAATTGACCTTCTCCCCTACCCCCCAGGAAACTGACCTTTAGATCATTTTGTAACAAACATTCCCTTTTCTTTAGGCCACATTCTACTTTCTAGGCATTGTCTTTCCCCTTCAGATCTGGACCCAGGATCTAGACCCACCAAGGCAATTCCCTGTTGGAATAGCCTGCCTAGAAAATCTCTGACTTAAAAATCCTGACTCCGCATTCTTGGTTGCTGGCACCATTAGGGGGCTCAGCCCAACTGCTTTCCAGAGGACCTAATCTACACTAATTAAAAATTAACATGCTAATTGGCCATACCTTTGCTACATTCATCAGCCAATCAGAAGTGAGTATGCAAATAACCCAACAAAGTTGACGGGCTAATTTGCATATGCAGGCACCATGTGGCCAGGGTTGGAGCGGGATGCCTGTGTCATCACCATGGGGACGACATAGGCATTCTGCACCACCCCAGCTGCTCTGGGCTGCTAGGTAGCATGAGAAGGTGGAAAGGCAGCTCCAGGCTGGAGCAAAATGGCAGCTCTGGCCAGAGCAAAGGTAGTGCTCTTAGCCAGGGTAAGGAAAGCACATTCTTGCACAAATCTTCATGCATTGGGCCTCTAGTAAATTTATAATTCTTTACCACTTTTGGCTTCATGCATACCTCCTTCACCAAGTAAGTGGGGAAACATAGAGGTTTGTAAAGGAAAAATAGGAGATCAAACATCCACTCCAGTTATTTGATATTTTCCCCTGGAATTGTATGGCTGGCCTCACACCCTCTTTATCTCTCTACCTTCTGACTCAGGACCCACCACCATATGCAGAGGTCTACCTACTAGTATATCCAGTTTTCATTTTTTTCCGGTGAAGCTCAGTCCAAATTCTAACCTCTGCACATGCTTGAATATTGTACGGAGAAAAAATAAACATGAATTCTCACAAGGGTTGTTAAAAGTATGCTTGCTTCTATACCACATTTTCAAATTTAGTGATCTATTTCTTCTTGGGCTCTCCTAAAGCAGTGTTTTTCAAATCTGGCTGCTTATTCCTATAATCTGGGGAAATTTTAAAATGCACCGATATCCACACATCAATATATTTTTACAACACTCCCACTGATTCAAATGAACAGCTATGGAGGTAAGCTACTGCCAAAAATCAACCAAAACAATTGATTCTCATAATGGACATTTTATATATAACTGATGATGCCTTCAAACTCAGGCAAAGGAAATCATTTGTTCAAATGGTCTCCATCTATGAATTGAGATACAAGTTTTTTTCCAAGTTTTACCTGAAAAGAAGATTAAAATATCAATTTAGAAAACAAAGGGTTTCAAGAAAGCACCTTTAAAAATGCTACCTATTACCAAAAAAAAAGTCTACTTTTTTAAAAATCAAGGATATTCCCTGTATCCTCTTCCTCTTCTATTTCTCGTATCAAAACAGCACAGAAGCTACAAAGCAGCAATCTATTTTTACTTTTCTATTTGTGAGGTTCTTAAAAAGAAAACATGACCCACAAGAAAAGTAGCACTTAATCTTGCAAAGCACTCTTTAAAAGATACAGTATTCATTATTTGAATTACTTTAATTTGAAAATAACTTTTATTGTTAAGTGTCTTAAAAGGAAATTAATTTGATAAATTGAAGTGCTAAGAAAGAGAAATTGATAAGAAAAGCGGTTATAAAAAATGGGAGACAGAAACACTTTTTAATACAGTACTTTTCTTTTACCTAATTCATTTTCCCAGGGCTAAGGTTCTATTTTCCCCAGAGCTAAGGCAATTTGATATCTCATTTTGGCCTAGAAAGCTAAAGGTTTTACATCCCATATTTTAAGAAATGCCCAGGTCAGAGTAGCTTACCCAGAAATACGTACTGGGTGTATCTTCTTTGTGATACTTTTAAGACGACCTCATTTTGTGCTGGTTTATGTGATTAATGATTCCTTGAACTTTGTCCACAAATAGTTTAGTTTCTCTTCTAGGACTCACCCCGGCCCCAGGGTTTGATTTTATTTTGTATGAAGGAATCCTGGATGCCATAAATTGGTAGAATGTAAAGACACTTCTGGTCTTCTGTCCCTATCTGGAGACCACAGGCTTCACTCAGAAGATATTGACATTTAAGACAAATAGATGGGTTTAATCTGCCAGCTACTGCATCAGGAAGCCTCTATTTCCCCGACTGTGCATTCCCCCATGGACACTCTGTACTTGAAATTTGTTGTGAAGCGTGGGGGTGAAGGAATAGGTCTTCATTTAATTGATTTGCTGAGACCTTCACATTTTGGTGCATTAATCAGACACTGTGAGAGATACTAGTATATAAGGGTTGACTTTTGGAGAATAGTGTTACATACAGAAATTGAGGATCTTTGCTCATCACAGAAGCTGGTTCTAAATGTTTGCTAAATTGAGTTTTGTGGTTTATGGTTAGTTTCTAAAATAAATAAATAAATAAACAAGCAAACAATAAATAGTATTGCTTAACTTGTGTTTTTTAAAAAAAAATCAATTTTAGAGAGAGGGGGAGAAAGGGATTAAGAATCTTTGATGCAAGAGAGAAACATCAACCCTTTGCCCCTATATCCCCTGCAGGTGCCCTGACCAGCAATCAAACCCAAAACCTGGGTTTGTGCCCTGACTGGGAACTGAACTGACCACCTTTTGGACACTCCAGCTACTGAACCACACCGGCCAGGGCAATTGACTAGTGTTAATTGCTGAGAAAACAACACCTAGGTAAGCAAGGACCGGCTGCTTTAGCAAGCATCTGTGAATCTGAATTGACCAGCCCTGGCCAGATGCAAGTGAAACAGGGATCCAAGTGTAAGGAAGAGAGAGCTATCATGTATCTAGATATCTGCAGATCCATTTTCTCAGCCAGTAGTGCAAAAAGCCATATTCCATTTGACGTTTCTTAAGTTACTGTGTTGTTAAGTTCTGTCAGACAAGCAGCCCAAATTGTATTTAATAACTATGTTGTTTTGGGCTGGATCCAGGGACAAGGGAGGATCTATGAATAAGCAAATCTCTTGGATCCAACCTTTTTCATAGGTTGTGGAGAGCGCCCTCAGGGAACAAAAAGTTCCCTGAGAGGGCGGGCCTTGCCCCTCTTCCTCTTCTCTCTGCCCCCCAGGAGAATGATTGCCTTCAATTGTAGTTTAGCAAACAATACTGCCCTCCAGCACAAAACATTGTAAATAGCCAAAGTCTATGGGATACTTGGGAAGAGATTTAGGTGGCGCCTTGGATGGACATATAGCCTAAGGAAGTTAGTTAAGATAAGGGGTTTGTTGGGGAAACATGTTAACAATGGAATGTAGCTTTGTTGTTTGGGGAACAAGGAATTGTGTGATATGTAAACCAGAACTGTTTAAAAGAGTGGAGTGAAATAAACTCTGGGAGAAGTCCTAAAGAGGGCTTTGCTGACCTCCTGATCCCATAGCTTTTGTTTCCTCTTTATCTCTATCCATCTTTCTATCTCTGTCTTTCCTTAAGCCTCGCCGCCCCCCCCCCCCCCCCCCCTCCCGTTCAGGGACTGTTTGACTGATGCCGGCTGGCTCCGACAATAGGTCAAAATTATTACAGTGTCCACAGACTCTCTAGCTAGTTAACTAGCTACGTAAAATATGAATATGGCTTTAGGTAGTAGATTTCAGAACTCTATTTTCACACAAATAAAACAGAGAAGTAGCACATCAAAAAGCATTGTTGCCTATATCTAATATGATATATTTTGAACTCATTAAAGAGCTAGTTGAAATTATTACAAATCAAAGACTTGTGGATGGACATTGGACTTCATCATAGACATTTGAGGCAAATAATTTGAAAGATTCTTATAATATTTGTATTACTATAAGTGTCTGTATGTACCTTCCTAAATTATAAATGCATAAGCTTTGGTGAGCAATATTAGATAACAAAGCAAGACATCATATAAGAAGACACACTGCATAGGAAATGAAATTTGTGCCTAAGGTAGTGCAGAACATTCAAGTTAACTTAATTATTATAGTTTTCTAGCTTTTTCTGCCCATCAGTGGTACCAGGAGATATAAAGACGCAGTACTCCACCATTCCTCTGACCTTCTGAGGGGATTACCGCCTCTTGGTGGGTCTTGAGCTTGTCAATTAAGCCCAATGCACTAAAAAAGGAAAACTGCCAGAATAGTAAGAGGCCTCTTCATTTCCATGATGTCAAGTTTTCATGTGGAGGGATACCTATGAGTCATATTCATGACCTCTGTCCTCACTCCTTCCTTACTTCTCCTACTGAAGGATAATCTCCCTGGCTCTATTTCCACTAATTCAATAAAGCTGAAAATGTGGTTATTCTCACTGTACCTAAAGCTCTAGTGTTTGAAATGGTAATCACATGGAACAGTATAGCTTCTAAACAAATATTTTTAGCAACATTTCTTAAGCAACTTCATATTTAAGTTACCATATGATCCAGTAATTCCACTTGTGGGTTTATGACCCAAAGAATGAAAAGCAGGCCCGTAAACAGATATCTGTACAGCCATGTTCACAGCAACGTTATTCACAATAGGCAACAGGTAGAAGCACCTATGTATCCATCAGTGGATAAATGCATACACAAAATGTGATATATATACTGTATATGTATACATACATATATACACAAACATATATGTAAATAACATATTTAGCCTGTGAGAGGAAGGCCATTTTGACACAAGCTAAAATGCAAATGAATTTTGGACATTATTCCAATTGAAGTACACCAGTCAGAAAAGGATAAATACTGTATGTACCCACACATATGAGGTAAGGATTGTCAGTTTAATAAGGCAAAAGCGTAATGGGGTTTGACCAAAGCTGAGGGGAGTGAGAAATGGGGAGTTATTGATTAATGGGTACAAAGTTTTAGTTTGGGAAAATGGAAAAAGTTCTGGAGATGGATGGCCATGATGGCCAAATGTAGTTAACAAGGTGAATGTACTTAATGTCACTAAACTGTACTCTTAAAAATGGTTAAAATAGTAAGTTTTGTTAGACATATTTTGCCACAAAATAATTAATTATTTACAAACTTATTTCATGAAACAATACTAGTAATGGGTTTTCTAACATTATTATCAGGTGAAGGCGTATGCATGACAGCTCTGAAATCACGTGTCTGAAGTTTTTGCTGCAAACTTCAAGTTCAACCTGCACAGTAGTTTCCTTATTAGAGCACTCACCAAAGACACCTTTTGATGAGTAGAACCTTTATGAAGCCAGGACTTCACTGTTTGTTTTTTAAACTATTTGAAAGGGGAAAAATCAGCACTTCTGTCTAATGTGCATGTTTACTCCCATGTGTTAAAATCAGCATATTCAAATAATCCTACAAAGTTAAGTTCAAATAATTTTCACCTAAACATAAAAGTAATAAATAAGGTCTTTGATTTTTTTTCTTATATTTCACCCCCATATAAGTTTCACTTCAAAACACACATATTTCTCTGACCAGAATTGAGGATCAATCATAATGAAAACAATACAGTCAGATGTAACTCCAAGTTGAATTCTTCAAAACACATTCATAGATCAGGCAACTACTAAAAGATTATTTTGATGTGAATAAAACCAAATTAAGAGTAGTAAATGAGATTTAGTTTTGTTTTTCCCATACCACGAAAGTTTTGAGATAAACGGGGGGTGGGGGGGGGGGTCGGTTTGGCAATATATTAAATGTTGCATAATCCAAAACTACATAATAATTTTATAAGCACTATTTTTGGTGTCAGTATCTATTTATGTGTAATGTTGTGTGTGTGTGTGTGTGTGTGTGTGTGTGTGTGTACCTCTAGAATTTATTACAAATTATTATATTTAATTCTATCAAATAGCGTGAAAGAGACAGAAACAACAGTGAGTAAACTAGATGTTGGTTTATTTATTTCAATCCATATGAGAAGCATGTGAGTAGGCTAGAGATACCATTCAAAAACATTGGCTCCCCAGGCAGTTTGGTTCAGTGGATAGAGTATAGGCCTTCGGACTAAAGGGTCCCAGGTTTGATTCTGGTCAAGGGCAGGTACTTTGGTGTTAGGCTCCTCCCCTTCCAGGGCCCTGCTTGGGGCTCCTGCAGGAGATAATAGATCTATGTATTTTTCTCAGTCTTGCCCTCTCTCTCCCACCCTCTCTAAAAAAATCAATGCAAAAATACCCTCAGGTGAGGATTAACAATAACAACAAAAACATTGGCAAACCTTCTGTCATGTGTATACATTTTTATATAACTATCTATCTGAGTAAAATGCAAATACGATCTCAAAAAAAGTCTTTTTTAAAGATGGGCAGTGATCCATTCTACTTTAAAATTGAATTATAACATCATTATTCATATCTTTCTGGGTATTCATGTTGCTTAAAGATTAGAAGTTAAATTTAAACTGTAGGCAGAAATTTGTATCTAGAAAATGACATTTTCACTGTACTAGTCATCATTGTAAAGCTTGTAGAGCCCAATCAATGATAAATGTCAAAATCATAAGTAAATTTACTGAGTGATGTATGAGGGTTGGGGTACATGGAGAGAAATCTATTTTGGAGTGGTTAAGAAAAAAAGAAAAGAAAAACTATATGGCTTTTCAATAGGGAGTATTCTCTAAAGATAAATGGCAGAGGTGTATTATAAAGGGCCAAACTTCAAAATAGAATAAAGAGTGAGCTATTTTTATTTGTTTGCTACTTTATACAACCAACATTTCACTGAGTAAGATTAATAGTACCATTTACAATTACAGTGAAACTGTTAAAAAGGAGATGTTACAAGTGTGTGTGTTTGAATTAGAAGAAACTACAATAAAATAATAAGAAATTGAATGTTAAGCAAAGGTAATAAAAATATTTGAGAGATTACATATGTCTAGAACTTTAAATATAGTATCAGAGTTAATATTCAAATTAATATTATAAGTATTAAAACTCTCTTTTCCAATTAACAGCAACAGAAAAGAAGTTAAGTAATTTGCAAAAGGTATACAATGTGTGTACTACTAACACCGTGTGCTACTTTATTCACTTGCTCTCTTTATCCCCACACCTTCTCCTGATCCCCAATAAGTGAGGTAAAGACTATTGTCGGGTATGTATTTGATGAAATGGCATTTGACTGTGGCACTGAATTCAACTGGGAAAAAGTGTAGTGAAAAAATGTGTAAGAAACTGAGAGATTTTTGAATCCTAGTCAAAGGTCTCTGGGTCTGTTGAATTTTCAGTTCTGGTTGAATTGTGGCTGAGCAAGCACTAAGGCGTGGGAGTTCAGCTGAGGTTAAACAGGACCATATGGTGTAGGATCAGGAGAGCTAAATGACACAATTCTTCCGAGAATCTGTCTGACTGGAGACATGGATTCATGCAGTTAACGGACAAACAGAACTTTTAAAAATGTGTTGAGAGAAGTTCAGCTAGGTCACACTGGGATTATGCGGATTCAGAAAGAAAAAGTACCTATCATCCTTAGGTCAGGACCTCAGGTCAACCTCCCTGCTCAGGGGCCCTCATTATGTGTCTGCACTGTGAACGCATTTTGAGCATTCTTCTAGAAAGAGTTTGGGGAAAAGGAACTCCTCTCAATCTTTATTGAATCAGTGGTTCCAAAATACGATAGGAGTCAGACATTTTAAATTTAAAAGTTTCTGAAGAAATGGAGGAGAATCAAGGTCACTGCCAAGGTGTGATGGGCACAGAGATAGATGCAGGTCCCAAGAGCCCCTTTAAGGAAAGACCATCTTGTCAGCTCTGGGGAGTCAGACAGTAGATAGACTGTAGCTATTGCTCCTTCAGGAACTTGTCTCCACCTTTAGAGGCAACTTTTCAAGGATCACAGCCTTCTGAGCAGCCTGCATTTGGTGATTTTTCAAGAAATGTGTGTAAAAGATTGGCAATTTCAGAGAAGTCAAATGTCTGGCTTCAGAGCTTCACAGGATAGGCTGACACCCTTATTAGGAGATAATGCCACTGGAGATTTTATGTTGGCATCAATGTTTACTTACCATTCTGAAAACCCTAGGGCCATGAAGAATTATGCTAAATCTATTTTGCCTGTGCTCTGTAAATGGAATAACAAAGCCTGAATGATAGTACATTTTTACAACAACATTTCCTGAATATTTTAAGGCCAAGGTTGTGACTTATTGTTAAAAAAAAGAAAAGAAGATTCCTTTCAAAATATTACTACTTATTGACAATGCACCTGGTCAACCAAGAGCTTTATTGGAGATGGAAAGTGAGATGAATCTTGTTGGCATATCTGCTAAAATAATATCCATGGCAATCCATGGATCAAGAAGTAATTTTAAGTTTCAGTCTTAATATTTTAGAAATGCAGCTTGGAAGGCTATCGTGGATATAGATAGTTATTCCTCTCATGAATCTGAGCAAAATAAATTGAAAACCTCAGCAAAGGATTTACTACAGTATAATGTAAACATAACTTTTATATGCAGTGGGAAACAGAAAAAAATGTATGACTCACTTTAGTGTGATAAGTATTTGCTTTAATGTGATGGTCTGGAACTGAATCCACAGTATCATTCAGATATGTATGTATTATAAAATAAATAACAATACATGATTTTAACTCCCACACCAAACAACTTAACTGAAAATTCAGAATATATCTCCCAATGGTGATCAAAATATTTTGTAAAACCAAGGCTGGTAACCAACTGTCTAGGTTATTTTAGTGAAAAGTTCTACATCAAACATGATTTGAAAAACTAAAATCTTCAAAGCACTTTCTTTTTCTAATACTATTTCAAACTTTTGTGTCTTTGTGGATCACAAAGCACATTTTAAATACTTATAATATACAAATACATCACAGAGTATATAAAATAAGCCTTGCTATGTTCTTCCCTCACAAAATTATAGTTGCTAATTATTTTATTAATAAATAATTTAGCAAGGAGAATCATAAGACAGATTTATATGTTATCTATCTAGCTAATAGCTATATTCATTCATTATCAGAATTTGTAAACACTTTCAAGGGTACACAATTTTTCTTTAATAAATCACACTTGCATTTTATTGACTAAGGTTGAATGAAATGTTAAAGTGTGAATAACTAAAAAGGCAGGTGTTTTTATTTTTTAATCTAGGTTTTTAGTAGAAAAGTTGCCTTGCCTACCTCTAATATGGCAACATTTTAATAATGGCTCACTTTTTTCAAGTTAACCATTTATTTTCATTTTAATAGAACAAGTAGCTCTCTTTTTACAAGCATTTTACATGTTTGCTGAATTATTCATTAAATTAAGTTAGTAATTTCAACAGCATGGCAATGGAAGGTGTTAATTAATTCTAATAGTTGCTTTAGAGCATGGTTGATAGAGCTTTTACAACTAATAGATATAACTATGTACAACATCTACACTGCATATTTATTAATGTAATAGTTGTATACAGAACCCCCGCCCCATTATTTTTTAAGAGGATGTGAGGCCTATAGTTTTATTTTGACACACTGGACTCTACATTCATTGTTATAACCATTCTCCCATAATTAAGTAAGACTTCAAAGAGGAAACATTTTCCAATAAGAGTAAGCATATTAACAAAAATTAATAGTGAATCTACCTTCTATAGCTTATTCTCCAAGAAGATATAGAACATATGTTTACGCTGTCATTTAATATGCACAGTGATGCCATCTGGTAGACATTCTCTCAAGGCTTACTTGCTCAAAGATTCCCTAAAAAACTTGTAGAAATACTATTCTTATGAAGTGAGTGGAGTATTTTGAATGACTTTATTGAAAATAATAAGAGTAAATTTCCTCTTTAGCTCCATAGTCTCATAGAACTTAAGAAGTTCTTTCCACCCAGCTGGGGGACTCAATGGTTGAGCATAGATCTATAAACCAAGAGGTCACAGTTTGATCCCTGGTCAGGGCACATGCCCGGGTTCCTGCCTCCATCCTCATTGTGGGGTGTGCAGGAGGCAGCCAAACAATGATTCTCTCTCATCATTGATGCTTCTATCTCTCTTTCCCTCTCCCTTCCTCTCTGAAATAAAAAAAAATATTTTAATAAAAACAAAGTCTTTTCCCACATCCAATCCTCTCTGATTTTTGTTTGTCAGAGAAATGACTGTTTCTCAGAGTCCCATGTGTCAGCATTATGTCTCATAAAATTCATTTAATCTCTACAGCCTTAACATCAGCTAAATTACATTAGCGAGGGGTAGATTAAAATTGTGTCTCTATTCATGTAATACACATTGTTTTTTTTCCCCCAGAAATGGTTGTCATTTTCAAGTATTTTATGCATTTGTAATTTCCTCTAAGTTAGATATTGAAGTCATTTTGATAAAGAAATTCAAAGATATAAATTCAAAGATAAAACATCGTAAACAACATCTACTGTTCTTACGTGGTTTGTTATGCATAAAAATACACTTTCAAAGTAGGAGGATATATCATTTGTAGTGTACAAGTGAACAGCTTTAAAAGATGGAGTAGTTTACTAAGAAAAATAGAAGATTGATTATGAAACTTTTTGGATTCTGTTCCTAGCTCTGCTGTGCTTGTCTTTGGCAAGATATAAAATATAGTCAACTTTTCACTTACTTTATGCATATGAACTAAATTAAATGATTCCCCTCCCACCCATATGGTGGACTTTCTGCACAGATGCAGTTAGTCTTACATGCTGTGCAGAATCCCAGCTGTAAACTGAGAACAGTGCTTGAATTTATTTTGTGTTGTTGTGTGTGTGTGTGTGTGTGTGTGTTTTCTTTTCAGTTTTTCAAAAGTAAGTTTACGAAGCAAATGAAAAACAGAATCAGAGTGACTAGGTCCACAAATCCGTGGGGGGAAATAGAAAGAGCTTGGAAAAGAAAGGAAAAATACAAATACCTTCACATGAAAAGAACGTATGTTCTTCAAAAGAAATGTCTTCTAATAGAAATATTCAGCAGCTAAATGTCCTCCAAGGTTGTAGAAGAGGATATATGTTCTCAGGGAAAATCCTTGTCCTCTGTTTTCATCCAAAGAGTTAAAACTCTAAAAGCAGAGTAAAATCTATGTGTATATCAATTAGTATTCAGTGAGGGCCATGGGGCATTCTCAGCTCTAATATTAATTTCTAAAAGAAGTAGGTCTAAAATAAAATTAACTCTCTACCATAACTCAAGCCTTGAGCTATTCTTATGAGAAATTTATGTCCAGAATATTCTCTGGTTCTAGATTCCTAAACACTTCTCAGTAGAAAATGAGAGTTTTACAACTATTCAGGCTAAAAGCTAACCTGAAAATCTGGATGGATTCAGCATAGGTACTTGTGTGCACATAATAGGCAGAGAGAGATAGATGTGCTACAATATACTTGTGGATTTTCTAAAATGAAGCACACAAAAACTGTATCATTCAAAATCATTTTTAGGTAAAATCTATTTTCTATAGAAGTAATCAGTCTTGTCCTGCACAATTTATCTATCTTGTTACTATTTCTGTCTCCACATCTATCTTTGTTCTCTCTTAGTTAAAGCCTACATAGGCCTCCCAGAGTAATCTATAGGAGAGGCAGTTGGCCCACAGGTTTTGGGGAAACTTTATTTGCCTTGACATATTGCAGCAGCATAATACTCATCCCCTGGTTTTCCCCCACCCGGACGATTTGTTCAAGGCCCCCCAAGGATATCAAAATCCAGGGTTGCTCAAGTCCCTTATATAAAATGAGGTCGTATTTGCATGTAAAACATGCACATCTCCCATATAATCTGAATCATCTCTCAATTACTTACAATGCCTAATACAATGTAACTAATTGTATAGTTTTATCATTTAGGGAATGATGATAAGAAAAAAGTATATGTGCCTGTTCAGAGCAGTCACAACCATCACAGGCCTAATTGCACAGTACAAAGTCAGCAACAAATTAACCTTCTTTTTTCAAATACGTTACTCCACAATTAAATCTGTGGATGCAGCATCCATCTATATGAATGGCTGTCTGTAATAATGCATCTTTGATAAATTGAATAAGATTATTAAGAAGTTCCTATCTCAAGTTCAGCTTCCTACCTTTATTGTAATAGCACATAATGAGGATTGGACAAAGTTATTAAAAACTTTTTATGCCTTGGTTCTCATATGTAATTCTTTTTATCTAAAGCAACAATTAATTGATTTAAAAATAATATAACATGGATATTTGATATCATGTGATATAGTTTACCAATTATTTCTTAGAAAAATCTTAACTACATCCAAATTGTCCACATTTCAGAGTGGGCAATATCCTATATAATAAAAGGCAAATATACAAATCAATTGAATGGTGGAACGACTGGTTGCTATGATGCACACTGACCACCAGGAGACAGATGCTTAATGCAGGAGCCGGGCTCACAGCTGGTGAGTGCAAAGAAGGTGGTGGGTGCCTCTCCGGCCTCCATGGCAGCCCTAAGACCTCCTCAGGGGATGTCCAGCATGAATGTCGTGCACCGGGCCTCTAGTGTTATATATTCTTGTAAATTTAATATAAATATATTTTATATTAAACAATAGGCAGTCACTAAAGGTACATAAATTATAGAGAGAAAAATTTGCTCGAAGGAGAAACTATTTTTAGCTAAACTTAGTCACAAACAGAGACAGAAAATATATTCTCAGTTAACAAAAGCAATCCCATATATCACTGAATTGCAGTAAGTTTACATAAAGTAGTATCTGAGTTTGTCAATGTCATAGTTATGATTATCTATTGTTGAGGAGCTAACGACTTCAAGAGTCAGTGATTTAAAACAACAATTATATACTTTGTTCACAGATCTGCCATTCTGTCAGAACTGAGGTGGGACAGCTCCCCTTTGCTCCCTGTGATGCCTCCTGGTGTGGCTGGACTGAGGCGAGAATTTACTCCCAGGATGATTCCTTTCCTAATAAGCATCTTTCTGACGCTCTTTGGGGCACTTCTAACACATGGCTGGGATTGCTATTTTATTTTTAATTACAGTTCGCATTCATTATTATTTTGTGTTAGTTTCAGGTATACAGCCTAGTGGTTAGACATTTACTTTATAAAATGGTCCCCCAATATTCCAAGTGCCCACCTGGCACTGTACATAGTATTACACTAGTATTAACTGTATTTCCTAAGCTGTCCTTTAAAAACTCCAGATTAGCCGAGACTGGTTTGGCTCAGTGGATAGAGGGTCGGACTGCGGACTGAAGGGTCCCGGGTTCGATTCCGGCAAGGGCATGTACCTTGGCTGCGGGCACATCCCCAGTGGGGGGCGTGCAGGAGGCAGCTGATCGATGTCTCTCTCCCATCGATGTTTCTGACTTTCTATCCCTCTCCCTTCTGCTCTGGAGAAAATCAATAAAATATATTAAAAAAAAAAAACTCCAGATTATTTTGTGGCTATCATTTGTACTTCTTGATCCCTTCACTTTTTCACCCAGGCTCCCAACCCTCCTTCCACCTGGCAACCATCAGCAGATTATTTCATAGCACAAGAAGTGGGAATTGCCACTCTTCTAAGGCTAGAGCCCAGAAACTGTCACAGCATTATTTCTCACATATACATTCTGTCAAAGCAGACATAGGAAGCTTTCCTATTCAAAGATAAAGAACAGCCACTTTGAGTAGAAAAGTGTCAATTTTTTTTTTTTTTGCCCAATTTTACAAAAAAATCTACCTAATAAAAGAGTAACATGCTACGAGTAACATAACTGTACCTTTGTGACGCCCACCAGCCAATCAGGAGTAAGTATGCAAATTAACCCAACAAAGATGGTGGGTTAATTTGAACACACAAACACCCGAGTGGCTGGGGGTGGGGTGAGAGCCAGACATTCCATACCACCCCAGCTGCTCTGGGCCTCTGGGGAGCATGGGAAGGGGGAAAGGTGGCTCCAGGCCAGAGTGGAAAGGTAGCTCTGGCCAGAGCGAAGGCATTGCTGGCAGCCAGGGTAAGGAAGGCCCATTCTTGCATGAATCTTCATGCATCAGGCCTCTGGTATTAACATAAGTCTACATAAGTCACGTTATATAGAAAACAGTGAGCCAGGTTTCAAATATCCACTAATTTTAGACCTTCAAATTTTGTTTCTAGTAAGGGTACTACAATTTGATTTTAATCTATCATTTTCTAAGTGTATCCAAAATACACAAGCATTTTTGTGAGTAATTGACTTTGGATAAACTCAAGAATATTGAATGCCTTAAAGATATTTTATATAGAAGACACACACAGATTACCTTCTCCGTACATTCCTCATTCCTCACTATTTTGTTAATGCAAATTCAATTAAATAGTATTTTTATGATTGATCTTTTACATTTTAGTTAAATTTCTCATTATTGTATTAACTATTGGTTAGTGACACCTAACTTTCACATAGTTGTAAAAATAATTATTATTAACTAATATTAGAATCTATAACTGTTATAATGACCATC
The DNA here is from genome assembly GCA_027563665.1 of Antrozous pallidus. NCBI lineage: Eukaryota > Metazoa > Chordata > Mammalia > Chiroptera > Vespertilionidae > Antrozous > Antrozous pallidus. Next base: position 15,200,970 of record CM050514.1, on the reverse strand, counting down.
ACTTTTAATTACCTTAGACCATCCTAGTCTGTCACATACTTAATGCATCATTTTTAAATTAATAAAATCTAAAGAAAATCCAATTTAAAATATAATTAATATGTAATTCTAACCCTGTAAGACTCAAAGCTAACCATGTCATTGCTTCTATGTTTCTGCTACTGTGACATACAAATGCTGAATATAATATGTTAAAATATCTATATTACATATTATAAATATTTATCTACATATATATTTAGATATTTTATATATAATCCATAAATATTACTTCATCTAAAATAAGAATGGGCAATATACTGATGCCTGGGCAGCAAATGAGGAAATGGGACTAGTGTATAACGTGACTTAGTTTGCCTGGAATATTCTGTCATATGCCTATTGTACTGGCTTAATTAAAAGCATTGCCTTATATTTCCTGATGCTTTCTGTTTCAGATGAAATATTACATGGTTGCTATACATATGAGATTCTTGAGTTCAAATATAATGGCATAAAATGATGGTGGATACAAGGTCACAGACCATGACAAATCAAAAGAAATGACCTATCCTACCCATGAATGGGAAAGATAGTGTGAACTATTACCAGGAGGCTGAAGTGAGAGATTATTAGTTTAAAAAGGGTGTCAATTGTGGTTAAACTGAAGCCAAAGGGTGGACTCCAAAGTTTCTGGAGACAAAACTTCTATTTAAAAAAATTAATCTAAAAAGTGTTCAGACATATAGGGTTTCTGTAGGGACTTATATGACTATTGATTCCATCAGAAAAACAAAGTCATTTTAATGAAATAATTTTTGACACATATGTTGGGATTAAAAGATTGTGGGGAGAGCTACAATCAGAAAAATTGACATAAAATATAAATTCATTGCAGGTGGGAGGCAAGGAAGGCAAACAATAAGGTCTTCATCTGAAGCTGTAGAGCAGATGCTTCCCAGTGGCGGGTCAGAATGGTTGAAAGCTACCTTGTCATTCTGCGGCTGAAAATGGGTGCTTCTGGCATGCTTGCTGTGGAGCTGCTGTGTCTCTTCAGTCTGCCTACGAGTCTGGAAGGAAATACCTTCTAAATATTACAGTTCTCTTATTGGTTAACTATTACCCAGCATTTTGGAGAAAGCAGGGTTCTGGAAAAGGAAGCTCTCCACATCTTCTCTGCCATACAGAGAAAAACCACAAAGGGGACAGGGGAGGATGATACCAAATTACCATTGGTCAATCTAGCACAGTTTAAGCAGAGCAGAAGTACTCGTGTTCCCCATAGGTATTTCTCTGCCCAGGGAACGTGGCAGACCTTGAAGCCAATGCTGTTGGAGAATGGCTCACACAGAAAATTGAAAAGCATGGACATGAATCCTTGCCTCTAAACATGAATTCACAGAATTAAAGGGAAAATTCACACTCAAACTCTAGGGGCTTAAAGCAATCTGAAACTTCTTTTACAATAAATATAGTTAAATTATTCAAAGAGCTAAAAAAGGGAATAAAGTTCATATGGCCCTAGAATATTTTACTCTGCATAAATCCAGAGATAAATAATATTTTCATTTAAAATTTAAATTTAAAATTTAAAAATTTTATCCTTAGATTTATTGGCTAAATAATTAATGAATTAACAGCTAACTCTAATACATATGTATTATTTGGCCAACAAATCTAAGGATAATACCAAAAATACATCACAATGAGTTTATAGATGATAATTGAGCCAAGTGGACAGAATATGAACTTAGATATATGTCCAAAGGAATACTGGAGGGTGAGTTAAAGACACACAGAAGAGAGACTATATGCTCAAATAGAGATATCATTTTTTCTAGAAATATAGAAAATGTGTTCTCACACTGAAAGAGCACACTGACTTCTGAATAAGCAAAAAAAACAACCCGCACTTTCTAACCATCAAGAATAATAAAAATACTTTTTACTTCTAAGTGTATATAGAAATTGTGGTAATAAACAATTTTAAGATAATGGTAATATTTAACAATTGCTTCTAATCTTCCAAACAGCAATTTGATCTTAAATCATCACACAGTTTTTTAGCTTTAACTTTATACATCTGAAATGTGGAAATAACATTATTGATTCAAATTACATCAGTAGTGTATGCTCAATAATAAAAAAAGGCGGCATATTATTTTGAAGTCACTTAAGATGCTGTAGAAGGATATGTACATATGAGCTGCTTGCTATCTCCATTACTGACTTGAAGACCTGAGGTGCCATTATATACTATCTAGTCATTGTTTTCAAGATTAAATATTCATCAATATGAAAAAAATCAGAAAATTATTCAAATGTGTGGCAGTTATTTAGGGAAGTAAGTTGTAAGAGTGGGTAAATGACAACTTTTCAAAAATTCTCATTTTTGTGAAAGCATCACAGCAAGATTTAAATGATGTTATTATGTGGATAAAAATGGTGTAATAAGAGTACAAGTTTAAGATAAAGATCTTTTTTCAAGTATAAGAATTACCAGTGATGAAGACTGATGGTTTCAGGTTGTTCTGACCTTCTTACAATTAGATATAAATAGAGATGTCTGACAGGTTTGAATGCATCATACTAAATTGTCCCTTTTCAAGATTGAACTGACTTACATGAGGGTGAATATGTAAAATACTAACTATGGCCAAAACTGGTTTGGCTTAGTGGATAGAGCAAAGGCCTGTGGACTGAAAGGTCCCAGGTTCGATTCCGGTCAAGGGCATGTACCTTGGTTGTGGGCAAATCCCCAGTGGGGAGTGTGCAAAAGGCAGCTGATCAATGTTTCTCTCTTATTGATGTTTCTGATTTTCTATCACTCTCCCTTCCTCTCTGTAAAAAATCAATAAAATATATTAAAAATATTAACTATGTTCATCAAAGCATTTACTAACAACTTTATTTTAAGAAAGAACGATGATTTATAAACTAAGACTAAGCATAAATCTCTGCTCTGTTCAAATTATTATACAGGATGGAGCAAGAGTAGGCTCATACTTGTCCATATGAAAAAATAATACAATAATTAATAAGCAATAATACAAGAATAAACTCTGGTTTTTGAATGCTTGCATGGTAAACTTACTTTTGCCCCAACCTGTATAAGCCACCTTCAATTTTCAGGACCTGCCTTAAGATAAGTAATAGCAAACTCAAGATTTTAAAAATGGAAGAGGGAAAGGAAAAGTTGTATTTTTTTTTTTACTTTGGCTTTTCTACAATGCCTATCATATGTGAAACTTCAAGTGTTTTATAAAATATAGCACATAGTATTTGTACAACATTTTTCAGAAAAAGTCAGTGTATAAAAGATAGCATTTTCTCAAGAAGAGACTCTTTTAAAACCAACTTATTTTATTCAAGTAAAAAATGTCTCTTCATAATGAGAACAGCTGTCTATACAAGTGGAAAGGCTTCCATCCCCTTTTCCCTAAGGAGGTTAAAGTAAATTGGGCCCACCTTAATCAAGGTTATGACTTCCTTGAGGCTTATTGTCTGACAGAATCATTTTCTTTTCTGTTAGCAACTATTGTCTGGGGCTTTTCTGCTTCTAACACACTCCCCTGTCTATCAGTAAAAAAATGATCTGATATCCAATTATATGAACTTTTAAAAAATAGTCTAAGCTCAATTAGAATTGATTCACAAGTAGGTATAAATTAATTATGGTTGTTAAGTTTTGAGCAGAGCGGTAGCAGTCTAATGAGCCTTCACAATGCTGCCCGACTTCAGTTGGAAGGGTATTGGAAAGGAGAGAGGAAGGCAGGGGCCTGAGCTGGTATAACACAGAAAGAACGGCGATTTCTCAGTGACGAGCCAAGCCATCCAGCAGCAGAATCTCTTGCTCTATTCTCACTGAAAACAGCAAAATTTGTTTTTTATCTTGCTCCCAAAGATTTTGTTCAATCCTGAGAAATATAAACATTCAAAACAATCTGATGCAAGCAACCTGAATTTATTGTCATGGTGATGGGGTGCACTACTTCAGCAGAGAGGGAAGACATGTTTATGAAGATTCTGAAGTTTGGTTAAAGGTATGTTGTTCAATGTGGAGGTGTGGTTATGTTTTCTGTAGAAGTGGAATTCTTGGAGTGACGTGAGGAAGTGAATTTTCTGAGGCCCCCATGGCAAAATGGGGTTTCGTGGAAAGCTTTATTGATGATGCAACATTAAGAGGGTTACATTCCATCTCTGATCATCTCACCATGGAAGAAGTCGAACCTTGTCTTCAGTAGGGCCAGAATTAAGGCCACTGCCCAGAATTTCTGTTCCATGTTAAAGTACAGTCCAGCAACTGACTAAATTGTGTTCTCAGGTGTAGTCCATTGCCTGTGGGGTCCCACTGGCCTTGGGCCATGTGGCTGCTTAAGGCCACATGGCTATGGGGAGAAGATAAGCAAGAGCTCAGGTGAGTGCCAGTCACAGAGAAGAGAGAGCAAGAGCACTAGAGCGAACGATAGAGAGGGAACTCTTCGGGGATTTGAACCAAGAGTTTGTTCAAACTAACCAATTAACTCTCCAAGATTTGCACACTTCTGATGGGGTCTACCCCCTAGCCAGTCAATTATTCCCCAGCCTAGACTGACAGGCAAATACTTTCCTTATGTCATCCCAACTTCACTGTACATGTGTTTATCTCCCCTTTGATTTGATCCCTTCCCCTAGTGATCTGCAGGGAATGGACCAGTAGATCTCTGGGGAGTGTGAAGCTGGTGAAAACGCCCAATGACCAAGTTTACAATGTCTGGCTTCCCCTTTGCTCTTTTCTTGTCATTAATATTAATAACTAGATAATTATGACAATACCAGGATTAAATAGAATCTTAATTCAGTTGCTTTAAATTGTGGACACAGGGAAGAATTTTGAGGCAAGTAATACAAAGGGTATTAACATGTACCTTTAGGTAAGATTCTGAAATGAAAAATGAAATTATTGCAATTTCTATATTTCTTGGGCAAGCATTTTCTGTAATACTAAGTTTTAGTTTGTGAAGTCAGAAGAAGAATAAAGGCATGTCAATGTAGATGGTAAGCTGTGTGAATGTAGACTCTGTTCTCAGCAGGGAAACCAAACAAAATAATATCAAGACTGATGAAGCAAGACAGGAGGGCAGACAACAGAACAGAGAAAAAGCAGGCTAAATAAAGACAAACATTTAAACACAAAGAAACAGGGTTATAAGATTGGATTTTAACGTAAACAAAGATTTAAACATATATACAGAAAGATATACAGTAATATCATAAAATAAAACGGGTATTTTTTTTGAAATTTCAAATGAAAAACACCTCAATACATAGACTAAATAGCAAAATGGATATTGTTGAAAAGTAAGCTAGCTAGAAGGTGTTCTGAAGTATGAAGAAGGATATAAGAGATAAGAAAATTATGTAAGATCTAACTGACATCCCAAATGGTAGCATGTCAGAGAGAAAACAAGGAGAATACAGAGGAATCACTGATATAAAAATCAATTCTAATGCACAATATGGTGAAATATATAGCAATATCCTATCTAATAAAAGAGTAATATGCAAATTGACCATACCTCTGATCAAGTCATGCCAACCAGCCAATCAGGAGCAAATTATGTAAATAAACCCCAACCAAGATGGCTGCTACCACTGAGAGCAGGAGGGAAGCTTGGGTTTCCTGGAAACAGAGGCAAGCTTTCCACCTGCCCTTGCCAGCCTAGGCCTCCTCTCAATGCTACAAAGTTTCAATTATAGAAGATACATAATCCAACAGAAATGGAGGTAGACACAGAGCTGGAGAGAGAAGAGGCTAGGGTTGCCAGGGCGATGGAGGAAGCCAAACTTCTGCAGCTCTACCCTAGGCCTCCACTCCTGCCTACAAAGTTTCAAACAGAAGTGGCTGTCACCACTGGAGCAAGCAGAAGGCTTGGCTCTGCTCCAGGCTACAAAGTTTCAATTGTAGAACATAAATTAATTCCAGATCCCAGGGCCTCCACTTGGGTCACTGGGGGGAGGGTGTCCAGCCTGCACACCACCATAGGCCAGGCTGCTCCACACTCCAAGGGAATCCCCACCTTGATCCAGGACACCTTTCAGGGCAAATCAGCTGGTCCCCACCCATGTACCAGGCCTCTATCTTATCTAATAAAAAAGTAATTCACAGATTGACCATCACTCCAACACACAAGAGGGCTGCCCCCATGTGGTCAAAGATCCTGCCCCCACGTGGATACAAGATGGCCACCACAAGATGGCCAAAAGGGGAGGACAGTTGGGAGGTTCCAGGCCTGCAAGGGAGGGCAATTAGAGGCGACCAGGCCAGCAGAGGAGGGAAGTTGGGGGCAAACAGGCTGGCAGGGGAGTAGTTAGATATCAATTAGGCTGGCAGGGTAGTGGTTAGAGGGTGATCAGGCTGGCAGGCAGAAGTGGTTAGGGGCAATCAGGGAGGCAGGCAGGTGAGCAGTTAGGAGCCAGCAGTCCTGGATTGTGAGAAGGATGTCTGACTGCCTGTGTAGGCCCGATCCTACTGGGATTGGGCCTATATGGGCAGTCAGACATCCCTCAAGGGATCCCAGAATGGAGAGAGGGCAGGCTAGTCTGATGGACACCCCCCCAAACCCCTCCACGCACAAATTTCGTGCATTGGGCTCCTAGTTGTGTTATAATTGTCCAACTTGATTAGACTAGAACTTAGTTAATACCTTAGGATACTTTAAGAAAATAAATATTATATGACTTAACAGAGTTGTTAACTATCGCTAAATTATGTGACTTGATGGAGTTGTTAACTATTGCTAAATTGCTAAAAGTCTATTCTAATGCACAGTATGGTGAAAATATACCACAATATTGTGTTATAATCATCAAACTTGATAAGACTACAACTTAATTAATACCTTAAGATACCTTAAGAAAATATGAGACTTGATAGAGTTGTTAACTATTGCATATAAATTGCTATATATATAATATATGAATGCATTGTATACCTTAAATTAGTACAATATTATATGTTGAATATATTTTAATAAAAAAGATAAAAAATATAACATATAAAACTCCAAAACCAGATTCACTTGAGAATGTCCTCCAACAGAATTTATTATGCATTTTTATACTAATTAAGTATTTTATTTTTAATATGGGATAAAGAACATATATGCTTCTCAAAGCAACTACTTCATACTGATAAAAGCAGAAAAATACTTAAGCTTCTGAGGAATCCCTTAAATCATACTTTCTGTCAGTTCTAGAAACTTCCCCTTACTTATGCACCGTGCAGTATCTTGCATCAGAGGTGGCCCAATCCCAGGATGGCTATTTCTTCTTCATTTCCTTGAAGCCGTGAGTACTGGGAAGCTCTTACTGCGGAGAAAGCCTAGGATGGAATCACCTATATCCTGGCAGAGAAGAGTGCCATTGTCTGGAATTTTCTACCAACATTCACGTATCATGTTATCACAGAAGACATCATTCATAGATACCTTTTATTTCTACATCTGGATAGAAAGTTTCTGAAAAGAGTGATATCAAAACAAATCCATTTTATTAAGGAAGATATTCACATTTATGCAAAGTGGCTATTCAGATAAATAAGAGCTACCTGTCAACAGCCCATCACTAATGACACAAGGCAATGATAATGCTACTGTGGGCCGGGACCCACAATTTTATCTTTGAGCAGCTAAAGAAAATCTGATGAAAATGACCGCTTATTACCAGCTTTGATGTCTGTTTAGAGTCATGAAGATTGTTCATTGTATTCACAGAGGACAGAGGAGCATCCTTCCTTGCTCCTGTGCCCACCGCTGCAGCCAGACTTAGACAAGACCTGCTAATTTAGATCTGAATAAAAGCATGTCATTATTTCCATTTTATTTCTCAGCACTAGCATAATACCTCCCTTCATACACCTTTTCTTAGGGGTAACATACTAGTGTGAATGAAAGGGTTGTGTCTCCACTTTTTTGTCCTCGTTGTCAAACAAAAATTGAACCAGGGTTTAGTATGCAAAGATTTTATTTGAAAAGGATGTTGGCGGGGTGTGATGAGCTACTGTGATGGGGAGTGGAAGCACTGCAGTGGGGAGAACACACTGATTACACAACCTCTGAATGTCTCAAGATTAGGCAAAGCAGGTTCCACTTATCCAGAGGAGTGACCGAGGCTAAAGGGAATAACACGTAGAGGAGTGGAATGAAAACATGGCCTGATTGGATAAGATATGGGAGGAGGTTTGCCTTTGAGGCCAGCCCATTCTCAGCACGGGCTGCTAAGGCAAGGTTCCATGCTGGGTGAAGTTAGGGACTTGGAGAAACACGGAAGCTTAACTAAGGTTAGTTTGTTTGGTGTTTGTGCTTCTGTTTTTATTTGCTTATTTTAGAAAGCATTTTGTTCTGATGGGTCAATAGGGATAAGCCAGTGGTCAGCAAACTCATTAGTCCGCAGAGCCAAATATCAACAGTACAACGACTGAAATTTCTTTTGAGAGCCGAAAACCGACTTCTGTGCATGGGCCATGAAGTTTCAATCGCACTGTAGGTACACGCCCGCACATGGTATTTTGTGGAAGAATTACACTCCAGGGGCCAAAGAGCTATATGTGGCTCATGACCCTCAGTTTGCCTACTACTGGGATAAACAGTTCAGCTACTGATTCATGAAGCAAAGAATGAAAAGGTCGATATCCCTTTTTTGCTTTTTTTATGTCAAAGAAAAGAAGGGAAACAGCCAGGATTCTTATCTAAGTCCTGTGAGGCAGAATAGTTCATTGTGATAGGCCTTTTCCTAGACCACCAAAGGGTGAAAGATTTCCTAACCTTTGCTGCTTTCCCAGTATCACAGGGCTCCGATAGGGATCAGAGATGCCTGCAATCACACAAATATTCAGCAAGGTTGAAAGTAAAACATTCAGAGGTTCTTTGAATAAAGAAAGCTGAGCCCAGTCTGAAACTAGCTATTGTATTTCTTGTTTGTCTTAAGTGGCATTTGCACAGATAAAAAATGATATTGGTTAGTATTTAAACACATTGAAATGGTAAGATTTCTATCTCTAAAAATGTTTTTAAGGATTACTTATGATGTGAGTTTTATAAATGAGGAATGGAATATTGACATTTTATTAAAGTGGCCTGGGCTTCTATTTTTTCAATCAAAATTTATCAAATGAGTAGATAATTATTTCAAAGTTACATATAACTCAAAACAATTATAGAATCCTATCTAATAAAAAGGGAATATGCAAATTGACCATCACTCCATCACAAAGATGGTGGCAGCCATAGCCACAAATTGGCGGCGCCAGTCCTCTGAGCCTTGCCAGAGTCCCCCAGTCCCAGGAAAGCAGGGGCTGAGAGCAGGCAGGGTGAGTGGCCTGGCAGAATGCTTGCCTCATCACCACGGTGATAAGACAAGCGTTTCACCCTGGCTGCAGAGGGCCTCTAGGCAGCAGGCATGGAGTGAGGAGGGGAGGGGAATGCTTGCATCATTGCCCTGGAGACAAGGCAAGCATTCCACGCCTGGCCACGGAGGGCCTCTGGCCAGGGAGGGAAGTTGGGGGCCATGAGGCTGGATGGGGAAGGCAGTTGGGGGTCATGAGGCTGGCAGGGGAAGGCATTTAGGGGTGATCAGGCCAGCAGGGTGTGGGGGCAGTGGGAGTGAGCAGGCCAACAGGCAGAGTGGTAAGGGGCGATCGGGCAGGCAGACAGGTGAATGTTTAGGAGCCAGCGGTCCCGGATTGTGAGAAGGATGTCCAACTGCTGGTTTAGGCCCGATCCCACAGGACTATTCCCCTGTAGTTGGACATCTCCCAGACTGGAGAGGGTGCAGGCTGGGCTGAGGGAACTCCCCACCCCATGCACAAATTTTGTGCAGCTAGCCACTAGTATTTATCCATAACAAAAAATTCCAAAGTTCTATACTATAGATGTTGAGTGAGGTTAGTCTCCCAATGCATAATCTGCAAGTTATTGCTTTAATTTTGTCACTTTAATAGCTTATTAACTCCTGTTTACATTATTTTCTACAACTGTAAATTGAGTACACCAATGTCTACTACATTAAATGAGAATGAATATGCAAATGCACTCACTGCATTGAAGTCCCAGTGAAACAAAGCAGCAAAAAAATAAAACCCTTTAAATTAATAAATTCACTTATGAATGAATTCTGATCATACGGAGAGTCAATCCATGATATCTAATATGAAAACTGACTGAGTTTATCTAGTAAAAGTGCTTGGTATTTGGTGAACTCTCCCATTTATTTGCCCACATACCACATAAGTCATTATTACTTTTGATTATTTTTTGTCTATAACAAAATTTAAAGGCATTTCATCATATCTTTAACTTTATAAAATATATTTCCACTAACATTAGTAGATATGACAGTTTCAAAAATAGATATAGCAGTTTCAAAACCTACTCATTTTCATGTTGCATCCTTAGAGTTTCCTCAACTAACATAATAATAACTGGGTCATCATTCCTCTGAGAACAAAAAATGAATGTTCATACATAATTGATTTTTTTAAAGCCATAATAACAAGGACTTTTAAATGTCGCATTTACTTACCAAATTCACCTTCTGTTCTGTGATGCAATCTTAATGTAGCTTTGTATGTACCATGTGTGATTCTTTTCTGTAGCATTATCTCTAGGGAATGGTGGGTTTTCCATCATTGAGCCTGCAGGACAAACCTAAGGGAATCCTTGAGGTTGCTTATTGTGGTAGGGGCTCTAAGAGTCAGTGCTGGAGAGTTTCTAGCCTCTATGGAGACCTTTGCTATTACTGTTATACTGCTTAGTAACCGTGCCAGGGAGCAATGTGATGAGCCCATAATCATTTAATACCAATTAACAAGAAAATTATTGTGACTTATATCTTTCTATAAGTGTGCTCATTTTCTCTTGGGGAGATCTCTCGAGAGCACATCCTTTTGACAACAAAGCTATCATGTGTTAACAAATAAATTGGATGGTAACACGCAGGGAAAAAGTGGGCTGTTCAAGAGCTGCATGCAATTATTGGGGGGCCCTGCGAAGAGCAAAGTGAAGCCACAGTTAATGACTAACTGCCTTGAAAAATAAACCCAGTTATGTGGGAAAACATGTGAACAGAGGACCCACTCGGTAATCTCAGCTCACTCTGTGTTTAACCCTGGACAACAGCCTTATTATCTAAAAGAACAAAATCTCTGATAACCTTCATGAGCAAAGTAACAAACTTTTAATCTAGAGCCCTAGTATCTGTTATTTTAGCTATTCTGTCATTTTCTATCTAGTCTACCACAGAGGATATGAGAACATTGAAAAAAAAAAGTGGAAAAAAAATGTGCTAAATTAGTGTCCCTAACACCATTTTTAAAATGAAATGTCTGTCTAGAACAAGTGTCTATAGGAAGTTTGTTCACTATATGCTTTGGGGATTAGGACAATAAAAAAGTGCAAGTCAAAACCTGACCTGTTGCCGAAACCGGTTTGGCTCAGTGGATAGAGCATTGGCCTGCTGACTGAAAGGTCCCAGGTTTGATTCCAGTCAAGGGCGCAACCGCAGTAGGGGGTGTGCAAGAGGCAGCTGATTGATGTTTCTCTCCCATCAATATTTCTGACTTTCTGTCTCTCTCCTTTCCTCTCTGTAAACAAACAATAAAATATATTTAAAAACAAAAACAAAAACCTGACGTGTTAAACCTAAGTAAGTTCATCTGATCCACATCATTCTTAAATTAGTGTTGTAGTTTATACAGTCAATTTTAAATGCTTACAACACATAGAAAGTTTTTTTCTCTCTATGGCATTTCTGTGTCAGCAACACTTTTTCAAAATGTGGTCATTGTTTAGATGAGTATACCAAGATCCAAAAAAGATGAATTAAATTTTTAGGTTCAACAACTAAAAGTACTTACTGCATAGGGTTGTAGTATGAATTAACTAAATAACAGAAATTAGTTAGGAGGGAGCCTGGCACATGGAAAGTCCTACATTATTCTGACCCCGACTTTGAAAAGTTGAATTTTTCATTTTGTATTACAAACTTTTAAATTCCAGCATCAAATACCCTTTTATAAGAATTGGAAATATTCCAGGGCTCACTTTCAGCCAGTGCACTCTGGACTTCCTGGAGTGATGCTGGCCTCAAAACAGTGTTCATAGAAGTAATAAAAGCACCACATGATTGCAAAGTCAAGAATTTCTAACCCCTGGAAACACCCATTGGAATTAGTTTAGATTTACTCTCTGCCTGAGAGCATAATTGACCAGAGGCAGGCAAAGTTCCAACTAATGGGTGGCTTAGGCAATGAAGAGGAGACCCTCGGGATGGGAGGGTAGTCCCACAGAACACCCTGCTGTGTCATTGCTGACAGATGAACACAAAACCTGGCTCAATGATCTGAGTCCAAGATTACAGATTCCTTCAATTAAAAGTGATGTAATTTAAGCCATACTATATATATTTTTTTCTTTTTTTAAGTAACAATAACATGACTTGGTGTAGTCTTTTGTTGTTTACCTGTGAAAGGTAAAGGGCAGATATCCTTATTGGAAATTCACAATATAAATATCAGTGGAGTAGGTATCACTTAACACTGTTGATAGACACTTGGAACCTGTGAGTTTAAGGAATATAATATATAATGAAACTAATTTTACTATAGACTAATTGTTATATAGCAATATGACATAGGATATAACTCTTATTTATATCAATTAGCTATGCTATAATTTATTAAAGTCACAGTTTTCAAGAACCTATTGTTGATTATGTTAAAAGAGGACTTGCCTTATTAAGAGGCGGTAGAAATTCACACATCACTCTTTAGCTCATTTCCAATCTTCCTTCTCTTAAAAAAAAAAAAAAAAAGTAGAGTTGGCAACACTGAAACTACCAAAGTCTCAGGTCTGGAATCAAAGCAGTCTTATTCCAAAAGCATTCATTGATATTCTGTGCTTCAGAGATTGAAAATGCCAATTCCACTGGGGCCAAGCAAATACCAGCAGAAGTTTGCTTTGGGTTGAATAAATAGGAACTGAAGGATGTTTTCCCTGCTATAGGGGTCAACTACTACTCACCTCAAGCCAATTAATTCCTCCTGGGAATCTGCCCAGTATTCCCAGGCCTTGTTATATTTTTACAAAAGCTAGGCTTTCCAATTTCAGTGTGAATTCTCTATATTTTAAAAGTAGGCAAGGAATTCAATTTTGCAAAAACATTACTTCAAGCACAACAGTTTACAAGTGGATTCTACTATGGCCAAATCCTTTGCCCCAGTATATGGGCATTTTAAACCAGAAAACAGCCTTACACTCCAGAGGGAACGAGAAGTGAGTAAATATTGTAGCATTACTAGGGGCAGTTGTGGGACAATGTAAGTGCATTGGGGTGACAGTATTGTTTTTCAGGGGTGGCTTAGGTAAAACACAATGAATTTAGGCTCCCACAATCTTTAGCTCTGCCAATAAAATGATACCAAATTCTAAAATACAGATACAAACTATTTTATGAAAAGAAGATTTTGAAAGATATTTTATTTCTGAGACTAGTTTCAATTTTAGAAAGATTCTAGGAGCTATTCAAAACTAATTTAATAAGATTAGGTACTAGCAGAAAACATTTAGAAACTTGCCATTTTTACAGTTACATTCAACATAAGTGAAAACAAGTTTCCCTTCTCTGAATTGGAGGCAAGAAAATAATTTGTGGAAGGGATCACCTACTAGAATTTCAATTTTATTGAGATGGTTGATTCAGATTTAATTACTACATTGTTTTTTAATGACTATTTAAAAACACACTACTCAGTGGATAGAGCTTCGGCCTGCAGACTGAAAGGTCCCAGGTTCTATTTCAGTCAAGAGCATGTACCTTGCCTGTGGGCACATTCTCAGTAGGGAGTGTGCAGGAGGCAGCTGATCAATGTTTCTCTCTCATTGATGTTTCTGACTTTCTATCCCTCTCCCTTGCTCTCTGTAAAATATATTTAAAAAATAAATAAAATAAAACACACTAATAACTAAACTAGATAAACCACAGACCAATGATTAAGAATGTGCTTTGAAATTAAACTATAATTGATTCATTTTTGTGCAACGGAAGGGAAAATAAACATGTCATGAAAGCATAAAGGCTGTGGTCTTGTTATGCAAACAAAATTTAGCACATAACCCTGTGTCTACTTCCAGCTAGACACCATCCCTTGTTTCCTTCCTCTTGGAGCCTCTAGTGCCAGTAGGGATGCTAGAATAATGGGAACACATCCAGAGATGACCAACTCTCTGCCTTTTGTAGTTTGTAAGAGCATATTTCTTAAAACATAAGTCATGGCATATAGTTTCCCTTTGGAAGAGCCAGATAAAAATTCATCTTTTTCCTCCCTACACAGAATTACATTAGTTTATTCCTCTATACCACCTTCTTCAAAATGCATTTGCTAAGATCTAAAATACCTGTAAAAATGCCTCTACTATTAAAAGCAAAGATAACTGTCACAGAAATACATAGAGTTTAATCTTTAGGCCAACTATAACTGTATTAAAAATCCAGCTGCAATACATATTAGCTGATTGTCTTTGGACACATCATTCTACCCCTGTGTGTTCCATGTACATAATGAAACTGACAGCAGTGCCCTGTAGAGCTGCTGTAGGTGCAGCAGGATTCTGAGACTGGCTTGTGCCCCTCCTGAGGTCTTATTGTACCTGGATACATTTGACGTTCTGGCAAATTAGCATCAGGAGAAGTTGATTTATCAAAGGGTGTTTAATTTTGGTTTTGGCAAGTGAAGAGGCAGTGCAGAGACAGAAAAAAAGGGGATATTTGATGGCACCTATCCACTAAACCCAAAGTATGGATGGAAAAACTATGGGGATATTAGTTTCCGTGGAAACTGCCAAGAGCCAAATTTGCAAGGCATGAGCATTCACCTCATACCAGTCAAAATAGCACACTGTGATTCTACCACTACCTGAGCGATCCTCGGCAGACAGCAGGAGAGCACTAATGAGACCATGCTGTTCAGTGGATAATACCAGATGCAAGCCGGACACATGCTGAGCCCCTTGTCTCAGGAAGATTTCCAGGAAGAGATGGGAAATTCTCAATGAGAATGGTGCTCGAATAGTGACTTTCAGCAAGACCAGACATGAACACATGCCATGTTACCACTCAGCATGCTAAGACATAGGAATTTTGACACTGCCCTTTTAGTAGGAGCAATTGAGGCTATATTTCTAACAGCATTTTATTTAGCGCACTTCAAAAGCAGTGTACTAATAATAGATGACTAAACATGATCTGGAAATCAAAATGTTCTCCACTTTAAAGTGATATTTTAAGGCCTTAGAAGATGAATCTTTAGTTCCTGATATTGGTGCTCTTTTTGATATAATCTATTCCTGTGGCACAAACCTTCTAGATGAAGTGGCTGTTGATAGTTTGAAAGGATATTTTAAGGAGTCATAAAGTAGGAGGCACATAGAATGAGGCATTTCTCTGTCTGTGCTTTTCTTTTTTTATTATTGCCAAGAAATCTTGATTAGATATTTTGCCCTTGAATTGACTTTCAGTAACCAATAGCTTTCAATCCAAGCATATTTCCCCTCAAAAACACCAGTCATGACAGAGGAAAACCTCCTTCACAAAAAGATGGTACTCCCTTCCCCCCGCTTTTTTTTTTGTATATGTCACAGATGAAAGTCAGAGACTCAGACATGAATGAACATTTGGCTTAAAAACATTGTTATTATAAATTAGCAATTATAAAAGGTGGTTTTATAGAAATGTGGGCCTTTCAGAAATCTATGACAATGTTTTCTATATCACCCCCAGAAACAGTTCTTCCAACTGGTAGAGACACAATCACAAACTAAGATCTTGCCTAAGCAAAAGGAGAAAAATCAAATCAATTAAGTATTATATAAAACTAGAGACCTATTGCATAGAGGCCTATTGCAATACGCCTTCCTTCTCTTGGCTTCCAGCACCAGTTTTCCCCAGCATTGGGACCCAGGCCTTTGCTCTGGCCAGAGTCTTTACTGCAGATGCCAGAGTCTGCAGTCTTCATCTTTGCTGCAAAACCCAAGCGCCAATCCTATAGATCCCACCCCTGCACTCACCTTCATAGCAGGCATCCTGTCCCACCCAACCACTCTTTGCCTGGAAGCAGCTGGCCAGCAGTCATCGTTGTCCTTCTAATTTGCATACTCCCTCCTGATTGGCTGGTAGGTATAGTGGAGGTATGGTCAAATTACATGTTTGTCTATTACTAGGTAAGAATACATAAATAGGTGTCAAATTGCCTAGTACAATGCCTGACACATGGCCAAAGCTCACTATAAAGGGTGGATAGATTTTTTTTTTAAAAAGAACAAAGAAATACTATTACCACTCAAATTATTTATTGCAAATAAGATTAATGGACTCCTGCTAACTCAAATGGAAAATCAAGTCATTAGAGAAATAATATAATGATCATGAAATGGATGGAGAAAATGGGGAGTGTGACTCAGCAGTAAGAACCAAATTGAAGGACACTTCAGAGAAACAACTGGGAGAGATGTCACATTGGTGGCATTGCTGTAGGTCACTATCACTCATCTCATGTTGACATCATCTCTGATATGAACACCCAATTTTCTCAATCTTTGCAGACCCTGTGTTCTCTTGCAGGAGTAATGCAGCCACAGACACTGCACAGTAAACAAATGAGCAGGACTGCTTTCCAGTGAAACAGGTAGCAGGCTGTTGGCTCCTGAGCAGTAGTTAACGGAGCTTTCAGCTATGCAGAGAGCATTAGGCATTCGTGTAAACTTGACACAAAACCTGAATATACGGGTTATGAAAACACAAGATACTTTCTGAGCACTGTGTCAGAAATAGGAAATAGACTTGAAATGTATTATCTCATTCAGTTCTCACAACTATTTCACAAAGTAGGTGCTCTTTTGGTTCCCATTTGACATACAAAGAACATGAGGGGTGGAAATGTTAAGAAAAGGGCCATGAGTCGCATATTTGTGAAGCAAGTGTTTGGAGTCAGGCAGTCTGATGCCACAGATCACACTGTTAAGGAATGTTTCAGAATATACGCAGCTGTGATTCTGATTAAAAGGGCATTAAATGCTATGTTAATTTTAAGGAATCGATATTATTTTATTATTTCTTCCTGCTCAGATCATACTATGTCTTTGCATTTATCCTTATCCACAAATATGTTATTTTTGCATTTATGTCTTATGGTATATACTTCTAGAATGTTTTATAGATTTCTTCATACAGGAATAGCAAGTTTTGTTTTCAGCCCTAACTGGTTTGGCTCAAGTGGACAGAGCGTCGACCTTCAGACTGAAGGGTCCCGGTTTTGATTCTAGTCAAGGGCATGTACCTTGGTTGCAGGCACATCCCCTGTGGGAAGTGTGTAAGAGGCAGCTGATCAATGTTTCTCTCTCATCGATGTTTCTAACCCTCTATCCCTCTCCCTTTCTCTTTGTAAAAAATCAATAAAATATATTTAAAAAGAAAGTTTTGTTTTTAATTTTAATAATTATTTTATTTATTTTTGTCACTGTTATAAAGTAACCTTATTTCCATATTTTAGGTGCTTATTGCTAAAGTACAGAAAAACTATTGTTTGCACACTTAAATTTTATCTGCCCGTATTACTTATTAATTCTAGAAGTTATTTACTATACCACTTGAGTTTTCTAGAAAGACAAATACCAGTATATCATCAGTAAGCAAAATGTTCTTTTTAACTTATATTTTGCAATGTTTATAAATCTTTTCCAATGACATGTTTTAGTAATTTCAGGACAGTGTTAAGTAAATATGGTTGAAAATGTACAACCCTACTGAATTGTTGATTTCAATAGAAATAATTATATTATTTCAATAAGACATTATTTGCTATTAAGTTTTGTTATATTTAGTATCTTTCTAAACATCTATTTTTTAAAGTATATTTAGTTTCCTTATTTTTTTTAAAAAGCTAGTGTGCTTAGTTTTTAATAAGAATGTTTGCTGTAACTTACCAATTTTTGTACCAATTGTAACTAGAATCATATATATTTTTTTGCTCCTTAAAGTTTCAGGTAAAATGAATTCTGTTGATAGATGTGCTAGTTATAAAGTACCATTGCCTTTCTAAAAGTATTCCTTTTTGGTCACAATGCACCATTATTTTGATACATTGCTGCATTCAAGACATGGTTTTATTCCAAATACTTGCAGTTTTAATAATATACCATCTTGGCTTAAAATTATAGTTTTTAACTAAAGTTTTTTAGACTTTAGTTTTAAAGGTTTGGAGCTTTGCAAAATAAATGGGAACATTTGCTATTTTATTCCATGGCATAACATGCTATAAATAGAATCTGAAATAATAGGTTGTTTGAAAAGGAGAGAAAAAAGTTGATCCATTGTTTTTTGGTATTTTGATTTATTTTCTTCTAACTGTGAAAGTGTAATTGCCAATTTCGTTTCTTCTATTTTGCATTGCTCCTTCCAAGTCAAGATGTAAATTTTATAATCTCTTAGGAAGCTTTCCATTTCCTATTATATTTCAAATTCATTACAATAGAGTTACATATATTATTTGCCTATGTTTTCTATCATTTTTTTCTCTACTAATAGTTCCATTCTCTTTCTCATTTATAATCCTATATGTTTCCATACTCCCCATATGCTCATACTCTTCATTAAATTTATGACATAATTTTTGGATTACTTATTTCCTAGAACTAGTTCTAGTTTATTATCATTATGTATTTTTTTCTACTTCATTAATTCCATCTCTTGTCTTTCATTCACTCTTTTAAAATTTATATTTTTAAAGACTATTGAGGGGAATCTTTCCTCTTATTTTATCTTTATTGATAATTACACATTTAGATTTATAAACTTCTAAGTCCATCTTTAACTACTTCCCCTAGGCTTTTCTTGTAAAAATGTTTCATTTTTATTTCTTTTTCAACAACACTTGGTATTGTCATTGTTTTGTACGTTAGATGTTCTAGTAGGTGTATCATGGTATCTCATTATTGTATCATTTTGCATTTCCATCAGCAATAAATGATAACCAGCATTCAGTTTTATGATAATTGTGTCACAATGTGTATGTGTATAAATAATTATGCTGTGTATCTTAAATTTACACTAGAGGTCCAGTGCATTAATTCATGCACCAGTAGGGTCCCTCTGCCTGGCCTGCAGGATTGGGCTGAAACTGGCTCTCCAACAACCCTAAAAAGGTCTTTGATTAAAAGAGTGTGCAGGTCAAGCTGAAGGATCCCACCAGTGCACGATCAGGACGGGGGAGGGTTCAGGAGGTTGGCCAGCTGAGGAAGGTCTGTGGGAGGGCTCCAGGGTGTGTCTGGCCCATCTAGCTCAGTCCTGATCAGCCATATCCCAGTAGCAAGCTAAGCCAGTGGTCGGCAAATTCATTAGTCAACAGAGCCAAATATCAACAGTACAACAATTGAAATTTTGAGAGCCAAATTTTTTTTAAACTTAAACTTCTTCTAACACCACTTCTTCACAACAGAATTGCCCAGGCTGTGGTATTTTGTGGAAGAGCCACACTCAAGGGGCCAAAGGGCCGCATGTGGCTCGTGAACCGTGGTTTGCCCACCACTGAGCTAACCTACCAGTTACAACATCTGCCCCCTGGTGGCCAGTGTACGTCATAGCAAGCAGTTGAGTAGCCTTACCATATCATTAGACTAGTACACTTTGATTGGTTGAATGGATGACTGGATAACTGGATATTTAGCATATTATGCTTTTATTATATAGGATAATGTTATCAGTCAATTATACCGTTATAGGAAAAAATGAGAACATAAACAATCCTTTTGAAATGTGGAAGAAACACCTTAACAGAAACTTTACTAAAGAAGACACACAGATGGCAAATAAGCATATGAAAAAAGACTCTACATCATTTGTTATAAGGAAAATGCAAATTAGAAAAGAAACGCAATAATGTCATATACCTAGGAGAATGGTGTCATACCCTATGAGAATAGACAAAATCTGGAACACTGACAACACCAAATGTTGGCAAAGGATGTGGAGCAACAGGGACTCAGTCATTGCTGGAGGGAATGTAAAATGGTACAGCCACTTTGGAAGAAAATCTGGTGGTTTACAAAACTGACTATATTCAGATCATACAGTCTAGCCATCACACTGCAATTTATACAAATGACTTGAACACTTATGTTCATACAAAAACCTGTAGATGAATGTTTATATCGATTTTATATACAATTGCCTAAAATCGATTCAACCAAGATTTTCTCTAATGGCTGAATAAATAAACTGTGGCACATACATATAATAGAATATTATTTACTGCTTAAAGAACTGAGATAATAAGCCATAGAGGGAAAAGATATAGAGAAAACTTAAATGAAGAGTGAAGAAAGCCAATATCAAAATGCTGTATTTTGTAGGATTCCAACTATATAACATTCTAGAAAATACAAATCTATATAAACATTAAAAACATCAGTATTTACTGTGATTTGGATATATGGAGAGGAATGAATAGGTGTAGCCGAGGGGATTATTCGAGCAGTGAAATCATTCTGTGATACTGTTATGCTGGGTATATGACATCTCAGATCCCATAGAACTGTACAGCACAAAAAGTGAACCCTAATATAAATTATGGAATTTAGTTAATAATAATGTATCACTGGTGGTTCACTAAGTGTAATAAATTTACCACACAAATGAAAATTGTTAATAATTGTGGAAATTGTGGGCTTTAGGAGAGAGAGTATATAAAAGCTCTCCACACTTTCTGTTCAATTTTTCTGTAAACTTAAATTGTGCTCAAAAAATAAAGTCCATTAATTAAAGGGAAAAAATCCAGAATCATGAATATGTTTTCATGTCCCTGTCAATCACTCAGTTAGCTGCAAGAATCCTTGGATAGAGGAATAAAAATTTCACAATGCAATACTACAGTAAGAATAAGCCATAGACTTGAGTCTTTTTTTTTTTTTCACCAATTATATGAGTATGACTTTAGGACATTTATCAAAAAATTATTCAGACTTCAGTTTTTAAAACTATGAGTTAACTTATTTAAACAATCAACCTTAGCCTTTTTCTTGATTCATGTTATTGTTCATTGCAATTATACTTAACTAATAAATATTTTTAGCTTGGGATCATAAATCACAAAACTTATAATTTAACATAAATACTAAATTCATCTTTTTAAAGTAGTGCAGAAAAGTGTTTTTGTTACTGGGGCTGGTTGGTTTGAAGTGTGTGGGTATGAAAGAGAGAATGTTCAAATTGGCATAAGAATAAAAAATTAAGTTTTATAATGTGAATTTTGACAAATTTTTAAATATGTTGAAGTGTGAGTTATCAAATATGTAATTACTATAAATATAAAGAAATAAATGCATATTATTAGTTATAAGAAAACTACATTGGTAGTGTGAACAATAGTGTTTTTACTATTTAACATTAGTTGAATGGTATTATTTGCTTTAAAATCAGTTATGTGCCATACTACTAATAATAATTAATATCTGAGATAAAAAGAGATAATATTACTCATCTAGAGATCTGGGGAGGTCCCTCAGCCCTGCCTCACAGCCCAGGAGCCCTTGGGGGATGTCCAAATGATGGCTTAGGCCCAACCTGGCAGTTGGACATCCTTAGTGCTATCTCAGAGGCAGGAGAGGCTGCTGCACTTGCCAGCTATGAGCCCGGCTACTAGCTAAGCAGTTTTCCCTTTGTGAGAGCACACTGACCACTGGGGGGCAGCTCCTGCATTGAGCATCTGCCCCAGGTGTTCAGTTTGCATCATAAGGACTGATTGTTCTGCCCTTTGGTTGATTTGCATATTAGTCTTTTATTATATAGGATTAGGGGGTATACATGCTTATAATTTGCATCAAGATCAATAGATATTATGCATACTACAATAGGTAAGATATAAATGTACTCTTTGTCCATTCCAGCGATTGTTTAGCACTATTTTTCTAACTTCTGGATTAATCCATCTGAAATACTAAAAAGGTACAAAGTGCTTATAAACATATTTCCAGGCACAAATTATATGCTATTTTCACCAAAAATAATATTTTCTAACCTTTGAGGATCACTGTAGATCATTGTGTAGACTCCCTCATAAGTAAAGTTTATCTTTAACTGAAACGTTGTAAGCATATATTTCAATTACCATTGAGTGATTAGGTACATATGGTATTCTTCCAGACTCAATCATTCCATGACTTGTTACTCATGCTGTTGTTAAGCTTATGAAGAGAGATTGATGTAATAACTTGTCCGTGGTTTCTCTTAATTAAGATCGAAAGTGCTTCCTTCTCCTAATCGTGTTTGATATAGAATTAGTAAGATAACAATCTAGAGCAGCTGTAGTATTTCTAAGGAGCAGGTTTGGGGCCACTTGCTTTGTGAAACAGAATCCATTCAAGAGGTTCAGGTTCAGTGGTTTTCAGAGGGAGCCCAGAAGTCTCCTGTTAAAAAACTCCTTAGTGACTGTTATGCATACTAAGCTTTGTAAACTAATGCATAGGAGGAAAATAATTTCTTCTCCTCCTTCCATGGTATACTTTGAAACAATTAGCTTATTGAAAAATCCAATATAGAATTATTAAACATATATTCAAGGAGAGCTTCCTATATATCAAAAACTGCTGTGTAAACCTAAAGAAGAATTGCATTAAAAATATAGCTAAGGAAAACCCACAGACCAATAGATTCTACAGGAAAATACCAATTAACAGAACTAACCCAAGGCTATTTTTTCCCCCTGCATATATGAAAAAAATGACACAGATTTAATCCTGGAAGTAACCCTTGGGGAGGATTTTGAAGCAAATAATCCAAAATTATAATGATGATGTTTACAATAAAAGCAGCAACTATAAACATTTTAGAATATTTAAAATACTTTATATAACATAGATTGTTACTTATTTCCTTCATGTAATATTACTTTTTACTTCATATAATATTACATGAGGCATGTAATATTAGTTTATCTTTCATTTTATAGATGAGATATTAGAGAGATTAATTAATCACCCTACATAGTATTTGTAGGGTGAAGCCATAAACTGAACCAAGATCAGATGTCCCTGTCTAGGTATTATTCAGTTTTCCCCTAAACGGGCAAGCATTTTTCTCTTAATAAAAATGAAAAGCTGCTCTAAAACTTCTGAATTGAGTTTAATGGCAGGAATCTTTAGGATTTTCTTGGAATTATAACAAAATATCAGACTGAGTTGAAATACCAAACAGTGCTATGATGAAGAGAAATCTTGAGGTAAATGAAGATATCTGCTGTAGCTTTGTCAATCTTCATCCCACCCCTTCAAACCACCAAATTCAAAAGAATGAGCTGTGTTTTGCGGAATCCTCATAATATGCAACATCCTTATACTGTGGAATCTTACACAGGTCTATTCAGAGAAGGCTGTCACTCCTTTGAAGCAATTGAACATGTTTTGAATAAAAAAAGTCCGTGTTAATGTTCTTCGTCACCATATGTGCATGTGGGTATGAAAAGATGTCAATGGAAAATATCCAAACTGAAACAGAAAGAGAAAAATAATGGGGGGAAAACATCCAAAACATTTATGGGACACTTATTAAGCAGTCTACCATTATGTAATTAGAGTCTAAGAAAGAGAAGAGATTTATTGATAGGAACATTGGACAGAAAATGTATAAGGATATATAAGATCTGACAACACTTCTAAAAAAAGGAAGGAAGGGAACAAAGAACAGACAGGACTATGAGAAAACAAAATGCTATACAATAGACTTAAATACTACACTATCAATGATCACATCAAATGTAAATGGTTTACCGTCTCAATTAAAAGGCAATATTAACCAGATTGGATTAAAAAAGAAAGCATGCCCCAAACATATGCCGCATATAAAAAATTCACTTTAGAGATCAAGGGCAGCCTGCAGTAAAAATGGAAGAATAAGAAACACAAAATTCCACCCTTCAGGAAAAGCAATGGATACACTGGGCCAAAAGGATCAGAATTCATCCCCCCTCCCCCCACAGTCTGTATATTAGCTGAAGACTTGCAGTAAGCCAGAGAGTGCTTATTTTAAAAAAGCAGCTGAATGTCAGTAAGCATAGTAAGCTATGTGGTACTGACGTTACACCAATGTGTTCCCTCATTGCTGTGAAAATAACAGTGGGCATCTCTAGTACTGAGTGAAATAGGAAAGGCCTCATTTGTAAACAATTTCAATTATTACTAATATTATTGATCTTTTATCTGTCCAGTCATTCCTTGGATGGGAAGCTCAAAAGGATTTTTTCTTTTATTTCTCCTGCCTCAGAACTGACCCAGTGCTAAAGCTGCTTCTGTGGGTACTTTGTCAAAAATATTTATAGGATAACTAGAGACCATGCCTCCCACCATGCAAGGAGGCACCCCATGGCGGGGGGCGGGGGGCAGGACCCAAGCCTGACTCACACAGCACTGGCCGTTGTGGGAGTCAGGATGGATCAGCACCTCAGGGGGCTGGGACCTGCACCTGACTCGCAGTGTTCCCAGGCCCCCCTGCCTGTGTCCCCTACAGGGCCAGCCGAGCCGCTATGCTGGCTCGGGCAGGCTCCCCTGCCTCTGTCTCTGTCTCTGTTCTAGGCTTCACCTGCGTGCACACCCTCCTCCTATCTGGTCGTGATCCCTTACGGAGTCCTGGCCTAATTTGCATATTATCTTTTTATAATATAGGTGTTTTAGATCCAGCTGTCAGGGGTGATTGATAGCAACCCGGGTAAACAAAGGACTTACAAAGGACTTGGGGAAAAGTAAATGGTTGTGAGATGTCCACAAGGGCTGTGCACACCTTCAGCATATTCCTGGGAAGTTGAAAGTTGATGTACAATTCCAGACTGTGTGTAGGTTCTGGACTATCCCATTCCTACGCATGTCCCCCAAAGAAGCACAAAACATATATTCACATGAAAATCTACATCTGACATTTAATACAGCTGTATTCAAAACCACCCAACATTAGAACCAGTCTCAATATTCATCAAATTTTGAATGAAAAAACAAAGGTTTTATATATATATATATATATATATATATATATATATATATAATGAAATACTACTCAGCAATAAAAAGGAATGTACTACATACAGATAACATTAATAAATCAATGGTATTTTACAGAAGAAGGAATCTACTCTCAAAATATTATATAGTGTTAGATTTGGGAGAGGGCAATGAGGGAAAAGGAGACATATGTAATACTTTATTTTTTAAATTATATTTCTTTATTGATTTTAGAGAGGAAGGAAGAAGGAGAGAGTGATATAAACATCAATGATGAGAGAATCATTGATCAACTGCCTCCTGCATGCCCTCTACTGGGGATTAAGCTTGCAACCCAGGCATGTGCTCTTGGTCAGAATTGAACCTGAGACCCTTCAGTCCACAGGCCGACACTCTATCCACCAAGCCAAGGCAGCTAGGATGACATATGTAATTCTTTTAACAATAAAGAATTAAAACAATATTCAAGGGAAAAGAAAATGTTTGGAGGTTGCCGGAGACTGAGGTTGGAGGGAGAAGCTTGACCACAGAGATACAAGAAAACTTTTTGCAGTGATGGAAATCCTCTTTATATTGACCACAGTGGTGGTTACAGAACTATAGACATTTTTATGAATTAATAGAACTGTATACCAAAAGGAGGAAACCTTATTGTATGTAAAGTATCAAAAAACCTGACCATAACTGTGCCAAATGTAAAATTATGCCAATCTCCACTTGATTTGAGTCAGTGAAACTTAACAAAAGAACAACTGCTTTATTAATATTATATACTAGAGGCCCAGTATATTACATTGTGCACCGGTGGGGTCCCTCAGCCTGGTCTGCACCCTCTCACTGTCCAGGACCCCTCGGATGATGTTGGACTGCCAGATTTGGCCAGATGCCCATAGGCCAGGCCAAGGGACATCACTGGTGCATGAATCCATGATCAGGCCTCTAGTATATATCTAAGATCTTTAGTTAATATCTTCCCACCCTCCCTTTACCTATCTTTCCTCTGAGATTCATCAGTCTGCTCCATGTTTCCATGCCTGTGCATCGAGCGTCTGCCCCCTGGTGGTCAGTGCATATCATAGATACCAGTAGAATGGTGAGATGGTCACTTAGGCTTTCATATATGCAGATACTAGTGGCCCAGTGCACAAAATTTGTGCATGGTGAGGGGTGGGGTTGTCTCTTAGCCAGGCCTGCAACTTTCCAATCTGAGACCCCTGTGGGATTGGGCTTAAACTGGTAGTCGGACAACCCCCTCTGCAATTCCTGACTGCTGACTCCTAACCGCTCACTTGCCTGACTGTTTGATCACCCCAAACCACTCTCCCTGCTGGCCTGATTGCCCCAACTGGTCCCCTATGCCAGCCTGCTCGGCCCCAACAGCATCCCAAACCAGCCTGATAATCCTCAACTGCCCTCCCATCCTGACCTGATCACCCCCCACTGCCTTCCCCTCTTGGCCTGATCCACCTCTGCCTCGGCCCCACCACCATGGCTTTTTCCATAAGGACTTCTGGAAGGTATCATGGTATAATTAGCATATTACCCACTTATTAATATAGATATGATATGATATACTGCCAAAACTGTAACATATATACCAGTATTACTCTATGAAAATACATACTTCATGCGGTAAAAAGGCATCTAATATATTGCATTGTATATGTTGTAAGTAGTGGGAAATACTGTATTCATGACAATAATATATACCCTGTGACTTCCCTTCTTCCTGATCTGGGAATGGTTCCCCAGTTCTTTGAATATTTCCTGGCCCCAATGTATTTTTTTTTGTCATTCAGTGTAACTTTATTTACTGTGTATTGCACATGATTTGAGGTCTTTAATTTCTAACCACTATAGATTCAAAGGACTATTTTTTCCATGAAGTTTAACATTCACATCAGTGAATTCATGTTTTCATGTGTTTTTATTGTAAACATCTGAATTATTCACATTGTCATAAATCCTGAATTCATAAGCATGGACCATGCACGGGCTGGCAGCAAACCAGGAAGCCACTCTGAAAGCAAACAGATACTCTGCATAAGGAGAAAAGTCATTGCATAACATTTAATGTCCAAACTCAGTCACCTCAGAATATTATATATATTGACTTCTTGATTCATATAGTATCGGGAACTCAACTGCTTGGTTGGTGATGGGGTTGAGCTGGAGAATTACTCCTAAAATAATTAAGAAAAGGGGCGCTCTATCTTTTCTTTGTTGCTTGCTCCTCCCCAGCACCTTCATCTTTCTTCTCATCTTCAGCTTCTTGGGCCTCTTCTCCTTCACCTTCACCTCCTTCTTCTTCCTCCTTTGCATCTTCAAATTCCTCCTTGGCACTTTCTTCCTCTTCCTCTCCTTCTCTTCAGCTTCTCCTTCGGAGGGGGGGAGGAGTTTCATCCTTAGATTCCTCAGCTTTTGCAGCCTCCATGGTCTCCTCCACCACAATTTGCTCCTCCTGGATGTGGCTGGTATATTAAGAAGGGAAGGGGCCAGTGGCCATCAAGTAGAAGCTGGTCTGTAAACCACGGTACACAGATTGACCAAAGACCTGGGAACTGTGGAAGTAGCACCTGGTTATGCTTCCCATGCTGGTGAAACTGAACAGGGTCTCCTCACCTTCCAAGAGTTTCCTATAAGCTGCAATGTCAGTGTCCAAAGCCACAATGAGGAGGTCCTGGTATTCTTTTAAATATCCTGCCATTTCACTCTTTGTAGTTCTCAACTCGTTTTCTAATTTGTTGATTGTGTCCTACATAGCACTAACACCTGAGTTCTGCTTATCCTCTAGCTCTCCCAGCTGCTTTCCCAGAGTTTAGTTCATGCCCTGGCATGCTTCCATCTCCAGGGTCTTGGCCTTGAGCAGGCAAAGGCTTTCAAACACCTCCTCCTTGGCTGCGCACACCCCATATATGTTCTTGGCAGAGCTCTCAGTCAGCATGGTGAAATGGCTCTTTTACCATTCTCCAGCATTCTGCATGTTCTTGGCAGCCAGCTTTGGTCACAAATGTCCTTGAGCTGGCAGAGTGGTTGGACTTGGAGAACACATCCATCTCGAGGGAGATCTGAGCATACTGGATTTCCGCCTGCAGCTCAGCAATCTCCTCTTCATGCACCTTCTTCAGAAAGGCGAATTAGTCCATCAGGCTGTTGATGCACTTTTCAAGCTCAGCGCCAGCGAGAGCCGCCTCATCTGCACCTTTGCGTGCCTCTATCAGCCAGCCCTCTGCCTCATCATGGTTCAGCACCTCTTCCTGGTAGCATGCCTACAGGTTTCTCCCAGTCCCTTCCAAGCCCTGTTGCCTGCTAATTGCCCACTGCCCTCCCCTCCCCAAGGAGTGGGCTCACTTGCCAGGGGCATAGGCATCCCATTTTCATTAAAATGTTCAACCCTGGCCTGCTCCAGCAGTGTGCACAGGCAGCCTGGGGGCATATAGTGATCCCAGAAACCCTGGCCACCCCTGCCTACCCACTTCCCCCGTGGCACCCTGACTCCTCTGGGCAGAGTTTGGCATAGCCACCCTGCCCTCCCTTTTACTGATATTGGCTTTGACCCAGTGGGCAGCGTCAGGTGCAGCCAGCCTGCCCTTCCCAACCCCAAAGGCTGCCTGTACCCCACAGGCAGAGTCAGATGTTGCCTGCCAAGCCCATCTGACCCCAATGGTGGCCTGGATCCCTTGGGAAGCCTCAGGCACTGCCTATCAATCCTGCCCCGTCCCCCAGGGTGGACTGGGCCCCCTGGGGCATCAGGCACTGCTTCCCCACCCGCTTCTGCCTGCCCTGTTACTGATCTTGGCCTTGAACCAGTGGGCAGCATCAGGAGCAGCCAGTCTGCCCTGCCCATCCCCGATGGCAGCCTGGACTCCACGGGTACTGCCACCAGCCACTCCCCTGCCTGCCTGGTTACTGATCTTGGCCTCATCATGGCCCACCAGGCCTGTCCTCCATGGTGGGGCTGTGATCTGGACCCCTGCCACCCACAGCGAAGCAGCACCATGGCCAGGCTTCACTGTGGGTGGCAGGAGGCCAGGTCCCCTGCTGGGGCTGGGGCTGTGATGGGGACCCCACTGCCTGCAGCACTGCCATGGCCAGCTCTGGGTGGAGGGGGCCCTCCTGCCATCTTGCTTGGGGTTAATTTGCATATTGCTCCTATTGGCTGGTAGTGTAGCGAAGGTACGATCAATTTGCATGATTCTCTTTTATTAGATAGGATTTATTATCATAGTGGTCCCCCTTATCCACAGTTTCACCTTTTTGTGCTTTCAGTTACCCTCAGTCAATGATGTTCCAAAATATTAAAGAAAATTTTCTAGAAATAAATGATATATAAATAAAAAAAATAAAATAAACATGACTGAAAAAGAAATACCACTGAATAATTAATGACACAAAATAAATAGGTCCTTGCTTTGTATTCACATGCTGTCTATGTAAAATAAGCCTTTTCCCGTCTATGTGCTTTCAACATTTTTTTCTAGTATAGATAGTGTTTATGATTCTCTCATTCATGCATCCAATTGCCTAACTGCTATTTTTATGATATTCCTCGTAGTAAATTCAAACTTATCAGATTCAAAATGGAGATTCTAATCTCTGTCACCTCAGCCTCAGATTTGCTTTCCACCCTTTGTCTCTTAACTCAGTAAAATTCTGAGTCTGGAATTCTGAGTCCTCTGCTTGTTTCCTTTTCCCCATTTTCCTATATTCAGTCAGACCCCATCTGTATCTAGCAGAGGAGAAAATCAAAATATATTTTTGAGTAAATGCATAAATTAAAGAATTCTGCTCCTGAGAAGAGAATAAATGTTTGTATGGCGCTAAAGTGGGTCTCCGCCTCCAGATCACTATCATGAAACATTAGCTCAGCTTTTAGAAGAAAAATGATACAATTAAGGGCAGAGTGTGGGTGTAGGGGTCAACATTAATCTGTTAGTAAGAAAATATTTTTAGAGAAATGAGAATAGATTGATTGGACCAAAGGTATCATAAACTCTTCCGTGTTTGTCTCAAGTTTTATAGTCTGCATCCTGGATGTTATTTATAATTCTTATATTTGTCTCTACTTATGAATTCATAACTGCCTTGTTCTCTCATAGGCACTCCACGTCTCTATATTTTATGCCTGGCTTTGCTAAATCATTAAGTTCAATTGAATTTAGCTAAATAAGTCACAAAACTAAACCTAGAAGACCACATTAACGAAGAAATACTGCTGCATTTACTCCCAATGAATATATAGCAGTATCCATATTTCCTCGGTCTAAATGCTCATTAGATTTGTTGTTTAAGCCTGGAAATAGGGTAAAATTGATTGGTCTTAAAATAATAGGCACTCTTATCTAAAGGGAAGAGCAATGCAGTAACCTGACAGTACTCAGTGGTGGCCTCCCGAGCCGCCCTGGCCATTGGAAAATAACTTGTAAATAGAATGGACTGTGACAAGGCTTCTCTTCGCTCTCCCTGGTCCCGGTTTCTAGAGATCATCAGTCTGTACGTGAAATTGAAATTGAAATTGAAATCGCATGTAACTTGTTTTCACAAACCCATGGTGGCTAATGGCTGATGGGCAACATTGTGGAAACAAAGCAGTGGCTTTTAACCAATATGAGGGTGCCATTGAGGATATCTCAGTGCTTCTTTTGCTTCACAAATGCACAGTTTCCCTGAAGAACTGGACAATAAAGATGCCAGGTCAGGAAGCAACCAACACAAGAACTAATAGGATCTCAAGGGAAGAATGTGGCTGGTAGTTACCACTCAGATTTAGCCAGGAGGTCTGTTTGAAAAAAAAAAAAAAAAAGACAATTCTTTCAGCTCTGAGAATAGGTAGCTTAATCTTCTCCGTGTTGGTGTTTCTCATCCTTCACATAATCAAGTCTCAGCATTTTCTTATTTCCGTTGCCTTTTATACAGTCATATGTTTGCTGGGCCTCCGTGGTTCAGTGGTTGAGCATTGACCCAGGAACCAAAAGCTCACCAGTTTGATAATTCCTGGTCAAGGCACATGCCCGATTGTGACCTCGGTCCCCAGAAGGGAGTGTGCAGGAGACAGCCAATTTATAAAGTTCCTCATCAGTGTTTCTATTTCTCTAGCCTTCTCCCTCCCCTTCACTTTAAAAATCAAGAAAAAAAATTAAAACACACACACCAAAAAAATAAAATAAAAATGAGAGTCATATGTTTAAATTTTTCCAAATACTACCCCTGAGAAGAACACCTGTAATTTGGGTCACTAACAGTTAAAAATAATCCTAAAGTAATAAACACTGGATAAGGTAAGACTTACTTTAAAATAATTTATATCGTCAAATTATTATTTAATCTCAGACTTAAGGTCTATGTGCATGGTTTTCCATTGACACTAAATAATGGATTTTAGGGGACTATTTCTATTTAGTAGAACATCTATTTTTCATGGCTTAATCTGTTTAATCTTTCTTGGGTATATATTATTACTATTTTTAATTAAAAATAATATAGAGGGGTCAGTAAGAAGAAAGAGAATGCTAATTAAACTGCCACACTTCCTCCTTATCTGTTAGAGATTTTTAGACTGTTGGGTACAGATTTCATTAGTCAGCCATCATATATAAGTAGAAATGTTATCGTCGTAATTATCTAGTTAATGTGAAAGAAAGCAAAGGGACATCAGACATCCCAAACATGGTCACCCAGGCAGCTTCCCAGGAAGCTGCAGTTTCAGGCTCTCCAGGGAACCACCTGTCCATGACTGTAGATCAGCACATGTGCAGTGAAGTCAGGGTGCCTTAAGGAAGATGCTTGCTGATCGGTTTACCCTGAGGAATTATGGATTGGCTAGGGGGTGGACCCTATCAGAAGCATGCAAAATCTTGGAAAGTTAATTGCTTAGTTTGAAATCATCTCTAGTTAAAATCCCAAATGAATTCTCGCTCTCTTGTTTGTTCTTGTTCTCTCTGGCTCTGTGGCCTGCCCTCACTTGTGTGTTTGCACATTCTCTCTCCATAGCCATGTGGTCCTAGCAGCTGCACGGCACATGGCCATGTGATCTCCACGCTCAGGATACTGGACTGGACTGTGCTTGAATATGGAGCAGAAACTATGGGCAGTGGCCTTTTTTCTGGCCCTGCTTAAGACACAGTTGGACTTCTTCCATGGTGAGAAGACCAGAGATGGGACCTTGGAGGGGAACCTTCTTAATTTTACATTATCAGTAAAGCTTTGTACTAGACCCCGTCTTCCTGTGGGGTTCTCAGGAAATTCTTTAGCTCACAGCAACCTAAGAGCTCCACTCCCAATGCAAATAGAAACATAAATTAAATTTAGGAATACCTAAGATGATTAATTTAATTCCTAAAATGTATTAACATTCAGAATCCAATTGTTCATAACGTTTTCCACTCAGGCTCATCATTGACAATATTGAAAAAAATTTCCTTTGGGTCATAAAGGATTTGCAACATTCCTTCAGGGAATGAATGGTCTTAGCCAAAGCCACTGGCGATGTGATGTAAGTTAACTTGGTGAATACACCATTCAGAGATCATTGCTCTACATGTTTGACTCATCAATTATACAATGCCTGTTCCAAACTTATTCAATCCTGAGGATAAAGAGAATACTCCAATGTTTTTATTTAGATTATCTTCCAATCTTCTGCCATTTATTCCACAAATTTTCCAGCTGGATATTCATTGTTCTAAAATGTATAGGCAGTGAAAAGTACGCCACGGTTACTCTCCAGATGACATAAATTTTAAGACAATATCAACTATAAGATGATACTAATGTCAGAAATGTGAAACTCAGTGTAAACATGTATTAATGGCCGAGCCAGGTTTCAAAAATAAGGCCATTAGATATAAGAACCTACACTCTCAACAACTTTTAATTAGACTTATTTAGCATATTCATCTGCATAATTAATATTCTTGAGGGAAACAAATTTAAAATTTAAAATAGAATTGATTGAATCTACTTTCTCAGCTTAATATCTGCTACATTTCTCTAATTATCATCCTATTACCATAAAGTAAATAGCACCTAAGTGTTCCAGCTATGTCAAATTAGTTATCTCTTATGCAACCTACGCATTCTTTTATGCTATGTGCACAACTGTATTAATTGGTGTTTAACTTGATGCAGTAGCAAATAGGTTTACAAAATGACATAGTTTCAAAAATTCATGTACCAATCTTGGTTGGAGTTTACATGAGTCCTCGGGGGTCACAGTTTAATGAAAGAAATCAAGCCATATTTTCCAAGGCTGTTTCATCCTATAAGCCAGAGCAAAGCGTTATACATAACACTTGCACAATATTTATGGAATGCTTAAGTAAGTAAATGAATACTAACTAAAATATGAAATTTGTATTTTGACGGAAAAACCCATTCATATAAGTCATGTTAAAAGCACATGGAAAGTATCTGCTGTTCAACGAATAATTCCTGCTGATCCATTTGAACCAGAGTAAAATCAGAAATCTATTGTTACATTCATTTTCATGAGATAATATTTTCTTTTATGACAGAGGAGCTATTTAATTTTTAGAAGAGTCATGAAGAATAAGATTATAGTGAAATGTGAATGACTAACTAGTGGAAATGAGCATAAACAAGATTTCTAAAGACAGAGAGGAGTATGTCATTCAAAAATAGCATAAACCATACAAGAGATCATGTAGGAATAACCATGGATATAGTTATTCCTGACATATAAATTAGCACTTCTGAAGTTTTTTTTTAATCCCACAGGTTTTATAGAGCTATTATAAGATTATAAACAATTATGTCTTCAAAGTGTGACAGCCGATAATACTTCTCTCTAATAATAATAAAAACAGTAGAAATGTATGCTTCATTTATATTATCCCACCTTATATTTTCACACCAATCTTTAAGTTAGGATCAATGTGTAATGGTTTCACACACACACACACAAAAAAATCCAGGACTCAAGTTAAACCCAAATAACCAGTTCAGGAATTCAAGTTCATCGTTGTCCTTTAGCTCATGTCCTTTATCACCCTTTAGAAGAGCCAGACATGCGTGAGGTCCTTCAGTTGCCTTGGAAAGCCAGCTGGGTGTGGGAAGGCTGCATGCACCACCATTAATCTGATTCCTCAGGCCAAGGATCACCAAAGCCGTTTTACTATGTCACTCACCCAGATGCAAACTGCCTTATACTACCCTCTCTCATGTGGTCCATGCAAAGCAAATGTGGACAGCCACGGCTCTCCAGAACCTGGCCTGAATGCAGCCCTTGCTTTTGGCTATTTCCTCAGCCTTCCAGCCTTTGGACTGTTTTTCTTTGCATCGTTTCATAGTTGCTTCAGTAGTGCTCTGTACCTAAACAAAAACGTTTGCTTTCATCCCTCTGTTTATTCATTGGAGATTTATTGCTTCTATTTTTTCCCAAAACAACAACAACAACAACAAAAAACATAGAAGCATCATAAAAGCTTAAAATCTCATCTCAGTCCAAACTTCCCTAGGAAAGTGTCATGTCTTTAAAGCACTGGTTAAACTAACTGTTCTTCAAAGGAAGGAGACTGTTCAGTTGTGATTTTTTTCTACTGAAAATTTTGTCTTGGTTTAAATGTCCCTTGCAGCTCTAATTGGTTTGGCTCAGTGTCAGCCTGTGGACTAAAGGGTCCCAGGTTCAATTCAGGTCAAGGACATGTACCTTGATTGTGGGCACATCCCCAGTAGGGGGTTTGGTGGAGGCAACTGATGGATGTTTCTCTCTCACCGATGTTTCTAACGGTCTATCCCTCTTCCTTCTTCTCTGTAAAAATCAATTATATATATATATATATATATATATATATATATATATATATAAAATAAATGTTCCCTTGCAGACATTTTGTGGTGAAATGAATAGAATTGCCCAAAATGGTCACGGAAGGAAGTTCACTCTGAATTTCCTGGTCCATGAACCAGGTGTGATAGTTGGGAACTCCACCCTCCCATCCCCACAAGTTCTCAACAGAAGAGTCTTGCACCCAGTCTCAAGTTCAGAGGGATGCGTTCTTGTCATTTCTTGACAAGACAGGATAGACTGTCTCTTGGGGGCCAAGCTCCCCAGGTGCTGAGCAGCTGCCATTTCCAGACAACATGTGTCAATAACTGTCATCAACATTTCAGACTGCCTGACACCAAACTCACGTTGTTTTTCCCATTCAGAAGACTACTCTCTCACACGTGCTCTGTATAATAAGAAATAAGAGATGGCAGAGAACACAGAAGACCTTGTATCTCCATGTGCTTCCAGGACCTGACAACTTTCTCTCTGAGGGGACCAGGAAAGCCTAAATGTTCTCCCTGCTGACCTGGCCTTACATGTAGGACCCCCTTAAATTTATCCAGGATCTGAATAGAGAAATGATTAGAGACATTCCTCCCGCCCCCAATAAAAAGCCCACTTTTCATATTACAGGGCTTTGCACATTCTTACTTCTGAGCCGTAATTAAACAATGAGGGAAACATCCAGGCACAGAAGGAGCGACTTAGAAGTAATTTGCACTAAACGTTATGGCCTTCACCTTCCAGCCACTATAATACTAGAACAGCTCTTTGTTTCTCTCTAAGTTATTGCTTTCTTTCCATTTCCAACTCCTCTGTAATAGAGGTTTAACTAAACTGAAATGATAACTATTAGTTAAGTGCAACTTCCAGATGTTTCTGAAAAATTCTTTTTTTCAAATTGCATAGCATTCTCTTATTTTTCCCTGAGATATTTAAGCACCAATTGGTTAACATTTTTGAGAAGTGTGGTTTATATAAATTTATGCCATAATTTCCAGCCAATTAAGAGGTTTCTTATTTTTAATATATATTCCACATTTTTATCATTTTTACCATTACTATAACAATAACTTGATTGTGTAAATATAAACATTTTACATCTTTTGTATTTTCTAGTATAGATATTATATTTTCTATTATATTCAAAGAGTAGGCCCGGTGCACAAAATTTGTGCATGGGGGGCAGGGGCTGTCCTTCATCCCAGCCTGCACCCTCTCCAATCTGGGACCTCTTGAGGGATGCCCGACTGCCTGTTTAGGCCCCATCCATCGGGCCTAAACGGGCAGTTGGACATCCTTCTCACAATCCAGGACGGCTGGCTCCAAACTGCTCACCTGCCTGCCTCCCTGATTGCCCCTAACCACTTCTGCCTACCAGCCTGATCACCCGCTAGCCACTACCCTGCCAGCCTAATTGATGTCTAACTGCTCCCCTGACAGCCTGTTTGCCTCCAGCTTCCTTCCTCTGCCAGCCTGGTCACCCCTAACTGCCCTCCCCTGATCGCCTCCAACTTTCCACCCCTGCTGGCCTGCTCCCTCCCAACAGCCCTCCCCTAATGGCCTGATGGCCCACAACTGCATTTCCTTGCAAGCCTGTAACCCTCCAATGGTCCTCCCCTGATGGCCATCTAGTGTCCACATGGGGGCAGGATCTTTGACCACATGAGCGCAGCCCTCTTGTGTGTTGGAGTGATGGTCAATCTGTGTATTACTCTTTTATTAGATAGGATAGAGGCCTGGTGCATAGGCGGAGGCCAGCTGATTTGCCCTGAAGGGTGTTCCAGATCAGGGTGGGGGTTCCCTTGGGGCGTGAGGCAGCCTGAGCAAGGGGTCTGTGGTTGTTTGCAGGCCATTCATGGCTCTCAGTGACCCAAGCAGAGGCCCTGGGATCTGGGATTAATTTATGTTCTTCAATTGAAACTTTGTAGCCTGGAGTGGAGCCAAGCCTTCTGCTAGCTTCATGGAGACAGCCATTTCTGTTTGGGTGTATTTTAGTTCTATAATTGAAACTTTGTAGCCTAGAGTGGAGGCATAGGAGCTAGGGCTTTAGAAGCTTGGCTTCCTCCATCACCCAGGCAACTGTAGCCTCTGCTCTCTTCAGCTCCATGGCTGCTGCTATTTCTGTTGGAATATATCTTCTATAACTGAAACTTTGTAGCATTGAATGGAAGCCTAGGCAAGAAACAGCAGGCAGAAAGCTTGGCTTCCTCCATTGCAGGGAAACCCAAGCCTCCCTCCTTCTCTCAGTGATTGCAGCCATCTTGGTTAGGGTTTATTTGCATAATTTGCTCCTGATTGGCTGATGGGCATGGTTGTGGGAGTGGCTTGATCAGAGGTACAGTTAATTTGCATATTACTCTTTTATTAGGTAGGATTAAAGATACAGTATTTTTTTTACTACTCAGTTCACCATGAAGTTTTAATTATTAGTTTGTTTTAATATGTGAATTATCTTTACATGCATTTTAAATTGTCTAATTATTTAAAAAGAAAAGTATCACAGTGGTTATTTCTGAGTAGAAAGATTACAGTTGACCTTTTTTTTTGTATGTATCATCTAGAGTTTATTTTTATTTTATTTTTAAAAACGAATCTTTATTGTTGAAAGTAATACAGATGTACTCTAACCCCCTACCTCTCATTGATCCCTTCTAGCCTGGCACCCTCCAGTTTCTTAATATTTTAAATAACTATTTAAGAACATGAAAAACATGCCTTAAAATCTAAAGAGGGTGTCTGAACAGTTTTAAAAAGGCTTTATTTTTAAACCAGATATTCATTTTTATACAGAAAATATTGTCCAACTCAGAGTCTCTGGGAGAAAAAGCATGTATAAGATTTAAAAACTAGTACATACCAGATTATTTCTAGTATTTTTGAAATAATAATAGAAAATAGTCAATCATCTCCCAGGGTCTTGGTTTTCTCATTTTGGTACTCCCCAAGTTCATTTACTTCTTCATGACTTTTCACTGTTATAATTCTATTATTACCTTGCTCTTTTTACTTGGTAGACCTTTCCCTTTAATATCCATCGTGTTAATTAGGTCTTTGTAAACTAGCATATGACTACAATTCATTGTTTTCTATATGCCAGGAACAGTATTTCTATTTGTCACAGGTACTAGAAGTTAAGATTAATTAGCCCAGTTTTAAGGTAAAATAATTAAGACAGGTACCATTGCTGCCTGTCATTTGCCCAAGATCACCTACGAGTAAGAAAAGAAAGTCAAAATTCAGATCCCATTTCTTTTCCAGGGACCCCACCTCATCCAGCTCCAGAGGGCACTATTGGAGGTTCCCTAAAGGAAAGGACAGCAGAACCTCTACTCTCGCTATGAAACTGCTTTCAAGCCCTTCTAAATCTACCTGCTGCCTTCCAACCCCTGACAGACAAACTTGGCAAATGGTTTGGCCTAAGCACATAAGGCTAAGTCTACAGGTGATCATGGACTATCTGCTTTTTCTGTGAATTCATAAATGAAGAGGCAGTTGCTTTATCATTGGTATGGGAAAGGAAGCTACTGGTTTAGGATAGCACTGTCATTACTCTTTCTAACTCAGAAAAATAACATTAAAATGAGAAAGCTGACCTGCCTGTGAATTCATTTTTATACAGTTTTATTTTCGAAAAGCCACAATCAATGAAAGTTCTAGCATTCATAGTGTGCCAGCTGCTGGCAGATATTAAAGTTCTTCACTTCTTCTGACTGTGTTATGAGAGAGGCTAAATTCCCTGACTTCAAACTGCCACTGGAAATTTACCTTGATCCTGGGGCTACACATCCTGACCCCAGGGGAATTTGCTTTTACTTTGACAAACTGAGATTTTTTTCAAACATGATTGTAACAGCTGAGTGACCTTCCTGGTTCTGGAGAGAAAGTGTCCTGTTTTAAACTCCCCTGGGAAGGAACCCCATATCTTAAATGAGGGTCTAGCTGGTCTTTCAGATACACCAAGTGATATGCTAAGGGTGGCAGTGAGGACAGAGAGGAAAAGTAAATGATGTAATTTGCTTTATTTTTATTATTAAATTAGATGCCCAGTGCAAGAATTCATGCATGGGTGGGGTCCCTCAGCCTCCCCATCCATCAGGTCCAATTGGGACCAACCGGGACGGATCAGGGCACAGGAGGTTGGCTGGGAGGAGGGGCCGCAAGAGGTTGGCCAAACATGGGAGGTTGGCTGTGGGAGTGCACTGACCACTAGGGGGCAGTTCCTGTGTTGAGTGTCTGAACCCTGGTGGTCAGTATGAGACATAAAGATTGGTCGATAGGTCATTTGGTTACTTAGGCTTTTATATAAATCGACTAGAGGCCTGGTGCATGAAATTTGTGTACTGGAGAAGAGGGGGTGTCCCTCAGCCTAGCCTACACCCTCTCCAATCTGGGACCTCTTGAGGTATGTCCGAAGGCCTGTTTAGGCCCGATCCCAGTCATGGAGTTAGAGTTGACCAGGCTGGCAGAGGAGGGAGCAGTTAGGCATCAATCGGGGTGGCAGGGGAGTGGTTAGGGGGTGATCAGGCTGGCAGGCAGAAGCGATCAGGAGCAATCAGGAAGGCAGGCAGGTGAGCAGTTGGGAGCCAGCAGTCTTGGATTGTAAGAGAGATGTCCAACTGCCAGTTTTGGCCTGATCACAGTTGGACATCCCTTGAGGGGTTCCAGATTGGAGAAGGTGCAGGCCAGGCTGAGGGACTGCCCCCCGCCGCCCCACCTCTGTGCAGGAATTTTGTTCACTGGGCCACTAGTCTAAAATATTTTGCATATGTTAATTAAAAACACTTCATTGCTAAAAAATGCTAGCTGTAATCTCTACCTTCAGTAGGTGATCTTTTTGCATGCCTCTCTGTTTATGGCAATTGACTGACTGATCAGAATGGTGTTTGCTAAAGGGCAGGGTGGCTGTGGCAATTTCTTAAAATAAGATAACAATGAATTGTGCTGCATCAATTGACTATTTTTCATGAAATTTCTTTATAGCATGTGCTGCTGATTGTCCAAATGTTACCATGTTAGAACACCTTTCACAACTGAGGTCAATCCTCTCAAAACCTGTCTCTACTTTATCAATTACTAGATGCCCAGCACACGAAACCATGTGCAGGTAGGGTCCCTAGGCCTAGCCTGCGATCAGGGCCATCTTCCACCCACTCACCAGTCCCTAGTCCTGACCCACTGCTGCCACCCACCCAGGTTTCCCGGGGTTCCCCTTTCACCATCTAGGAATTGGAGGATGGGGGCTGGCGGGGAGGGACTGACAGGAGGTCAATGCTCATGTCAACTGGTCGTTATGCCATTATGGTCATTGAGCTTTTATTATTAGGAAGTTTACATGATATTCTAAATCCTTTGTTCTCATTTCAGCAATTTTCACAGCATCTTCACCAAGAATAGTTTCTATCTTCAGAAACCACTTTATTTTCTCATCTATAAAAGCCAACTTCTTTTCCATTTAAATGTTTTATTTATTTTAAAATCTTTATTGTTGAAAGTATTTCATATGACCCTTTTTATCCGTATTGACCCCTTTAACCCAACCCACCTCCTGCCCCAGGCCTTCACCATACTATTGTCTGTGTCCATGGGTTATGCATATATGCAAACAAGTTCTTTGGTTGATCTCTTCTCACCTATCCACCCACCCCCCGTCTTTCCTCTGAGATTTGACAGTCTGTTCCATGCTTCTATGTCTATGGATCTATTTTGTTCATCAGTTTATTTTGTTCATTATATTGTACGTATGTGAGAGATCATGTGATTTTATATTTCTCTGACTGGCTTATTCACTTAGCATAATACTCTCCAGCTCCCTCTATGCTGTCTCATTGTACATTTCCATCAGAGCTTTTGGGTGACCAGGTGCATTGTCAGTGAGCAGTAATATTTGAAAATGTGTTTCTTTTTTTTCCTTCTGAGCAATAGCTTGACATAAAATGTTCAGTAAACCACATTGTAAAAAAAATGTACTGTCATTTAGGCTTTATTTTTCTATCTATAAAGCACAGGCAGAGTAGATTTAGCATCATTCTTGATGGCTAGGATTTGTGGAATGGTAAATAAATAAGGATGTCAACTTAAAGTCACCAGCAGCATTATCTCCTAACAAGAGAATCAGCCTGTCCTGTAAACTGTGAAGCCAGACATTGACTTTTCTTCTCTAGCTATAAAAGTCCTAGATGGCATCTTCTTCCAATATAAGGCTTTTTGATCTGCATGGAATATCTGTTATTTAGTGTAGTCATCTTCATTAATTATCTTAGCTAGGCCTTCTGGACAACTTGCCACAGCTTCTATATCCAGAACTTGCTACATAATATTACATCCTTATACATGAACAATGGAGATGACATTACTATAAATCTCATGACCCAACATCTACTAGTTTCAAATGCTATTCTGCAGTTTCCTCAGCTCTCTCAGCCTTCACAGAATTGAGGAAAGTTAGGGCCTTGCTCTGGGTGAGGCTTTATCTTAAGGTAATATTGTAGCTGGTTGATTTTCTATCCTGATCACTAAAACTTTATTTATATTTACAATGAAACTGTTTAGCTTTCTTATCATTCATGTGCTCATTGGAGTAGCACTTTTTAAAAAATATATATTTTTTATTGATTTCAGAGAGTAAGAGAGAGGTAGAGAGAGACAGAAACATCAAAGATGAGAGAGAATCATTGATTGGCTGCCCCCAGCATGCCCCCTACTCTGGATCAAGCCCATAACCCAGGCATGTGCCCTGATTGGGAATTGAACCATGACCTCCTGGTTCATTGGCCAACACCCAACAGCTGATCCACAGTAGCACTTGTAATTTTCTTCAAGGAGTTTTTGTTTGCATTCACAACTTGACTAACTGTTCAGTGCAAGAGGGCCTAGCTTTCAGCCAATCTTTGCATTCAACATGTTTTACTTACTAAGCTTAATTATTTCTCTGTTGTTTTTTTAAATTTATTTAAAGTGAAAGACATACAATTCTTTCTTTTATTTGAACATTTATAGTACACTTCAGAGTTATGAATTAGCCCGACTTCAATAATATTGTGTCTCAGGGAATAGGGAAGTCTTAGGAAAGGGAAACAGATAAGAAAAAGACTGCTTATTGAAGCAGTAAAAACTGACATAACATTTATCACTTGTTTAATATACTACTTAGGTGCAGTTTGTGACACCCCAAAACCAACTACAGTAGTAACATCAAAGATCAGTGAGTATAGATCACAAAAAA
Organism: Antrozous pallidus; assembly: GCA_027563665.1. NCBI lineage: Eukaryota > Metazoa > Chordata > Mammalia > Chiroptera > Vespertilionidae > Antrozous > Antrozous pallidus. The sequence continues at coordinate 15,158,906 of CM050514.1, read as the reverse complement.
CAAATATAATAATAATAAAAAGTTTGAAACATTGAAAAAAATTACCAAAATATGACATAGTGACATAACTGAGCAAATGCTGCTCGAAAAATAACACAGAACTACTTGCTCAACTCAGGATTGCACACGACACTTCAGTGTGTAAAACATGCATGCGATATCATGCTGTACAATTAAATGAGGTATGTCTGTGTTCAAAATACTGCCATCTTTTCATCTAATGTGTTTTACATAATTAAATCACACCTCCATGAACTAATAATTAACATTAGTTAATTCTAACATATTTTATTCACTCTTGTTGATTCATATTTTTATATTAAAAATACTTCTTTTATTTAGGGCATTGTAAAAACAATAAATAGCCATTTCAGTAAGACAAATATTCAATGTTGTTTGAAAAAAATACATTTTCTCACACCTAATTATTTTCCTAGATGAGAATTTATTCATATTGACTTTGCCAGTGGGTTTATCTAGAAGCAGACACAATATGTAATCTGGAACATAAATATTTAAGAGGGGGAAGTGCCCATTTTGAGCACTCATGGACCATTTAGATTCCATGGGAAAAGCAAAGAAGGTGTAAAACTTCAATGCCTCTAACATCTAGGAACTCTAAGCATGCTAGACAAAGTTGGGTGGAGGAAGGAACTGGTATTGAAAGAAACAGGAAGCTAAAGATTTTGTTTGACTGGAATCATTTTAACTGTCATTGATGTGCCTCTGACTCAGACCACTCTTTCTTTCAGGTCTATTCTTCATATGCCTCTACCTACCTCTCAAATGGATCCTAGTCTTCAGTAAAATATCTGCTTCAACTTACCTTAAGATTACCCATAACAAAAGTTAATTGTACCCTTTTTTTCTGTAGATTTCCTTCACTTCCACAAGTAGTCTATTTGAAAAAAATGTCAAAATATATCTAGATTTGTTTCCTTCTACTTGTTCACTTAATTCAGTAAAGTGTTCTTTCTTTTTTTAACATAATCAAACGTTAAAGATAAATATGGTTGTCATCACAGCCAAGAAAAGAGATTGTAATATCATCCTAGGCAATTCTGAGGAATATCTGATTTTTAGACTTATGCAAATGTCTATAATTGTTCACATCTGTAAAATTGCTATAAAGTCCACTATAAGGTAAAAACGGAAAAACTAAAACTTGCCTAATGGTGAAGTGGAAAGGGGTAGAGAAAGATGAGAGTTTAATTGAGACTAAGATTCAAGAACATTTGTATAAAGTTAGACTTAAGATTCAGGAATATACAGGGGAAATAATATACAACTTCTAAACCAATGAGACAGTTATCACATCTCAAAGATAATTTGACATAATTTATGTCAAGTTATTTGAATTTGGATTGCCTACTTTGATAACATAAAAACCATTCACTGACTGCCAAAGAGAAGAAAACAATTTGACTATTCCTTCAGAAAAGTGTCTGCTGAAAAGACTGAGCATGATATTAAAATACATACTGTGCCCAGTACATATCTAATAAGAGTTATCAAAAGAGTATTTTGATGAGGAGAGTATTTTAAGATCCATAATTCATTCTAAAAACCTAAGCATGCCAATAACACTTTTTAAATTAAAATGATTTTTAATATGAAATATTAGATTTTTAAAAAAGAGTTTGTTCTCTCTCACATACACATTCCTTCCTACTGTCTCTCCCTATACCTCTATCCCTCTTTTTTCTCTCCCTCTCTCTTCCTTTCAATATACCCATATAATCCAAGATGCTGTCCATACTCATTTCTACATCTGGATCTCTTGGAAATCCCAGGCAATGTTAACAGAATGAAATCTTTAAAAAAACTGAAAATAAAAATATTAGTTTTTAAAATAATAATGTAAAAGGAGAGTGCATACATTCATTAATTCATCAAATACTTACTGAGAAACAATTATGAGCTGGGTATGCAACTAGGTTATTTTAATTAAATAGTAAACAAACACAGGTTTCTTACTCATAGAGCCCAGGGTTTAGAGAGTAAAACAGTACTCAGTTAATCACACAAAAATAAAAATATTGCATGCTATAGTTATCTCTATAAAAGAAAGATGAATTATCTTATTATGCCTGAATAGTAGGATGTGACTTGATCATATTCACCACAGAGGAACCAGTGTCTGAGCTGGGAAATAAATAAAAATAATAGCTATTAACTAGAGAGAATTGGGAAAAGTAGTCATAGCCTACAGATCTGCTTGTGCCAGTAAAGGTCCTGCTCAACCAAAAGTTGTGTTGCACACTGACCACCGAGGGGCAGATGCTCAAACACAGTAGCTGCCCCCTGGTGGTCAGTGCACTCCCTCTCAAGCTGACTGAGGAACCCTACCTGTGCACAAATTTGTGCACTGGACCTCTAGTATAGAATAAAATGAGCAGAACATCATGGCAAGTAAATATAATTATATGTCAAAGCAAACAAACAAACAAAAATTGGGAAAAGCAATATTGTGCTTGGAATTAAATCAGGAAACAAATATGAAGAAGGAGAGTGATTTTAACTCTAGAACTTTGCTCATAACTTGACAATGGATCCTGAACAAAACTGTATCTCCCCCCACCTTGGGTTTTATCACACAAGGCCCTATAGAAAATATCCAGGGCAAAGCAGCTCATAGACAATGGTTTGTATAAGAGTTTTGTCCAAAACATAACAATTTACATAGTAGATTTGTTTCTGGAAAAGAGAAATAGATTTTTCAGCAACATTGTGATAGTGTGGGAGGATCCAAGGTAACAGATATGGCCCAGGAAGTACAAGTACTAGCTGTATGATTGGTATAAAAGAATAAAGAATATATCAAGTGATAAGCCCTGTGTCAGAGGGCTGGTCTGATGAGATTAATGCCCTTGTAGGAAAATACATCAGATATTTATATCTATTTATCTCTATCTTTATCTCTGTCTCTATCTCTGTCTATACAATATGTCCATGTCTATGTCTATGTCTGTGTCTACATCTACGTCTACGTCTACGTCTATGTCTATGTCTATGTCTATGTCTATGTCTATGTCTATGTCTATATCTATGTCTATTTATCACTACCTATAATCTATATCTCTCCCATATGTGAGGATACATTTAGACGGTGACCAATTACAAGCCAAGAAGAGGTTTTCATCAGGCCATACTGGCATGCTGATCTGGGACTTCCAACTTCCAGAACAACAATAAATTTTTGTTGTGTAAGCCACCCAATCTATCGTATTTTGTCATTCTAGCCCAAGCTGATTAAACCAGTTTCCTTTGCAAAGGAAACTTGGTACAAGCTTCAAAGAATCATTTCCAACTGACTCACAGCATGTGCTGCTTAGTTCTAGCAATGAGCTGTGAAAACATAAAATGTTGTCTACCAGAGAAATTCACTAGACTCTCAAAGCCCAGGGTTTTCATTGGGGGTTAGACATGTAGGCTCCCTTTGCTGAGCGTGTTTCAAGATTCCAGCCTCCAAGATGGAAAGCAGGTAGGTGTTCAGCATAAAATATATTGTTTGGCCAAAACCGGTTTGGCTCAGTGGATAGAGCGTCGACCTGCAGACTGAAAGGTCCCAGGTTTGATTCAGGTCAGGGGCATGTACGTTGGTTTCGGGCATGTTCCCAGTGGGGAGGGTGCAGGAGGCAGCTGATCGAAGTTTCTCACTCATCAATGTTTCTAACTTTCTATCCCTCTCTCTTTCTCTCTGTAAAAAAAAAAAAAAATCAATAAAAACAAAGTTAAAAAAAATGTTTGTACAAATGGTCTAGGCAAAGTAAGCCACACTTATGAGTTTGTGGAATGATGGGAACCCTCCCTACATCTCAGATGCCAGCCAAGGGCATTTCTGGGAATAGCAGTCTCAGTCCTGCTGTGCTAAGACTTTTCCGCATGTAACCCAATGGGGACTGTCCTGGGTACAGAAAGCTAAGGAATTCTACAGGAGAAAAAAAATGCGTTTTCAAAGATACACCTGAATGGTGCACTGAAGGGAAGCATACAAAATTACAACACGACATTGATGAGAGCTTGAGAAACACTGACAGTTGGGTAAGCTTCCCAGCCTTGAGGTGACGCCTGGGGTGGAAGCCAAGACTGCCACACTACCTGAACTTGACTGGTTGCTGGCATGCCACGAGGGGTTTGACAGCAGAGAAACTGCCAAGGAAACATATGTACAGTGTGAGACCATCTGGCATAAGATGTTGAAAAGAATTTTAGTTTTGTAATAATATGAAAATATTATTTACGAAGGGCAGTGCACAGAGACTGAGGAATGAGACTAAGAAAGCCAGGTAAAGACCAAGAACCTATGGGTGGGAATCTACTTAAGCCTGGATTGTTTTAGCCTCAACCTCTGGCTAGCAAGGAACCTGAGAGCTTCCCTCCAAGATTCTCCTTTAGTGTTAGAATTAATTGGCTTCTGTTGATATGATGACTTATTTTCTTTCTGGAATGTTCTCCTTAGGCATCAGAATTTGTGGTTTTCTTAGCCTCATAAAAGCAGTTAGGAAAGGTTACCCTCAATTTTTTTTTGTCTGTATTTCAGAAGATTTGTGCAAGATTGGGGTTATTTCTTTTTTAAATAGTTGGAAGAATTCACTATTAAACCCATCTGGTTCTAGAGTTTCCTTGTGGGAACTTTTTAAAAATAACAAATTTAATTTCTTCAACAGATGCTTAATTACTGAGATTTTATAAGTCATCACATAAATGATAAATTGTATTTGTAAAGGCATTTATTCATTTTAACTAAATGATCAAATCATGCTGCTCAAAGTTTTTCACAGTGTCCTTTTTAGTATAAGATCTATAGTTATGCTCACATTTCCATTTTTATTTTTATTATTCTGTTTTCTTTCTTATTTATTTATTTATTTATTTATTTATTTATTTATTTTTGCTTTGATCAATCTTGTTGAGGATTTCTGAAATTGATTCATCTCTTCCATTTTTTTTCAAAGTTCTAACTTTTGGGTTTGTTATTTCTCCATTCTATATTATTTAAAAATTTTCATGCACTAGTGTTTTGGTCTTTATTATTCTTTTCTTTTTCCACACTCTTTTTTCCTAGCATAGAAAGTGAAGTTGTTGATTTTCACCTTTCCTTCTTTCTTAAATACACAAGTAAGGCCATATACCCTTTAATCATTATTTTCATTGTATTTAACAAGTTTTGGTCTGTTATATTTTATTATAATTTATTGCATTTTCTAATTTTTATGCTGATTTCTTCTTTGATCCAGGAGTTGTTTAGAAAGGTATATTTAATTTTCTGGAATACAACTTTTTTTTACTATACTCTTATAGTAATCCCATAGTTAAAGAAGATACTTTGAAAATGTAATAAAATTTCAAATTATTACAATATTTTAAATTTTGTTGGGGCTTTGTTAAAGCTTACCACAGGTTGATTTTAATGAACTTAACATATGTTCTGAAAAGAAGGAAAATTCTGTTACTGGCTGCAGTTTTACATATGTCAGTTAGTATGAGCATGTTAATTTCCATCTTCAGACCTTTTTTATTCTTCCTTATTTTTGTGTGATTTTCTTTATTTTATTTTATTTTATTTTTTAAACTTTTTTCTTTTTTATTTACAATATAACTTATATTTAATAGTAGTACATATGTTTTCCTTTCCCCTCCAATATCCTCCCGCCAGCCTCCCTTACCCCCCTGCACATGTCCCCACCTGCCCCCCTCCCCGCCCCAGTGTCTTTCATTCATTGGTTATGCTCATATGTATGCATACAAGTCCTTCGGTTGATCTCCCCCAGCATCTGCCTCCCATCTACTCCAGCCTTCCCCCTGTAGCTTGACAGCCTGTTCAAGGCCACCCTGCCTCTATATCAATCACTCTCCCCTGTTTCTTTTCTTCAAAAATATCTTGCCTCTGCATACTAGAAACAAACGTATAAGAGCAAAAAAAGTTTGAGTGTCAGTTTCAATGTCCAACTGTTCTGAGTCCCAGTTTCAATGTCAAATAGTTCTTCATGTGTACATGTCAGCAATGGTATCCAGATGGTGGACACATCGTGGCAATGCAAGATCCATCCTCTCTGGTATGGTCCTGGGCCGCCTGCAGCCTTGCACAGCTGCCGACTGCTAGCATGGCAAGGTGTCGTCAGCGTCTGCCATCTCTGGACCGTCCTCGTGGCTGGAACAGACCCGTCAGTTCCTCACTGTCGCAGGAACCCACATGGTCTTGGAGTTGTTCTCTGCAAACACACAAACACATTCTCGACCAAAAGTTAACAAAGGGATCCTCTCTGCAAAATAGACTTGGGATTCTTATTTTTGCCTAAATGATTTTCCTTTGGCTTATTTTGACACCATGTGTGTTTTTTCATGGGTGTCCTGCTGTTGGCTTTACAAATGGAATTTTCTTTTCTGGAGTAAGAATTTTCTACATGTATTTTACTTATAGGATATTTGAAATAAGTGAATACTCAAGAAAATCTAAGTGTACTGGACAAAAAGCTTTTCCTAAAACATTAACTAAAATATCTATTAGTAGTTCATCTCACTGCAAAATTGCCTAACATCCAAAGAACATAAAGCAGTCATATTTGTGTGCAAAAATTAAAATTTAAAATTACCAAGACTGCAAGATAAAATTTCCAAAAGCCCCTATTAACCAAAAAAGGGGGGGGGCAGTGGGGTAATATCATGTGTGATTTTCTTTAAGCTAGGTAGAGACACTCCAGACAAACTCAAAATCCTTTTGGTGGGTGATTCTAATTTGTACCCAACTTTGTGGTGATTCAGTTGAGAGATCATGACCTGGCCATTGATGTAGATACTTTTTAAATGAATGACATTAACCCATGTATGTCACACATTTATACTAAACACACATATTTAGAGGGGATGCTATGCAGCATAATCCATTAGTACCTTTAAAAAAACAACAGAAAAGTGTTTTCAGTAAATGAAATCAAGTGTTAGCATGTTCCTTTCACAGAATTATTTTTTAATCTAATGTAATAGCATTTCATAAATGTATCTGGGTAAAGTGGAAAAGTAGCATGATAGCACCAATGAATTTATCTTTAGATTTCAACATTTTGACCAAAAAACAAAACAAAACAAAAACAAACAAGTTTCAAATATTCTTTGCTAGTTATCATATGAATCACAGGATGATTTCCTTTGAATTATTTAGCTCAATAAATATTCTCAGATTATGTTTGGATGCAACTCTTCATTAAAAAAGAGGGGAATGGAGGGAGAGAGAGAGAGAGAGAGAGAGAGAGAGAGAGAGAGAGAGAGAGCAAAATCACAAGCAAAAAGTAAATAACAAATGGCAAACTGGCCCTAAGATATTTTTAATTGATATATAGAGTTTTTAAAAAGTACTTAATATTTTAAAATTGAGAGATGCTATATAAACATAACAATAATAATTATTTTGAAGTAGTTGACATTTGGCCAACCCAATGCAATAATTTTGTGTGAACCTCACAGCCTTCATAGTTAGAACAAGCATCTGGAGCCTAGTAGCTTCACCTACATAAGTTTTTTGCCTGGGAAAGACAGGGAGATATCTTTAAGTCCTACTGTAAATAAATCCCATGATCTTAAGCATCTTAACCATCATTATCCATTCTATGTCTTATTTGGAGTGTGTTTAGGTGCTGATTAGATATTCTTGGAGATCATGCTAATAAATTGCTAGTGGAATTTTAATTAGTTTAAAATTAAATTTGAGAGTTTTTACTAATTAAAAAATGATTTAATGTAGATGAATAATGCAATCCTAATAGTGGTGTTATGGCATCAGAATAGGAGGGAAATGGGAATTAACAAAAGGGCAAGAGAAAGAACCTGGGGCTTAGTTTTGTCCTCTAAAGAGTTTCCTCTCTTCCCCAAACTAAGGGTTTTCTTTGAATCAGAGAAGCAAGAGATAGTTAGTCATTGTGAACAAGTGTACATGTCATATGGGTTGCCAGGAGTGGTTAGGAATTTAGGGTCTATGCAACATAACACTATTCAATTTCAAAAGAACTTAATGGTAGTTTCTGAAATAACCTGTCATTTTAAAAATGCCATTTTTTCCTGGAATCAGAATATTATCCCAGTTTAGAGGGAACCAGGAAAAAGTTTACTTGATCAGAAATCTCTGAGTCATACGCAATCAAAGTTATGACATCATTCTGCCTAGAAACAGTGTGAGTCCAATAGTCTACAGTAAGGGTTCATCTTAACAGAGGTAGTTAAGCTGCCCAGCATCTGTAGCAGATTAAAAAGTTATTGAAATTTTTATACATAATTTTTTACAAATAATTCCCTGTGGAAGTTATTTGATTCTCCATATACAGAGATGCATACAAGACAACAGCATTTGGAAATATTTTTGACTTGAAAGAAAATGATTTGCCTGATTTTTCTGAGTTCATGTAGATTATGTGATGGACTTTGTCTGAACAAAACTCAGAAGCGATATTTTAAGTACCAGCAGCTATTTATTCCACTAAAAAAATGGATGAGACCAAGTCAGGTTTCCAATGTAAGACAGAAAGAAACTTATTTGAAAAATGTATGAAACCATTGTAGATATGTAGACAGAAAGGTGATACATGGAAGAGGGTTTCTGTCTTTGAACCTGGGTAAAGAATAATTTATTTTCTACTCAATACAATTAAACTTCCCTGCCAGAAAACAAAAGAATAAAAAATGCCTGGTACAATGACATTTGCGAAAGCAATCTTTGCAAAATAGCATTGATAAAGCTTAAACATTCATTAGAATATAGTTCATTTCACCTTAATTTTATGTAATTCACAAATATATCTAGGCTAGAGGCCCAGTGCATGAATTTCATGCACTGGTGGGGGAGGTCCCTCAGCCCAGCCTGCACCCTCTCACAAGCTGGGACCCCTGCCGGTTTAGGCCCGATCGCACAGGAATTGGGTCTAAACTGACAGTTGGACATCCCTCTTGCATGGCTGGCTCCTAACCGCCTGCCTGCATGCCTCATTGCCCCTAACTGCTCACCTGTCTGCCTGATTACCCCTAATAATCTCTGCCTCAGCCCCCGCAGCCATAACTTCATCTGGAAGGACATCTGGAATTACATCAGAAGTTCGTTTGGCTGTCTCATCTAATTAGCATATTATGATTTTATTATTATAGATAAGAAAACTTTTTATAGTCCACTAAAACTGTATTTTCTAATCTAGAAGTTCCCTGGATAAATTATTGAAGGTTTCCACAGATTTTAGTATCATATTTTTAACCTCATGGAACCCAAAAACCATTTCCTTTGAAGAAATATGAAATTGTACTAAGGAATACACAGAAATATTACTTACATATAATATACTTATCATTTACATTTCTTATTTACATATTTACATAATATACACATAGATACTATAATACATGTAATATACAGATTATCTTAAGAAATGTCTTATATTTCTTATATAATTTTCTCCTATTAAATTTTTATATCAATTCTACATAAATTTCTCACATTAAGAAATACACAGATGACCTTGATACTTAAATATATAATTGAAAATTTCCCCTTCCATCCAGAAAAAGAAGCAGTTCTGATTGGGGACAGAGATATCTAGTTTTCCATGACCCACTTTATACCTTTTATTTCTAGCCTCTTAAAATCAGTTTAGCAGTTTAAAACTACCACCAAATAAAGATGAATCATACACTTTTAAGTATTTAAGAGAAATCAACCAGTCTCTACTGGCATTTGCAAGCACTTTTTCATTCTTGGACAATTATTATTTGTGTCTTTCTTGGTTTTTAAATTTATACTGCTAATGAACAATAAAAGCAATCAAAACAAGTGAGCATTACTCTAACTTAATTCTAAGAAAAAAATATTTCTTGGAATATAGCTTCATTTTAGTGTAAAAAATTTTCAATTAATTTTATGGGCTTATTATATAAGAAGTAGAGGCCCAGTGCATGGTCCTTCAGCCCTGCCTGCACCCTCACAGTCTGGGACCCCTTGGGGTATGTCCATGGGAAGCAGGCCTAAGGTAGCAGTCAGACATCCCCTGAGGGGTCCTTAGCACCACTGAGGAGGGAGAGGTTCCCCCTACCATCGCTGTGCTCCCCAGCCATGAGCCCAGCTTCTGGCTGAGCGGTGCTCTCCCTGTGGGAGTGCACTGATCACCAGGGGAAGCTCCTGCATTGAGCATCTGCCTCCTGGTGGTCAGTGCATGTCATAGTGACCAGTTCTGCTGTTCAGTCAATTTGCATATTAGGGTTTTATTATATAGGATATTTTAGGTTGGAGATGGGGAGCCTGAGGGAATATGTCTTCAACAGTCCAAGGGTCTTTTATTATAATATTTCCCCAGAATTTTCCATAGATTGGGCCCTTTTTTCCCATATATGTTTTTATTGATTTTTAGAGAGAGAGGACAAGAGAGGGGTTTAGAGATAGAAACATCAATGAGGGAGAAACATCATCCATCTGCTGCCTCCTGACTGCCTCTTTCTGAGGTTTGGGCCTGCAATTCCAGCATGTGCCCCGACCAGGAATTGAACCAGCAACCTCTTGGTTCATGGGTTGAAGCCCAACCACTGAGCAACATTGGCCTAGTTTGTTTTTAACTGATATTTGATTTTTATCATATGTCAGAACCCGAATCAAGAGCACCATACAGTTCTGTTTGTGTGACTGGCTCTAAGTCCATGTATTCTTCTCAATTCTCCCATTCAACTATACCAGGGCTGGTTTCTGCTTGATCCATGCCCACTGTACTAACTGTTGGGAACCTAGTCCAAGTTCTTCCTTTATCCTCTGCTCACTAGTAACAGGTGTTGGGTCTGAGCCCCTCTGCCTGAGGCTGGACCTCTTCGGAGAGGTCTCAGATGGAGAAGCCATGAGAGGTTGCAGGTATATAAGAATGAGTCTTGATTGCTAAAGCCAGTGATCACATAGCCATCAGACAAGAACAGTCCTCACAACAGAGTCCATATAGGAAACCTGGATACTAGCTGGTGAATACTTGTCTTTCCCACAAAGCTGACTGCACAGTGGTACATCGGTCTCTGTACCTACAGTTATTATCTGAGCAGCCACACACTGCCTCCTAGACTCAATGTCTCACATCGTAGAGGAACCTGAGCTCTCTGGCCAAGCAGCTTGTCCTGTTTCTCCTGCCCTATGGCTCTCTGTAGAAGACTTCTTCACACACCCCATCCAGCAGATTCTTCTCACTTCAGCCTAACCCAGCCAACTAGTTGGTCAATAACCTACTTTTATACCATTCAGACAAAAAGACTTTGTGCCAATAGTTGCATCAATCACACTGGCTACCGAAGGGTACAGTGTACCATGATAGTGCTGTGGCCTTGAAGTTGCTCATGGTATCTTGGCCTGATTAGGATTCCCAGGCTCAGAATCCTTGAACATTCTGATTAAGCTAATGCTCAGAGCTTCCTTTGGCCATTATGGTGCATAGATAGCAAGGCCTCTGTGTTCACATTGGCCCTGACTATCCAGAGACTTGGTGTGGCTCCCATACCATATCATCATGATTACCATTTGACATCATGAAAAATTGGCAGCGGCACTGGAAAAGCTAGAAAAACAACCAAACAGCAAATACAAAATGAAATATAGTATAATACAGGTGAGAAAAAATTTTAATTCACCTAGGTTTTTTTTAAGTTTTAAGTTTTATAGGAAAAAATGTAATAAAGATACAGAGGCATTGAGGGAATAGAAAAACTTATAGAATAACAAGTAGTCTGTTAGGGTAGGAGCAAGGATGTGAGTGGTGGATGGTAAAAAATGGGAAACGGAGCTATCTGAGATTAGATATAAAGTTACTGGAGAAAGATTATTCTAGCAGGGGTCAAGTATGGATGGGTTGGAAGGAGAGTGAAACATCAGGCAAAGAAAAATAAGGCAGAGATACATGGGGTAAGGAGAAAGTCAGAAGGTATGTTACAGGAATAAGAAGAAGAACAGAATAGATTTGAATGTGAAAAAGACAGAGAAGCCAAAACTGGTTTGGCTCGGTGGATGGAGCATCAGCCTGCACACTGAAAGGTCCCAGGGTCGATTCTGGTCAAGGGCATGTACCTTGGTTGCGAGCTCATCCCCAGTAGAAGGTGTGCAGGAGGCAGCTGATCGATGTTTCTAACTCTCTATCCCTCTCCCTTCGTCTCTGTAAAAAAATCAATAAAATATCAAAAAAGACAGAGAAATACAAACAATGTCTTAAGCAACAGGCTGATGGGGCTTAGTGGTGACTCACTTGGAGGCAGATTACAAAGGAGGAGGAGGACGTTTTGGAGGGAAAATACGAATACTGGATCTTGTTCCACCGAAGTGGCTCAGTTATTGAGTGTCAATCCATGAACCAAGAGGCCACTGGTTTGTTCCCTGGTCCGGGCATATGCTCTGGATGGTTGTGGGCCTCATCCCCAGTAGGGGCATGTAGGAGGCAGCTGATTGATGTTTCTCTCTCATCAATGTTTCTATCTCTCTATCCCTCTCCTTTCCATTCTTTCTAAAATCAGTCAAATATTTTAAAAGAGTATTTTAATCAAGATTTCAAAAAGATCCCTAAATGAATAATCAGTTGTGATATTTAAAACATTTAATAATGGATACAGCACCTGCAATGGTTAATCAGAGTGGATGTTGGTGAATTCCCTGGAATAGGCTCCTATAGGCTCCCAGATATGGAGGGTGGACTGCAGGAAGAGTGAGAGGAGCTTAACTGTTGGATGGTTGGAAGGTCCGTCATATCAGGGTTGGAGCAGGCTCACTAGTGCAAACAGATGATACCTACTCTCACTTCCCTTGTCTGTCTGTCCCTTTCTCTCTTACAGAGATAAAAAAGGGGGACAGCAGCTCTAACAGGCTCATTCAATGTATTTCACATGTTCACAGCCATACTGGTGGACCAAGATGAGTACCAGGATGGATTTGTGGAGCTGCATTTTAGGAGAGCTACTGGATTGGGGATAGAAATTTGTGAGACTTTTTCCTTTGCACTAGTTCCCAGATCTTATGTATGAATAGATTCCCTACTCTTTCTATTGTATAATTGAAAAATGCTTTTACTCAATTTCTTATGGGCTTATTTTCCAAAGAACATGAGATATCCTTTTCTACCTGTCTTGCACTAAATCAATTAAATGCTTCTATTATATGAAAGTGTCAAAGAAAAACAATTAAATCCCAAGATAGATACATTCTTAAGGAGTTTTAAGCAATATTCTTTTAATTTTCTACCTGGAATAATACTGAGTAATGACTAGATATTATCTATGTTGGTTTATTAATGATTTTCGATATTTTTCTTCTTTTTTTAAAGAAAATAAGAACTGGGATATCTATACTCTCAGTCTGTCTCAGAGTGTCAAGCACTGTGAAGTGTTAGATTTTATCTCTCTTACAAAATAATAAGTTAGCCTGCCACTGTTGTATAGTTTCATGGTTGCTTGCAGAATATGTGACACTCCTGGGTGAGGTAACATGACTTTATTAATCACATAAGCAGTCAGAATATAAAAATTTTCTTAAATCTCAGCAAGTTCCTCAAGTTCCAATTCCCACATGGCATGACAAATATGTCTAGCTGAAGATTGCACATGAGTGAGTTAACAGTAGAGAAACCCTAGTTAAGAAACCTAATCTTTCATGACGTAAGTACTATTTTACTGTACTAGAAGTTAACAGATACACCCTTTGTGTTGAATAGAGATATTATTTTTATCTTCCAAGGCTCTTCACTTTGCAAACACATTGATAGGAGCCTAACCCAAGGTCTACAGAAATGAAAGAGACTCACAGATGACTACCTCCTAACAAAGTCTGTCCATCATATTTGAATGATCTTGACTTTTTCCCTAACTGGTCTGGCTCAGTGGATAGAGCATCAGCCTGCAGACTGAAGGGTCCCAGGCTAAATTCCAGTCAAGGGCATGTACCTTGGTTGCAAGCACATCCCCAATAGAGAGTGTGCAAGTGGCAGCTGAATAGATGTTTCTCTCTCATCAATGTTTCTAACTCTCTATCCCTCTACTTTACTCTCTGTAAATAATAATAATAATAATAATAATAATAATAATAATAATTATATATATTATATATATATTTATATATATAATCTTGACTTCTGGGAAATTTTCTGTAAGTACATTCTTCCATTGACTAGCTTATATTTCAGTGAAGGAACCTTAGGGTGGGAAATCTGATCCTTGGAGAGACACATTCACTTTAGAAATGTGGGTCTTGGGTGGTCTGGATTTCCTTCTAGCTATATTCAAGAGTTGTGTGAAAATTAGAGTGTCTAGGAAATTGAATCCTTTAAGGGCCACAGGAACGAAATGTTATTGTAGCTGTTTGCGTTAGAATTGTCATGCCCATGATCCACTAGGCAAAGCCAAGTCTCACTATTTAGCCAGTGAAAAGTACAACAGCCACTTTAGACTAAGACAGTTTATTATTTAATATGTACAGTGGGGATTGCCTGTTTTTCCTTTGATCTTACTGACCTTAATATTACTGACAGGAATTCAATCACATTGTAGGTGGTTATTAGGTTTCTTCATAAAACATAAACCCCAAACTTTAGCAGACATTCTAAATTTCAAAACATCACAGTTCCTTTAAAAAGTCATTTTGCACTTAAATTAAGTCAATGTTGGCTGATAGTTGGAATCATCTTAATGGCAGTACTATGGGCTGTTTTCCCCTTTCCTGTAAGTTATGCCCCATTGTAATGATTGGTTAGGTCACTTGAGTTGTCTGGAGGCCAAAAACTTTGAAAAACAGCAATGTGTTTTAGTAATAGAAAAGCTCTGTTCTACATTTCACTGTAATATGAAAAATCATGAGAAGGCATAATTATATTGAGATTAAAATAGACTCATTCAACAAAATGTCTTTTTACTTGTGGCATGCATATTATCTGATTTTTCAAAATGTGAGAAACTCAATCTTATTTCCTGGCATAACAGATGTAATTTTAAAAGAATATATATTCACACAGATAAATTAAGGTCCTTAGCTAAATGATCATATAATTTTAATTCATCACCTTTGCAAGTTGAGAAAGAAAATATATTGCATCATAATACCTTTCACTGAAACATTAAAGAAATAGACAATTTTAATAAGCCATAGTGCTCAAGAGACATGAAAATAGAGTACTAGGGGTCCACTTGGGAATACACAATGAGGATTAGTCACATTGCTTATTCAGTATCATGCCCCATAGCATCTAAGTAAATGTGTACTATATTTGGCATTTGAAGCTCACAGTAGAAAGGGAAGAGAATCATTAAAGAATAGGAAGAGATCTGTATGGTCATTAATACAGCAATGTCTAAAGTAGGGAGCAAAAATCTGGAGGTTCTGACAGAGCCTATCAAATGGTTCAATAAGGTATGAAGAAAAGATATTATATCATCCATTCACACATGTTCTATCTCTTGCATTTGAATTTTATTTTTAAATATGTGTATTAATTATATGAATCTGACTATAAATTATATAGTCATACATGAATATAACTTATAAAGAAACATAAATATGTAAGTTGTATATAATTTAATACTTTTGCTCATGAAGATGAGCAAACAAGTAAGTTTATGGCTGAAAGTGGTAACAACTCCTCTTTTTTTAGGTAAATTACTAAATTATTCTTTATTTTTTGCTTGGGGTAAAATGCAAACAAAATCACAGTACTTTCATTACTAATTATTGAATATTCAAAAAATATTTCAATGACACTAGATATTTTTAAGCCAACAAGCTCAACACCTGCTGTTAAAGAAAAATAAGACTCAATGATTTAACACAAAAAGTACTATTTCAAAATACCATGTATTTGTTTCTTATTGCTACTGACCACCATTGGCTTAAAATAACGCATACCTATTCTGGAGATTAGAAATCTAAAATGGCTCAGAGACTGTATTCTCTGAGACTCTAGAGGAGTTTTCCTTTCCTTATCCTGTCCGGCTCCCAGAGACCACCCACAGTCTTTGACTCATGGCTCTTTTTCTCCATCTTCATAGCTAGAACGTAGCATCTTCAAATTTCATTCCCTCCCTCTGTTTCTGTAGTGACATTGCATTCTGTCTGACTTGAACTCTACCTTTCTCTCTCTAGTATGGACCATTGAGATTACAGTTAGATAATATAGGATAATATTCCCATTTTACAATTTTTAACGCCACCACATCTACAAAGTTTATTTTGCTATTTATGAAACATAAGGATTTTGGAGATTTCAACATGGACATCTTAGGAATCCATTATTCAATTTACCACATGCATAAAACATTTTTAGCTTTTTAAAATTTACCTAATAAAAAAGTCTTCCTTCTAATAATTCTTTGAAAATTAAAGAGGACGAGGAGGTACAGTTGAAGAAGTAGAAGAATGATGGGAAGAAGACATTGTGCACAAAGACAGGAAGGGCTAGGTTTACTCTAGATGTGTGGAATCCAGCTGAAAAACATAAAATACTGCCCAACCTGATTTATTAGAGTGGGATTCAAACCAAGTAAGTACAGATAAACCATTTTATTATAATGTTCCCACTCCTGAATAATCAACCTTGAATAATTTCTTTGCTTTTGTCTGGCAAATATTTTCAGGCAATATTTCCAACTGTCCATAATTTATATGTTTTTATATATATATATAAATTACTCATGTTGCCATCACATAAAGACCAATTCACTAATTATAAAATTACTGAGGGAGCTGAACTGGTCATTCCCTTCCTAATTCTGAACACATTACTTCATTATATTATCAAATTATGCGTAATCTAATTTTGCTATGAAGATTGCTTTCTTATGCTATTTTATGCTATTTTGCCTTAATAAACTCTGAATATGATCACAAACTTCCAGAAAGATTTTACTTAGATTAACACATTTAATCTTTGAAAAACCTTGAGATATGTATAATCATTAGCTATTTTAAAGGTAAGGAAACTGAGCCATAGGAGGATGATTCTTACATTATATATCATTCAACACATAAATACCGTGTCAGAAAGATTTTGCACTTGCAATTAAATAACTCAACAAAAGTGACATACACTGGCCCAACTCATAGGCCAGAACTAGTCACATGGTCTTAGCTAACTGCAAATATGGTGAGAGAGAAATATAACCCTATCACGTGTCAGGAGAAAAATAGAATTAATTAGTTATGGGTAATCTTCACAGGTGTGTATGGCAATCGCAGAACCAGAAATGTAAGCCCAAGTAGACTTTCTCCATAGTACTTTTCTAAACTTTTAATTTAAAACCGTTCTATCGCCTTTCAGCCCCTCTATGCCCTCTACTACGTCCACCCATCACCACCCATCCCCACAATCACCACACTGTTGTTGTCCATGATTTCTCTCTCTCTCTCTCTCTCTCTCTCTCTCTCTCTCTCTCTCTCTCTCTCTCTCTCTCTCTCCTCTCTCTTTTCTCAATACTTTCCCCCTTCATGGCAAACAGCATGCATGGATGTGGAGAACATAATGCTAAATGAAATAAGTCAGTCCATTTTAACTTGTGTTGCTATGAATATAGGGTTGCCTACATTTTTCTATTATACTTTTTAAACATAGCTTAAAGTGCAGGTATAATTTTAAATGATTTAAATGATCAATATTTATGCAATTAATTTAAAATATTTATTTGCATCTACTTATAATCTGCCTGGCAGAAGCCTAGGAGCTACAAAAACTGCAATAAACAAGATTCGTGCTTTCATGGAGCTTAAATATAGGCACTGGTCTCTTCTCTTTGTGGAGTTCTTTCACTCTTTATCCAGATAAGAAGTTTAGACCTTTTAATTCCATTTATTTCCTTTTCATTTGTTTGATAATAATTTTTCTTTATCAATCCTATATCCCCAACAGAGGGTGCAATATACCATTATTTCATATTTTATTAAATAAGCAGGAGGTAAATGCCAATTAAACTTTGACATTTGCTGTAAGCCTCTTCCTTATTTAAAGAATATTAAAATGTTGAAAAGAAATGAGTATTAGAATTAATTACATACACTGTGTCTTGAACAATTTCTTGGTTCTAATTTATCTTTTTTTCTAACTAAAAGAGCTATAATTCTTCATTTGATGCTCCTTTTTTATTTAATATTTATAAATGTCTATCTCTTTCATTTATCTCTTTGACTGTCCTTATGCAGAGAACATATCAGTGTATCCTATATTTTAATGTTTCTGACCAATTAAAAAGTCTTTGCAATCCTATTTTAGTTTACTCATCTTCTTTTCATCTCATTTTGTCTGCTTTTCATTTGACTGCTGCATTGAATACATTTTTTGATATCACCACAATTTTCAAATATCTTCTTCCCTGAAGACATAGCTCTCAATGGTAGAAAGTGAGATATGCCCATGAGATCATACGTCAAGGGAGAACATACTGTTCACCAGCAAGTTTTCACTCTCCCTCCAGCTGTCAACTCCTGTAAGGTCAGCCTCAAATGAAAAAGAACTGTCTTGACCCAGCTCATGTTTTTTGAGGAACAACCCACATTTGTGGGCAGAGTGTGGCAGGCATGTAAAAGTTTAGCTATATCAACCCAAAGGCAGACAGATCTCATGAGCGGTATTCACTCCGCATTTCCCAAAGCTTTGGTGAGCCTGCATTGGTGTTCGATGTATCCATCCTCACAACAGTAGACATTGACCATGATTATCATGAAAAGGTAAGAGGAGTGAATAATGCATGTAGAAAATGGCTAAGTGTTTCTCGATAATTCCTTGTCGCATTCTGACTGTAGAAGACAAAATACAGTAATCTGAGCTGAGAATTCATGATCAGAGATGAAGGCCTAGGTCTATTGAGGTCAATAAAGGGGATACCTGAGGATGAATGTGAAGGAGGCTGTATGTATAATGGAGGAAAGAGTCTTTGAGTACCAGTTGTGCCCTGAGTATAGCTATAACATTGGAGCTGTGGTTTGTCCAACTATCCACTATCTTCTAAATTCCCCCTCAGGAAAAGAGCCCCATGGATTCATGAAGCTGATTACTGGAAGTGTATGGAGAAGTAGATCTAAGAAGCACAGGGTGTGTACTGTGGTGGGTACAGAGATACTACATCCAGATTCCCTTTCAAGAAAGCCTTCCTTGTTCTGCTGTGGGAATGCAGTCAGCAGACTTTCTTGACCTGTCTCAGCTATAAATAATTGCCTTTCTGAAGGTCTCATGCCACTCAGGACAGCCCATATCTGGTGACTGACACAGGTGGGAATATGAAGGCCTGATAGAGAACAAGTACTGTCTGGTGAGTGATATTTACTCCAGAGCTCCAATTTGCATTGGCCAAAACATTGTTAAGCTTGCAGTGCATGGGCAACTACTCTCTGGAGAGATAAATGAAGCAAATGTGATGACATGGGCCTAAAGGACAGTGGGAGTGACTGTCATTCTAAATGTTCCCAAATCCTCTCCACTGCATTGAATGGATGTAATCCTTGAATTCCCTGGCATAGCCTGGCTCCTTCCCTAACAGCTTGCCTTTTTTTAAAAAAAAAACTTTGTTTTCTTTTTTTCCCTCCTCAAGCTTGTAGAAGTGAATTTCTATTTCTAACAACCAAAGGTTCTTAGACTTCAGAAAGCTACCTGTTTTCTAATTACTAATTTCTGTTCTTTCATAAAAGCCATGTTTTCTATGAAAAAAACAAACCACAATTTTCTTTGGATTTCTGTTGTAGATTATTTCAGAATCAGATATTTGCTTTTCTCTCACATCTTCCTGATATTGCTTTTTTTTTTTTTTTGCTTCATTTACAGAACATTTTACAGGACTTTTTTTTACTTCCTTAATTTCTTTATTATATAATGAGCAATTAGAATTTTATTGAGCCATTGCTTTGAATAAGGTGTGAGAATGCCCCTTACCTGGGAGCATTTTTCACATAAGCACTGGGTAAATCCCCTCCCTATATCTAGACTGAATGTCTTCCCTATTCCCATGAGCCAATTGCATTCATAGAAAACAGGCTTCCTGCACTGAGCACCAACAAAGACTATTGCTTGGTTTTCTGATGACCTGCAGTTGTGGAGAATGCAGCATTTCCAGTAATGGTCTTATATGCATCTCCCTGGAAATGCTTTATTTTCTATTAAAATTCTTCTAGGTTGCAATATTGTATTCTTCTATACCACTTTCAGTCTTTCTGACTCCCTGCTTCATTGATTTCTCAAAATTGCAATCCTCAAATGACTATAAAACTATGGGCAAAAGCACAAAAATCCTCTTCAAAATGTATCAGCTGTACGGCATGATGGCAACTATCTGGTTTTCCAGTCAGTGGAGACCTGGGTGTCTGGGTCAGACTTTAACGTTAAAAAAATAAATGAACCCAGCCAGCATGGCTCAGTGCTTGAGCATTTACCTATGAACCAGGAGCTCACGGTTCAATCCCCAGTCAGACCACATGCCTGGGTTTCAGACTCCATCCCCAGTGTGGGGCATGTAGTAGTCAGCTGATCAATGATTCTCTCTCATCATTGCTATTTCTATCTTTCTCTCCCTTTCCCTTCTCTCTGAAATCAATAAAAATACACTTTTAAAAAACAATAAATGAAATTTCTTTTTATGCTTCTTCTGATTAGTCTGCTTGATAAAGTATGGGTAGTTCCATAACTACTTTTTGCAATCTATTTAAATGATACGTGTATCTTCTACATTTTCGGTATCAGTTTTCTCAGTGTTTAGACTCTAGAAATTTTTTATCCTTTTTTCCCTGCCCACTTCTGGTTCGTTTTAACCAAAACTATTTTGAAGTCATAAATTACTTTGTATCTGTTTAATATGTTTTTCTCTTCCATTCTCTTCATTCTAAGCTATGCATTATCATTGATTACAACAACCTTTACACCTCTGTGCCTGTGACATTTACTTAGTTATTACACCTTTGCTTCGAACTCACTTTTCTGTATTCAGGTTTGTTATGCTAAGGTTTGGTCTCTACAAATGACCCTTTTTAATTGGCTAACTTGCTTCTCTGAGTTATGAAGCAACATGGGTGAATTTTAATTATGACATGTTGATTAAGAAAAAAGCCAGGCACAAAAACATTCATGTATACTATATGATCCCATTTATATGACATTCTGAAGTTAGAGAAAATAAAATTAAGGTGACAGAAATAATAATTGGCTATATCTATATTGTGTGTGTGGACAGACTTAAAAGATTCCATCTCTATTCACATGCAATTACACTGATATGTGCACTGGCCAAAACTTGTTCAGTCATACTGTTAATATTTGTACATTTAACTGTTTGTACATTTTAACTCAACTTAAGAGACACATAAGAAAACTGATCCAGGACTAGAAGAAAAAAATGGAATCACAGTTATAAAAAGAAAACAAAACAAAACAAAAAAAACCCAAATAGCAAAACATGACCTGAAAATTAACCTATAATTTTAAAATTCAGAATAGCAGTTACATTTCAAACTGGCAGATAGTGACCTAAACCGAACATGTTGAAAACTGGAATGATGGCAATATTTGTTTTCTTAATTTGGGTGCTGATAGCATCGGTATGTTCATTTTGCTAAAATTAATTGCTGTACACATCACATATGTATAATATATATAAATGCATCAATAAGATGTTAAAACACCTTCAAAGAATGTTTTATGTCGATGACCCAGCACTGAAATATTTCTTGAGGAAATTATTGTAACCAAGACAGAACAGAGTCATTCACAAATTTAATTATTATAAGGAAAAAAAACACACAAAAAGCACAACAGGGGAGAAGAGAGAAAGGTGATGATGAATAAGACAAAACAAAGACACCTTTGTAAGAGGCAAGGTTTTAAGTCTTAAGGAGTCGTGGAGTCTGTCCCATGCTTCATGTGATTTGGACAGTAAATTTCAGCTCTACCTCCTGGCTGACAGCTGTTTTCAGGGTAAGAAAGAGAAATGAGAATGATTTTTACTTGAAGAAAACAGATGGTTACTTAAGTGTGTGAATTTCTGCACATGAAGATTACAAAACAGGAAGAAATACAGTTTGTACATAATGTTTATTTTTAAACTTGTATCTTTGCCTATGAGCTGCAAAGTCCATGTCATTTCTACTTCTCACTAATGTAGCCAATTTTAAATTGAGAAATAAATATTGTGGTCCCAAAATGTTGCTTTATCTGATGTGTAGGCATATATTGTCTGTTCAATAGGTGCATCTCTTTGTTACATGCTTATTTTTCAATTTTATACATCTGTCTATAAGCATCGTGTTTCCATATATTAATAGATGCACTATTAAACTATTATTGGCATAAATATTAATAATTGCAAATCTGCTATAAAACCATCATCCAATTGTTCTATGTGAGAGAAATGTTTTTAGTCCAGGTTGGCAACTGAGCGACAGTGGTATAAAGCTGTAAGCACTTGCAAGAAGGTGTTTTAACGATTTAGCAATATTTTTTGTGATCTTTACTGGAGAGGAACCAAATGTATTGAGGCTGTTATTGTATTATGAACCCATCAGCCTAACTTTCTAGCAGTCCAATCCCTTCCTCAGGAGCTTTCCGAAATTGCACTCTGTTTCAAGAGACTGCCCGGGACACAGGTCCTTGGACCAAATTCTTTTCATCTTCAAAAAATAAAACTAAAAAGCCATTGCATTTTCTCTCCAGATATTTCTAATACGATAAGAAATACTTCAGAGAGAGAGGCCTCCTTAATGAGATACGAGGAAGATCACAGTATACATCTCAGTACTTGTGTTTTCTATCCTTCGTGTCTCCAGGGTAGTAATGGTCATGAAAAGTCAACAAGAGGAGAGCTGTATGTCCGTCTTCTGGGTGAAGTAAGAAAGATGAGGGGTTTGCCTGGCCAACGTAGATCAGTTGTTGAGCATGGACCTATGAACCAGGAGGTCACGGTTCGATTCCCGGTCAGGGTACTTGCCTGCGTTGGGGGCTCCATCCAAAAGCGG
The DNA here is from genome assembly GCA_027563665.1 of Antrozous pallidus. Taxonomy (NCBI): domain Eukaryota; kingdom Metazoa; phylum Chordata; class Mammalia; order Chiroptera; family Vespertilionidae; genus Antrozous; species Antrozous pallidus. Next base: position 15,135,955 of record CM050514.1, on the reverse strand, counting down.
GTGTGCAAGAGGCAGCTGATGGATGATTCTCTCTCATCAATGTTTCTATCTCTCTATCCTTCTCCCTTCCTCTTTCTCTTGCTAAAAAAATCAATAAAAATATCTATGTTTTAAAATGAGAGGTTCTTCTAGGAAAGTTATGTTTGAGTCATATTAAAAATAAGCTAATATAAAAGTAATGTTTTTTTTTTATTTCTATTCACAGACTGAGATGCTGCCCTGATTTGCCCAGGACAAGGACTCAAATTCTGTCCTTATTAAGCATGATCAGTTCAGAATTTTGGTCAGACTGACATATACAAGAGCATATGTCCAGTCACACTGCATGGAACCAGAGAAGTAAAGGCAGCACATAGAAAAAGAAATAAACTAGACTGATGTCAACTTACCTATCGACTTTAAAATGAAGCAAGAAACACACACCTGCCATAGAGTTAAAAAAATGCTCTTATTTTAATTCAGATTATTCCTTGGTCTTAAAAATACATTTTAAATTGTCAGTATTTTTTTTCTTGCATTATCCCTGAATACTGAGATATGATTAGGATATCTAACAATAAAATGTATATATATTATATATTCATATATATATTTAATTTTACATATATGTTCTTAGCTTTAACTATATACTAGAGGCCAAGTGCACAAAATTCATGCAAGGGGCAGGGGTTCTCCAGAGTCCAGCCTGGACCCTCTCCAATCTGGGACCCCCTTGGGGGATGTCCTACTGCTGGTTTAGGCCCAATCCCTGGGACCAGCAATTGGATATCCCTCTCACAGTCTTGGACTGTTGGCTCTTAGTTGCTAACCTGCCTACCTGCCTGGTCACCCCAACTTCCCCATTCCTGCTGACCTGGTCACTATTAACTGCTAACCCTTGCAAGCCTGGTCACCCCAACTGGCCCCCTTCTGCCATTCTGGTTGCCCCTTACTGCCCCCTACTGGCATGGTTGCCCCATGCAGCCTTCTGTGCAGTCATTTGGTTATCCCTTGCTAACCCCCCTGCTGACCTGGTCACTCTACACTGCCCACTGGTTAGTCATTTGGTTGTCCCTCACTAACCTCCCTGCCAGCCTGGTTGCCCCATGCAGCCTTCTGTTTGGTTCTTACTGTGAGGGCGTTGTTACCAATTTGCATGTTACCCTTTTATTAGCATAGATACTTAGTCATATGTATAAAAAATATATAATGCATATATATAAAGTATGTATATAGTGAATATATATGTGTATATATATGCATATATATATATATATATATTTAGCTTGAATTGAAGATAGAGGTTTTCAGACATATACATAATTATAAATATCTATGTGTCTAAATATTTATCTAGGTATTTAATATGTATTTATTTTAGCATAGTTTTTTATATTAATCTAGGTAACCTCTAGCAAGAATAAAAGCTAAAGGCAGGATAAATATCTCACTTTCAATGTAAAGATCTGAGACTATATTAGCCAAGAAAATATGTCAACTCTTCATTTTATTTTGAATAGAAACATCAATCATTATATGACGGTTTACATGAAAACAGTCTAGGTTAATTTCTCTCTGAAACAGAATGTTTTTTTTTTTAATATTAGAGCACTAAATTTAAAATTGAATAGGCATGCATATGCTAGTCACTTTTATAAGATATATGAAAAACAAATACAAATAACACACTTTTCTCAAAATTATTTTTATAAGAAAAGGATATTAAAATCTAATAGTTGAAAACAGCTAACATTTATTCACTACTTAATATGTGCTAGTTTTCTAAGTGGTTTACATTTAATAACTCATTAAATCTACATTATATTCACAGGCAGTAGCTGATATTATAAATGGGTAACCAGGCAGAGAGAAGTAAAATAATTCAAGTTCAGAGTTTAATCAAGTTCTCAGAATGTTAGGAATTTGAACCCTGACATCCCAGCTAAATTGGTCATATGTTTTATCCTGTGTTATATTCTTCCTTTAATTTTCTAGTTACTGATAATGTTTAAATAATTCTAAGCATTACTTCTTGAATTTTTGGTTAACATGCTATTAAATTAAGTTTCTTTTTAATTGTAATTTTATGTGGCTTCAAAATTTTGAGGAATCAAGTTAGAGTGTTAATAAATATATAAAGTAGATGAAAACATACTTTATTTTAAAAGATCTCTCAGTACTATAGATATGAATAACAACTTTTCTTTTAAGTCTTCAAGACAAATATATTAAAGGAAAACAGTATTAAATGCCCTATCATCTAGACCTTGAAAATTTCAAAAACAATGATAATATGGTATACAGAAAGTATCTAACTTGTCTGTATGCCTCCAATGAATAATAATGTATTGATAAAGAGAAAAAGTGTCCCATAGTAGTCTTTGACACTATCCTGGGACTTTTGAACTATTCCCAGTCAAGAGCATGCTTCCAAGCAACTTTGAAAAATCTGTAAACATAAGCATGATGCCTACAATAATAAGTAAAATGTTAAGACTTGTAAGATATGCATGTCACCAATATAGTAGCTTCAAAGAAAAACCAAGATCAATCACAATTTTAGCTATTCTCTCTAGAAACTCATTCTAGAAAAGATATGAAGAGTTGTTAGCCCTTTAATCTTACCCTATCCCACATTGTGCTTGAAGTTTCAACAATTTCAGGTGACCTATGAGACTAGATTGGAGACACCGTTAAGTGATGTTCAAGTCTCAATTCTTAGTACAGATTTTGTTCTTCCTTGGGCCTTAGAAATGGCATTTCCCTCTCACTCTTCTTTCCGTGATGACTCTAAATCCCTTGAAAGACCCTCTACCAGTCACACTTGTCACACTTAGTGCTGAATAGCTCTGAGCTGCCAAGTAAGGGAGAAACCAAATGTTTTAGTGGCATTGACTTGGAGGCATATCTCAAGCTGGATATGTACAAATCACTAGATTTATTAAAGTCATTGTTAAATTTCTGCCCCTGAAAATTTGCAATTAGCCACATGGGAATATAAAGTCATTCTTCAAATCTATTTGACTTATTCCCTAATAATGCTAGTTTGTTCTCTTTCTGTCTCTCTCCAGAGGGAGAAAGAGAAAAAAAGGAGTCATAATTTAGATGTGATGTGAAATTTATCTTCGCAAGAGAAGAGACTGATAACTTGACTTTGACATTGCCCCGAGTGAAGTCCATAATTTCTTCAGAAAAAAAGAGATAAATATCAAATGAACATAATGTATCACCAACCTGCATTTGTACTTAACAAAATTTCACAGAAAAATAAAGTCTGCAATTCCACCAGAAAAGAACAAAAGCAGACTAATTGCATTTTCCTGTTAACCAATGTTAATTAAGTCATTTATTATTTGAATTTATTTATTTGGCTTAAAAATAATTGGCATTTTTAATAATGAAGGACTTGAGTTCCATGCACACACATATGCTCTAATTTGCTCTATTCCTGAAATTGTTACCTGGTCAGTAACTAAAAATTAGCTCAAGTTAAAATATAGAGACCATGTAGTGCTGTTTTAATCTTCCCTGCTGGTTGTGAGCTACTCATTACCAAAATGGACCTCCAAAGCATTAAATTTTGCTTGACCACACTATCCTCCTCATCATCTCTACCCTATAACAATTTTTCATCACCTTTTACTTGGACCATCTCAGACTCCATTTGACCCCCTTAAAATAAATTTCCATAAGGACCCAAGAATGGTGCATCCAAAGGAAATAGGGGATGCCATAATTCTCATATGCATTGCTCAGTGTCACCCTGACACATACTATGGTGGTTCTCAAGTGGAAGAGTTCATCTAAGGAAACTTTGTAACCTGCCACACTCCATTCCCTATTATCATATGGCATAGGGAGGAGCTATTTCTTCGCAAATCCACCTGGGTGGGTCTGCATGAAACCCTACCTTTTCCTTCTTTCCTCCCATGATTTATCAGTGAAAGTACTAAGGTGATAAATAGAGCTTATATTGTAATCCTTTCAATCTATAACTCCTTTATAAAAATTTGTGTTTTATTTATTTCAGAGAAAGGGAGAGAGAGGGAGAGAGAGATAGAAACAACAGTCAGAACCTGCCAGTGTGGCTCACTTGTTGAGTGTCCACCTGTGAACCAGGAAACCCTGGTTCAATTCCCTGACAGGACACATGTCCAGGTTGTGGGCTCGGCCTCCAGCAGGGAGCATGAAGGAGGCAGTTATCTCACCAATCTAATAAGTAAAAAGCTTCTTATCATTTTGTGAGCCACTTTAGAATATTGATCAAACCCAAGGTGGACATCTTAGGAACCTCCAATCTGCAGCACAGGTGACAACCAGGGTTTGTAATTGGCATCTGAAGCAGGGGCGATCTGGTAAGACTGAACCGTTGACCTTTGGAATCTGATAGTGTCTCCAGGTAAATAGTATCAGCACTGATTTGAATTCAGGACACCTGGTCTTGGAGAATTGTTGGTCACCTTCTCAATGCCTCCTAACACACACACACACACACACACATACACACACACACACACACACACACACACACACACTGTGACTGATGATTAGATTAACAGCCAACTGTTTCTAGATCAATATGCAAATTATGTCTGTCTACACATATATGCTAATGCCTTGGCTAAAACAGGGGTCAGAGCCTTGCCTGTCTTTATAGTTTTATTGGAAGATAGCCCAACCCATTCCCTTTGTGTAGTGCATCTGCTTTTACACCGCAGTGACAGGGTTGGCTAGATGCAATAGACCTGCAGAACCTTAAAAGCCTAAGATGTTTACTACCTTGCCCTTTCATTACAGAGAATATTTGAGGACCCCTGACCTAAATTATTCATTTATTTCTTCAATGCCTACCTATATTGATGATTCAGATGTGAATTAGTTCTACAAGAAAGTGAATACTGCATGATGAAATTGGGTCATCACCACTTGTCTGAGCAAGCCTTTCTTCGAACAGCCAGACTCCTTAATCATAGATCTGTACTTTGGAAATTTCCTGTGGATTTGCCTGTCTCCTTTACTCTATAAATTGAGACAGCGCCCTTTTTGACTTCTGTAACACCAATTGCCTGGAACACAGCAAGCAGACACTATTGCTTGCAAATCTGAACTGAATTAATACATGAAAGGAACTACTGGGAAGTGGGATTCTAAGATGACGAAGACACTCTGAAGTTAAGACAAAATAATGGGAAATAAATTTTGATTTTTAATTAGAATGCAATGTGGTAATGCTGCTGGATGTGAAAATAAGCAAAGAGAAATGGAGGCTCAGAAAGAGAAAAACAATTTGTCAGGAAGGAATTATCTCAGGAAAGTTTGTACCAATAGATGAGAGAGGTTTGGACACCAATCATGTGCCAAATGTCTCTTGTTAAGGTAAGGTCCATGCTCCAATTTTCCTCTATAACTGAAACGCTAAGAAAATATTGTGACTATGTCACAATGTAGGGAGTACATGAGGACTGAGTTCTATCACTCTCTGAAGCTCAGGCACTTCCCCCTAGATGAACACAGTTCCTCTCACATTCTTGTACTCAGTTTTCTGTCTCTGTCAGTGCTTCATAACAGTATTTTTAGGTGTTGTTAATTTTTCTCTAACCCGATCTTCTGCACCTGCATTCAGAAACAAGTATCAAACTCGATAAATATTATCCCATAATTTACTTAGTCAATTTAGCAACTACAGATCCAGCTTACCATCTAGATAAGATTGTATTTCCCTTGAAGACAGAGACTATGTATCTTCCTTTTCTATCTATTTTAATATCTACCCCAGTACTAATAATATAGTGGATTACCAATAAATTGATTACAGTTAAAAGGCTTTATTCCTCACTTACTCTATATCTGTCTTTATATGTGTTGCATCTATCTATTTATATACATCAATCTATCTATATTTTTACAAAGCATAAGCTATTAATAAGCTAGCTTGATTATAGCTTAAATTATAAGGCTGAGACCTAACAGAGTCTCTCTCTTTCTCTCTTAATTATTAAAAAGAGCAGAATGGCTGTAGACACCGAGTTACACTGTTTAAAGTTATCTATCTTTCATAACAACATAGCCTTTTCATTATAAAAAATAGAACTAACTGCCACTGCATACTCTATTCCCTAACCTAATTTTCTTGAACTGTAATCAGCACCTCCTTCAAAGACACAGCCTCACCATCATAAACACAATAGTTTTGGTATAAATCCCATTAATTAATGTGTTCAAAATAAACTTTAGCACTTGGGCAAAGAAAGTAAAAGAAGGGCAGCTGAAACAGAATCACATAATAAGTCTTATCTACATGTTTTGCATTTTTTAAAAAATATTTTTTATTTATTTTTTACAGGGAGGAAGGGAGAGGGATGGAGAATTAGAAGCATCTTTCAGCTGCCTCCTGCACACCCCTTACTGGGGATGTGCCTGTAACCAAGGTGCATGCTCTTGACTGGAATCGAACCTGAGACCCTTGAGTCTGCAGGCCGACGCTCTATCCACTGAGCCACACCGGTCAGGGTGTCACTTTTCAATTTGGAAGACGTTTCATTTAGGAAGTTTTTCTCCCAGGGTGACAGGGAGGCAAAGTGTGGGAGGTGCTGCCTCAACCCACAAGCTTTCAGCTTTTCTCAATTGTGTGAGCCACCTTCCTATTAATCACACAAGCTTGAGAAAAACAATTCTTAAGCTTGGTTTTAAAACTGGTACTTTTTATAGTATTTGCCTTATTTAGTTTATATATACCTTTGGAAGATCTTTTCCCAGGTTTCAAGTAATAGCACTTTGTTTCACTGTCGTCGGTGTTAATATTTTATAAGGCTTACATGAAACTTGTGACATGACTTATTTAAAGTTAGTAAGAGAGCAGCCATTATCCTTTGCCCATTCCAGCTCGCATACTAAACGCGGATTTTCTCATGCAGTACAGCCCCTGCATAGATTTAAAAAATTGAGAATCCTGAAAATGGTATTTCAATAGCAGTTCTGTTCAGCAAACGGGAAAAATTTGCCATGCAATACAGCACTGTGAACCGGGTTAATGCCCTGTGGAAACTATATTTCCCTGATGCAGACTTTGTTGTTGTTATTGACCACCTTCTATAAATACATTCATAATCCTATTACACATGTTTTCTTGTCAGGTGCCTATCAAAATGCTGCCAACATATGTCTATCTCATGAAAAGATAAATCTAGAGCTACAGCAAAAATAATGCACAAAACACACAAACACACATAACCTGCTGAAAGGGAGTGACTCAACAGTTCTCTTTAAATAATGAGCAGCTGATGTGACATTATTTTGCTGAAGGAATAAATGCTTGTTGATGTTCACATTTCCCTTATCCATTCCCAAATGCAAAGGTAAGGATAATTCTGATGAAACAGAATATTTTGTTTATCTGAGTCATACAGAAGATTTTTAGATGCTTTCTTTCATTTTAACCAAGGAAAACTGACCTCTTTTAGTGTAAACACACACAACAACAACAAAATCTGTCCCCTGCTATCAAGTTATGAGTCCTTATGATTGTGAGAAATATAGCCTAGCCTGGGCTTTTTAAAATTTGGATGCTTCACAGAACTTGAAAATGTGAAATAAAATCAGAAAAGTTTGTTTTTTTGAAAATGGATTATTGAACCTAGAATAGAATTATTTTACCACATCTCTCTCTCTTTCAAAGCAAAATACTGTAATTCCCTGGATACTTCATTGTGGTTGATTTTATAATTTTTAATTTTTATTAAATATATTGAGATGACATTGATGACTAAAATTATACAGGTTTTAAGCATACAATTCTACCATACTTTATCTGTAGATTTTGTTATGTGTTTGCCAACCAAAGTCAAGTTTTCTTCCATCATCATCTAACCCCCCTTTACCATCTCCTATGCCACCCCACTCCCCTTCTCTCTGGCCATCACCATGCTGTTGTCTGCGTCCATGAATCTTTCTTTTATTTTCTTTGCTCATTGTTTCTTAGGCAAAAAAAAATAACATACCTTGGTACAAGATATTAAAGAGAAACCCTCAGATATCAAATAAATACAAAATAATTTGTTTGATAAAGATTTGTGAAGTCTGTATTTTGTTCCATTGAGAAAAAGGTGTTTATGTAATGTAGTTGGTCCATAAATTTACATTCACATGCCTACAAAATTGCAATCCAAAAAAATACTTAGTGTAATATTTTACAATTCCTATTTTCACAATTTGTGTTGACAATGTAGTTTAAAATTTATTTCAAAGCATCAAATTTCAAAAGAAAAATCAATAATATTTAAGAGGATGTAACATTACCGTTTCCCAGGAATTGATGGGAGCATCTTTTTCTTCAGTTTGGTAACTCCCAGAGAGTTGAAGAGAGAAAAATCTGCTTAAACAATTATTTAAATTTTCATAAATATCTTTTGAAATATTTTCAAAAATTATAGTTCAGCATCAAATGTCTTCATTTTTCAAGTCTCTTCATTATATACTAGTTAGTAATAAATATACAGCATATAACTAATTCAAGAGTTTAAAATTTCTGTGGAATCTTGCTTAAGGAATTTTGTGCCATAATTTTCACCTGTTAAAATGGTGCTGGATTTTTAAAAATATATTTGGATATTTTACACTAGGTGGTATAACATGATGGCAACACACTTCCCTAGTTCAACCGACTAATAAAGTAAATAATAATCTTATTAACACTGTATAATTGAATGTATATAACAAGTTAATAGGTAAATACATAATTGCTACAGAACCATCTTGACCTTGTATATATCTTCCTATTTTAGTGATATATAAAGAATAGAAAATAGCAACTTAAAATTATAGGTTGATAGATGGAGGAGTGAGTATATTTTGGCTTGGAATTACTAAGACATGAAAATCAATAGTAATCTTCTTAGAAAATCATTTATCTTTGACTATTTCCTATATCAGACTCTGGGGATAAAAAAAATCATCAAGATAAATTCTTTACCCAAAGAAATTCAGTCTTATTTTCATGTTGTTTATTTTTCTGTCCTTTCCTTACAAACATATTACCCTTACCTATCAGCACATTCACTCCCTTTTCAGGCAACACACACACACACACACACGCAGGTGGCATTATAGGATTCCTTTAGAGCAATGCTGTATATTTCAAGCCTAGTGAAGTCAATATTTCCACATGAGTCCCTTAGATTCTAAGTAAACAAGTTAATCCTATATAATAAAAGTCCAGCAACCATAACAGTGTAACAACCAGAATGACCAGTGGACGAGTCATTATGATGGGCACTGTCCACCTGGAGGCAGATAGCTCAACGCAGGAGCAGTGGGAGAGGAGTACAGTGAGGCCTGGAGGCGCAGGCTGCGGCCCAAGGATCCCAGGAACTGCAAGCCCAAAACTTGCTTTCCAGTTTAAAAAAGTGGAAAAACAAACAAACAAAAACAGCCCATGCCGCCACCCTGGGAGGAAGGAATGCAGGAGGGAGAGGCCTCCTCCGGTCCCACCTGGCCCAGCTGGCATGACGCAGGCTCACTGGACTCTACAGGAGGTGCAGCCCCTCCAACTCCAAAGCCAACTGCAACCACAGCTGCTCCCTATCCAGCTCCATGGTGGATGTAGCGCTGCTGGGCTGCCTCAGCTCCAACTTCCGGCTTCTGGATTCCTACCTGCCCCTTCATATACTACATGCACAGGGGGAATGGCTTCCCCCTTCCCCCTTCTCCAGCCAATAGCGCCACAGCACAGCCAGAGGGTTGACAGGACACAGCCACCAGCGCTGGCTGAGCGTTGATCTGGCTGTGTGACTGAAGTCCATGTGCAGTTACACGGCATGTTTCCATTTGTAAAGAAGCAGAGCAGCCCACTCCTGCCACCTGCATCACCTTCTAGGCTAAGAAATGCCTGCTGATCTCTGTGTTTCTCTTCTGTCTGGAATCAAAACTTCTTGGGGATGAGTGATCCCAGCCATGGCCCCAACACATGCGCAGTGTCACTGTCAGACATTCCCAGTCATTACAGCCTGTTCCTCAGCCCACAGTGCCCTGCTCCACCCACTGCCACTCCTCATCTCTCATGCCCTGAGGACCACCTTATGTTATCCTATCTGAAATGTGAACAAGATTTCAAATAGCCCCCTGGAAATAACCCCCTTGCCCTATCTTTCTTCCTGATCACCCGCCAGGCCTAGGCACCCCACCCATGCACGAATTTTGTGCACTGGGCCTCTAGTTTATATACAAAACTGAGGAAATGCTTAGGATAAAATGGGTTTTCTCCAATTCATAGTTCAAATATGTATTTGTTTTAGGGATGGATTTTTTTATCCATGCATTTATTTTCCACAGAAATAATTATAAGCTGTCATATACTCCATTATGAATTTTAAAATAAAAGGAACTGAGCATCTTAAGTAGAGACAACTAAGTAAACAAGTAAAATACAAAGAAGAAAGGGTTAGAAAATTATATAAGAAAGTAGTTAAAGATAGAGAGTAAACCAACTCTTTTTGTCATGTTGAAAGAAAGCTCCTATGAGGATATCACAACCGAGTGGATCATCTAAGGTTAAGTAGGATTTTACCAGGTGTTACTTGGAACTGGAGTTGTAGGAGAAGAAAACACTTCTGACAGAGAAAATGCCATATGACAAAGTATGGAAAAAAGAGAAAAAATATGAATTTGGAGATTTGAAGTACGAAAGTAAAAGAGATCAGGTCCCGAAGAGATTTGTGTGATAAGAGTAAGATATTTAAATTGAAGACTATCAGAAAGTACTGAAAAAAATTAGGGAAATGGCATTCTTAATTTTAGCTTCATATTTTAAATTTTAAATGCTTGAGTGAGCATTTTTATTTCAAGTTTGTAATTAGATTCCCTGTACTTTGTAGGAACAACATTTAGAGTCAAATAATATTGGTCCTCCTCATAAGTGTTCTGAATCATAATTCTTATAATTTATCACACAGAATTGTGATTTCCTGCTTATAGTCCTATAATGCTCATGCTTCAAGGATAAAGACTCCATCTGACTCACTGAGGAGGCCTTATCATTTCAAATAAAACAATATTTAACAATTATTTGTTGAATAAATGATTTAGTCTCCCTCTCTGCTGCTCCTGGGAAATATTTGCTCCTTACTCATTATCTTCTATCTCAGTAAATGTCACTACAACCCATCCAATTACTAGGGACATTTACCTGAGAATTTTCCCTTACACAGCTCTCACACAATCCACATTAATCCATGAGAAAATCCTCTTAGTTATCCCTTTAAGTTATATCATGAATTTGACAATTTTCCCATACTCAACCATTATCAGAACTATTGCAATATCTTGCTGACTTATTTCTTCAGTTTCCACTTGACAGTTTGCACAGAGCAGCAAGAGTTATCTTTTGACAAAGATGTAAATCAGATCATGTCACTACTATGCTCAAAATGTTTTTTTTCTGACTCAACGATTGCCCAGGATATAGGGAGCTAGAAAGAATACCACTCCCACTTAAGCAATATAAAGACAGACAAACTAGAAAATTAAAGCATCTTCTTGAATCTATAATTTAGTTTCTACTGCGCTATATAGAAAGTTTAAGATTCAAGAACAAAATATGAAACTCGGGGGAAAAGAAAAAAAGGATTACCAGTTGTCAAAGCAATCAATATGGTCAGACTCAAAGATGAACCCCTATGTAGAAATTCATAGAAAGATAATTTATAATAACTATGATTAATATGGAAAGCTGGTAGAACATGGAAAACATAGATGGGAAAAATTCATCAAAGACATGAATGCTGTAAGAAAAGGTAAAATGGAGGGGGTGGGGATTGAGGAAGAACACAACATTTGACCTAATTATCTACACAACACTCATCCCAATGACTTCAGAATGTAGATTCCTTTTGATTATACAGATAACTTTCAACAAGATATATGTGTTCTCAGAAAAACAACAACAACAACAACAAAAAAGCACAAGAAACAGGGAAACAACCTCAACAATGTCAAATTAACTAAAAATCACACTAATTAATGATCTGACTACAACAAAATTAAATTAGAAATAAAAACAGAAAGATCCCAAGATCTTGCAAATCCTGAAACTCTAGTAATTGAGCCACTTATTTTTTATCTTTATTATTGAGATATTACAAATGTCCTCTTCCCTCCCCCAGTAATCTCCCTCTATGCCTCTCCAAAATATAGACAATTCTATATCCAAAATATAGAAAATTCTCAAAACTCAATAATAAGAGACAAAATAATCCAACTTACAATGGGCAAAATATTTGAACAAACAATTTCTGAAAGAAGTTATATAAATGGCAAATATGTTTTTAAAAGTTCAACATTAGAATGCCGGAAATTGAAAAGTGAAGTTACAATAAGATCTCATTATACATGCATGCACACAAAGATTTTTGTCCTACAGTTTCTTCTAGAAACTTAAACATTTAAATATAAGTGTAAGATTCATTTTCAATTATTTGATATTCAGAGTTTTTGGCTATGAATGTCAAATTATTCTAATATCTGTTGGAAAGACTATTATTTTTCCACTTGATTTGCTTTTGCTAAATTGTTGAATTTATATGCATGGAGCTATTTCTCTCATCTCTATTCTGCTCCATTCAGAAGTTTCAATCTTTGTTTTAATACCACAGTCACAATTATTGCAGATTTTAAGTGTTAGAATCAATTGGTCTGATTCCTTCAACATTATTATAGCATTTGTTTTGAAATTTTACTTACTTTTATCTTATACGAAAATATAAAATAATACATAACATCTAAAATTCACAATTTCAAAGTCCTTGATATTTGTTAAGTAAACAATAATATTAAAAGTCTTTACTAATTGGAATCACCTCATAAAATTAATAATTTTATTATCACTATAATTTTTTAGAGAATATCAAGAATTTTAGATTTTTCAGACTTCTTAAGTTCTGTTTTTAAGAACTTTTGGTAGTTGTATGATTCCTTTGGTTTTCTTCTGAGTATTTAAAACTCTTAAATCAAAAAGATTAAAAATAAAACAATCACAAATATATTAAAATAAGGTTATAGAATATTTTTTAAAATTGTTTGATGCATTAATGAATATCTTATTATTAAATATATAATTTATGTTTTAGTAGAATAATGGTAAATATAAAATTAGACACATATATATTATCTCTAATGGAAAAGAAAAAGGAAAATATGTACTATTTTTATTGGTAACAAAGAACACATGTTCCCTGACTTACAATGAATGTTTTAATAAATCCATCACAAATTGAAAATATTATAAGTCAAAAGTGGATTTTAATACTATGCTGTAGAATATTGGTTTTATTTTGTGATTGCATGGATGAATGCAAATTGCTTTCACAACATTGCAAAGTCAAAACATTATAAGTTGTACTATAGTAAGTTTGGGATAGTCTTTAAGCACTGGTGTGACTCATTACTCCATTCATAATTGAAAAAAAAATAATGCTAACCTTCAGTTGGAGGCTGTTAAAATATATATGTAATTTTTAATCTAAGTTCATTATATTCTATCCATGGAGCTCTTGAATGACTGAAGACAGCAGATTAATAGATCTTTATATTTTCAAATACTGCTCATTTTTAACAGTAGAAAACACTGTTGTTAAACATTTAGTCAGCAATAATTAATAGATGACCTGACTGTATCTGTAATCTATCATCTATCTATCTATCTATAATTATCTATTACCCATCTATCCATCTAATCTATATGTCACCCCATATAAATTTTTCAGAAGAATATCAATTAATAGAAATAAAATGTACAGAAATTTCATCGGGAATAAGACAAAGAGCTTTTTCTGCCTTTACAGAATGGTGTTTGCTTTAAAAATAGGTATCTTGGGATCCTTGGCTATTTAATGGGGGAAAAAAAAAAGATCTGAAACTGTCTAGTGCTCAGGTCCGAGAGGTGGCTGAAGAATAGTTCTCTTGAAAGCATCTGATAGAACCCAGAGATAAAGAGCAAAAGGTAACAGGGAGGTCTGCCAGAAGAGTCTATAGAATTGAAAGTATTTGCAGAGATGTGCCCCTCAGGTAATTGATAAAAACTAGAGATATAGTGCACTGAGATAAGAAACTACCAAACATAAGAGAATAAAAATTTTCTGCTGGGGAACATTGAGCTAATCCATCAAGCTTATTTTTTTTAGTCCTTTTCTATTTCACTTTCCTTCAATAAAGTCTTTATTTTGAAAACGGAGAAAGGTTTACACAAAAGGACTGTAATGGAAAAAGTATAATAATCCTTAAATTCACTTTCTAGGACAAGTTTACTTGCTACAAAAGAAGGTTGGCAATTTTCCTCACATTTGAAATAACCATAAACAAGCAGGGCTTTACAAAACTTTCATGGAAATTGAATAAGTTTGGTTGCTTGAAAGGAACTATAGCTTTTAATGCAATTAAAGTAGAAGCTACATTAAATATCCTAAATGCACTTATGACTTTGACCCCCAAAATATGGTTCCATTCAATGTAATAGCTCTTGTCTTGTTAGAAATTTGTACACTAAATTGATTTGTCTACCGGCACAGAATGGGTTACAGAATTGTTAGAGAAGAAACCAGTATTTGATGATAACAATATTTATCAAATATTTTACTTGGTGTAACCAAATGTGCTCTAAAACCTATTAGCTTAAGGATCCTAGAAAAGGCACTGTAGCATTTTACCCCTAATTCCTTGGATCACTAAACATCACCCACCAAAAATGGGCCATTACTCATGACTCCAGGATTCCCCAAAGTAAGTATCTCACAAAAATCTAAATTGCATCTTGGTGGCCGACAGTTCTACAACTTTTAATTCCTTTATCATCCCATTGCTTTTTTGTCACATCACTTCTCTTCTGTAACCCTCCACCTGCAGTGACCTGCTGTGTGAAGAGTGCTCTCTTTGAGCAGACTCTAGCATCACTTGACCTCAGATTACCTTGGGAAAACTATTTCTTCTGCAGTTCCCACTCCAAGTTCATCACCATCTCTGCCTGCTTCAGTTCCCTGAGTTTTACTTTTTATTTCTGGAAGATAGGAAAATAGGTTCCCTTCAGAGTGTTCAACTTAGAAATGGAGATTACAGAGTAGTGTTCATTGGTCGCTCAGTGACACATTCTTTAAATCTTATCATCGAGTCTTCTCCTTTCCAAGACTGCCTAGATTAGTGGTTGACAAACTGCCATTTGCCACTCTGTTGAATAATGAGTTTGCTGACCACTGGTTTAGGTGAGAATGTTGACAAGGTAATTATCAGCCTTACATTCTACCCAAATGGCTGCTTTGCTCTACCTCATGGCAATCTGAGTCTTGCCTACCACACCAGGGACTTTTGTCATAAATAGGCACATTTTTTTCTAAGGTACTCATTATTTCCCCCTCTAATCTGTGTTTTATGGCATTCTATAGTCACCAGATGTGTTTTTTTAAAGAAATTATATACTTATACTAATAAAAGGGTAATATACTAATTGGACCTAGAGATCTTCCAGTGTCCTGCCAGACAAAGCCATGGTAGTGGGGCCGAGGCAGAGGAAGTTAAGGGCAATCAGACCAGCAAGGAAGGACAGTTGGGGTGATCAGGCTAGCAGGGGAAGGCAATTGGAGGTGAGCAGGTTGACGGAGGTGGGGGGTAGTTGGGGGCAAGCAAGCTAGCAGAGGGGTTGTTGAGGGTGAACAGGCTGGTGTGGGGGCAACTGGGGGTAATCAGGCTGGCAGACAGAGTGGTTATGGGCAATCAGACAGGAGGGCAGGCAGGTGAGCAATTAAGTACCAGCAGTGCCAGATTGCAAGAGGGATGTCCGACTGCTGGTTTAGGCCTAATTCCACAAAGGATCCTGACTGGCAGTCAGACATCACTAGAGGGATCCCAGATTGTATAGAGTGCAGGCTGGGCTGAGGGACACCCTTCCCTCATGCATATATATAAATATGAATATATATATATATATATATATATATATATATATATATATATATTTCAGAGAGAAAGGGAGAGGGAAAGAGAGGTAGAAATATGAGAGAGAATCATTGGTTGGTTGCTTCCTGTGCTGGATATCCCACTGGGGATCCAGCCTAAACCTGGGCATGTGGCCTGATGGGGAATGGAACTGTGACCCCCTGGTTCATAAGTCGACGCTCAACCACTGAGTCACACAGGCTAGGCCATTAGAGGGGTTTTGAGTCTGTCTTCTTATTCCATGGGGATCTTTGCTTGCAAACCTGGGTGAGTAGTTAGATACAGGCCTAGACAAATATTAAACATTTGATACCAATTAAGGAGTTATACTTGCCCAGAAACTCATTTGGTAATTCTTCGAAAGCTGTTTAATCTCAGGGGCCAGTCTAGTTGGCATATCCCAAGCGCAACTGCAGCCTAGAATAGACAAGGTGTTGCACAGGCTCTCCCACATATAGCATTTTCCTAACTCCTCACTATAACTTAGCGATAGTTGTTTAGAATTCCTATTTGATATTTTATAATAAAAGAAAGCAAGATAAATTGAAGTCAAATAAGGAAGTGGCAATGTTGCAGTAAAACAAGGTATATCTAAACCACCCAATAGATATATCATTATTCAAAATGTCATTGGAGTTAATACAATAATTAATTGACTACCAAGAATAACACAATGCAATAAATCTTTTTTTTTCTTTTCCTTTGTAGCCCCAGCACATGGACGAATACTATCAAATGAACTCAGATCTAAGACTAGTGTTTTTTTCTTGGGTGAAATTCAATCTAACAACTCTTAATTTTGGAACCTCAGGGAGCAATATAACTTTATATTTTTGCTTCTTAACCAAAGTGTTTAAACTATTTCCCCATTCCAAACCACACATCTATTGAGTGTATGCTTTCAGATAAAGTATTTAACATCTTTGCCTTCACATTCAAATCTGAAAAAGAGGATATTAGTCTTACATAACCACATTGTTTTGGAAATTAAATGAGATATTATTTATAAAGAATGAAAGACATTGTCCTGCCCTCAGCAGATGCTAAACAAATAATAGTCATTTTAAATTTGTAAAACAAAAATGCAATGCTTAAATCAAGTCAGAAAATAACAAAAAAGGCTGACATGTGTTTTAACCTTCACATTTCTGTGTCCCAGACATTGTTATTATCAATACTGAAACAATAATCACAGACTATGGTTGATAGCTAGTTTCAGTCAATTAAGACTTTTTTTTCTGATACTGCTATTACCTTGGAAGCACAGAAGAAAATGTTTGAGGTCAGAGGTGAAGATATATTACAGCGGCTAGTGAGTAGAGGGTTACATGGCCTATATGTTTGGATTCCAGGGCAGCATGAAGAGTTCGCATGATGTCAGCAGTCTGGATTTAGTCAGCCAGGGTGTTTATTGATTTATTTTTTCAGTCACATTCAGCTGCATGCTTTATAATTACAATAGAGAACAGAATGGAACCAAGGTAGGTCTTTTACCATTAAGGTGCAAGGAATATCATTTAATAGAAGCTACATTACACTATAGAATATAAAATAATTAGTACTCAGCAACTTAATACAATCTAAGTGTATTTTTTTGTTCATGTGGGGTGGAGGATTGCTAGTTGTACTCAGGCTCTGGAGGGTCTAAAGTTGACGTCTAAATGCTCTACCTTCAAGGGACATTTAAATCATTTCTCCTGGGAACTCACTGATGGAAGATAGGCAAGTGGCCCCAGCCAACAACAAAAGGACTAAAAAGTGCCATGTTTCTTGACTAGAAGACAACCAGAATGTTTGCAACAGCACAAATGTTGGTCACACCTTCCACAGGAGCAAAGCCTTAAGTATAGGTACTGCTTTCAGGAAAATGTGATAGGATCAGTGGAACAGTGAGTTTCAGTGAGTAAATAGTTAAAGTTTTAAAGAAATGAAGGATAAAAAAATGCAAATAACTTTGAAGGTTTTTTTTTTTTTTTTTTGTATTATAGGAAGCTTGTCATTTAAAAATGAAAACAGTGGCATGTTTTGATTTTGGTTAAAAAAAAGAAACGAAGGGTAGCTAATCACAGAATCTATAAATAAGTTTAAAAACAGAGTTAGAGAGCAGACTGTGCAATCTGATAAGTGTCTCAAAGCAGAGCAGTGAGGGTGGGTTTAGTCTGAGGAAAGGAGGGGCGAGAAAGGGACTTGTCTACCTCAGGATCAGTGTCATGAGAGCTGCAGGTAACACAGTGATCTCAGGTAAAAACCAGGTGTCATTTGGAGCAAGATGGTAAGAAAAATGAGGAGAGGAGAGCTTGAGGTTAGAAAACTGATGTAGGGGACACAATAAAATGAAGGATCTCAGCAGTTGGGCGGGATGGCAGATAGGGTCGGATTAAGCCATGTCTGATGTATATGAGGATGCATTTCCAAGGTATGAGGCATGACCTAGGATCTCAGGCCGTTTTATGGGGTCTGATGCACAAAGACAAGGCCCTAGTGAGGTTTGTGTTCATGCTCTCCAAGGCCGATGGGAGTGGTGACAAAGTGCAGAGAGAAAAGAAAGAAGCTCTTTCCATGAACACAGAGAATTCGTTGGCTACATCTAATCTGTACCATCTTCCCTATCTTAAAGAGTGCTGACAAAGGCAAAAGAGTGCAAAGAGTTGTAGGGTAGTACTGGCAATTGTTTAAAAGATTTGGATTACCGCAGCAACAAATTCACGCAATAAAATCTTGGAATGCATTTAGTGTCCTTTTTAGTTTATGAGGGAATCTGGCCAGAGTCTATTTTATTTTCTATATGGATGGAGAACCTAATAAAAGTCCTAATTAGCTTGACATTCATTTCTGTAAAATAAGTAATGGGTATGTACATAATGAGATGTTGGACTACAGAGATTACTGGGATTGTGTATATGATTCCATTGCTAAAATCTGGTACAGAGAGGAGGTTTTTGTCTTTGTGTTTTATCTAGTAGAATTGTTGAGTAGGTAATTATTTTAAAAAATAGATCTATTCAACTGAGGGATTAAAATGAAAAACTATTAAAGCAGATAGTGATACAATTGGTTTCTGGCCCAGTAAGTGGTAACTTGAGGAAATAAAAGTTTTAAATCACTTAATTTATCACATACCTTTTTTAGTTTCCTGTAATTTGAAAGCACCATGTTCTCCACTTCTACTTTTAATGAACTCCCTACTGATTAGATCAACCTTGTTTCTATAAATTTGAATAAATGGATGTTTTTAAAGTAAACCTATCAATTGTATATTTCATATAACCAATTAAAGAGTCTACTCTAAAAAGAAAACATTTTAAATTAAACGAGCTAGAAAAGATCAACATTTGTGGTAGCCTTGGATAAGAAGCATAGCATGTTATCTTAAAATTAAAAATTTTAAAATTACCCTATAAATAATGTCAAAAGGATCATGTTTTATTAATACATAAAAATAAATATCCGCAAAGTATTTGTCTAAAACTAACAAAGCACTGAGTAACAATCATTCTGTCTTTATAGAGAATTGACATTTTTGAGGCAGTTTCTATTTACCTCTGAAAATTAACACAGGCTTAGGATTTGCTTGGCAACAAGGGATCCCGGGCAGCTCCCTTATCTCCATGGCTGAAATGCCTTCAATTCAATAAAACCATGATTTCAAAATTGTTGATAATTAAGTTACAAGTTCAACAGTAATTTACTGATTTAAATGAGGAAAAAATTTTAGGATATGTGTGAAATATATATATATATATATATTTTTTTCAGATATATATACCTAATTAAACTAAAAAAAATTTTGCCTCAAAACTGATAACACTATCTTAAGATTTTGGGGAGAAGCTTATGAATTCAAGAACTGTCTAGAAATGTATATAAACAACTTTGGTCTGATTTGGAGTCCCCTGACTCTTTTAAATTGTTAATCATGTAAATAAGAAATATATTACTCACTCAAAATTCCTCATATTCTTTTTTTTAAAAATTTTACTGATTTCAGAGAGGAAGGGAGAAGAAGAGAGATAGAAACATCGATGTTGAGAGAGAATCATTGATCAGCTGTGTCCCACACACTTCACACTGGGGATTGAGTTTACAACTCGGACATGTGGCCTGACCAGGAATCAAACTATAACCTCCTGGTTCATAGGTCAATGCTCAACCACTGATCCATGCTGACTGGGCAAAACTCCACATGTTCTTATACTGACAATTACCATTATTCTCATGGGCTCAAAAACAACAACAAAAATACATTAATATTGAGCACAGCACTAGGTCAATGCAATCATTGCTGAAAAGGTCCTACACTTTGAGGAGTAAAGGCTCTTACATTAACACTGTATCCCAAATGGTTTGTTTTGAGCTTTACAACATTGTATCCAAGCCCATCATGATCTGTCTCAACCTTCTTTCTCCAAACTTATTTCTTCTATATCGCACCTTATTCTTTATATTTTAGCAGTTGAAATCTACACTAATAAAAGAGAAACTTGCAAATTGACTGTACTTCTCTTATGTCCACCAGCTGCACCCACCAACCAATCAGGAGCGTGTATGCAAATTAATCCAACCAAGATGGCTGCAGCCATGGAGCAAGCAGGAGGCTTGGATTTTCCTGGCAATGAAGGAAGCCAAGCGTCCCACCGCCCCGGTTGGCCCTGGCCTACACTCAAAGCTACAAAGTTTCAATTATAGAAGATAAATAAATCATAGATACCTGCTTCTAGCCAGCCATTGCCTCTGCTCAAGGAGGGGCTGAAAAAAAAAAAAAGAAAAAGGAGGGGCTGGGAGCTTGGGTTGCCAGAGTGTGTGGCCAGCCTGCAAACATCTCTCAGGACTTCACCCATGCTGGCCAGGAACCCCAGTGGGGACCCTCACCCTGAAGAGGCTGTGGCCAGCCTGCAAACAACCATCAACCCCCCACCCCTCACCCAGGCTGGCCAGGCACCCCATCTGAGACCCCCATGCTGAAGGGGGTATGGCTAGTCTGAAACAGCCTTAATCCCCTCACCCAGGCTGGACAGGTACCCCAGTGGGGACCCTCACCTTGAAGGGGGTGTGGCCAGACTGAAAACAGCCCTCAGCTCCTCATCCAGGCTGGCCACACCCTCATGGCCTAATCCTTGTAAACAGGCAGTTGAACATCCCTCAAGGGGTCCAGATTGGAGAGGGTGCACACCAGACTGAGGAACACCCCCACCCTGTGCATGAATTTTGTGTACCAGGCCTCTAGTATAGAACTAAAAGGATATGCTACTCACTTGGGCCACATTTCAAGCAGTGTGGAAACCACCAGCGAAGTTTAGCTAAATGACAGTCCATGTTATTACAGCTGAAATATTTGTTAAAACGGTTGCTTGTCATGAAATTAAGTAATGTACCTAACGAATTTGCATCCCTGGCTTTGTCATTAGCTGTCTTTTGTATGATGTCATGGGCAAGAGTGAGTTTGGGGGAAAAGTTAGAGTGTTGTCAAGCAAAGATGAAACAGAAAAAAATGAGAGTTCACAAAACCCAGAACTTGCAGGTTTGAAAGATGCACTCAGCTTTGATCTGTAAAACATAAATTTGGGAACAGACATGAACCACATCAGTTAGTGAGGACAAAGTCTTGAGAAAAACAGCAAATCAAGGCATGGAGCGAGTGGTGATCACTGGGCTGTTTTCTCAGACTTTTCCCTGATTTGTGGTCAGGGAACAGACACCAAATGTGTGATCCCCCAAAAAACGAAGATCAAAGTGCCTGCGAAGAAGTCGCGACAAGAGAAATGTCTCAAAGAGAAGTATGCGTGTGACTTCCGGCTCACACAGACAGCTAAATGCCTCCCTTTCTGAAATTTTTATTTCCACAAGTGCCACCAGCTTGGTGTAGAAAAACAGCTGTAACTCAAGGCAAAACAATACTTAGACTTTCGGCTTTCTGACGGCGGGAAAGTTACGCAGGTCCTGTTGTGGGCATATTCTCCTGTGTGCCTTTCTGGCGAGGCCCAGGAGGGTGATGTGAAAAGAAGAGCCATCTGGCCAGTGTGACTCAGTGGTTGAGCATTGACATATGAACCAGGAGCTCACTGTTTGATTCCCCCTTGCAGGGGGCAGCTAATCAATTATTCTCTCTCTTTGCTGATGTTTCTACCTCTCTCCTTCTCCCTTCCTTTCTGAAATCAATAAAAAAAATATGTTTTTTTTTTTAAAAAGAAAGATCCTCCTGAAGACAGAGTCACAATTATGAGAAACATGGATTGGTGATTTACAACATGGGAGTGAGTGGACTTGGAGTCTAATCAGGGAACATCCCCTTTAGTCAGTAATGGTGAATCTTCACTACTGTGACACAGAGATTAATTGCCATGGAGCAGTGACTCTGAGTGTCTTCTCTTTCTCCTCTCTCTGAATGGGTTATGTTTCTTGGGTACAGTATCCCTGTTTCATCATAAAATATAGGCTATGGGTGGGGCATATACTTGTCTTCTTCATTCATTCTTACGGATCAAAAGGAACAGCATCTGGACCTGATTAAGATCATAAGATGTAGGACTTTGCCTCTTATGCCTTAATTGAAGCCATTTGGGGAAATATGAAGTCCATTTTTCATGTAGGAGGAACACCAATTATGCCATCAGGTGCAGAGACTGTAACAACTGGTGTTATTGTTTGAATATGGACTGTTTTCCTTCTATGTATTACATAACCCTGTCTCCCAGAAAGTGTGTATACTTTCCAACTCCAAAAGAAGGCATGGGTCAGTGATTTGTTTTGGTCAATGGAATGAGAGTACACATGACATACGAATGACAGTTCAAGCTGAATCTTTGACTATATTTATGTATTTATTTCAGACTCTTGATTTAAGAACAACATATCCAAGATCTTGGTCAATCCTCAGACTGTGCTCTGGAACTAGAAGATATATGTAGCTAATCTGAATTCACTCAAGCCCTAATCCAGCAGAACTCAATAAACCCAGAGCCAATTTATAGCCTCCCTTCAGCCAACCCAGAGTCAGTTTTACTGTAATAACAATGAATGTTTCCTACTGCAATAAAGAAAACAATAATCAGGAAAACTTCCTATAATCAGGTGGATTTAAGTAATATTTGGCATATAAGATATAGCAAGATATATTTGAAGCCAAGAGCAATTGCAAATGCAAGGTAATGGGGATGAAGTTGGCTTGTTGGAGAAAGACTAAAGGGATACGTCTCATTATAGAACTGGCTCCGTGATGAAGGACAATAAGAAATGGACAAGTTGGTAAGATTCACCATCTCAGGGGCTTCAGGAATGGCACAGTAACATAGCACAGCCATCCAGGTTATGCTACTGTGTTTCTAGCTTCTGTAGTCTTATGACTTACTGGAGACCCAGTGCACAGATGTGAGGTCCCTTAGTGTAGTCTTATGACTTACTGGAGACCCAGTGCACAGATGTGAGGTCCCTTAGTGTAGCCTGTGGGAATCAAGCCAAAACCTGCAGTCCAATGCCACCTGCCACTTCTATTCATCCAGGCCTCGCTGTGCCTGCTGCTGCTGCCATTGCTTGGTAAGATCGCTGCCACTCTTCTGAGATCTCCAGGCTGTGGCAGCCAGCTGTGAGTCCTATGTATGGCACCTGTGGGTAAGCTGAGTGGCACTCTCACTGTGGAAGCACAATGACTACCAGGGGGCAGCTCCCCCATTGATCATCTTCCCCCTTGGAGGTCAGTGCCTGCCATAGTAACCAGTCGACCAGTTTTTTGATTGTCCAGTCACTTAAGCTTTTATATATATATATATACACTAGAAGCCTGGTGCATGAAATCCATGCACAGAGAGGACAGGTGGTGTCTCTCTGCTCAGCCTGCACCCTCTTTAATCTGCGACCTCTCGAGAGCAGTCAGACATCCCTTTCACAATCCAGGACAGCTGGCTCCCAACTATTCACCTGCCTGCCTTCCTGATTGCCTCTAACCTCTTCTGCCTGCCAGCCTGAACACTCCATAACCACTCCCATGCCAGCCTGATTGATGCCTAATTTCTCCTGTGCCAGCCTGTTTGACCCTAACCGCTCTCCCATACAGACCTTTCATCCCTAACTGAAGGCCTGGTCCCCTGCAACTGCTCTCCCATGCAGGCCTGGATACCCTTCCCCAAAAATGCCCTTCCCTGCAGGCCTGGTTGCCCCAACTTCCCTCCTCTGCTGGCCTGGTCACCCCTAACTGCCCTCCTCTGCAGGTTTGATTAATCCCAATGGGTTCCCTTTCAGGTCTGGTCCCGCCCAACAGTCCTCCCCTGCTGGCCATCTTGTGGTGGCCAACTTTGACCAAATGGTGGCAGGATCTTTGACTACATGGGGACAGCTATCTTGTGTGTTGAACTGATGGTCAATATGCATATCACTCTTTTATTAGATAGCATAGAGATTTGGTGCATGGATGCGGGCCAGCTAGTTTGCCCTCAAGGGTGTCCTGGATCAGAGTGGGAGTGCCTTTGGGGTGTGGGGTAACCTTGGCGAGGGGCCGGTGTTGGTTTGTAGGCCTGCCATGGCCCCCTCAGTGACCCAAGTGGAGGTCCTGGTATCTGGAATTTATTTATGTTCTACAATTGAAACTTTGTAGCCTGGCGTGGTGCCAAGCCTCCTGCTCACTCTGTGGTGGCAGCCATTTTTCTTGGGATATTTACCTTCCTTAATTGAAACTTTGTAGCCTTAACTAGAGGCAAGACAGACCAGGGCTGCAGAAACTTGGCTTCCTCCATCACCGGGGGCAACCCTAGCCTCTGCTCTCTCCAGCTCCATGGCTGCCGCCATTTCTGTTGGGATATATGTATCTTCTATAATTGAAACTTTGTAGCATTGAGTGGAGTCCTAGGCTGGCAAGGGCAGGTGGAAAGCTTGGCTTCCTCCATTGCCGGGGAAACCCAAGTCTCCCTCCTGCTCTCTATGGCTGGCAGGCATCTTGATTGGGGGTTAATTTGCATATTGCTCCTGACTGGATGGTGGGCGTGGCTGGTGAGTGTAACAGAAGTATGGTCAATTTACATATTGCTCTTTTATTAGATAGGATGCTTTTGCTGGAATGCACTTTCTTCTCAAGTGCCCTTAGATAGGATTTAAAAAAGCAAGTATATACCCAGGGTTTTCATTTTCCTATTATTATTTGTTAGAACATATTGAAACTGTAATTTGTTAATGTAAAACCTTTGAAATTTTTGTTGACTCTGAGTTTACATCCCTAGGAATTAGTGTCAGTATTGATCTGAATGAATGTAGAAAGAAAATGGCAAAAACATCATTCCAGTTGGAGATTGTATAACTGAAATTTTACTGCTAAATACAAATGTATATTAGTTTGTATAAGAAGTGTAGCAGTATCTTATTCAAGAAGAGAACAAAATTTTCAGTCATGGTGAAAGGTTATCTTGAATTATGTGACCCACTGCCCAGTGGTCCAGAGGGTAGAGCCATCAATGACATTTCTTTTAATCTCAATGCCATCAGAGCCAACATTTTGGGGACAAGATTTTATTTCAAAGTGACAAGAGAGCCTTGTAGCAATTTTACTTCATCTCTTTCTGAGGAATGATGAATTTCAGTATAGTTAATATGTCTTTCATGTTTTTAGGTAGTCGGTAGTCTGCAATAGTGAAATCTGTTTTTGTTTAACCTACAAACTCATCTCCTAAGAAATGAAATTTTATATGTTCCCATAAACAATAGTTTTAACATAAACAGACATTAAAGTAGTTGACAATGGGACTCAATTCAGCATTGCAATGATTCATTTATTCAATGTAGAACTTTATTGTTAGTCCCAACTGCGGTGGCATTAGTTCCTATAATTAAGATGTTACTTCTCAGGAAATTGAGACATTTATATTTTTTTTCTCTGTGCAACTGTAAATTTGAGATTGGCTCAGCAAGTCATATTTAAAAAAATATTGACTTAAACATTAAATCTCCTACAGGTCTTTATCTAGTGTTGCCTTGAAAGTAATTTTAAAACATTTACCTAGACATTGAAAGCTGAAATTTTAACCACATTGATTTAATTGACTTAGCAATATAATTTAAGAATGTATTTCATAATCACACAGTGGACCAGTGGCATCAAGTTTTCAGGGGCCCTCCTACAAATGCCTGCTGCTAGCTGCAGACAGATATGTTTCCAGAAAACTAGCCATATGATGGAGAGACTTTTATGTGCATCTCTCTAATACCTGCCACTTCTCCTCCTTTTACTCTGTTTTCATCCCCTGGGAGGATATAATTAGAAATCCAAGCATTATTATTTCTAACTAGTAGCCCTGCACAGGAATCCATGTGCCAGTGGCTCATTGCTGCCCTCCTATAGCTCTCCGCCCACTGTCCCACCCTCCTGTAGCTCCCTCCTCCCCTGCCCCACCCTTGTCCCCTCACAGCTTGCTCCCCTACCCCGTCTTGTAGCTCTCTGCTGCTGCTTGTAGCTTGCTGCCCACCCTCCTGCTGATCTGAGATCTAGTCATTACATGGTTGGCCATTACTTCAAGGCATAATGACCATTTGCATATTACATCTTTATTATATAGGATCAGTACCTGGATGCTTGTCCATTTTGGAAATTATAAGCATATTAATACACATGTCAGATACTTAGTATTTATACAGTCCTACTTAGACCAATGGAACTTTTAAAGGTTTTCCTTGTTTATACCTTATATTATATCCTTCCTATAATCTCAAATTTCCTGTATGGACCACTTTTTTTTTATTGCTTCCCAGACATTCCATTTCACACAGCTCCATCCAAACCCTTTTATCGTCTCTTGGTTCCTCTAAATGTTCACACATCCCAAATTTGGGAACACTATTCCTCCATCCATCTTTTCTAGCCAATGTCAACTCAATCATTATTTCTCAGGGCTAAAGACTCCTTTTCTGTGAAACTTTCTCCAGGACACGGTTAGATGCCCTGTTCTATATGCTCTCGAAGAGAGTCTATCTTTCTTTCTTATATTTATATTCTAACCTTAATTTGTGTGACTACTTTTAAAACTATAATATGGGATAACATGTTATGTTTGCCAGTTGCTTCTTATTTATTTAAATATGGGAAGAATAGCATGCATAATTGATTAATATGATAGTAGTTACCTAAAATTGGAGAAGGGGGTGTCTGGCTGAAATGAAAAATTTGCTAAATTCGAGAATTACCAAACCAAACATGACTCTGGAGTTCTAGCACACAGGACAGAAACAAGTGATTAACCCTACTATGTACTTTTGGAAGGATGTAAATATCTTATTCCATTCGAAGATGATATTTTCACTGAATGCAAGCTCTTACTAGTCCAGTTTCATTCCCCATCTCAGCAGCTATTTGGTAATTGCAATGTATAGGTCAGATAAACTCCCTAATATGTTGCTCAGCACTTCCAGCAGGCTTCCTGCAAGTTAAATGGAAGCAAAGAAACTGCATTATCAGGGTTTTTGTTTGTTTGTTTGTTTTGCCTCCTTGTTGCTTTCTCCTTAATTAGAACAGAACTTTTTATTACCATTTTAAGTCTTTCTGTTTCATCTGTGGTCTTGAAGTAGCTACTGTCTGATGACGCTGGAGAAAAAGGAAAAAAAGGTCGTGGCTGACTTTGTATTGGCTTCTTGCCTTTGTCTAATCACAGTGGGAGCCATTGCTCTTAAGAATGTTTAAAGAAAAGAATGCTTGGCTTTTCTGATGAGTGAGAAACTGTCCAATTGCCTGGGTAGGAGGTTAATTAGGAATGAAAGGGCTGAAAATTTTTCTCAGTTGGTTCTCTGTAGGGAGGGCATTTTCAGAGGGATGCCGATTTATGCATCTCTGAAGGGCTTTTTAAAAAGAATAGCTTCTAAGAAATGGAGAACCAGCCAAAAATCATGAGGATCAAAACTAGAAGAAATTCATTGATGAATAAGAAGTAATTTCAAATGTCCATTAGGGAGTCTAGTAATTTCTGTCTCTTAAAACGATGTTATATGCATATATTTTACTACAGATAATACAAAATAATACCTAATGGCAAGAATTTTGTAATTAATTGTTTCAGTCATTTTTCTGTTTACATCAAACAAGAGATGTTTTTGCATTTGTCTTCGTTATTAAATTGTGTTCAGGGTAATGAGAGAAGTACATAAATTGTCTGCCAGGGAAAGTCCGTTAATTTTGCCTCATTCACATTACAAAATATGGGCAAAATATTGTTAAAGACTATGAAACAACATTTGTTGATTGATTGAATATTTAAATGAGTATGGGAGTCATGCTAATCACAGAAGAAATAAAAACAAAACATAGTCCTTGCTGGTGTGCTCAGTGGTTAAAGCAGCAGTCCACCGTCTGAAGGGTCAAGGATTTGATTTATGGTCAAGGGCATGTACCTGTGTTGCAGTTCGCTTCCTGTCCTTCTGTGAAGGCATGTGCAGGAGGCAACTAGTTGATGTATCTCTTTCATATCCATGTCTCTCTCTATCTCTCTCCCTTTCCTCCTCCCACAGTTTCTTTCACTCTCTCTGAAAAACAGTAGAAAAAATATCCTCAAGTGCGGATTAATAATAATTTTCAATATCTATGTATCTATATACATGTTTGCATGAGGAATATTTTCTACATTCAAGTAGCAGCTTTTAATCTAGTAGAGAATATGTGGCAGTTCCAAAAACTAGAAAACTGGTATAGAATAGTAGGTGTCTGTTGCCAAATCCTGGAAAATGCCACATGATAACCTGTGGATCAAATAAACAAGTTCATTCCCACTGCAGTAGGGAGGGACCCATGGGAGGGGGCACTGTTTTGACAGTCTTAGCAGAGTCTCAGAAAGGAGACATCAATGGCAGTATAGTTAAAAGGTTTTGGAGGTCGTATTTAAATTGGTTTTCTATAAGGACAAATATTAATTAAAATAAGAGGCTTAATTCTCCCTGTTAAAAATAAGGGAAGAAATTTCCCTCCCCTTGTTTTTCTTTGAGCATTTAGTTTAGAAAAATGTCATTTTAAGTGTTTTCCCTTCTCTTTGAAATATATATAAATCCTTTTGGCAACTAGAGTGGCATATTTTAAAATTTCATGACCTTGGAATATCTTCCTCAAGGATCTGGGAGCTGTTTCTTTAAAATGTAATCAAGAGGAGGCACAGCACCCCAAGCTCAGAGACTCTGCGGGAGGATAGGAGCCTGACTCTGGAGCAACTTGGTCAAACTTGCAAAGATACCCCCATTATAAAGAGATGAAAAGCCTGTTTTTCCTCTGGATAAAGCCAATGAAGTCACACAGATGGTCACCCCAAGAATCAAGTAAGGTTAAGATGAAATGCTGAAACCGGTTGGCTCAGTGGATACAGCGTGGGCCTGCAGACTGAAAGGTCCCAGGTTCAATTCCTCTCAAGGGCATGTACTGTGGTTGCTGGCACATCCCCAGTAGGGGGTGTGCAAGAGGCAGCTGATGGATATTTCTCTCTCATCAATGTTTCTGACTTTCTATCCCTCTTCCTTCCTCTCTGAAAAAAAAATCAATAAAATATATATATTTTAAAAAAAGGTGAACGAACTATTGTGTGACAAATGGTGCCATCAAGTCATCTGACTTTAGGACTAGTTATTGCTTTGCTTGAAAACATGTACTGGGGTGCATCTTGCCTGCTATGTAAATGAGTGACATTTATCTTGTGTCTTTTCAATATCTTTGATTACTTATAATGCACATCAGAGTCTGGTTTAATTAATGCTTATTGGATAATAAAAATGTTCTCTTTACTACCTTTGTAGGAAGATCTCTGGTTTGGGAGATTTTGTTTTTAATTATATTTCCCCGACACTTCCAATGTAGGGGACCTGTTTGGGAATAGGCAAAGTCTGTGATACAATAGTTTAGGATTGAGAGACACAGTGAGAGAGAGAAGGGTATTATGTGAGGAAGATAAAGATTTATTTGTCTAGCTGAATTGGGGATTATTATTCTGAGAGGGAGCTATTTATCTTCATGGGGGCACGTAGACTCTATTATTGTTCGGATAAATGAATATCCAATAAGTACCTAAAACAGTTCATAACACTATTGCAACATCATCTCCCTGGACAAAAAAAAAAGTTCTGGAGTATTAAATTCATGTTAATCGCAGGCAGTGAAATATTAAATTCATGTTTGGGTAAACAACAAACTCTGTGCCTGTAAATGCTTCAATCCCCATATGAAAAGTTGCCATTTAAATGCTGTAAGCCAAATGCTGTTTATTTTCAGAGTAAAGAGGCATCATATTTCAGTTATGATAAGTGAAGACACGTTTGAAATTCTGTTGGAATTTGTGACTATTCTTGAAAATAAGAAAAAAGCATGGATAGAAAAGATGTTTCAGCTGGAATTGATTGAAGCTATAAACTAGGGAGAGGTATACAGTTCTATTAAGTAGCCAGAGAAGACGAAACAAAGTATAAGGGAGAGATTCTGAAGAATTTTGAATATTAACCTTAGAACTTTGGTTTCTACTTGCCGGTGTTACTGTTCCGCTAAGTAGCGATGGGGAAGGAAGCAAAGGGGAAGCTGGCTATCTTTGAGCATATCCAGCAGGTAAGCAGAGGCCTGTTTGCTTCAGCAGAAAGCCAAAGCTTCACACCCCAAGGAACTGAAGCACTGTCTTTCCAAAAGGATAAATACCACTTCTTTCCCTCTTCTGGTTTGGGATTGGTGGGGGTGGGGTGGGGGGAGGGTGAAAGGGGAGAGAAAAGGACCTGTGTAGTGAAGTTAAAATGGCGAGGACGGTCCAGAGATGGGGGTCGCTGACGACACCTTGCCATGCTAGCAGTCGGCAGCTGTGTGTTGCTGCAGGCAGCCCAGGACCAAACCAGAGAGGATGGATCTTGCATTGCCACGATGTGTCCACCATCTGGATACCATTGCTGACATGTACACATGAAGAACTATTTGACATTGAAACTGGGACTCAAAACAGTTGGACATTGAAACTGACACTCAAACTTTTTTGCTCTTATACGTTTGTTTCTAGTATGCAGAGGCAAGATATTTTTGAAGAAAAGAAATAGGGGGAAGTGATTGATATAGAGGCAGGGTGGCCTCGAACAGGCTGTCAAGCTACAGGGGAAGGCTGGAGTGGATGGGAGGCAGATGCTGGGGGAGATCAACCGAAGGACTTGTATGCATACATATGAGCATAACCAATGAATGAAAGACACTGGGGCAGGGAGGGGGGCAAGTGGGGACATGTGCTGGGGGGTAAGGGAGGCTGGGGGGAGGATATTTGGGGGGGAAGGAAAGCATATGTACTACTATTAAGTATAAGTTATATAAAAAATAAATGAAATAATAAATAAAATAAAATGGCTCAGAGGAGAAGTAATTAACCATAGAGGACTGCCAGCCTAATGTGGGGAAAAGATCATTGGCTAGGTGAGGTGGACCCAAAGCAAGCCCACAAAAACTTGGGAAGATGGTTATTTTGATAAAATTCCCAGTTAAAAATCCCAGGAGACACAAAGAGCTCTCTTCTCTCTCTCTTTGTCTGTCTCTTCTTCATGACTCATACTCTACACACACACACACACACACACACACACACACACACACACACACACACCTTCTATTTTTTCCATAGTAACTAAGTGGCCCTCGCAATTATGTGGCCACTGGCCCTGTGGACTCCAAATGCAAGTTCCAGGTGGAAGCTTGGGTGCAGCAGCAAAGGAAAGGTTTGCTAGCTGAAGGCTAGACTTGGACTAAGCTTTAATATGACAGAGGCTCTCTGACATTAACTCCTTTCTGGCCCTGATTTTCCATGGCAGGATGTGGGACATTGGGAAACTCCTTTAATTTTGCTTCCCAAATATACCTTACCACCAGATCTCATTCTCTTTTGTGAGTCCCCAGAAGTGCTTTTACTTTTGACACTGCAAGAACCCCACTTCACTGACATCAGTAGGACTCTGTAAGAAAAAAATAATGGAGAGTTGATTTAGTGAAGACATTTCAATTTAGTAATATTGTTATCAGAAAAATGCATGGGTAGTCTTTCTCCATTACTAGTGGGATTAGGTTCTTGGGGTACTGCTAGACTAAGCACTTCTGGAGACCCCCAAGGGAGGATGAGATGTGGTGAAAGCTTGATTTGCATGAAATTACACCCCTGGGTTTCCAAAGTCCCATTTCCTTTCATCCAGCTGGGATGTGCAACTTGGAATTCAGTAGAACTAGAAGATGTGCAACTGGAAATTCAGTAGGACTAGAAGCAAAGCCAGCGTCCAAAGTTTCTGTTCCATGGTGGAGCTGGCCTCAGTTTAGCAAGAGCAAGAGTGTGAACCAAGAGACCAGAGAGAGAACTCATTTGTTTAGGAGATTAAATATCTCAAATCTTCCTGTGCTTGCAGTGGCCATGCCTCCTCTTGCCAATAACCTGTTCCCAGGTATGACTGACAGCAAAGTATCTCCCTTAACTCACCCAGACTGGACTGGGCATGTGTGTATTCTTCCCCTGTCCAGCCCCTTCCGCAGAGGCCTGCAGGGAGTAGCCAGGTGGTTTCCTAGGGAGGGTAAAGCTTCAGCTTTCTGGCAAAGCCACCTGCACAAACGATATGACTGGCCTTCCCTTAGCTCCTTTCCAGTTAACTAATAACTGGGTTAATTCCAACAGTATAAATCTCACCAGAGACAGTACATCAGCTGTAATGTTTTAGGAGCAGGGCATATTATTATTGAATTTAATAATGCAATAGTTAAAGATATATGGAGCAGATAGTTCAAGGGTTATATAACTCTGATACTCAATAATACCAGGATTGTAGGTCAGCTTCATACAATTTTCTTGTTTACAAGATGGCTGTTCTATACTAGTAGGTCCATCCTCTCATACTCAAATGACCAGATTTAAACCTGGACTAAGAAGGTGGCTCTCTAGTCCCGCCGATGTGGCTCAGTTGGTTGGAGTGTTGTCCTGTATGTGGGAAGGTCGAGAGTTTGACTCCTGGTCAGGGCACATCGTACCTAGATTGTGGGTTTGATCCCTGGTTGGAGAGTGTCCATAGGCAACTGATCGATGTCTCTCTCTCACATCAATGTTTCTCTCCCCCTCTATCTTTTCCTCCTTCCTTCGCCTCTTCTTTTTAAATGAGGAAGGTATGCCTCAATAAACAAATCCATGATGAGAATTTTTTTTTAAAATAGAAGGAGGTTCTCTGTCTGCCCATCTCTCTCCCTCTCTCTTTTAAATGAGGAAGGTATATCTTCCCAGAGATCCACCAGAAGACTTATTTCAGAGCATAAAGTAGACAGGATTGGGACACATGCTCACACTTTTGCTACAAGGGAGGGAATTTGAAATAAGTGTGTGTGTGTGTGTGTGTGTGTGTGCGCGCACGCGCGCGGGGGGTGGGGGGATGGGGAAGAGAAGCATTCCTAAAATTATCCATCTATATTACACAAAGCTACAAAAATATTTTTTTTAAAAAATGCCTCAAGAACTGTCAGATCTAATTGACAGACAGCTAGACAGCTGAATGGGACAGTCAAAATAAGATAGAAACATATGATAATGATTACATAAAATGTCAGGGGGATTGTGATAATAGGTTAGCTAATTAGAAAACAATTAAGCTATACCCCAGTCTCATGTCATATTATGCATGAATTCCATTGAGGTTAACATAATTAATTGCAAGAAATGAAACTATAAAATATATAAAATGTATTATCTCTTTTATTTTAATATCAGATTTTATCATATATATTAAAAAACTACATGACCATATTAAAATGTCAGAAAAAAACTAGAATAAATTTCTCTCAAAATATTTGTCATTTTTTATGAGTGCTTATATAATATTACTAATTTTAAAAGCTTTTGTAGAATGATTTTAAAAACACATATACACAGATGCCCCCCAAATAGGTAAAGAATGAAAAGATAAAACCTTTAAAGAAAATTATGAAATCAATCTACTAATATTCAAAAATTATAAATTTGAACACAATAATATTTTCTACCATATTGTCAATCAACAATAACATTAAACATATGGGATGTTAAGAATTTTGGAAAATTGTTATTTTCTATCTTGGTTGATTAAAAAAATGAAAACATGCCTCATTTCTAGCCTATGATTTGGTAATATATTACATATTAATATATTAAATATGCTTTTAACTATTATTATAGACATTGAGTAATATTGCAGTAAAAGTGCTATTCTATGTGCATTACATACAGATGGCCCCTGATTCACATAGTTTGATTTAATTTTGTTTTTTTTACTTTATGATGGTTGAAAAGCAATATGCATTCAGCAAAAACTGCTCTTCAAATTTTCAGTTGTGCTATTTTCCTGGACTATCCATATTCTCTCGAGGTGCTGGGTGGCCATGAGCCAAATCTTTATCACTCATGAGATCAAGAGGATAAACAAGCCATCCTCCACAGTGTACTGGGTTGCCAGCATTTTTTTGGCTAGTGTTATGTTCTGAACACACTTAAAGTTTGCTAGGCTAAACCATGTTGTTCAGTAGGTTAGGTGTATTAAAATGCATTTTTGACTTAGGATATTTTCAACTTGTAATAAGTTTGTTGGGATGATAAACCCATTGTTAGCAGTGAAGCAACTTATCATCCTTACAAGTTTAAGGTTTCGGAATCAGTATTCTCTTTTAGAGATGAAAATACTGCATCCCTCAATGAGGGAATAGACTGAGCACACACAGCTGGGGAGTGTTGCAGCCAGAGTTCAAAACCATGGTGTCTGTCTCAAGCGCTCACACACACAGATCTCACTTTACTTTGCTTCTCTGATTTTAATCATCTTACTTAAAGAAATAGAAGTATCATAAACATGTAGGTAGAAGATATTTGCATGAGCAATTTTTAAAACAGTTAGAACTTTGATGTGAAGTAACCGAACAGAAGTTTGCTTAAACTACTTACATTTTTCAAAATTGGCAGCTACATTGCTTTGGGCTAGTGGTTAAACTCACTTACATCCTTCACGTTGGAGATCTTGAATAAATGACAAAATTCATGTTCTGAAAATATGTGATCTATAGTATTTTTAAAACCATTTTGGCAAATTCTTCACAGTATCTGGAACAAAGGAGGTGGGCTATATAGAAAGGAAAGGCTGTTCAAATTATCCTATTGCTTGCTGAATGTCCTACTTTCAATCTTCTTCCTTATCTCCTTATGTAATTATTACCTTTTGTTCCGTTATGGTATTGTATCCCATTCATTTATTTGCAAATAAGCATACTCTGGCCCAGCAGTGGGCACATGCTTAGGCACATTGGTGGGAGGGCCTCTCAAAAGGAGTGTCCACTGGCACTAGTAGGTTTAGAGGTTGAGTTTCAAAATGACATCCACAAGCATCCATATGAGCAAGAGAGAGACAGAGATTGCAATGTCTCAGACACTGAGGATTGACCCAACTAGATCTTGCCTCTCTGTAGACACTCTGATACCATTTGGTCTCCTTTATCTAAGGTCTTGTGGGCTCTTCACCCTGGAATTTTCGGGTTGGTTTCCAGGTCAAGTGTATCTGCATGAGGCCTTTAAGAACATTTTTAAAAATTTCCCACAGTTCTGTGGTTTTCCTGTATGTAATCCCATTGGTATACAAAGGCAGGTCATTGGAGATCTTGTCTCACTTATGTATGTAGAATCTAAGGGTTGCAATGGCTGAGGTGGGGCTTAAGTCCCTCTCTTCAAACAAGTCCCAAACTTTTGGTATCCCTCCTGATGGTGGATCCCATGACTGTGGTGCTGTATTATTCTCTGGCAAGAGCAGGTCTCTACCTCTTTCCTTGTCTTGATGATGTTCTTTTAGCTTTTGCTGTAGAGGCTAGGATCTCTATTGGAACATCTCAGCTCAGCCACTTAATCGTCAAAATACCCACAAAGCAGTTCCTAAAATGATGGGTGTGTCTGTCCCAAAAACTTTACTTATAAAAAATAGGCAGCAGGCTTCCATATCATAGTTTACTGTCTCCTGCTCAAAAATTAGTGACTTTCTTCTGCCCCTTCGTCCAGCTCTGTGTCTGACCTCAGCCTCTGACACAGAGCTTCTTTCTCTACAGGACCCTGCCATCGCTGTCACATTCATATACACAACTCTGCCACTGAGCCAGTCCCTGCGCCTTGACCAATTTATCTAACAGGGAACCAAGAGATGGGAGAAAAGACCTAACGATTTTCGTCATGTACCTTCCTTTTGTTTTGTTCTATTTTCTCTTATTTTAATCCACACCAGAAAGGAGAGGCATTATTTCTGCCACGGTGGTATCATCTATTCCAAAGCATCGCATAGTCCAACTGGCAAAGACTGACTTTGCTCCACATTGGAATTCTCTGCTTTCAATCCTTTGCACTGGTCCTTTCAGAACTTGGAATATCTCTTAATTAATTAATTAATTAATTAATTTATCTATCTATCTATCTAAACCTGTAGTTCAAGCTGCCTTACTAAAGGGGTGAATACCACACCTGATCTAGGATGGTAACTTTATCGCTAATGGGATCTGATCCACAAGGATAATTTGAATGTGTTTTAATTATTTCTGTTACATAGATGTATTAGAAAAACATCAAAGTGACAACAATAATCACATTCTTGCTTGTGATAAGTCATATTTTTAAATTACAAAAATAATTAAAGTAGAAGAAGTAAATTCTTACAATGTTTGAAACTCAATGGACCAGAGGAAGATTAGAAAAAAATATATCCTACAAGTTTACAATATTGTTTTTATGGAAAGTAAATAGGAATTTAGATAATAGGTGAATTAACAAGTAAACAAGTAAAGATGTGTTTACAACAAAATGAAATAGACTCTCACACCCAAGCTTGCCTGAGTGTTAGCTGCGCACAAGGGGGAAGAGCTGTGTGACGGGGAGTGTTGTACCAGATGTCCCACTTTCTCCGAATGTAAACTAATCACTGTTCCTGCTTCAGTCTATGAGAAAGAAAAAAATTCATTTAAAAACATTAACATGGCAGTAACATAAAATACCAGTTATTTGTGATTCTTATTCTTGGTCCTGCCATTAAAAGTCTGAAGAGATTAGAAATATTCTATTCAAATTTTTACCTTTAATTCTTATTTATTGAGAATGAGACAGATCTTTTTCTCTCTCCTATGGAACTGATTTCCACATTTGAAATGGACTCCAAGGGCTATCACAGTTAAATAAAGAATAAATGTGGAAGCTAATCTGCCAAATAGACTTCTCCAGTTTAACTCAGGAAAGCTTTCCTGAGTCTAGTTTTGTTTACCTGTGTTTAGTTGTAAAGCGGAATTATGTTTTATCTACGCGGAATGCATGTTTAAACAATATTCTCCTTCACAAATCTAAGAAATACATAGAAATATATGTATCACTGATATATGAGCATAATTCAAGAAAAGGAGTTGCCCACACATCAATAATTCTTTAAAAATGTGTCATTAGAAAAATCAGAAATGACATTGTAATTATTAGCTTTTATGAAATATCACTATATTTAGAAAAATAAACATATTACAGTAAAATAGACATTAGTTTCACAGACAAAAAGGAAAATGCTAGAAAAATATATACATATCAATTTTTTTCTTTTTTCTTAATTGCCTTATTAATGACAAGTTGGATTATTACAACTAATTATTTTACTTCAAATGATTTTTTTATTGATGTTATTTTTTTAGTCTAGAGATGAAGTGTTTTTCTTTGAGATACTAGTATCAAAAAACACGTCACAACTTATTAGCATCAAATTAAGTGTAAAATTAACCAGACACATATTCAAAATTTCAAACATGTCACCCAGCACATGTATGCATATTTTTTTTACGTAGAGTTGAGGAAGCTCAGGCAAATAACTGCTTCTAACTCATAAACACTGATAAAGGGAACTATAGTTCATGGATTTAAGTTATATAGACAAGGAAACTGAGGTATAGAAGAAGTAAGAATATGAATATCAGAGGTAAAGTCAAAGCCAGGAGTACTTACCTACTTCCATTGTTCAAACAGAGAGTGGAATTGCGGTTGCCTGGAGACTAGGAATGGGGAAAACAGGAAAAGGTTTGACAGAGTGCAAACTAGCAGCATGATTAACAATACTGCATTGTATGCTTGAAAGTGGCTGTGAGAGTAGCGCCTTAACAAGAACAACTAAAGCTGTAGTGAAGGAACTGTTCACCAACCTTAAAGTGGTAAACATTTTGCAACAACAGATTGTGGCAATAGAGCTCTAGTAGAGTCACTGAGATACATATATCAAATCATCATATTGTTCACCTTACTTACATAATATTACATGTCAATTATATCTCAGAATAAAAGGGTGGGGGCCGGGTGATGAGGTGGGGGGATGTTAAGGGGATAGAAGTTTCAAGTTTCAAATTGATCTCCAGCTTCTTGGTAGATAAATCAAGGATAAACATGTTTGATATTGACATTTTAAAGTCATTTAGGCTAAAAAGAAATGGGTCCTGGGTTTGATTCCGGTCAGGGGCATGTACCTTGGTCGCGGGCGCATCCCCAGTGGGGGTTGTGCAGGAGGCAGCTGATCAATGTATCTCTCTTATCCATGTTTCTAACTTTCTATCCCTCTCCCTTCCTCTCTGTAAAAAATCAATAAAACATATTTTAAAATAAATAAATAAATAAATAAATAAATAAACCACTTGCATAGAACAGTTCTTGTTGGTTTGCTTGTTTGTTTTCCTGATAATCACACTTTTGAGGGAGTCCTTTAAAGCCAATACTCATGTGTAGCACAGTGGATGGCACAGCATGATGTAAGGATATGAGCGGCATTAAATAAATGCTATTAGGGAATGGTTGAAGCAAAAGAAAAAAAAGTCCATATTGTTTTCATTCAAAGAGGCTGAGAAGAACAATGTCATTAAGTGTCATAAGAATATTGCTACCTCTTTCTTATGGTGTGAGTCACAAAATTAAGCAAGAAATGGCATATTGGATAACTTATGAAAAAGAGTAGATGGTCTCTGGGCCTGAATAAGTAAAGAAAGTTTGGTGCACAGCAAAGTCTCTTACAAATTATTATTTTAAATCTTCATCAGTAAATCATTCAATACCACATCTGTATATGCATTTAAAAAATTGAATTGTTTATATATGTTTAGGGTCCCCACACTGCTTATGGTTCTGCATATCCTTGCACCAGCCCTGTCCAGAAATATGGTAACATTGCATTATGGTCAATATAATTACATAATATGAAATCTGCTTTGTAATTTCCATTCCACACTCCACTGCTATGAGATCTGGGAAAATTTAATGTCTTCATTTTTTGTGTTTTTTTTTCTCTCTTTCAAATTAGTATCATGTGAACACTAATTATGCATATAGGGTGCTTAGTAATTGTTGGGTATTATTTTTATTACTACTAGTCTACTGCTCCATAAATATTGGCCATTATTATTATCATTAGTAGTACTGGTGGGAGGTTGGAGCTTGAATTAAATAGATAATCAGAGAAAATTTCCTGGATGCAGAACTGTTGGAGGGAATTTTAAGAACACATTCTTAAATATTTAATGTTAGATTGTTTGCTTTGCAAACTCCTTTGTGAAACTCTACTGTCCAGAATGTTCAGGAAAGTCTGGTATACACACAGCCTTAAGTCCATCATCTCTGAGGGAGTGGCTCAATATGGAGAGAAGTGACTTCTGAGGAGTAATATCATGTAGAAAATAGACTGTAGGTCAGAAGAAAATAAAAATCCAGAAGAAAGAGAAGCAAACAATTTAGAACTTGAGACCCTTAGGAGAAACATGTAAACAACCTTTTTTCTAAGTCCCAATGAATCTCTGGGGACATTGGGAACAAGTATTTTCCCCCATCCCAGTACATATTGAAAGTTGATTCAAGCCAATTTCAACTCAATAATAAAGGAAAAGGTAATACAAGCAACTTAAACCTGAGAACATATGACAAATTAGTATGTTGGTTACATACAGTTATTTCCTGCTTAATTGAAGTTTCCACTGCTTAGCTGAGGTCTCCACTTGGAAAACAAACAAAGCACATATGTGCTGCTCAATGGAAAAATATTTGATAACGGTTGCAGATTCAGTCATGAGTACAGTTAAGCAAATCTAATATTTACCACATCTTTGCTTCAGTAGTATTAATTTGCTTCTGCAGTAAAATCTCCTTGGACATACTTTAGTTGCTACCATATTTCATGAGGCACCTGTGGCAGGAAAGCTTGAGCATTTCAATGATTTAAAATAGTTCATCTCTAAACAAGACTGTCATTACAGAATCTACAAGTTAAAACTTTTGACCCATCTTTAACCTGTCTTCTCACTACCAGTATTTAGGTACCTTTTCTGTGGTCTACTCACTGCCCCCCACAATATATCACCTGAATTTCCATGTCTGGACCCTCTTTATGACATTGTGTCCCTGGGGAATATCTTCTCTCCTCCTCTGTACTTCTTCATTCTCATTCCACAGAGGGCATTTCCAATCTTTCTTTTCAGAGAATAGTTTTTATTATTTTAACCAGTAGCCCTCACATGAATCCATGCACCAGTAGCTCTCTGCGGGGTCTGGCTGCTCCATGCCCACTGTCCAGAAGCTCTCTGTGGCCCAGCAGCCCCTCCATGGTCAGGTGCAGAATACTTGCCTTTGTGGTGATGAAGCAAGCATTGCACCAGGCTGCTCAAGCTGCCCGCTCTCAGCAGCTGACCCTCCCCTCAACACACACCTGGGACTGGGGGACTCTGGTAGGGCTGAGAGGACTGGACACTGCCATCTTGTGGCTTTGGGCACTGCCATCTTTGTGACAGTGACGGTTAATTTGTATATTATCCTTTTCTTAGATAGGATGCATTAATTCATTATAAACTTGCAGCACTGATTTTCTAAAACAATAAAGATGATATTCAGATAAGTTCTAAGGAGTGCAGATCCTGCTGACTTGTGTCATTATTTTTTTCTGTGCCTAAACTTATGTTCCTTACTAGATTGTAACCTCAAAAGGAATAAGTCCCTTTATTGTCCTCCTTTGCTTAGTGTAGTGCTTAGCACTTAATAGCCATAATGAAGGGCTGATGAAATATTTTCCAAATAAATTAGAAATATCATACTTATTTCAGACAGAGATAAGCTCTAGTAGAGTCACTGAATAAATTTTAGTGATGTATAATTTAGATCTAATTTTCAGATAATTAAATATAAACTAGAAGTTGACACAGCACAAATGTATTTTAGATTAACTCTAAGTTCTTTAATAATTAAAAACTTATAAATGGTTTCCAGACATTTCAAAAAGGAGATGATAAATAGTTGGCCAAGTCAATTAATAAATAAACAAGCTGATCAAATGATGATGAAAAAATATTAATCAATTGAAATGTAGATTAGAAAGAATCCTAATAGCCACATGACTGTGAAAGAAGCAGTTTTGAGCCTGGAATTTTGGACTGATGACTAGGAAGTATTTAAAATATGTGTCAAATCTTAATCTCAGTAACATTCTTTTAGAAAAAAATTCGAAAATATTTGCTAATTTTCACTATGATGACAAAAGTATTTTAGAGGTATGATAAGTAGCATATTTTAAAGGTTTTCTTCATGCTATAAGTAATACTTTTAAAAAATGAAGAAAAAATATCTCAGAGAAATATGCTATGGAAATATCATTTTAAAATAATAGTTTGAAAACTTTTTTAAAAATATATTTTATTGATTTTTTACAGGGGGAAGGGAGAGGGATAGAAAGTCAGAAACATCAGTGAGAAACATCGATCAGCTGCCTCCTGCACGCCCCCTACTGGAGATGTGCCCGCAGCCAAGGTACATACCCCTGACCAGAATTGAACCCGGGACCCTTCAGTCCGCAGGCCGACGCTCTATCCACTGGGCCAAACCAGTCTCGGTAATAGTTTGGAAACTTTTATGATGTGTATTTTATATTGAAAAGTATGCCCTTTGTTAGCTATCCTTCCCCTTGAAGATTAACAATATATTAAATTATTGTAATAATTTAAAATTAAGATTGCATTACACTTTTAGATTAGTAAAATTCATGGTAAGGCAGAAAGTCTTTATTTTATAAGGCCTTTCATTATAGTTATTAAGCTAGAAAAAATGTAAGGTTTGTATATATTTAAGGTAAACTAAAATTTGTAATTATTTAACTTACTGTGCAGGCAAAAGCCTTATGTCTCCAACTTTCTAAGTTCTAAAAGAGTTTAACATTTTTTAAGTTTTTTTCTTGATTATAATTGGCATAATCTGTTGCAACTAATTGGAAAAAATAAGTGAATACACATTGGCTGCTTAAGTTTACGTTCTATTAAAGTTAAATGAGAGGAAATCTTTCAAATCCATGGTCTCATTTTATAGAAAACATAAATTAAAATCCTGAGTTGTTGTGGGATTTGCTCCATTAAATTTAGGTACAAGTCAAATCAGGGTGGGAAATACACACACACACACACACACACACACACACACACACACTAAATGTTTAATGATTCTGTGTTGATAAAAATAAACCAAATTATTATTGACAGAAATGTTATTTACAGAAGTCCAATTGTTATTGACAGAAGTTAACATTTCTGGAGTTCATAAGAAGAGCACAATATGTCTAGCCTTCTTGTGTTCCCCAAGATTATTTACCTGTAAAACTATAATGAACATGTAATCATTGTCTCATTCCTAAAAGAGCAAGTACTAGATGAGTGTATTGGGGTAAAGGATAGATAATAGAAGTCTCAAGGGTGAAAGTGCAAGGGTAAAAAACAGCAAGCAATATGAGCCAAGCAGAAGTCATGA
Organism: Antrozous pallidus; assembly: GCA_027563665.1. Classification (NCBI taxonomy): domain Eukaryota; kingdom Metazoa; phylum Chordata; class Mammalia; order Chiroptera; family Vespertilionidae; genus Antrozous; species Antrozous pallidus. Next base: position 15,093,245 of record CM050514.1, on the reverse strand, counting down.
GTGGGAGGCATGGCTAGAGCCAACTACATCTGCTCCCGGTGTTGTACAGCCTGCAGACTCCAAATGTACAGTGAAGAAGAATGTAGATAAATGCAACTTCAACAACCATGAATTTGCCCATTACCAAATCCCTAAAATAACTATTAGAAATATCACATATTGATTGCAACTTCTCTTGACATGGAGAAAAAATGCCTTTCATTATTATGACCAAGAGTTAAGAACGAGCATTTTATGTTATGACTACTTCACAAATAGCAATTAGAGTAATAAGAAAAGTTTCTAGATGTTATATTTTGGATGACATAAAGATAGATTTTGCCCCTGCCGCCTCTACCGCAACCCCCACCCACTGTGGCTATGTCCAGAAGGAAGGAGGTCCTGTCTAATTAGCATATTATACTTTTATTTTTATAGTTGTGACATCATTCTTCCTGGGTCCTACTCTTATTCTCATCATCACCATCTATGCACATAAAGAAAAGAAAGACATGAAAACAAAACAACAGAAATCCTTAGAGCTTATGGGAAGCTAGAACATCATGTGGGTACTCTAAATTTTCTGGAACCAGAGCTTAAACAAAGAATTTATATTCATGTATGAATTGCCCATGGACATAGAAATAAGGTGGTGATGGCCTGGGGTGGGGAAGGGACCAGGTGGAGGGGGCTATGAGGGATAAAGAGAAACATCTGTAATAGTCTAAGAAATAAAAAAAAATGCTAAGTATCTGCCTGAATTTGTACACTCCTCAAACCCCCACCTTCCTCCCACGTCTGTCACTTCCTATTCATTGTCTATGTTCTTGATCATAGACCTTTTCTCCATTCTCTGAATTATGGTTATAATTGTAACCTCACACATCCTTGTTGCATTTATTATACTCTCTTCCAATGTCCATCTCCTATAAGAACTGTTAATATTTATTTAAATGTCTTATTTATGTTATTGCAGTGCAGGGAACATTTCCCCCATCTTTTTTACTCCCAACTCCTCTTATTCCCACCAGACCCAAACATACAGTGCACACCATGGTCACTCAGTCAATGTTTCCATTTATGGATGAAAATAACGATTCCTTTATATTGTTTACTTTTTACAGATTTTTTCTTTAAAAAGATTATTATTATTTTATTGATCTCAGAGAGGAAGAAAGAGGGAGAGAGAGATAGCAACATCAATGATGAGAGGATCGTTAATTGGCTGCCTCCTGCACACCCCTTCCTGGGGATGGAGCCCACAACCCGGGTATGTGCCCTTGACTGGAATTGAATCTGGGACTTTTCAAATGCAGGCCAAAGCTCTCTATCCACTGAGATAAACCAGCTAGGGTTTTTACAGATTTCTTTTGCTCCGTTTGTTCCCTTTTTACACTTAATTTTAAAAGTAAATTCCATATTTAAGCAGCACAAATGAACTCGGGAGTCTTTATAGGAAGAGTACTAACCGTTAATGAGAAAGTTGCAGAAGACTTGACATGAAAGGCATATATTGCCCTCATTGTACATGTCAGGATATACAAGTATCAGTTTCCAACTCAGCTGTGTCAGACTTGCATTTACGTGACATGACCCTGGAAATTTGGAGGGAACTGTTTCCTATCCATCGCCTTTCCTATAAAAGCGCATACCTCTCCATTAAGCTTTGCAATCAGAACCAACTGGGCTCTATGTAAAAGCTCAAGTGGACAGATATTCCCAACGAGCAGTTTTGTATGAAAAGATCAATGGCATATTATGCTGTACAGAGACGAAGGCTCTAAGCACATTCTGGTTTTTAACAAGCAACAAGAAAATTACAAACTAAGTCAATATGTCCAACAGAATGCCTGTTAATCTGCTACTGACTTGGGCTATTTCTGGAGATTCCTCTGCAGCTTTTGCTGCATTTGCTTCTCGGAACTGATCCATGAAAACCCAAGGACTGAATGCAGCCCGAGGACTGAGATGTGAAGGCTTCGAGGCTCCCATTCCGTGGGGGGAGCATTTGCATAGGCATCAACGGTGACGGCAGGACTTTCATCCGAGGCTGAATAATAATCCTTCCTGCACGGAGCAAGTGCTCAGGGAGGCTCCCTGCACAGGAATGTCAGCCTGCGATTTAGCAACATGAGAGCTTGTTGCCCACTTGCACATAAGGTGTTTGTATCTTCCCCAGGCTTTGGTCCAAGTGATAATCTTAAGGCTAGATTTCAAGATTTAAAAAACAAATGTCACTGAAATTTCTGTTCTGGACATTTTTAAAACACTCTGATCCCTACAAAATGATATCACTGTTTTAATGCTTTTAGTACCGATTTTCCTACATATGATACAATAATGGCCATAGAAAATAATCAAAACTGTGTCCCAAGCATTTGAAATGGGAAGAGAATAGAACAAATCTTTTTTTTTAGCTTAATACAATAGACATACATATGATGCAATATATACTACTTATAAATAAAATAACCTCACAAATAGCAATTAGAATAATAAGAAAAGTTTCTAGATGTTATATTTTGGATTACATAAACTTAAATATTGCTTTCGAATTACATAAACATGTAGTTTATGTAATGTGACTTAAAAATAGCCTTTGCTTTTATTTTAATTTTTATAAAAGCATAACTGACATACAATATTATATTAGTTTCAGGTCTATCACACAGTGATTTGACCTATGCGGTATATTCTTTATGATGTGATCTCCACAATAAATCTAGTTACTATATGTTACCTTATGAAGTTATTACAATAATATTGATAATTTTTTCCTATGCTTCAGATTATAACCCTGTGACATACATTTTTTAAAATAACTGGAGGCTTTTACCTCCTCTTCTCCTTCAACTTTTTCACTCCCCCCACCCCAGGTACTGCTTTTAAACAGCTATTTTCAAATCTAGGATTAGTAAAATAATATGGAAATTCTGATAATTAAAACCATTTTCAGTCTATTGTAGCATGCCCATAACTTCACTATCAATTAAAATGGCAATCTTTTCCCAAGACCAAGTCATGTAGAGAATGGTTTCCTTTACTTGCTTGTTTTATATAAAGGCCTACTCTCTGCAAACTCATCTAATCTTTGACACAGAAGAGGATATATAACCTTGAAGTAAAAGACATAGTCTCCTCATTATACTAGGATAGTCTTAATCCTCTTTACACAAGTCTGTCTAAGAAAAATGGCTCTCTTACTGGATTCATTTGGTTGAAATTTTCCAGAATGATACAAGAACCCCAATTGGCTGTGGAAGGCACTAAGGCTTTTTGCTAGCAACAAATGCAATACTTTTTTTAGGATCATCAAGAGCTGAGGGACCTGTGGACAGTTCTAATGGCAAATAAACATGTCATCTATTGAAGAATTTCCATTTTAAAAAAACCACAGAACCGTTTTCAAATCCTGATAAATTCGTGAACCTTACAGAAACAGAGACCATAAAAGTATACATGGAAATAAAGAAGCTGCTTGCTACCAAAGAGAAATCAATAAATATTTTGAGGTAATGTGAAGTATAAAAAGGTAAAAATAATAATGACTCATATAATGTTGGGTATTGAAGCTGACTTACATGTGACATAATTGGTATTGTGTTGACCCATAGATTGAATCTGTGGCTGCCAATGTTGTGTAGTTGACCTTTGAACAATATGGGTTTAAACTAAATATTGCTTTTGAAGTTCAAATCCACTTATTCTTGAAATTTTTCAAATAAATACTGTAACTGCATTTTCTCTTATGATTTTTAATAACATTTTCTTTTCTCTAACTTATTTTAAGAATAGAGCACATGATACATCTAGCATGCAAACTATGTGTTAATCAACTGCTTATATTATTAGTCAAAGCTCCTATCAACAGTTGGCTATTATTAGTAGGCTATTAAGTTTTGGGGGAGTCAAAAGTTTTATGTAAATTTTCAACTGCTTAGGGGCCAGCATCCCTAAGCCCCACATTGTTATAGAGTCAACTGCCGTAATAGCAATCATAACATTATAGTAATAGAAACAATGAAAAACTTATTCTTTCATCAGTATTATCATTACCAAAATCACCATTACCATCACCATAACCAAACTGAAGGAGTTTTCCACAAGCGGATGAAACCATAAGGTGGTCTTAATATTCAAATAATCTTAACACCTTATATTTGTTTCATTCAGAGTGAACATCAGATTTTAAGTACTTGGTAGCTGGTTGTGATTAGAGTGAGCTCTCGAATAGCATGGATTAGCAATGAAGGGGAAAATCACAAAGACTTAAAATTGTTCCTAGAATTTTAGATTAAAATCAGATCAGATATCTGTGCCTCTTTCTTTGTGTTGACCTGTTTCAAAGTTCAGGCTTCCAATACATTAATTCAAATGTTTTTTGATTAGGCATTCCTTTGTGAGACTATTGCCATGAATGGTTATATGTAATCATTTGCACATACACATTTATCAAAAATGATAGAAATACTGCAAGGATAAATACCTTGAAGATTCTTGTCATTTATATAAATCTTGTTGAAATGAATGTGAACTGCAAAATTTGGCACAGTACTTAGAGCAGCACCTGACATGGAGTAGACACTAAATATAGAGCTGTTCAATTTCTTGCTAATTTAACAAACAGTTTTGTCTGTTTGCTTTCTTTAGAACACTCACCTTGGAGTATATTCCTTAATTCAGATTTTTAAGTGCATGAATAGCAAGTTGTTTCAAGCATGAACCATGGACTTTGATGACAGTTATATTTTCATAGGCACTGAATTTTGGAGTTAGTAAGGAATTTCATAACTTAAGTATGCAAAACCCCTAATATTGGAGGGAGTTTAATATGTTATTTAAAAGCCACACATCTAGATGAATTATAGAATCCCCCATTGCCCATAACTTCACTATCAATTAAAATAAACTTTTAAAAAAGCCTGTTAAAGTCTAGTTAGTATCTGATGATTATTTATACATTAGAAACCAACTTTTTTTTTAAATAAGTTTTCAATGTTCAGTTGCTTTTTCTTCCTCTCTCTCCCTGGCCAGTCAGTCCTGTTTCTGCCTCTCATTTTAGCTTTTCCTCTCTATTTTGTAGGAACAATGTCCCCCATATTTTGAGACTATTAAGACTATTATGCTAGTTTGGTCAGTGGCCCTTTAATCTGAAAAATTTGGGCACAGTAAGGAAACAGCAAGAGGCACTAATGACAAGGCCATAAGCTTCCTGTTGAATTGACAGAGTGAGATCCTTAACATTTATATTTTTGGAACCCTATAGAAATTACTCAGAAGAGGTATAGCATCTGAGTTCTATAGACATTACTACAGATGCTCATTCTCATTCAAATTCAAAATATGTATACATTTACTTTCCAACTATTTGGTCATTGAAATGGCTTGCAAAGATAAACTTTTATAATTAAGTGTAATTGGAGCCAACTGAAGGTGATCCTGCACCCCTCTTCAGCCCCATCAATATAGAAAAAGATATTAATGACTGATTGATGAGATTTTTTGTATGAAAATGTGTTTTTTTTTCTATTTTAATTCATTTACTTCATTTGCTAAATAAATAAAGTTAAATTTGACTTTGGTTATATCATGGTTTTATACTAAAAATAGAGGCTAAATTACTGAAATCATTTAATTTTAATGGATTTTTTCTGTTATTGTTCATAATAAAAATCTCTTTAGTTTTTTTTATTTATCATATTGTGCAGAAATTATATCAACTGTTGTTTTGAATCCGCCACTACCATTTTAGAAAGCTGATTGTTGGGAATGAACAATATTCTAATTTCATATTTTGGATAAGCCTCATTTTGTCTAAATCTAATAACTGGGATAGTTATAATTAGAATTTTAGAAAAAAACTGTCTTATAATTAAGATTGAGCAGTCCTTTAAATTCATCTCCACAATATTCATATATATTCATTAACTTCATATTTAATTGGAAGGCACATAATTAATGCAATGGTTCTGAAAGTTTATCAAATTATGACCAATCATCATAGTTTCTTGATGATCCTCAGCAACATGGTGCTAGGACATCAATAAAATACTAATTATGAATTACTAATTGTAATGACTCCACAAGGCCTTAAAAACAGCATCACTGTTTGAATTAAATTAAGTTAGTTTTATTGACCTAATTATTGAAGGATGAGCTGTTTCAAGCTGTAAAATTTTGAACTGACATTTGAAATTGCTTCTGCTGTTATAATTAATGCCAATTTTTCTGAAAGCAAGAACTACAAACAAAAAAATTTTCTAAAAATCAGAGTTTACACAAATTAACACAAGCTTGCTTACTAGATTCTATGAAAGAAAAAAATATTTAAGACACATTCATACATTTTTATTTTAGTTGTTAATAAATACAAGCAAATCTGGAAATGGAGAATCAATGACCTTTCAAGAATTTCTAGGCATTCCATGAATGTAAATGTACCAAAAATGTGTGAAAACTACAAAAAGACTGATTTTCTATTGTATTGCAAAAAGTGTTATAACCAATCAGTTTCTTTTCCAGCTTGAAATCTCCTGCTATGCATTAGCAAGGTGATCATTTTCTAATAAGTCTTTTCATGTTATAAACTCTAGAAGAGTAATCTTTTAATCAATTAAATTGTGTAGTTAAGGAACAGTTCAAATGCTTAATTTCAGAGCTCATCAGATTGACAATTGATTCAGAAACATAGATGAAAGTATTTTAAACTTCAAAAACATTACTTTTAGCTGGAAACATATGTTAATTACTTAAGCATACCAAAATTAATACCTTAATTATTTTTTTACATTCACACTGACAAGTGCCCTACATTTGTAAATGAAGACTTCAACTACTCTGTTAAAGGACACCCCTGTCTATGTCATATGCTCAGCTCTCCGGAGTGATTAACTCAGAGGATCTCAGCTCTGAGACTGTGCAAGACTGGAAAAAAGGCAAAAACAGAACAACTCCAGATAACATTCCCTGATTTTATTATTAGTAGTTTTATTATCTATAATAATAAAAGCATAATATGCAAATTGTCCAAACAGCCGAACAGTAGGAGGACTGTCCAGATGACCTTCCAGGAGAAGCCGGAGCTGTGAGGGCCAAGGCAGCTGCTGGGCCAGGACTACAAAGGCCTACTATTGCACAAATTTCATGCATAGGGCCTCTAGTCAACTATAAGTAAATATTTTCTAGAAGTGGCAAAACTAAAACAGGCTTTTCATCTTATTTAAAAGGTGTCAATGCTCTTCTTAATCATCTATGCAGTTCTCACATTGAAACAAAAGCTGTATTATCTACTGAGCAGCTGTGTCCTTAGTGATTAAATCAATGTCAGAATAATAGTGTCTTATATTTTAGATTGAAATAGATAGATCCTAAAAATGAACCCATTAGAATTCTAGACCATAATCTTGGTGACTTCTTAGTGTTTCCTTGCAAATTTTCCAAGGTGACTACTTTGTCTATAAAGATGCTAGCTAGTATCACCTTGGTCAAGTTAGTGTAAATTAATTAAGAGCTGTCCCTAGAATTAAATGACAAAGTTGTATTCAAGGATCTTGGTAATACCCAGAATGTTCCAAAGAGAAGAGCAAATGTTAAGACCTCTAATAATAAAAAATCATTCTTGAAGAAAAACCAGTCCTGAATTTTTTAGCCTCTGGATTGGTCCACTATGGTGATTTTCCAGGTACCCAAACATTCCAAAGTCGTCAGAGGATTAGCTATAGGATTTTTATGAATATACTAGAGGCCTGGTGCACAAAATTCATACGCTCAAGGGAGGGGTCAGGTTCTCAGCCTGGCCTGCATCCTATCACAGTCCAGGAGCCCTCAGGGGATGTCCTACAGGCAGTTGGACATCCTTCGTGCTGCGAGGAGACAGGAGAGGCACCCACCACCACTGCTGTGCTCACCAGCTATGACCTCAGCTTCTGGCTGATAAGCGCTCCCCCTGTGTGAGTGCCCTGACCACCAGGGGGTAGCTCCAGCTTTGAGTGTCTGTCCCCTGGTGGTCAGTGTGCATTATCATAACCAGTCATTTGGTCAATTTGCATAATAGGCTTTTATTATATAGGCTGTGATTGACACACAACTGAACAATTAAGAAGTTTAAGTCCTCGATGAAACCAGTTTGGCTCAGTGGATAGAGCATCGGCCTGCAGACTGAAAGGTCCTGTATACGATTCAGGTCAAGGACATGTACCTTGGTTGCAGGCACATTCCCAGTAGGGGGTGTGCAAAGGGCAGCTGATCTATGTCTCTTATCGATGTTTCTGACTTTCTATCCCTCTCCCTTCTTTCTGAAAAAAAATTAATAAAATATTTTTTAAAGAAGTTTAAGTACTCAAGTAAACTTAAGTAAAATAAATTATATTTCCCATGTTTTAGGCCATTCTGATTTAAATAATTTTGTTAGCTTTGCTATGGTAACTCCACTGTATTTCCTCACTCTTTCCTCACCTTTCAAAGCATAGAATGCCCCAACTTTTCAAATAACACACATCCTTTAAAATCTATATGCCATATTTTGCAGTTTATCCCCACTCTCCTTCGTTGAATCAGTAACATTGGGAAGGGAGTTTTTATCCATATAAATATCTCATTGACAGTTAATGTCATCATCCCTATCTGTGCACCCTCCCCTTTTGTTTTTCTCCTTACCTCAAGAAAGACAAGTGAGTAAAGCTATGGCTATACTATCACTGCTCCAAAGTACCCGGCCAAACTTTGGCTTTCCTGGTCCTTTCAATATGTAGCATTTCTTACCAGTACTTGAGTTGCTAAGCTTCTTGCTACTGTTTTTTTCTGATTTTTTTTCTTTTTTCTTACTGAAGTGGCTTTGGTTTTAATCAAAGTTGGATATAATGGCATTCATTTGAATGCTAGTCTGTGAAAACTTTACCTTGGTGCAAGTGATATAACCTTTTAACTCTATTACTTGGCCAGGTATTCTATTCTCTCTCAGGGAACCCAATAATGCCTATCGACCAATCCAAGAAAGACATGGAATGAGCACTTATTTTCAAGAGCTCTAACTGCATTGAAATTGCAACTAAAGACCAAGCTGATCCAATCACACTAGAACATCTTCAGTGACCTTATAGATTGTGAGTTTGTGACATTCATCTGTTTCCCCTTAAATTTTGTAGAACTGACTCTGAAAACATAGAGATACTGTATGCTGTGATTATTCTTTCAACAGAGAAGGTTTTCATTTATATTAACACATTTCAGTTCTGTTTTAGTCTTTGTTGTTGCTGTCTTGAGTAATTTTGGCCAAGGAGGTACTGTGAGAATTTATTACAGACTCGTCACCCCCTGACAAAATCATGTTGCTGTTTTCAAGATGGTTTGTGTTGGTTTTCTTTATTATATTAGAAGAAATCTATGACAATTGTATTTTGAACTGCATCTTTCCTGCTAGCTACAAATGATTTGTTATCTTAGAGAGGAGTTTCAAGGTCTTCTTTTGTATTCTAAAGATGCAGACTTTAATGCACTAAAGTAGAGCCTATGCTCAACAGAGCATTTTTCTTTTGAACAAGCACAAGTTGAAAGGGCATGACCATGTGTCTTGACAAGGTATCTTCAATCAAAGTGGCCAGATACAGAGCTGGTGGTTTTCATATCAGCGGTTCAGCTATACAGCCAGCTCTTTCTTCAAAATGTATTCTCTGAATGTCTAACTGATTATATTATCTTCTATGTACCACACTCTAATTCAACGGAATTCAAAGAGCATTTTCTATCTTTTTTACCAGGTTAAATACAGCAGACTTCATGTTAACTGCACATATTTAAGAAAATATCAAGAAAGCATATTTGATGAAAATTGAGACTTAACATCTTGTTTTAAAGTGTACGTAAATAGTTACTGGCATTAATATATGATTGGGTCTAAAACGAATCTTGAAATGATTTTGTCTCTGGTTTAATTTGTAATCTTTACTTTTAAAAAAAATGGTTATTCTACATATTCTCAGTAGCGTCACTTTTTCTTTTATACTTAAGAAAAGCATATAGAGAAATTCTCTATTGTAATCTGTGCTAGCATGTGCCAGTTCTCCATATCATACAGCTTCTCACCTATGTAGTGACAGAGATGTTAACAAACATTTAATAAATACTGGCTACAATTAAATTTTATTTTCAAATACATTCACAGCTCTTTCTGGGGACACATTTCTTCTGGTTTGATATGTTTGAAGATTTGCCAGGCTGGCTCAGATGATACATCTTCATTTGACTGTTGGAAAAAATCTTTAATTATTGAACAAAGTGAACAACACCCAGAAATTTATGGCAAAAAAAGATGTGTGGGGGAAAGGGAGGAGAACAGTTAAGAACCTGACAGTGGAGGATCTAATATAGAGTTTTAAATTGGACACAATAAACAAGACACCTGCTTTTCAAGCAATGTAACATTTTCTTCCAATCACTCTTTGTTTATAATTTTATTTTCTGACTGGAATGCATAAGCATAATAATTACATAATAATAAGAGTATATGAAAATAATACTCTGAATTTATAGACAGATTTTAGAATCTTTTTACATATACGATCCCCCCCCTTTTTTTTTACATACTGCATACAAAATATTCTGGCCTTTTCACCCTCTCAGGAAATGCTCATCACATTCTTGTTCAGTTCTACCATGTTCTTGGAAAACATCTCAAAATACTTCAAAGTGTTTCCTATTTATTTCTAATATAAGATTGTCATGTTAGAAAGCCAGGGCTCTGGGGTGGTGTTGCTGTCTTGTTTTTTGTTTTTGCTTTTATGTCCATGGCCAGTCATGCAGAAGGACTCTGGATATGAAATATCACTTACATTTAAAACTTTGGCTTGAGCTTGACTGAGGAATAATAGCAGTTAGCACAATAGCCTCAGATAACTTATTTACTCTTCTATGAAGCTCAATTTTCTCAAGGCTGGACTAACAAGGGAGATTCAACTTATAATCACATAGACAAGAAGTTATCTATTCTGCCTTTCTATATTATTTTATTCAGTATGCGAACAAGTACAAATGCACATAGAATAAAAATCAAATGGCACAACAGGATCTATAGCATAATGCTGATTCTCTTTATCATCAGCCTCCAGGACTTTTTATCAGAAATAGCTTTTATTACCATATTATCATTAACTCTTTATTTTACCTGAGATACCATATAATTATATAAACACATACCTAAGTGCTTCCTTAGTTTACATTTTTAACCTAGTATCATAACTTGGAAAACATTTGTCATCAGTGTACAGAGAGCTAGCACATTCACTTTTGAAATAAGCATACTACTTCTTTGATAGGCTGCACTTCAATGTGTTCAACCAATCTTTATCGATAAGATATCAATAGCCTCCCCAAATCCTCTCCTTTTACAGGCAAGGTTGATATAGATGTTTATAATGGAGAAAATGCCATAGAATAAATATTGCTAAGATAGTCACTTAAAATGGAATTGGAGGCCATTGAGGAAGTAGGGGTTATGGACATCATGTCTTAGTTCTTACAATAATCATTAAGTGGATGACTGTTGCTCAAGATGAACAACAAATGTACTGGGTCAATGATTGCTACCTGGACATATATGGACTTTACTTCTTCCTCATCAAGGTGACCAGACCATCTGCATTCTTCAACTTGATAGGAACCAATCCATTTAAAACCCCAGCAACTCCCATTTACATAATGGGCCTAACCAATTCCAACGGACTAGCTAACATCCTTTCTGTATAAGGAGGCCCTAATGCTAACAGCTCTTATGGTTTTGTCCTTCATAGACTCTGCCTTTCTTTGTTCCCTTCAAAGCCAAACTTAGGTTATTGCTTGAATCTGAGTCCCAAATTGCAATCTTTCCTTTGCTTAAATAAATGTTGTTGTTTTTTATTCTGTATTAGATGTTGTTTGATATTTATAGTTGTTTTGTTTTGTTAAGAATATCTACTTCAGTTTGAGTTCTACCAGAAACAGAATCTGATAGAAGTTCTTGGGTACAAACTGTTTATTTGGCAGACATTCCAGAAACAGGACAGAGACTGAAGAAAGAGACAGAGGGGAACAAAGAAAATCCAAGAAAGAGTGCAATTTTAAGAAACTTGTCAATGTGGGTGTACAGGAGCTCAGCCTAGCTGGAAAACTCTGGCCCACAGAGTAGAACATGCCTTAGTTCCGTTAATATTTATCTAGCAACTCCCATCCAGTCCACCATTGACTGTGGGCTGCTGACAGGGACTTAGTTTTTTAGTGCTTTTGGATTTCTCTGAGTATAGTCTGGGCATACTCTTATAGATAGAAAAACAACCCTCAGGAAAAAGAAATGCAGATGTCCACATGAAGTTGCCTTCTTGTAAAGAGGTATAAATAATATCAATAGGGCACAGACACTAAGCTCTATATTATCCGTATTGGTGTGGTCTTTTTATATAGAGTGTAAGGGTTTGTTCATTTTTAGTACTGCAAAGGATCCTATATACTCACACCAGCAATGTATGCTTCTTTTATATGTGCTTTTCCACTTACTGAAATTTAAGAAAATGTCCTGATATTTGCTATTATAATAACTTTGAAAATGCTATTTTACTTTCATGTTTTTTTTAAATTTCATTAAGATTAAGCTATTAAATATTGCTATTAAATTAATAGATTTTAATAGATTAAGCTATTAATATAAGACTAAGTCAATTTTTTACATTTCTCTGAATTGTCTGTCCATAGACTTGTTAAATTTAAAAATTACAGGCAGTCCTCGGATTATGTCAGACTCTACGTAAATAGTTTTGTGGTTACGTCATCACCTCCCATTTAGTTATAAAAAATAAGTTCCATCATTTCAATGTATGTATATATGTGCTTTGTGTTTTTTATTATTTATCTTTACCACAAGTAAAGGACAGGAATTGTTATTTTTCTTTTATTTTATTTTTTACTGTTTCACTTCACTACTGCTGTGTATGTGCTCCATGTGAGTGATGTAGGTGCTTATGTAGGTGGGTTCCGACTTACCAAGGAAAATGAGTAATGTCGTGCCATAGGAATGGATGGATTTCCAATGTAACCCGAGGATCTTATTGTACATTGTGAGTCTGTTCTTGATTAACTTTTACAAACTCATCCCATATTGAACAAATCAAGCATCTGCATATATACATAAGCCCAGCAACTGTTATGGAGGAACACCAGAATGACTGGTTGCTATGACATGCACTGACCACTGGGAGGGAGATGCTCAATGCAGGAGCTGCCCCCTGGTGGTCAGTGTGCTCCCACAGAGGGAGTGTGAGTGCAGCTCAGCCAGACCCCAGGCTCATAGCTGGAGAGTACAACAGCAGTGGCAGGAGTCTCTCCTGCTTCTGCAGCAGCACTGAAGAGTGGCGAGCCAAGTGGTAAGGAGCAAGCAGGCAGTCAGTAAGGAGCAAGCAGGCGGGCAGTTAAGAGCAAGGAGTCCCGGATTGTGAGAGGGCTAAGGGTCCTCCAGCCCCATGCAAAAATTCCGTGCATCAGGCCTCTAGTTTTTTTATATAAGAGGAATTGTACTTAATGAGACTTATTCAAGTACTTTGAGTTACAGGTGTTTAATATTATACAGAAAAAAAAAATAGGATGGGTTTTCAGAAATTGATTGGTTATGGATACTATCCAGTTGAGGATAGAAATTGTTAAATTTGCACTGTGGAAAGTCATATCATTTTAAATTATCTCCAACCCTTTGCATGAATTTTTAAATAACCATAAAATATTCCATGCCCTAGTTTTTAATATTAAAAATATCCAGCAATTTAATAGTCTGCTATTATAACAAAGTACCTGAGAACATAAAGTTCATTGGAGGACGACCTAATACAACTGAAGCAAAGAGAATGAATAGTGGGGTTGTGGCCTGCAGAAGCCTTTGGAGTCACTGCAAAATCAACCACGACTTGGGAGAAATGATATTTAAATGTTATGAGAAATACTTAGGGCATTTCTGGTTCTAGAGATGGCATTAACAAAATCATAACTATAGGGTTAAATATAATATGACTAGAGGCCTGGTGCACAAGTTTGTGCACAGGTGAAGTCCCTTGGTATGGCCTGTGGGGATTGGGTGGAAACCAGCAGCCCTGTGCCTCCTGCTGCTCCTGCCTGCCTCTCATCCCAGCCCTGTTGCACCTCCACGGACTCAGACCCAGTCAGTCCTGATTGGGAGAGTCTCGCTGCCACAGCAGTGCTTGCCAGCCACAAGCCCTGCATCTGGCACCCATCCCAAGAAAGGTGGGGTGGGAGCCAGGATGCAATTGGCCCTCTGGTGGGCAGTGGGACCCAGATCTGTCCCAGTTGATGTCCATGGTCATTGTCGGGAGCCACCTACCAGCCACTTTTACATAGTTTCTCCCTTGCAGAGCATCTAGGGCAGGGAAGTGGCCGCAGTGCCCAAGGCCAACTTCCAGGTGGCTGGCAGTGCTACTGGTATTGTACTGGTGGTGCTGGTTTATCAGTGGCTGGCCAGTTCTTCTGAGATTGGACCTGCAAGACTACTGAGGGAGTGAGTGGCTGCCAACTGGATAGTGGTCACCTGAGTAGCACTCCTGTTGTGGGAGTGCACTGACCACCAGGGGACAGCTCCCACATTGAACATCTGCCCCCTGGTGGTTAGTGCACATCATAGTGACCAATCTACCAGTCGTTTGGTTATTCAGTCACATAGACTTTTATATATATAGATTGTGGATCAAACAGGAAAACAGTGTGACATCTCTTAAGTATAATAATTTATGACATTGAAAACCTTAAACATATTTATATTTTGGGCAAGATGATAGTCATTGGAGATTCTTGGATCACTGAGAAGAAAGTTGATTGTAAAAGATGTTTTCAAAAACTAACCACGGGTGTGTATGTAATTTGTAGTAGAAGAGAGTGAAATAGGAAACAGACAACAGATAATGATTAGTAAAGTGTGGAAAAAATCCCCTAGAAAGAACAGCTGAAGTTCAGGTGGCCCTGTAATACCCATCGAAAACAATAAAGTGGATTCCTTATGAAAACCAAGTACTGGAGCTGTCGGAGAAGAGCATATCTTGAGATTATCACTGTGTAACTATTATATGTACATATTCCAATAAAAATCGAAAGATTACGAGTATACTCATGAAAGAGAAAGATATTGAATGCCTGCGTCAGCCTTTGATTATTCCAGTATCTCACTGTAAGTATAAGAATCTTGTTAAAAATTGAGCACCCTAACTTAGAGTTAGAACCTTTGTGCTGGCTTGTTTTCTCAGATGAAGAATTTATTTTGCAAAACTTTATAATATTGCTTTTTAGAAGTATGTTTTTAATCGAATTTTACCTCTACCACAGTCAATCTGCAATGGGATCTTAGCACAATTTTAGTAACATTTTTTATTGAAAGATAAAATACTCAGTCATCTGGAACATTAAGGGAAACTGCAGTGCTCTTTCCCTAATAAGAGGCAGAAATTCAACCACATTGGTCTGAAATAGCTAAATGAACAGATTCCCATTTCTTTACTGAAGTAGCTGTAACTGACAAGAACCTTGCTTGCCTTAATACAAAATCATGGAGATGTGATTTCCAGGGAATCTCAATTTGCTATCTCATTAATTCTCATTTTTATTTAATGGGTTCCTAGACAGTAGTGTCTCGGCTCCTTTTGACAATACTACTCTCTTCCATTTGTTGCTAACGTGAACCTCTTGGAACTTTATTCCACATGAGCGTTGATGAATGCTCAGGGAAATAAGTGAATTCATCAGACCTTAGCAATTGGGTACCGCGCATCCACTTTCGTCGTGTGAAAATGAATGGGTTTGGTAATAAAGTGGCTAGGAGAGCAAATGGGATAAGATTTGCAGTTTATTTTTCTTCCAACCCATTGGGTTCCCTTAGAGTATGTGTCACAGTATTAAGACAGAATATTTAATATAAAAATTTGATGTTATCATAGCATTGTGTGTGTACCGAGTCAAAGCTCAATTGACAAAGCAATTTATTTTAAAGGTCACCACTATATGTTTAAAAGAAATGGTGATAAGATTTATTCATTTCTAGATAACACTTCATAAATTTGAATCCAGATATAGTACATCATTTAAAATTGAGCAGTTATAAGCAATTAATTTGATATCAAATAATATCCAAGTACTTTTATAGAATCCTGGTGTAGCAAAGATTGTTAAGCTAACCATCAAACCCATTTTTTATTTCATTCTGGGCACACAGTCTGTTTCTCGCTTCCCTGGCAGTTCAGAAGAGTAATAAAAATGGTTAATTTCTAGTTATGAGTTCTAATATGATAAACACCAATAGAGGGATTGGAGAAAAAAAGGTTTACGGTAGTGAGTTTGTTCTTGTATTACTATGTATTAATTATTGCATTATTTTTATAAGAACAACTGTAAACTTATTTTTGTCTCAACCTATATATCATGAAAGATGCAGATGAGCCTAAATGGGGTTTTCTTTTTAAAATACAGCTAATTTCTAAATGGTCCCTCTGAGAAAGGTGTTGGGAGTGTGTCTGAAAAAAAAATGCAGTTTTAGAGGATAGAGAGCTGTCTACCATTCACAGGACACAATTATTCTTTTGTTTACTAGCCCCACCATCAGGACTGCTAATGTGCTTAGATAGCCTTTGGGAAATGTGCTCACCTCCCAATCTGCCTAAATATTATTAATGGTTTTCGATAGAAAGTATTTATGTATGCATTCATTGGTTGCTTGTGTGTGCCCTGGCTTGGAATCAAACCTGCAACGTGGGATATGGGGACGATGTTCTAAGCAACTGAACTACCTGGGCCAGAGCATACTTGTTTTTTACAATGAAGAAAAGATGAGCAATCAGTGTGGCTCCGCAGATGAGCGTTGACCCAAGAACCAAGAGGTCACCAGAACAATTCCCCATCAGGGCACATGCCTGGGTTGCAGGCTTGATCCCCAATAGGGGCATGCAGGAGGCAGGAGATCGATCAATCAATGTTTCCCTCTCCTGGATCGATCTAGTTCTCTAATCAACATTTCTATCTCTCTATCCCTCTTCCTCCCTCTCTCTCTCTAAAACCAATAAAAAATATAAAAAAAAGAGAAAAGATGAGTTGGTTCCTTAATCTGTATTTGTGTATATTTTTTAAATCCAAAAGAACAAGTCTCTCACTTTTGGTTTTTACCATGATTTATTTTTTCCCCATACTACAGATCTTTTTGTTTTTCTATAATCTTTCTTTTGTGTTTTTTTTTATGTTCTATTTTACTCATTCTCAATTCCTTCAGCTCTCTTATTGATCCTCAGCCATTCTCAAAAGTACATCATGTGAAATTTAAAGCTCTTGGCAGCAGAGACAGCATTTTCAAAATCTACCAGAGCAGCACTTCCATTTCAGAGGCTTCCCCTCCTCCTTCTGAGTCACGGTAAATCTGGTTGATGTCAGTTTAGACTGTTGGTGCTAAAGTGACTTGGAAGCTGCATTCATTAAGCGATTCTGATGAGAATGGAGTTTTCTTCAATCCATTTTCGCAATGGATATCTTGTAATGTACTCAAAAGGCAGAAACTAAGTATTATTCTCTAGAGGAAATAAATTATTTAGGCTGAAAGAACATGTAAAAATATCGAAGCAAAACTGGTAAAAAAAAAAAAAAGTGATGATGCATTCAGATCTCAGACTGAGTTTAGAACAGTTTGACTCAGAAAATCTCTCTAATTCTCTAAGCTTGAGTGTTTCCAACTATAAAAATAAGAGGCAGACCTGTTAATTAGCAAAATTTCTGCAATTCCAAAAATCTATAATTTCAAAAAAAAAATGTTAGCAAAACTTGTGACTGCATTGATTCATCATTAGGAAGGAAGTTGTGTAACTCCCCTTTCTTATTGAAATGTATTATGTTAATATTAAAAGTAAAACAAAGCAGCCCATTTAACTTCATCTTTAATAAAGCAGATTCCCAGTTAGCTTGTATGTGTATTCAGGCACCCATGGCAAAGCAGCTCCCCAAGAAATCAGTGAAAGAGGAGATAAAATGTACATCAAGATATTAATATTTTTGTAACTGTGTTGAGTACTGTAGACTCTAAAAGATTTGTTTGATTGATGTTTTAGGTACCTAGCATTAAAAAAAATCAAAATTTTAAAAACCATTTTTAGTTGAAAAACTTAGTGGAATAATTTAAGCAAGTAAGTACTTCTGGTTCCTTTGAAAATGCCTAAATGTAAAGTGATATCTAATATAAAAACGGTGCAAATGTTAATGTTACAGATGTATGGAAAAGACGAACTTTTTTATAATATCATTTATGAAATTTATAATTCAAAATATTCTCTCTGAATTGGACTCTAAAACACTGGGAACTATAGCAGGAAATTCCAATTTGTTATTTTACACCCAATCTTCATAGACCTACAGTTTCCTCTTAAGCAAACTTTTCTGAAGCCAACTTTACTTAAACCAATATTCACTCAGTTAGGGTTATATTTGCGCTTTTGCTTGAAGTGTAATATTTGCTCATTTAAACTGTAGACATTACCTCTGCGATACAAATATAATCTTTGAAATCTTAAGCAACTTGCTCAAGGTCATGCAGCTAGTACATCATCAAAGGAGGTATACGGTCACAGGCCTCTTGCGCAGTTTAGTCTTAAATCGCTGCACGGCAGTGCCTCTGATGCATGGATGTAAGAAAGGAAGGCTCAAAAATGTCAGCATATATGACTATAACTCAGTATCAAAGTATGCTTTGATCACATATGATTTTATAAAATCGAAGTATGCATCAGGTTGAAGATATTTAATTTTATGGTGGAAAACTCAAAACCTCAGAAAATAGGGGAAGCATGTTAAGGATCACCTCAGTGAAAACTAAAGTATATTTGATTTTCTTTACTATGTACAATTTAAAATGAACCAAGTAGTACATAAAATATGAGAATGAGGCAAAGAGCAATGATACTCACATGCTGCAGTCAGTGGTTATCACCATGGCTAAAGATTTTATTCTGAAATCTACAGGTGATGCTGAAGGTGTGTCCCTTGAGAAACAGGGAAACTCAAAGGGGAATTTTTGCTTGCGGAAGGAAGGCAATAAAATGGATTAAAATACCCAAGAGGAAAAAAAGATCACTGTCAGCAGAATTTCCAAAGCAGGTATTGGCACCCAATGGATAACCAGATGAGGAGAAGCAAACTCTGAATTGCTTGATGTCGGTGATCAGGTTCGACTGGTTCAAGCTTTGTCTTTCATTCAGTGAAAAGTTGTGGCAATGTATTGAGTAAGCCTTCCTAAATGAAGAAACCTCTCTCAATGAATACTTAATTTTTCTCTTCAAAAATGCAAAATCTATCTGATGCACAATGTTATGATTAAACCAGTAAGAACAGCAACTGAAAAGGAACATCAAATTACCATTTGATGCGTGCTTTGAAAATGTGAGGGTGTGAACTAACAAAATAGTAGATTGGAGGGCATCGGCGACCCTTTGTCTCCAAGATTACATTAAGAAGGTTAAATAAGGTCTTCACTTTAGTTGATAATTACCAGCAGCAAAGACACAGTTATGAAAGACCCAGAAAGGTCATGCATTACATTTGACATCCATATAGCCTATGAAGAGTATTTTGATTCTATTTTTAAACTGTATCTCTATGAAATTTTTAAAACACAGCTTCATCACATTTCAGATGACAAATAATACATGTTCTACAGCAGAATAAAATCTCCCTCCTTTTCCCTTGATGTAGGAATGAAAGAGTCTATGTACCATACATCAAGAGCACAGGGCCATGCACTAAAGGTCTGAACAGAGTGAAGTCAGTTTGCTATTATCCCGCTACACACAGGCACTGTGGACCCAGACAGCTTCACTCTTGGGGAGTTGCCCTCATTAAGTCCTAATAGAACAAGGACACTGATAAAAGGGGTCATCTATGCCAGAGCCACAATGGCTTGTCCTGGGGACAGACACAAGCCAGAGATGACAAGCTATGGGCTGAGCAGCAAGCATCATACCCATGCTCTCTCAGGCTCTGGCTGGGAAAATGTGGAGCTCGTAATGAATAGCACCAGAAAAACTCAGCAGCAATTCCCCATGTGAAGGACCCAGGTAAGGCAGAATGTGGGGTCAGCCACACACAAGCTGTTATAACACACAATGCTGAGCAGCATCCTAGCAATTTGTGCAGTCTCCTCTTGTTCTGTCCTTTGAGGCTAGGAACTATGTTGACTGTGCTGTTAGCACTACTTCTATCTGTATAATAGAGGAATATGCAAATAAACCAGGACACCGTAATGTCACTACTGAACAGCAGGGTCCTGAGGGTGTGTGCCTGTGGTGCTTGACAGGGACCTTGGGACATGCCCCCCACCTCCCATCCCAGCGCCAGGCCAGGAGACTTCAGGCCACCCCGCTTTCCCCACGGGGCTTGACAAGGACCTCAGGCCACACACCCTTACCCCAGTGCTGGGCCTGGAGACTTCAGGCCGTGCCTCCTGCCCTGTGGGACTTGATGTGGGACCTCAGGCCATGGGCCCTGGCCAGTAGGGTTTTATGGGGGACCTCAGGCTGTTCCCTCCACCCCACTGCTGGGCCAGGGACCTGAGGCTGCACCCTTCATCTGGAGGGGCTTGACAGGGGTGGGCCGGCCAGATCTGGGTCTCACCCAATAGGATGGGGCCACCAGGTCTGGATCTCCTGTGTTTTTAAAGTGTGTGCAGGTAGTGGGAGGGGACTTGATTCTAGGTCCTGCAGCGTGCCCCAGACTCTGACAGGTGGGATATTTTCATATACATTTTACTAATTTTCTCTCATGTCTAACACTTCTGTTATAGAAAAAGGGCAAATAGCAATATTAAAATATTTCCTCTAATTAATTCCCTTTTAATGTGCATGAATTTCATGCACCTGGCCACTAGTTACATATATATTTCTATATATACTAGGGGTCCAGTGCACAAAATTTGTGCACCAGGGGTGGGTGATCTCTCAGCCCAACCTGCCCCCTCAATTGGGCCAGTGGCTGGCTCTGCCCTGGATGCCTCAGCCCCGCTCTCCCAGCTCAAGCCTTAGCTCTAGTGGTGACTGCCCAGCCCCAGGGGCACCCCACACTTGTGGCGGCCAAGGGGCGAGCTACCCAGAGCCCTGTCACTGCATGGTACTAGGGGCACAGGCAGAGCACTCTGCTGGATGCCCCAACCTTGACTGCGGAGATTGGGGGGACTCGGGAGGAGGTCCCCTTCAGGCCTTGTGTCTGCCTCTCCCTGTGAAGGCTGACCTTTGGAGGACCCTGCTATGCATGCAGCTTCTCCCCAGCTCACCGGTTCCAGTTCACCTGCCTTCCCTGCCATGCCCAGAGATGCTCCACTGCAGACCTAGGACACCTTAGGTGCCTCTTCCCATGCCTCTACTAAAGCACAGTGCCTGTACTTTTTCAGCTTCCTCTTTCCCTCTTGAAATTGAAAGTTATTGCAGTTACTCAGGGTTGGTGCTCCAGCAGTTTTCTTCCCTGCCCCAGAGCTCCCCCCACCCCTTGCATCCATGCCCCCTTCCCTTCCCTTTCCCCTCTTTCTTTCCCTTATCCCTCCCTCTTCCCTCCCACCTCCCCTCTAGGGTTCTCCTGGAAGCCCAGCCCCACTGGAGTGGCTCCTGTTCATGAAAGGCAGAAACAGCTCAGGGTCTCTCCAGCATCCCTTGGCCAGAGCCACTGTGCCAACGGCACTTGCTCCCCGATGCTCCTGGGGCCTCTGCTTCCACTTCCACAGCCTCTGAGCCCCCAGGGCCACTGACTCCTGCTCAGACCCCACCCGTGGCCGCTGCCACAGCACACCATGCTACCTGTGGCAGCCCTGGTGAGGCCGCCCCCTGCTCCCGGGACCCTCCTCACTTGTGGCACTGACAGTCACCTTCGTGGAGCTGAGGCAGCTTGGAACTTGAAAGCTGTGAATGTACAATAGTTGCTTCCCTCTCTGCCTGACCTGCTCCGCTTGCCAGCCCAGCACGCCCAATCGGATCTGTGCATAGAAGTTGTGTCCACTGCTCGGGGTGTCCTCCGCTTTCTCCGTGTGCCTCACACCTACATACATTTCTAAAACATTCAGCATACTCATCCACCACACTCACCCCGACTCCTCACGCAGCTCGGCAGCACCCTCCACTCCTGATTGGCTGGCAGCATAGCGAAAATATGGTCAAATTTGCATATTACTCTTTTATTAGATAGGATATTTCCTTGCTCTAATTCATGCAATGTGGCTCATTTTCTTTGCCCTGAAAATCTAACCAATGATACCAATAGTACTAAAAATGCTGAATTCGGAATCAGAAAATCTGATGTATAAACTTTTTTCTACTAGAGAGTGAGGAGGTGGCAGGAGGCAAATCATTAAATCCCATTTGCCTCCATTTTCTTATCTATAAAATGAGACTAATAGTAAATACATTCTCTAGCTACCTCATAGGTATGATGAAAATATTGTATGAAAAAGTGTGTTTTTTAAAAATATATTTTTATTGGTTTCAGAGAAGAAGGAAGAGGGATAGAGAGAGACAGAAACATCAATGATGAGAGAGAATCATTGATCAGCTGACTCCTTAATCTCCTCCACTAGGGACTGAGCCCACAACCAGGGCATGTGTGCTGTCGAGGAATAGAACTGTGACCTTCTGGTTCATAAGTCGATGCTCAACCGTTGAGAAACACTGGTCAAGCAAAGTGTGTGTTTTTGTTGTTTTTTTTAATTGAGCATATTATAAAAAAAAATTAGCTGAACTATTTTTTGGAAGTAGAAAGGACTATAATTTCACCATCACAGTTCAAGAGGCTACCTTTGTATAAAAATGTTCTATTTTTTTTCTATTTAGAATGTGTGTGATTTAGTTACATGGTTATCTTTATTTTTAAAAGGCCTAACATGATATGAATTTTAAGAACTAAAGGTTCTCAAAAATAAATTCTAACCAGTTATATTTTTAAGCAAAAATGATAAGAATATAAATATAGAACTTAATCTTATCATTTGGATTTAGGTACCCAACATTATAAATTGTAGCTTTCTTCAATAAATTTAGACTTTTGGTAATGTGTGTTTTTATAACTCCAACTTATATGATGGCGTTCTACTTTATCATAGGAAAACATTTGCTCATGAACGGGTAGTTATTAAGTATTGGATCAAAGAATGTGATTCAGTTTTGCCTGAATCCCAAACCAGGATGATAATTACCTTGCTGTTCTATATACAGTCGTGCTGAAAAGTACAGAAGTTGCAACTGACTGCCTCAGTATTATTTTGTGTATCTAAAGGTGGGCTGAGCTTAAGAAAATTGGTGGGGTCTATAAATACAAAGATCATATTATTGAATAATATCATTCATTGTAGGCTCCACTCAGCATTACTATTTTGTCCATAGTTGTCCTACTATTTAATATGTTTTAAATAAAACAAAATCAAATGAATAAGTCACACACACACAAAAAGTGTAAGGCTAGAAATAGCATCTACCAAGTTTCATGTACCATGTATAAATTGCCACAACTTGTATCAGAATTAGAATCTGAAACTAGGTCTATAGCTCATGAAAGGTAAGAACAATTTTAGATTTTAAAATATGTTTTTAAAAAAAGTTATATCTTTTAGTCAATATTACTATATTCAATCTGAAGGACAAAAATAAATAATAGGGTTTTGTTATTAAAAATTTATAAAACTAGCCCTAGCTGATTTGGCTCAGTCAATAGATTGTTGGCCTATGAACCAAAAGGTCCCAGGTTTGATTCTGGTAAATGACATGTACCTCATTTTCAGCTTCCTCCCCAACCTGAGCCCTAGACAGTGCACATGCAGGAATCAACCAATTGATTGATTCACATCAATATTTATCTGTCTTATCCTTTCTCACATCAATATTTCTCTCTGTCTTACCCTTTCTCTTCCACTCCCTCTCTAAAAAAGAAAGTCAATGGGAAAATATCCTTGGGTAAGGATATATTTTTTAAATTAAATGAATGGTCAATAAAATTAAATATCAACTTTCAATTTTGTTTAAGATTGTAGTATTTATAACTCTAGAGTTATTAAAGCTTAAATTTGCTCTGAGATTTTTGGAGACTAGATTGTCACTAACCCCAGCTTTGTGGCCAGAGTAATGAACTGATCATTATGCATTGTTCTTGACAGAGTAGAATTCAAGAAGAGCAAACAAATGTGGCAAGATGTACCTAGGTGTTGCCAAGCAACATGATCACTTCACTTTCCAAGGATTACTGCTTATGTGAGACATAATTTTGATATTTGACTCAAAATCATTTTATTTTTTAGGTGCTCCATTGGTTATTATTGCTTCAATAGAAGTGACGATAAACTATTCTTATGACTCTCATGTTTAATTCTTTTAAAAAAATATATTTTATTGATTTTTTACAGAGAGGAAGGGAGAAAGTTAGAGATTCAGAAACATCGATGAGAGAGAAATATTGATCAGCTGCCTCCTGTACACACCCTTCTGGGAATATGCCCGAAATCAAGGTACATGTCCTTGATCAGAATCAACCCTGGATCCTTCAGTCCACAGGGCAACACTCTATCCACTGAGTCAAACCATTAGGGTGTGTTCAGTTCTTTTAGGCTTATAGAAAACCTGGATTTCTGCAACTATTAAATAAAATTTAAAGATACACCATGACTGCACATAAAAATTGAGTACCAACCTAGATAAGCATTATATATGAATTGTACTTTTTGTGCTAATGAATAAATTTATTCAGTAGGATGAGAATTGTAGGAAATTGTCATTCTCTAGAAAATTAATGGAACAGGAAAACTTCCCTTTGCAAGCGAATGCCTTTTTTAACCAACATAGATTTTGAGATTCAATGTTTTATTAAATCCAGCTTGACCGCCTTTTAGCATTCATATATCACTGTTGTCTATGAGTAATTGCAGAAGATTTTGTTGCTGGAGCTAGTATCGGGAATTTCATGTGAACATGAAAATAGAGATAGTGAATACAAGTTGATGTAGTACCTCTGGAGAGTGCCAAACTTTTTATTTCATAAGCACTTATTTTCAGATGCTTCATGAAGGGTAGATGCTTTTGAAACTTCATTTGGAACACCTATCCTAAAAGTCAACATATAAAGCAGATCTCCTTCCACCCCATGGAGATCTCTGTTAGAGACCTGTGCCTCATGACTGTGGAAACTAAAATTGTTTTACAGGTAGAATCTAAAGAGCAAATTGTCATTGGCCATATTCAGTGAAGTAAAACCAGTGTTTATGTGAACAAAAATAATTAAGTTTATTTGTTCTCTGTGTGTGTGTGAGTGTATGCTTCCATGAGCTTAACTTTTGGGATGAATATTTTTAGAAAACTCTGCATTTCATTTTATGTTGGACTCACAAAATTAAACCATAAGGATAAAGGTGTGATTTGTTAACCATATGCAAACACTTGGATAATTGCACTCAAATGAAAATGAATTTTACTGAATTTATAAGATAGAATTGAGGCTAAATTGGTATAAAAAATCTAGTTGTTTATAAAAAAAAGTTGGTGGTATTTCAGCATTGCTCCATGGGCTCAGTCAAGG
This sequence comes from Antrozous pallidus, assembly GCA_027563665.1. Taxonomy (NCBI): domain Eukaryota; kingdom Metazoa; phylum Chordata; class Mammalia; order Chiroptera; family Vespertilionidae; genus Antrozous; species Antrozous pallidus. The sequence goes on along the minus strand of CM050514.1, from coordinate 15,067,688 downwards.
GTGCAGCTTGCTACTTTGCCATCATAGGTGGCCATGATCTTGTTCTGCATTGCTGAGAATGCTAGTCATATGCTAAAACCAGTCCACAGCAAAGAAAAGAGAACAGGGTACCTCATTAACCCTCTGAACTCAGTCCAAAGTGTGGAGATGTTTCCAACACCACCAACTAACTCTCTAAGCTGGGTATCCCACAATTCAACTCAATTATCATGTTATGTACTTGGAGATAGCATCAGCGCTTACAGATTAAGGACTTAATTCAATAAGACTGCCCCCCTCCTCTCCAATTCAAACACAAGTTGCAAGCTCAGATTGTTACCTGTGCTTTTGAAAAACTGGTTGCGGATTAGAGGTTTCCACACCCTCTTTCTTGGATTCAATTAATATATTAGGCGGCTACCAAAGCTCAGAGAACATTTTGCTTACTAGATTGCCACTTTATTATAAAATGATAGAACTCAAGAACAGCCAGAGCCCTAGCTGGTTCAGATCAGTAAACAGAGCATCAGCCTACAAACTGAAGAGTTCTAGATTTGATTTTGGTCAAGGGAACATGCCCAGATTGTGGGCTCAGTCCCCAGTAGGGGATATGCAGCAGGCATGCAGTCAATGATTCTCTTTCATCATTGATGTTTCTATCTCTCTCTCCCTCTCCCTTCCTCTCTGAAATCAATCTACACTAATAAAAGAGTAAGCTGCAAGTTGACTGTACCTTCACAACACCCACCAGCCAATCAGGAGTGAGTATGCAAATTAATCCAACAAAGATGGTGGTTTAATTTGCACACACAGGCACCAAACAACTGGGGTCAGGGTGGGACACTTACATCATTGCCACTCCAGCTGCTCCAGACCTCTGGGCAGAGTGAGAAGGTGGAAAGGCATCTGTGGGCAGGAGCAAAGTTGGTGCTGGAAGCCAAGGGAAGGAAAGCCCATTCTTGCAAAAATCTCCATGCGTCAGCCCTTTTGAACAAATATATTTAAAAAAAAAGAACAGCCAGATAGGAGAAAGACCAGGCAAAGGAATATGAGAAGGGGCACCAGTTCCAGCCTCTCTCTGAGTGCTCCACCCCACAACCAGCCAGGAAGCTCTCCAAACCAAGTACTTTGGGGTTTTTCTGGAGGCTTCACTACTTAGGCATAATTGGTTTAATCTTTGGACATCAGTGATGTGTTCAACCTTTAGGCCCCTTTTCCTCCCTGGAGGTCACAGTGTTATGTATACAAGTTTCAATCCTCTAATCATGTGATTGGTTCTGCTGGCATCTTTAGTTGCCACCAAAGTCCCCTCATTCTCATAACAAAAGACACATTTATGGCTCTCTCCACTCAAGGAAATTTCCAGGGTTTTAGAAGCTCTGTGTTAGGAACAAAGATAAAGACTAAATGTACATTTCTTATTATGAATATCACAATATCACACTCCTACTTAATGTTTTAAGGAAAAGGTCTGGAAGTGGAACACATTATTTCTGTCCACCCCCATCTGGTCTGAACTCATTTATGTGACTCCTGATAAATGCAAGGAAAGTTGTGAAACACAATCTCTGGGTAGGTATTCAATTTAAACTCTGGGTGGGAGTTTCATTGATTAAAAGGAAGAAATGGCAAATGAATGCTGGGACACAGGTAGGTGTGTCTGTCAACCTGATGTTCAGCAAAGCTTTAAAAATTCTTTGATTTTTTTTTTCATTTTAAACCTTTTCACTACTTGGAAGAGATTTAAGGATATCACTATGAGTTGAATTCAGAATGTTACAGTTTAATTATGCTACAGTCCATAGTTTAAAATGTTATTGGTGAGTTCTTCTCATTCCCACCTGTTGCCTGGGGCAAGTAAGCTTCTTGCAATGTCAACAGAAAATAAATTTTCTGAGACTCGAGTTTGAGAATGAGTATCATTTATTTGTGTGGAGTTAAATCCCTGCGTTTCTGAGGACCCCTCTCCCTCTGTCCTGCCAGGGAGAAATCCAGCTGGGTCCTCAGCAGAGCTTGGAATAAAGCCACCGCCCAGTCTCCATTCCATGTTGGAGCTTAATCCAGCTTAGCATCAGGCTAACTTAGCTTGTGTTCTCACCTGCAATATATCTGTCCATTGGGTAGGGGTCCACATGGCTCAAGGCCACGAAGCTTCTGGGAACACAGGAGAAGACAAGGAAGCAGAAGCAAAACCAGAGAAACAAGAAAGCCAGGAGAGAAAGAATTCCTTCGTTTGGGGATGATGTATCCCCCAATTTTTGCATGCTTGCAGTGACTCTGCCACCCCAGCCATGATCTTTCTTTTCAGGTTAGACTGCCAGGCATCTTCTCTAGTCACCCCAATTCATTGCACGTGCACCTGTCTCCTCTTTGTTGGACTATTTTTTCCCAGTGACCTGCAGGAAATGGACTGGTGGTTCCTATAGAGTGTGAAGTTGCAGCTTTCGAATGAAGCTGCCCAGATCAGCATGCTTATATTGTTTGGCCTCCCTATTATTAATAACTAGCTAATTACAATGGTATCAAACACAAACAGTCACCTTATTTCCAGTTTTGTCCAAAGTGTTATTACCTGTTATTCTTACATAATTAAACAGTATCACCATTCACCCTTTAAAATTGTTTCAGTTTGGTTAAGAAGTCATATTGCCATTCTACCTAAAATCATCTTGGTTAAACCCTGAAATTTGGGATGGGGTCAGCTTTGGTTGGGGTAGATGTACAAGAGGAAGAGAGGGGATATCTGACTTAAATCAGGATTCTTTATGGAATAGAAAGAAAAGAGGATGTCTGTAAGACATAAAAAATGTCCTGTAGGATTAGGGTATCTCTTCCAGATGTCATGAAAGGACTTGTATCTTTCTCCCCTCCCCCAACCCACCCCAAACCAAACATTTTTTTTGTATGTTAAAGCCCTAAGCCCCGGTATGGTTACATTTAGAAATAGGGGCAGTAGGAAATAATAGAGGTTAAGTGAGGGTATAAAGGTGGGGCCTTAATCCAGCAGGACTGGGATCCTTATAAGAAGAGAAAAAGACACTAGAGTTCCCTCTCTCTCTGCACACACGGAAAACAACCCAGATGCCATCTTGAACTTGGACTTCCAGCCTCCAGAACTGTAAGGAAATAAGGTTTTGTTGTTTAGGCCATCAAGTCTGTGTCTTTTCATTAAGACAGCATGAGCAGATGAATATGCCTGCTATATGCTATGTTTGTGTGTGTGTTTTCCCTCTGAGTATATTTGAGTCTACCTGTAATGCTAGGCACCTTCAGTTGTGAGTGCTTAGGTGGGAGCACAGGTTGTTCTATTTCATTTCTTTCCCACTCCATCCATCTGCTTCTGCACTTAGGTTCTCTATTTATGGAGCTAAACCCTCAACTCGTTGGATGAAGAGGCTGACTGTACAACCGCCCCACAGTCCCCAGACTTTTAAGATGCCATATGCTGTGTGGATATTTCTGATAGTTGTGAACCACTTTAGACTTCCCCTGTACCCCACTTATGGATTGACTGACATGTGGTAGCTTGGATTGGCTCTATAAAAGTTCCATCTGACTCGTACAAGAAGGAAGCATTTAATATGACATGAAATATCATTTAAGGACAGTTTATAAAAGGAAGGTTTAATCAGCACTGTAGTAAAATTGATGGTCTAAATTTGAAGGGAGGATGCTTTTTAAGCTTAACCTCAGTTTGGATCTTCTTCAAGTTTATGCCAATGTTCCTACGTCCACTCACTTTACCCCCTCTTAATTGGAAAACCTTTTTTGATGAAGGATATCACTTCCCATATGCCGTATGTGTCCTTAAATAAACATAGAATCTCAGGTTAAATTTCCTTAGGGCTATATTAGGTTTGTTTTCCATCAAGTATGTTATTAGGGCATATTTAGGAAGAGAGTAGATCCCTAATCTAGGCATGCATTTTAAATTCAACGTTAAAGTTCTGGAAAATGCAGGGCAGGGGAGAATGGAAGATGTATACTGTATATACACAAATAGGCTGAGCTGGGACTTTACCACTTAATTGTCATGGCTGCAATTCCTTGATTGCTAAACATGGTGTGTACATGCCTCTATTTTTTAACATGTTTAGGGGGACTGGGAGAGCAACCTGTAATAAAACACAATGGGATTTCTATAGTGAAACATGACTATTCACAATAAATGTGATAATGGCCGAGACCGGTTTGGCTCAGTGGATAGAGCGTTGGACTGTGGACTGAAGGGTCCCGGGTTCGATTCCGGTAAGGGCATGTACCTTGGCTGCGGGCACATCCCTGGTAGGGGGCGTGCAAGAGGCAGCTGATCGATGTCTCTCTCTCATCGATGTTTCTGACTTTCTATCCCTCTCCCTTCCGCTCTGTATAAAATCAATAAAATATATGTTAATAAATAAATAAATGTGATAATAATTTCAAGATCAAGTCAGCTTTTGTTTCTAAAAAGTTAGCCCTAGTGGATTTGGCTCAGTGGATAGAGCATCTGCTTATGGACTCAACGGTCCCAGGTTCGATTCCAGTCAAGGGCATGTACCTTGGTTGCAGGCACATACCCAGTAGGGAGTGTGCAGGAGGCAGCTGATCAATGTTTCCAGCTCTTTATCCCTCTCCCTTCCTCTCTGTAAAAAATCAATAAAATATATATTTTAAAAAGTGCTTAGGTCCAGTTGAATTTGCAGCCACCTGAGTTACCAAAGAAGCTTTATTTTTCAGAGTTTTGGATTTATGAATTGGATAAGGGGTTAACTATCATCACAGCCCGGATTTAAAAGGAAGTACCTGAGACACAGAGAATGCAGAAACATGTTCAGGGCTTCTTGACTGATGCATGATGACAACATAATTCAAGCCCCTGCCATACAGATTCATTATGTAACCTCAGTGAAATGACACAAAGCAGGGGAAAATTTGACAGGGTGAGGAAGGAGTCTTGGAGGAGGTGACATTTGACTTTACTACGTTGGAATTTTATAAGTGTGATTTATTTTATGCTTTTTAGCACCAAGTAAATCTGAAGGAAAGATCTTCAAACATGACCTTTGGATGTGTTTGGCTGGGATAGAACTAAAAAGGGAGGAGGGACCAGATCATAGACTCTAAGCATCAAATTAATTCAAGAAAAAATGTAGACACGGTTCTCAAAGTAAGAGGAACATGACTGAATGATGTGTGCTTGGGCTGGGGTTAATGAGTTAACAATACACAGATAGAAAGTATTTTTAGTAATAAAGAACTTCTAATTTAGGTATGTACTTTTTTTTACATAATGCTATTGTGTACTTAATATACTACAGAATAATACAACATAGTTTTATATTTATATGCACTGGGGAAACAAACAAAAATTGAATGACTCACTTTATAACAATATTCACTTTATTGTGGTTGTCTGCCTGTACACAGCATGGGCACGTCTAGGTGGGCTGAGTGGGACAATGCAAGATTTCATCATGCTACTCAGAATGATGTGCAATTTAAAATTGAATTGTTTATTTCTGGAATTTTCCATTTAATATTTTGTGCTGCTATTGACATGGGTAACAAATTGCTAAAAGCAAAACCACAGATAAGGGGGAGTACTATGTTTAGTTATCACTTTAATTAGTTGAATGGTATACTACTAAACATGCTAGAAATGATAGTATTGTGGAAAAATGTCTTGAGGTAGCTGGCCATCTCACAAACTTCCAAGTTGTCATCAGATGATATAGACACAACCAATTGGATTGCTTTGAGACTCCTATGTAAAAGTACAACACATTCAGTTAACTAAAAACATATTACCCTTATGGGGAAGAAGGAATAAGGAAGTAGTATAACAAATAGAAATACTCTTTCTCATGCATTGGTGTAAATCAAAATTGGGTATACAAAGGGAGTCAGACAAAACAAGATGTCAAAATCTACAACAAAATATAAAGAACTGTAGAAGGAGTTAATAAAAACATGTTAGCTAAGGGTCACAAGTCACTGTTGTTCCTGCTATATTAGAATGTGAAATAATTAACTATGGTGGCGCTGAAATAACACCAGACTAATTAAAGTTCTGTCAGGTTCTCTAATATAAAGTCTACTCTTTCATGCTCAGCCATGTAACTTGGCTCAAAACTGAAGTTTAGGGCACAACTGAATGCTAAAATTAGATACACACTGTGTGTGTGTGTGTTTCTATATACATGTGCATATTTATATGTGTGTGTGTGTGTGTTTATAATAATAAAAGCGTACTATGCTAATTAGACCAGATGTCCTTCTGGATGACCTTCCGGACCAAGCCGGGGCTGTGAGGGAAATCCAGGTCCCCAGTGCTAGAGGGAAGCCACTGCCAGCAGCCAGAGGAAGGAAGGCCTACTCTTGCACAAATTCCATGCATCGGGCCTCTAGTATATATATATATATATATATATATATATATATATATATATTAAAGTAATTAATACATGATATTTTAAAAGTTTATTTGATATGAAAACTTTAGGAAGTTTAATCCATAGCCATCCAGTTATCTATAAGCTGCAGATCAATTCTAATACTTGTTTTTCTACTAGAAGGGTTTTTCATGACATTACCTCTCTTAACCATTAAGTTCATTTACATACATACATCTTACATAGTTTATAGTCATGCCTTTCCAAGTTTTCGATCCATCTTTAGTTGTCTCTCACTTTCCCACCAATTCTGAAGGGTGTTTTGAGTTGAAACATTAAGTGTTAAGTGCTGATCAATATTCTAAAGATGCAGACCCTGTGATGATTTACAAGGCTGACTGACTGACCAACCTTGAGCTGACCAATTCATTCCATGAGTCATGCTTATGTGTATTTCATTAAAGATTTTAACTCCTTTTATTTTCATATTTCTTGCTTTGCACAATTGTTCTTTATTTTACTGATTTTGAAAAAAGGCAAGAAATAGCTGTGGCATAAAGAATACAAGTTTTGTGATTGAAAAAATTATATTGACAAATAAGGAAAAGGAGGAGCTAAACACAGAGCATTTTTCCTGGATTCTTTTGTGTTTGTCATGTCCCAGCTCCTACAAGAGGGTGGTTGAGAAGAGCAAGAGATTTTTCCATGCAGCATTCTTAGAGAAATGTTTTGTGAAGTATTTTGTAAAGTTAAGTTGCTTGATTATGTTGAAATGCAAGTACTAGCTCAGTAGAATTCCCAGATGAGCATATTTATGCATATCATCCATTATTAACTTCTGTACAATATTAAATAAAAAACATCTCCAGGCATCCTGGCATGAATTAAAAACAAGAATGCCACCATACTATTGATTACTGTTCTACATGGTTACACTTTAATATGCATATTTATGCAAAATAAGTATGTTAAAAATCCTTCAATGATATATACCATTCTTCTGGGAATATTGATACGTTTTCCACAAAAATTATACACTATGTCTACTATTACATGAAAAAAATGTTTGTAAAAAGACCTATTTCAAACATACTTTTCTACAACTCATGTATTTATAAGTTATAGAATATTGTGAGCCTTTCTACGTATTTTAGAATAATAAGATTTCTATAATACAGAATTCATCCCATTTTTATTAATACTAACAGTTTCTACCATACATCACTGTTTGAGCTTTTAGGATGTGCCATCTCTAATTTTCACAGAAGAGTCCTGTAAGTTCAATAATTTCAATCATAATTCTATTGCTGAAAATCCACACAACTCATTTTGTTAGGTGCAGGAGAAAGCAAGTAATAATTATATAAATTCAGAGCTTTCTAAATAGCCTATCATATAATTGGTAGAAATATTACAAACAAAAATGTTATGCCTCCAATTTAAAGCTTCTCTCCTTATGATGCTTTAAATATCTCAATATCCCCACACCCCCCAGCTAATCATTTCACTTTTATTTGTCCAAAAATCAGTTTACCTGACATGTATCTATGTATATAAGTAGAAATGTGTACACAAACTTGAAAAAGAATATTTCTTTCAATGGAATCAATGGATGAATCTACATTCACCTAAAGGAAAAAAAATGAGAACTTAATCAAATTCACTATCAAAGTTTATTAAGTCTATATAACTTTCTTAGAGAAAACAAGGCACCAGGTTTCAGTCTATAATTGGGGTTGCCAATGTAAAGAATCACTATGGGGAAGGAGTCATTTCTAAATACAACCACCCTTATTTCCAGTCAGAAAGTAATCACTGTTTCCAAGCTACATTGGGCTGAATTTCCTGCTAACAAATGTGATAATATAGAACTCTATGAAAGTTAATGTTCCAATGAGAACTCTAAAATGATCTCCTCAAAAAATAATATTGGTGCATTAAAATGAAGAATTACACATTAAATCCCAAGTTAAAAACCTCCTAGCATTAATGCAAAAATAGGCTATGATGTATTTACCTTACTTTTTTTTTCATTTTTAACATTTTTTAAAGTGCTGGAAGGTATTTAGAGAAATTAATCTATACCCAAATCACAGTGAGTCTCACTAATGAGAAACTTTCAGAGGTATTTCAAGCAAATTAAACAAATAATTTTAAAAATAGTGTTTAATTCCCATATTGATGCAGGACAACCATTTGCACTGTTGTTCATTATTTCATGATTTTTGTTGATTTGTGCTTTCCTAGCATCATAGTACTCAGTTTGATTATACCTTAACCATCGTGTGTTGGTAACTTACTTTACTTTCTCTTAGATACCATTGTTTTATTTATGTATTATTATTTTTTTCATTATAGTTTAAGAATCCATTAGATTTGGATAGGAATATTCTGGGCAGTTTATGAATGAGCCAGAGAGATACCAACTCTGAAAAACAAGTATTTTTCTACACTCTTTACTACCCCACTTCCAACCTGCAGATGCAAACCTCTGTACAAGTGGTTCCTATTTCTCAGATTACTTACTCTTTGAGAAGAAAAATGTAAAATAGACAATGTCAAGCCCTACATGGTTTGGCTCAGTGGACAGAGCATTGATCTGCAGACTGAAGGCTCCCAGGTTCAATTCTAGTCAAGGTCACATGGGGTGTGCAAAAGGCAGCCAATCAATGATTCTCTCTCATCATTGGTGTTTCTATCTCTCTCTTCCTCTCCCTTCCTCTCTGAAACCAATAAAATACATTTTTAGAAAATAATAATAAAGTAGCCAATGTCCAGTGTTAAAAACACCAGTTCTGTGTACTACACGAGAGGGGTGGGCAGAGATTGGAGTGTGTTGGTGAATGATTACCAGCTGCTGAGATACAGTGTAGTCTCTGCTGAAGGGACCACCCACACACTAGCCTGGCCTTGCACAGTGCCCACCTGTGATTGCTGAGCACCAGCTTCCATGGGCAGGTGGTTTGGGAGCCAATCTCTCTGGCAGCAGTCCTGAATGTTGGGAGGCTACCTATGTGGACAAGCTCATTCCAGGGAGAGTCCCGATACTTGGTCTTGCTGTTGGAGAAATGTAGGGGGAGAGACCAAGGGTGTGCCCAAAACCAGCTCATTCAGACTCCCAGGAGGAGCCTAGTTAGGTCATGTATCCAGGCTGATTACGGTAGAACTGAAACCACTGGCAGCTGCTGGGGAAGTAGGCAGTGAATTCTTTCCAGAGAAACTGGGAGATAGGCCTTTTGGGCCGGGTCCTGTGCACTGAGCCTTGCTGTGTGGCCACAGGGAGTGTTTGTGCACCCATTTAAAAACTGCTTTTTTTGTTTGCTATTGTTCTGTGTGACTCATGAACCTGAACCCCATTGCTTACCAGAGACAGGTGATTTGAGAGGTCCATTCTTCGGGTTACAACTGTACATGCCAGGGCATTAGATGTGTGGGCGAGCTCCTTCTAGGCCCAAGGGGCACCTCATTAGAACAAAAGACTCTCCAAACACCTTTATTGCTTAGGGAATCCCAAAGGTTTAGGAGCTCTGTGCCAAGAACTGAGAAAAGTGCCAGATAACTATCTGCAATATCACAGGTCACTCCCTGTTTTCCACCAAGGATTCCTTATAGGATAAGGATCCTAACAGTTAAAATATGCTGGCACATTGATAGAGCTCCATTTAGTCATTAACAATTCGTCCAATCCATCATCCTATTATATGAACACTAGAGGCCCGGTCTAAAAATTCATGCACCGGGAGGGGGGGGGGGAGTGTCCCTCAGCCCAGCCTGCACCCTCTCCAATCTGGGACACTTTGAGGGATGTCTGACTGCCTATTTAGGTTCAATCTCAGGAGGATCGGACCTAAATGGGCAGTCGGACATCCTTCTCACAATCCAGGACTGCTGGCTCCAAACTACTTGCCTGCCTGCCTTCCTGATTGCCCCTAACCCCTTCTGCCTGCCAGCCTGATCACACCCTAGCTATCAGTTCAGAGCAGGAAGGTGGGCCACAGATGATCTTCAGGACAATGAAACTGTTCTGTCTGATACTACATTAATGGTACATTTGTCAAGACCATAAGATGTTCAACACAAAGAATGAACCCTAATGTAAACTGCAGATTTTACTTTTGTTAATAATGAGTCGATAAAGGCTTATCAATTGTAATAAATGTATCACATTAATTTAAGATGCTAATAATAAAAGAAGCTTTAATGTGGTGTGGCTGAGCCTTGGGGCGGCTGTGCGTGTCTGGACCCCCTGCTGCCTCTGGGGTGGAGATCAAACCTCTGCCACCACCCCAGGTTTGCCATGGCCAGGCTTTGGGGCAGCAACAGAGGTCCGGACCCCCTGCTGGCTCTGGGGCTGCAATTGGACCCCTGCCAGCCCAATGGCTGCCTTGGCCTGCTGAAACAGAGGGGGCCCACCAGCCATCTTGGTTGGAGGTTAATTTGCATATTGCTCCTATTGGCTGGTAGCATAGGGAAAGTACGGCCTATTTGCATGTTTCTCTTTTATTAGATAGGATGTCTCCCAGGGCATGAAACTCAAAGCTTGCAGGCTTCCATTAGATTTTGTCAGGTTACAAAAGCAAGAGTGGTCTCAGCAATATATGGCTTCACCCTTTCAGGAATAGGACTTCATGCCATTCATAGGGCCTGTGACTTTATACAAAACGAGGTAAAACAAACCACTTTTATCACAGGCTTATTGATAAAAAAAATAGTTAAATTCCTAAAGCATCTCATCTATGCTATAACAAAATGTCATTGAACCTGCTCTAATTGAGTTTAGAGGGAAAAGCTGGAGGTTTGGTGTTATTTTTGGAGCAAGTCAGAGGGAAGACGTTGGGGAGTGTCCAACCGCTCTTTTGAGCGTCAGGGAGGATCCCAGTCGGTACCCGATGTAAGCACCAGCTGGGAATGTATTCATCACACCCTCCCAGGGAAAATGTGGGCGGTGACATTGCTCTCTGCGCTCTCTGCACTGAGCCTGAAGGAAGCAGTAGGGAAAGTGCTCCCGAATCCTCCTATTTAACAAGAGCTTCTTTGTTCGCTATAGTCCTGTGAGACTCATGAATGCAAATCCTATTGCTTATCTGACATAGGTGCTTTGGGGACCCATCCGCTGAGGACAGCCTTGAAAGCTGAGGTCCTTGCTTTATGTGTGGTTTAAACTCATTAGAAGCTGGGAGTTGGGGGTTACCTCCCAATTGTAAGGGACTGATCTGAGGGTGAGATTTCCAGCCAGCCTGAGTCATAGCCTTGCCCACCTGTTTCAATGTATTTTCTCATTTACCTGGAATGTATGAGTCACTCAAGTCTAGTTTCTGGAATTTTGTTTGAGGGAATTGTTCTGTGTGTAGCTGTATAGTCTGTGTGTTCACTGGACGGAAATTCAGGAGCCTCCTATGTTGCCATCTCAGTGGCGTTTGTCGTTTCTCCTTTTGTGAAATACATTTGGAAACAATATGCCTCCTTTATTTAAGCAGATTTTCCAAAGAATTGTGCAAAAAAAGACAAAGAAAATCCTGACTCTACTAGGATGCCCAATGTTGTTGTCAATCTCTTTAATTGCACTCTTGCAGTTTGTATAGTGCTGTTGTTCATAACTCTCCGTGGCTCCTTGATATAGGTTTATGTCTAATATATATCCACCTGGTTTGACATGGGCATGAGTCAGTCACCATCTGTACGCTTCCACATTTTACTGCTTTCCCACCAAACCACAACGTGCATGTACATAATGCAGTAAACTTTTTTCTTCTCTTTGTGTTTTTCTTTTTTTTTTAATCTTTATTGTTCAGTTTATTAATTACATTGTTTCCCCTTTTTATCCCCCTATAGCTTCCCTCCACCCTGTACCTATCCCACCCTCCACCCTCACCTCCCCCTCCCCACTGTCCTCTCCCATTGTTGCTAGATTTTTGTCCAGTCTCTTACTGCACTTCCCACAACCCTTTTCTCCCCAAGAATTGTCAGTCCATTCCTTCTCTATGTCCATGTCTCTGTTATATTCACCAGTCTATCCTGTTCAACAGCCTATCAATTCACTTGATTTTTATGTTCATTTGTTGACAGATGTGTATTTGTTGTTGCTAGTTTGCACTTTTACCTTTTTCTTCTTCCTCTTCTTAAAGAATATCTCTCAGCCTTTCATATAATGTTGGTTTGGTGGTGATGAACTCCTTTAGCTTTTTCTTATCTGCGAAGCACTTCATCTGACCTTCAATTCTGAATGATAGCTTTGCTGGATAGAGTAATCTTGGTTGTAGATTCTTGCTGTTCATCACTTTGAATATTTCTTGCCACTCCCGTCTGGACTGCATCATTTCTGTTGAGAAATCCGCTGACAGTCGTATGGGTGCTCCCTTATAGGTAACCAACTGTTTCTCTCTTGCTGCTTTTAATATTCTCTCTTTGTCTTTTGCTCTTGGCATTTTAATTATGGTGTGGTCCTCTTAGAGTTCCTATATATTGGGGTTCGGTGCACTTCTTGGAATCCTAAGTCAATTTCTTTCACCAGGTGTGGGAAGTTTTCAGTCACTATTTCTTCAAATAGGTTTTCATTGTCTTGGCCTCTCGCTTTTTCTGGCACCCCTATAATTCGGATGTTGGTATGCTTGAGGTTGTCACAGAGGCCCCTTACACTATCTTCAATTTTTTGGATTTTTTTGGTTACTTGCTTTTTCAGCTGAGTGGATTTTACCTCTTTGTATTTCAAATCTTTAACTTGGTTCTTGGGGTGCTCCAGGGCACTTTCAGGTCTTTGTATAATATTTTTTGTTTCAGTCAGTGTATGCTTAATTTCTGGTTGGTCCTTTTTCATATCCTTGAGAGTCTGCTTTATATCCTTGAGGGTTTCTTTCATTTCCTTGTAGGACTCATTCATTTCCACGTTGGTCTTAATAATTTCTTTGCAGCTCTCGTTTATATCCTGGAGGGTGTTGTTCATTGTCTTGTAGGACTCACTCATTTCCTTTGTGGTCTTGCTTATTTCCTTATAGGCCTCGATCTTTTGTTGGAACCTCTTAAAAAACCCTATAACCGTGGTTCTGAATTCTATGTCTAGTCGTTTTTTTTCCTCCATTTCTTTCACATCTGATTTCTTTCCATGTTGCTGCATGGTGGCTGCTTCCCTGAGTTGGTCAATTAGCTTTGTGTGGTAGACTTCCTACTAGGGATAGTGGCTCAGCCTCCTCGGTTACCTGAGGTGGATATGGGCTGCACAGTCTTGCTGAAGTTAAGCTCAGTTAATCGTTGTTAGCACTTGGAGGGTTGACCTCCAGGCTAATTGTCTGTGAAGCTCAGCTGTGCTCAGGTTGGGTGGGCGGAGTCTCCGGGCCAAGCAGACAGCGTTAGCTCCGCCCTATGCGGCCCCAGGGACTCTGTGCTGGGGGCAATGGCCGCCAGCACCTCTGAGAGAGAGCCGCTGCGGAGCTCCAACGGCTGCCGGTTGCCGGGGAATTCAGACTTTCCCAAAATGAGTCTGCATGCGCAATGTCTCACCCAGGGTCGTAAAACAAAGCAGTCTGACGGTTTTCCGAATGAGAGGCAAGTCGCGGTGTGCTCTCTGCGCCGCCACGCAGCCGAGCTGTTCGCGCGAGCTGCCTTCTCCACAAGCCGGGAGACCCGGCAGCACCCGAGCTTCGGCGTGCCCTCCCACTGTCCAGTTTTCACCCCGTGTGATAGTGGGTTCTCTGGACTTCGCCCAGAGCTGGAGAATCAGTCCAGTGGGACGCCTTTGTCTCCCTGTTCGAGAAAACTGGCCGGTTTTCAGCCGCCCGCCCTCTCCGCGGCGTGTGCTCCAAACCTCTCTCCGGGCGAATCTTTCAATGCCGTCCACCGCCACTCCTCCGGGTCACAGTGTCTTATCTTCACTTTTATTTGTGGAATTTTCACTCAGCGAGCTTTCTGGTGATTCTGGAAGGTGTTTGTTCTTTCATTAAGTTGTAGTATTAAAATTGCTGATTATGACGGCAAGATAGGTGTTTTGCCTTTGCCGCCATCTTAGTTCTCCCTCCCTCTGTGTGTTTTTCTATATGCACACTCTGTCAGTATAAAGATGTACATGAGCATCGTTTCCTCAGGAAAGCAAGAAAGAATATCTCTCAGTTCATATCAGCCACACTACACTGTTTATAAACAAATTAAGACAAGATTTTTTAAAGAAAAGAAATGGGGGAAATAAAAATAGATACAGAGGCAAAGAAGCATGGAGCAGACTGTCAAACTACAGCAGGAAGGCAGGGGAGGTTGGGGGGGGGGGGGGGCTTGCATGCATGCATAAAAGCATAACCAAAGGATACAAGGCACTGGGAGTTTGGGGGCAGGCAAGGGCATGTGCTAGGGGATAGAGGAAGCTGAAGGGAGGTCAAGGGGTGGGGAAAGGGAAACATATGTACTACTATTTGAAATACTTTAAATAATAAAATAAGAGGGGAAAAGAGAGAGAGAGAAAAAGACCCACAGAATATTGAAGATCTTTGGTTTAAAATGTCTAGACCAAATTCAGATATCTACTTAGTTCTGAAAATCATTGGCTCAGAGCTGGCACTTAAACTTTCTTGAATAATTCCATTATATCATTAAGATATTCATAGGCTAAGATTATTTTTTTCTTAAATGAGGCAGCAAGCAAAAATCTTAGTGTTCCATGTAAATGTATTAATTTAACATGGCCCTTTGAGCCTATTTTAAATATTATATCCATTTATGAATGGGTTACTGAACTGATGAAAGAATAAGAAATGACCTCCCAGGAATGCAGACACTGAACCAAAATACAACTTAGCAGTCTTGGTCTAAAAATAAGATATAGCAACATCAAAATACATTAATTTCAAAATTTAATGTGAGGAGTTATCTTTTTAAGTATTTTCAATCAAATATTCAGAGTTGGTCTTTGGAGTGGTCTTGAACCAACATTTGGGATAAAACCCTAAAATGAAGATGTAGCAGATACATTATTACCTGGATATTTTTTTTCTATAATGGCCTAAAACCTCTAAGTTTGACATTTCTGGAGGGAGAATGCATCACAATAGCAAAGAGACAGTAAAAAGAGTCTCAACACAAAACTATTACACTCAGTCCTCTGCTTGCCCCTCCTCAGGCACACTTGATTCTCAAATCCCCTGTCCACACTGTCTTGAATCTAGAAGAGATAGTATTATCCTTCTCCAATCCACTTCCAATCTTTTCTTAATTATCTTTCCCCCAAATTTGATTGCACAACTAAATATAGCTTCAAGGAAAACGCACACCCTTCCACCAACACCTTTAGGAAAAAAATATTTGGAGCGGTTAAGTTTCTCAGGTTGTAAAAGTGAAGTAAAAATCTCTATTGCTTTGATATCCTTTCTGAGAGTTTTCCCAGAATGCTTAGCTTATCATTCAAATGTGTGGGCCCAACGTTATCTGTTATTGAAATAATGCTAAGTATGAGAGATAGAGGATACCATGCTCAATGTTGGAATTCAAATTAATATTATGACAAATTTTATCAGAAAACTCATAGCATTCAGATAATATTTTCTTGTTTTTCTTCTCAGAAATATCTTATATTGAATCCAAAACCATGACTGTTACCTTCCACCTACTGACCCCATTTGTACCCTATGGGACACACAAAACATGTCTCCATCTGTTCAAATTTCAAATATACTATTTTTATTATATTAACCTTTTATTTTCAAGCTGATATCTAATATTCTGTAAACTATCCACATGAAATGCTTTTATGCAGCTCAGCAAATTAGTGACCCCTTATACCATGTTTATTCTTTTATTCCCCCATACTATTTTTACAACTATATAAATACCTTGTGTTATTTACCACTTATTTGTTGTTTCCTTTTACCCATTGAAATAATTTCCCTGCAAAATGAAAATTATCTTCCCCCTTTGTTATCAACTGCCTATAATATAAAACAATCCATGGCACATGATAGGCATTCAACAAATACTTGTTAAAGGAATGAATAAATAAATGCACATTTATTAGCTCTAAATGATGCTAGGAAACTATCTCCCTTTATTTGATTTATGATATTGACCAAAAAGAAAGCAAATGAATTGTTTAAAATCATATAGATAGTTTGCAGCCAGGTTTGTATTAAAATGAAGATCAGTTAACTCATTCTAGGGTTTATTATACACAGCCTTTCCCTGGTAACTTCAGTCCCATAATCTCAGTTAAAATGTGACATTTCTAATTAGATACCATATATATATATAGTTTAATGCATATTAAAAGGGTATTAATTAGAGGAAATAATTTAATATTGCTATTTGCTCTTTCTCTATAGTAGAAGTATCAGAGACTAAGAAAATTAGTAAAATGTATATGAAAACCTTCCTCCTGTCAGAGTCTGGGGCATACCACAGGACCCAGAGTCAAGTCCCCACTCACTCACATGTGCCTCAAAATCACGTGAGACCCAGACCCAGCTGCCCCACCCCCTGCCATATTGGGGGTAGATCCAGACCCTGTCAGTCCCACTCTTGTCAAGCCCTGCATGGCAAGGGGTGTCCTCAGGTCCCCTGGCCTAGCACCAGGATGGGAGACATGACCTGAGATCCCCTGTCACTGGGTAGGGGGCATGGCCTGAGGTCCCCCATAAATCCCCACTGGCACGGGGTGCAGGTTCAGGTCCCCTGTGAAGCCCCGCTGGGTGGGGGGCACAGCCTGAGGTCCCCTGTCAAGCCCACCCAGGCAGGAGGGGCACACCCTCAGGTCCTGTGGCCTGATGCTGGGGCAGAAGATATGGTCTGAGGTCCCCCAGCCTGGTGCCAGGGTGGGGGTGCAGCTTGAGGTCCCATGTCAAGCCCTGCCAGGTTGGGAATGTGGCCTGCAGTTCCCTGTCAAGCCGCACCAGGTGGGAGGCATGACCTGAGGTCCGCCAGCCTTGAGTTGGGGGAGGGGGAGCAGCCTGAGGTACTCTAGCCCAGCACCAGGGTAGGAATCACACCTTGAGGTTCCCTGTCAAGCCCTGCCAGATGGGGGATGTGACCTGTGGATCCCTGTCAAGCCCTGCTGGGCAGGGGGAGCAGCCAGAAGTCCCCTAGCCCAGCACCAGGACGGGAAGTACACCTTGAGGTCCCCCATCAAGCCCCACTGGGTGGAGGACATGGCCTCAGGTCCCCTGGCCTGGTGCCGGGGTGGGGGTTGAGGCCTGAGGTCCCCTGTCAAGCTCCTCTGGATTGGGAAAAGGGTGAAGCCTCAGGTCCCTGCTGATTGGTCTTTCAGCCTCCTGCCTGTGGTGCTTGGCCCCACCCCCCACTCCTGATTGGCTGGTAGTATAGGGAAGGTATGGCCAAATTTGCATTTTATTCTTTTATTAGATTGGAAGCCCAGTGACTGAAGGGTGGAACCAGTTGCTATTACACACACTGACCACCAGGGGCCAGAAACTCAATGCAGGAGCTGCCTCCTGGTGGCCATTGCTTTCCTACAGTGGGAGTGCCACTCAGCTGACTGGGATGAGTGATCAATCCCACAATGGGGGCCACTGCTCAGTGGGTGGGTCCACAGCCACTCAGCTGACTAGGATGACTGGCGCTTCCTCAGGCCACACCCTTACCAGTGCACAAATCCATGCACTCGGAATCTAGTTTCTATATATATTAGTCCTTGGATCCTGGACTAATAATATTCCTACAATTATAATATTTTTAATGTAGTCTTTCAAAATTGTTCAATTTTTAAACAATGTCTGTCTCTGTTGCCTCATACCTGTGACTAGCAGACACCTCATATTGTTTAACATCAACGGGAGTTTGTGAATTTTCACACTTCCTTGATCCCCATTAGAATGATAACTATTGGTTTCAACCCTTGTTTCTAGAGTATTGAGATAATCCTAAATCATAATGCTGACATCTCCGATATTAAGTGGCAACTTCAGATTTATGCTCACCTTAAATTTTATTAAAGAGGCATCAGAGCTTAAGTGTGCAAAAAAAATAAGTATCAAGGGCTAAATGTAATCTACATAAGCACTTTAATTAGCCAGTACAGTTATATTTTTAAATGCCTAGGAAGCTGCATTAGTTTTCTAGAGCTGCCATAACAAAACACACACACACAAATAGGGTGACATAAAACAACAGAATTTTACTTTCTCTTAGTTGGAAAGGCCAAAGTCTGAAATTCAGATGGAGAGGGGCCTTGTTTTCTTTGGAGACTCTTAGGGCGGATCTTTCCTTGTCTCTTCTGACTTTTGCCATTTGTCTGAAATCCTTGTTTCTGGCTTGTGGAGAAGTCACGTGGCTTCACCTTTGTCTTCTATCTGTGTGTCTGTGCCTGTATCTAAATTTCTTATTTTATAAGTATCCCTGACATTCTGGATTGGGGCTCATACTAGTAACATTATTTCAATTTACTTTAATCAAGACCACATTTCCAAATAAGGTCATATTCTTCTTCTACATATTTTGGGAAGGGGGCACTATTCAACCCAGAGGTTGTAGATATATATATTACAAAACTCACATATGGTATACAAAATATGACATATATCACTTCTAAAAGCATATTATTTCCAAATATGCATGTATATATATATATGAAATATCCTATATAATAAAAGGGTAATTTGCAAATCAACTGAACAGAGGAACAGCCAGTTGCTATTATGTGTACTGACCACCAGGGGGTAGATGCTCAATACAGGAGCTTTCCCCTGGTGGTCAGTGCACTCCCACAGGGGGAGCACTGCTCAGACAGAAGCCTGGCTGAGGGTTGGTGCACCTATCCCACCTCCCCCGGGAGCGGGCCTAAGCCATCCGTCAGACATCCCTCAAGGGCTCCCAGACTACTAACAGGTGGAAGCCAGGCTGCGGGACAACCCCCCACCCCCGGAGTGCACAAATGTCATGCACCAGCCTCTAGTATTTTATATGTGTGTCTAGGCATGTGTGTGACAGTACAAACTTACAAACTTTCTAGACTGGATAACATTTTCTCCTGCTGTGACAAATTCGTTCTTTAATCGTGTGAGGCCATTATTCAGCACATGGTGTTTTGCCTGATCAGACTTTCTTTAAAGTTAGTTTATATGACTTCACTTTCCATATATTTATATCGCAAGTCCTCATGCTTCTTCTCAATCTTGTATCAGACATTAAAATGTAGCAAAAAAGAGGAATCCATTGCCATCCCAATGTTGGAGTACTGAAACGACATAAGGTCTAGAAATATTTTTATAAATCCAGTAACATCCGAGTAAGCATGAATTTATTTTAGATGACAATGAGGTTGAAAAAAACAGTTCATATGCGACTGAATCCAAATATTTTCCAGTTAAAGTAAGTCATTTTTTTTTAATTTTCCTTATTTAGAGTTTAATATTAGAAAAAATAGAGGTCATCAACTTACATATTTATCTCAGTTTTTTTTTTTAAAAAAGAACAGCAGTTGTTTCAATGAAGAGATTTCAATTCTTACCAATGATAAGCAGGAATGTAGAGCAAAATAGAGCATGAGATTCTATTACTTTTAGACAAATAATACACATGTCTAAAACTTTTGGGGAAAACAAAATTTAAATAATGTAAGGGCTGCATGTGATTTCTTGTGATAGAATAATCTGTAACACCATATAGTAGAAGGCTACTTGGGAAAAATCTTAGTTTACATTCTGGACAAATTTTCTTACATCATGATCCATCACAGTGTCAATCCATTATTATTATTATTATTATTATTATCATTATTATTATGATTATCCCACAGCTGCCCCTGTTGGCTATAAAACCCTGTGCTAGCCTGGGTGTGTTGGATTTCCACTGTTTAGTGTGTTCTAAATGCTATTCAGGAGTGTGGCTTTCAGATGGAGCGTTGGATAACATAGGAAGAAAGAACAGATCATCCAAAGGCCTTGGATACATATTTCTTTAATAGTTCTAGTTTACTAGTAATCTCACACCCTAGAGAAAAACATGATTATTCCATTAAGTATGTCTATGGTCTGATTGCTTATCACACACAACAACAGCTTGTGGGTGATTATACATTAGAAAGTCATTTGTGACTGTTGTCTCAGAGATAGAAAATTTATTTATAGATATGAAACATATATGTATACAGATGGAATAACAGTCTATAAAATTATTTTAAATACTCTACCATATATATTTGTATTTAAAGGATAGATTTTGCAACTTAAAGGTTCTTATCATAGGAAGAGTGCAAGATTTGGAGAGAGGCCTAGATTCTCTTATTATTTTCAACATACTAGTATTAAGTTGGAATTCCAAAGATAAAATCTAAATATTATCTTAAAACATAAATGATGCTTTTGATATATTATCAGTCAATATAAGTAATTGTTGTACAGGTCTCTTATTTGGATTACTTGCCAACATGCTCCCATGTAGACAATTGTTTTTTTAAAACGTATTTATATTTTTTATTGGTTTCAGAGAAAGATAGAAACATCAATGGTGAGAGAGAAGCATTGACTGGTTGCCCCCTGTACACCCATTATTTTTCCATAATAAACTTACCTTTATTTTAGAAAAGCTGAACTGAACTTGAAGAATTACTTTAAGAATATCTATTTAAGAAAAAATAAATGTAATCATTCAATATTTAAAAATTATTTCATTGCTGCTATGGTGTAATATTAATAGTGCTCACATAGAAGGTTTTCCTTGTCTAGTTCTATTACATTATCATACAGTTAGTTACTTTTTGATAGTTTGAAGAAAGAGATGTAGCAGTAGATTCAGTGTGTTTTAATACTAAAAATATATATTACTGGAGAGATTATTTAATTTTGAAAATGATCACTGGTTTATTTCTTTATGTGTTTTTATTTAGCAAATTTTTACATACTTATTTAGGGAGAAGGAGCTTTCCTAAGTGATTAAAACATTAATTAATTTAATTATCTAACAACTTCTATAAGGCTCTTGGGGAGTGTGAATTAATTTTGTTCAGCAAATATTCACTTCATCCTTTACACATTTTTTTTTTTTAATCCTCATCCAGGGATATATTTCAATTGGTTTTTAGAGAGAGTGGAAGGGAGATAGATATCAACAGAAACATTGATGTGAGAGAAAGACATCAATTGGTTGCCTACTACATGTGCCCCAACCAGGATTGACCCTGCAGCCTATGTACTTTGACCAGAATTGAATCCAGGACCCAGCAGTCTACAGGCTGACAATATATCTTCTGAACCAAAATGGCTAGGGCACATCCTCTACTCATTTTGTGGAAGTTTATTATCCTGCCCAAATGAGGCCGAGGTTGGACTTGAGCCTTTCTTTAGCCAATGAATGGGCCTATTTGCTTACAAATATATAAGTATATTTGACAGGAGCAGAAGACTTCAATGTGCTTGCATGTTTTGGTTTTCCTCTGATGGTCTTATGATATACTAATGAGCTGGTGCATGGATTGGTGTACATTGAAAGGAAAATAATGAGAAGATATATTTTAATATCGCCATTTGCCCTTTCTCTGCAATGGAAGTGTCAGAGTCACTCCTGGTCACCATCTGTGGGGTGATTGGTGGGGCAATCAATCATTCACCTGCTCCAACCCATCTTGACCTGGCACCACCAGCTCACCTGCTCCACCATCCCTCTGTGGTTCTGCTCTTGTTGGAGCCCATTGGGGCTGGCATCACCTCCACTGCCACCCACTGCCTGTGCCGCATCACTGACATTCATCATGGTCCACGCCATCCCCTGGTGGTCAGCGTGCATCATAGCGAGTGATCAAACTCGCTGTCTCTCAGTCAAACTCCTGGTCGACCACCCACCCAAGGGGACAATTTTTATGTTAGGCTTTTATTATATAGGATTACACACTGTCCATTTAGCCTAGGTTACAGAATGAACATAGTAAGGAAAGACCATATAACCTTCAATTTCAAAGCCTAGCCAAGAAAAATTTTCAAGATAATCTCATCCTAGGTCAGTGGTCAGCAAACCTTGGCTTATGAGCCACATGTGGCTCTTTGGCCCCTTGAGTGTGGATCTTCCACAAGATACCATGGCCTGGGCGAGTCTAATTTGAATAAGTGGTATTAGAAGAAGTTTAAGTTTTTAAAAAATTGGCCCTCAAAAGAAATTTCAATCGTTGTACTGTTGATATTTGGCTCTGTTGACTAATGAGTTTGCTGACCATTGTCCTAGGTCAACAGGCCTTTTTTTTAGGACTTCTCTAACCTTAGGGGTTCAATTTGATCATTGGGTCTCCACCTTTCAGTAAACCAGCAATCACCAAAAGGAGTTACTATTCCTATGGGACTCAGTGACTCTGGTTTTCATGAAATGATGGGTAGTTGCAACACCATAGGAAAGGGAGAGTGTGGTTGGACTTAAGCTGAGTCTTTTGGTCAATTCTTGGCACATCTATGTTGTGTTTGCTATTAGTAAGCATAATTTGACAAGAGCATGGTAACCTGAGGTTGCTATCACAGTGAGTTCAAAACCTTGAAGATGCTACAATTTCTCTTGGGCTATAGAGTTAGCTCCTCAGGCAGAATCTTTGAAGTGCTGGTGTAAGCCAGTGTAGAACACTACAGTTGTCAGGAGAACCTTTCCTTTACCTCCAGCAGATAAGGTATTCATGACTTTTTAACTGTCCTTATATACCGGCAAGAGATAGTTCAACTTCAGTTGAGCAGCTTTCTCTGAGAGGAGCAAAAATTGAAGAAAAAAAAATAAGTAGCCGTAAATCTACTTAAAATCACAATCCCAAAAGAGGGAGTAGGGATAGAAGCCACTGCATGGAAGTAAGTGAAGCCTTTAGGTTTGCCTTAAAATTCATTCTTTACATAAATAGCAAGTTAAATATTATCAGCCATAATGTTTTTGTAAGGGTATGCCCCATTAGCTACTGTGAAGGAGGGGTAAATCTCCCCCTTACTCCTCTTAGGTTATTATGGCTAGACTAACAGTAAAATCTACACAAGGCCAGATTAATAGGAGAAAAGCCAGTGTAATGTGTACACATGAGAGGTCATAAATGATGCTCAGAGGAGTAGCTGATGATCCAGCTTTGTTTTTTTTTTATAATTTTTAACATAGAAACAATAAATTTGTGAAGAATTGACAGAACACAGAAACTCAGGTTTGGGTGTGCATAGTAAGGAATCTAAACAGAAAAAAAGGCTACTAAGTAGTAAATAATAATAATAAAAATAACAAGGTTTCCTTATACAGACTTTTTGGCTCTGGATTACTTAACTCTAGTGGATACAGGTGTCTCTCTCACCCCACTTTGAGCAAGGAGAGTACCTTTACTGGGGAGATGTATCCCCTGTATTCAAGGAGACTTGGGAGGGTAGACTTGTTCTTCTTCTGCCAGCTGCTTGTCAAGTTACTCTATTTAAAACAGCGATTTTCAGCCAGTGTGCTGCAACGTTTTTTAAAATGCAACACCTGACTCTTTAGTCAGGGGCATGACCTCTTTTCCCTTAGACGAGTGGTCGGCAAATTCATTAGTCAACAGAGACAAATATCAACAGTACAATGATTGAAATTTCTTTTGAGATCAAATTTTTAAAACTTAAACTTCTTCTAACGCCACTTCTTCAAAATAGACTAGCCAAGGACATGGTGTTTTGTGGAAGAGTCAGACTCAATGGGCAAAAGAGGCGCATGTGGCTTGCAAGCTGCAGTTTGCAGACCACTGCCTTTGACTGTCAAATGAAAGGAAAAAAAAAAAGGTAACAGGCAATACAACAGTAGCTGTCCAGTGTGAATGAATCAAAATTATACCTATTTTTTTCATCTCATCCAAAATATAATGTATTTGTTGTAGTGCTGCAAAATTTTAGTAATTAATTTATGTGTGTCATGAGATGGAAAAGATGGAAAATGGCTGATTTAAAGTAATCATTATGTCCTTGTAGGATCTTTTGGGGCGGCCTCTCTGGGCCTCAACACCTCCCACTGGAATTAGCCACTGTCATTTTGCTACATGTGAGGCACTTTCGTTTTTTATTTTATTTTATTTTATTTTATTTTATTTTATTTATTTTTAGTATGGATTAGATTTAATATTTTTCTTATATCTTTTTAATTTTTATTTTTTACATATGTGTCCTTATTCCTCCACAACCCCCACTCCCCACTTATACCCTAGCCCTCTGTTGTCTATGTCCATTGACTAGGCTCAGATGCAGACACACAAGTCCTTTGGTTGATCTCTCCACCCTCCCCTACCTTCCCTGAGGTATGACGTTCTGATCAATGTTTCTCAGTCTCTGGATCTGTTCTTGTTCATCTACGCCAGTCACTATATTCCACATATCATCCTTTACTTTTTTAAAGAATGATATGTTGTGCTACCTTAAAACAAGATTAATGTTTTTATTATCACTTTATCTTTGCATTTGAAAAATATATAACAAATAAATTTCATACCTCTATGTAGCTTCTTTCTATTGGTATCATAACCACAAGCAAAACAAACAGATGTTCATGTCGCAGAAACATTTGGAAAATGTGCTAGACCAAGAAAAACAATAATACAGGTTGTGAATTAATTATTTGAATAGAAAGTTAAAGTATGAAAATTATTCATTTTTGAGAGAATACGAAATGTAAGAGTACAATATGTAATGTGTTTGCCCAATGGGCCAATCAGCAATCAGTGGACAAATATCTTTTTAGGTTTATCACTAATTTACTGAAAATTATACCTTTTTAGATAATAAATTAATTATTCACAAGTTTGGATTATTAAATATACTCAGTATTTTCTTACAATACATTCTTAGAAGTGGAATGATGGGCCAACATTTGAATATGTACAGTATTTAAATACGTGATTCACATGATGAAAATTTGCTTCATAAAGTGCACAGTATATGGTACCCTACCCCAGGTCTCAAAGAGTCTGATTCCTCAACACACATATTAATATTTATCTTTATTGTCCCTAAAGTCTATGCCAACTTAAAATGTAAACATATTTTCTATTAACCTAAATCATACTTGCATTACTATTGATGTCAGTATATTTCCATCTGATTATATTTGTGCATTAATATCTCTATATATGAATGTATGGACATATCTATCTATCTGTATATCTATTTACCTATATCCTTTGCATTGCAAATTACATTATTATAACCCTTTCCCATTTATATATTTAGAGCACATTTTTACTACTAATACACATTAATTTATTTATTAATGATTGAAAGTTCATGTCATAAATGTCATCTATGCTTTCTCAGTATTTATTTACTTTGGATTTTGCTTATTTATCTATGTTTAATGCACAGAATTGAAAATGTTTAGATGGTCTAACCCAGTGGTTGGCAAACTCATTAGTTGACAGAGCCAAATATCAACAGTTCAACCATTGAAATTTCTTTTGAGAGCCAAATTTTTTAAACTTAAACTTCTTCTAATGCCACTTCTTCAAAACAGACCCACCCAAGCCATTGTATTAAGGAAGAGCCTCACTCAAGGGGCCAAAGAGCCACATGTGGCTCACGAGCCACAGTTTGCCAACCACAGGTCTAATCAATCCTTTGTTTCCTTTATGGTTTCTGTGTTTGGTAGTAAAGAGTGGTTTTGAAGCCACAATTTTCTTTTTCAGTAAATTTTAATTGAACAGTTGTCTTAGCTTAGGGACACAGAGAGTCAATTAAGCGCTGTCCTTCACAGAATTTCAATACAGTGGTGAAGACAGACAAATAAATATACATTCACACAACATTAAGAAATGTTTTATGAACAGGAATCAACAAATAAATGCAAATTGAGAACATATGTGCTAGGAATAAAATAATGAGTAATTGAATTAAACTTTTCAAGGGAGGGAAATTGGAGATAATAAAATGCACAAGGCTTTCAAAATTTTCCTGACATCTTTTTTAGTGGTTCTTCTATTCATGTATGAATGATTCTACTTTGCATGTATTGGAACAAAATGGATTTTGCCAAATTAACTTTAAATATTTTCTTATAGGAATTGAGGTGTTGATATACAATACGTAAGTATAACTACTATTTTCTTCAGCATCTTTTCATGAGAAATTCAGAGTGAGAGTTGGATATGGACAAGACAGAAAAGTTAATTATTCCCTTACTGGACAGAATACACTTAACGCCTCCTAATCCAGTTATGCCCCCCAACCCATCTGCTACACACTACTTTAGAAACTCAGTGTCAAAGGTAAAGGTATAATAATAGAAAATTGGGGAAGCAGTGATAGTATCCTATCTAATAAAAGAATGATATGCAAATTGACCATCACTCCAAGACACAGGATGGCTGCCCCCATGTGGTCAAGGATGGCTGCCTCCATGTGGATGCAAGATGGCCACCACAAGATAGTTGGCAGGGGAGGGCAGTTGTGGGCAATCAGGCCTGCAAGGGAGGGCAGTTGGGAGAGACCAGGCCTGCAGAGGAGGGAAGCTGGGGGTGACCAGGCCTACAGGGGAGGACAGTGGGGAAAATCAGGTTGGCAAGGGAATACATTTAGGGGTGACAGGGCCAGCAGGGGAAGGCAGTTGGATGTGACCAGGCCTGCAGGGGAGGGCAGTTAGGTATAATTGGGCTGGCAGGGGAGCAGTTCGATGTTGATCAGGCTGGCAGGGGAGTGGTTAGGGGGTGATCAGGCTGGCAGGCAGAGGCGGTTAGGGACAATCAGGCAGGCAGGCAAGTGAACAGTTGGGGGCCAGCAGACCTGGATTGTAAGAGGGATACCAAATTGGATCCCATCCCCCATGCACAAATTTTGTGCACGGGGCATCTAGTGAAGTAATAAAAGCCACATATTAAGAAAACAGAACTTATTTTGAAGTCCAAAAATATACATAATAATTTCATTGTCATTATTTGTATTTGATGCTCATTTTGAGTAGGAAAATATAACTTCAGGTGTTTTTTTATATAAAATTTTATTTATTTATTTCAGAGAGGAAGGGATTAGGAGAAAGACAGAAACATCAATGATGAGAGAGAGTCATTGATTGGCTGCCTCCCGCACATCCCCACTGGGGATTGAGCCCATAACCAAGGCATGTGCCTTAACCAGGAATTGAACCATGACCTCCTGTTTATAGATACATGCTCAACTGCTAAGCCACACTGGGTGGGCATGCACAGTAACTCTGTTTAGTTCCTGTGCCTGCTGTTTACTCTACTTTCTAATTTTCCTATACTCGGGTTCTGAATGATCCACTTTGAAACCATCGTTTTTATTCTTAATTCGAGTATCTGTCATGAATATGTAACTTGGATCATACTCAGGTGAGCCGAACAGGACAACCTCCTCTTAAAAAAAGTAGGTTAGTGTTTCATGACAGTTCTTGAAAACTAAGAGATTAAAGTTATGTTTCTCCTTGGGGGCTAATCAGATCACTTGATCAGAATATTTCCAATAATCAGACCATTTCAAGATGAGAAAGTTTCTTAAATCAATAGAACTGAGCTTTTCTGAAGGGGGGGAAAGGACTTTTTTCTCTTTCAAAATCCAAAAACTATAGTGGTTTTTTTTTTCCCATCTTCCCCAACCCAGAGTGAGAAATAAGTGTTAAACAATGTATACTTTTGTACTAACCTGTAGCAAGTTGTTTTGGTTCTCAGTAATATTTTCCATTTTTAAGATGTGTATCTGTTATATCACAAGGTAGGCTTTTTGAAGATTCTACGAAAGCTTCTGTGTCTCTCAATCTAGTCCTCCTTCATATAATATTTATGCTCTTATGAGCCCCATTTGATAAGATTGCAGTAAAGGGGAAACATGGATCAGCCAAAATCTCTTACAATCAAATAAAGTAATAACATACCTTCCAGAAACACCATATCATAAAACATGTCTCATTGTCTTTTGTGTTCACTTACAAAGGTGTCTTATTTTATAATGGGGAAAAAATGCATATTTGTGTATGTGTAGGGTTTTGCAAAATTATTTTTCCACTTCCTATTGTGTATCAAATTCTAATGAAAATAGAATTTAATTTATCTGTGTGTGTGTGTTTTAAGATAGTGCCCTCTTGTTTATTTTATTCTGGATGTTTCTTCTGAAAAAAATGTTTCCACTTTCTTATTGTCTATGAGATCAGACCTAACAAAAAGCATAATATCCAACTGCATCGTGATGGCATAAAAATGAGGGAAGTACAAAGTATCTTTTAATATGAACTATATATTTGATGCATTTGCTCCTCATGAGAATATACATCAGAGACTTCAGTTTCAGAGCCGTTCACCAAAACTATTGTGAAAATATAACCAGGGTTCCAACTCTACCCTGGAAATTCTGTTGTGCTTCTTTGTCTGCTGTGCCCACCCACTCTGATACCAAATAGGGTAAAGAAAATCAGAAACTCAAAATAATTGTTTGAAAAATAACATTTG
This sequence comes from Antrozous pallidus, assembly GCA_027563665.1. Classification (NCBI taxonomy): domain Eukaryota; kingdom Metazoa; phylum Chordata; class Mammalia; order Chiroptera; family Vespertilionidae; genus Antrozous; species Antrozous pallidus. The sequence continues at coordinate 15,039,002 of CM050514.1, read as the reverse complement.
CTCCCTAAGAACTTTATAAGTATTTGAAAAAGGAAAGTAATTGAAATACCCTAAAAGGGTAAATAAAACTACCAGGTCACACATTCTTAAAAAAAATTTATCTTAGGTCACACATTTTTTTGAAAAACTACTAAGTTACTTTCGTTCTCCATCATTTATATTTTGCCATTATTAATATACTAGAGGCCTGATGCATGAATTTATGCAGGTGTGATCCATCCCTCCTGGCTGAGATCAGGGCGGATAGGGACTGTCTGATGGGGGTAGTGACCACAGTAGGTTGGTCAGCCACAGGAGGTTGGCTGTGGGAGTGCACTGAACACCAGGGGGCAGCTCCTGCACTGAGCGTCTGCCCCCTGGTGGCCAGTGTGCATCATAGTGACCGGTCATTTGGCCATAACAGTTGCTTAGGTTTTTATATATATACTAGAGATCCAGTGCAAAAAAATGTGTACTCTGGGGGGTTGGGGGAGAGGCAGGTTACCGCAGCCTGGCCTGCACCCTCTCGCAATCTGGGACCTCTTGGCAGATGTCTGCCTGCTGGCTTATGCCCGCTCACTGGCAGGCAGACATCCCTCTCACATTCCAGGACCTCTTGCTCCATACCACCTGCCTGCTCACTGCTCCTTAGTGCTGCCGTGGAAGTGGGAGAAGCTCCTACACTGCCACTGTGCTCACCAGTTGTGAGCCCAGCTTCTGGCTGAGCAGTGCTCCCCCATGGGAGTGCACTGACTACCAGGCAGCAGCTCCTGCCCCTTGGTGGTCAGTGCACATCATAGTGACTGGTCATTCTGCCATTCAGTTGATTTGCATATTAGGCTTTTAGTATATAGGGTACCTCTACAACATTATCCTTTACTGTTTGCCTTACACTTGAAGATCCCTTACATATGTACCACACTGTTAATCACCTCCATGCTCCTTTGCTCTCTTCCCCCAAACCTAGACCCCTTCAGACCTTTCCTCAAGACTGGCTTACATCTAGGTCTTTAGAGAAGATTCTACTCCAGCAAACCTCCTTTGGGGAGCATTCTACGGCCATCCTCTCATCAGATCAAACTGGCTCAGGTCCTGTCTTTTGTTCCTATAGCATCCTTTGCGTTAGTCCATCATTAAGAATGTGTGTATGTGGTACGTGTGTGTGAGTGTGTGTGTGTGTTTTATCCTCACCTGAGAATATGTTTTTTGTTGTTTTTATTATTTATTTGAGAGAAAGAGAGAAACATTGATGTGAGAGATAAACATCATTTGGCTGCCTCCTATACACACCACAATCGGGGATCAAACTCACAATCTAGGTATGTGCTCTGACCAGGAACCAAACCTGCAACCTTTTGATGATGCTCCAACCAACTAAGCCATCCAGACAGGGCTATGTGTGTGTTTTGATTATCTGTAACTGTGTAACAACCTGCTCCAAAACTTAATGGACTAAAACAACAGCCATTTTATTTGCTAATAATCCTATGGATCAAGAATTTAGGCAAGGCTTGGTTTGGCAATGCTTCTGCTCGATGTGGCATCAGGTGAGGTTCTTCACTCAGCTCATTCAGCTAGCCACTTGGCCAAAGAGAAGGTCCAGGAAGGTTTCATTCACTCATGTTGCTTCAATGCCCCTCTCACACTCTCACTCCACGTCTCTAGCTTGAGCTTCCTTCACAGCTTGGTGGTCCTAGGGTAATCAGGCTCCTTACATGGTCCTGGCTTCCAAAATATGTAGTCCAAGAGTGACAAAAACCAATGCTATAGACCTCTTGAGGCCCATTCTTGAACATTACACAACATTACCTCCACCACATCCTATTGGTCAATGTTAATGGCAGGACAAGCCCAAATTCGAAGGAAGGAGTGAAAATAATGTGTAGCCATCTTGCAGTCACCACCATAGGTCCCTCTCCTGACCTCCTGGAAGGCAAGAAGAGACTTCCATCAGTCTTGGTGTCCCCAGCACCTCATTGGGAAGAGTGCCTGGTATGGAGCAGGTGCTTAACAAGTTGTTGTGAACTGAACTCCCACACAAACACAGGCGAACTCCCAAGGAGGATGAGCCAGACTAACAAAACCTGGGAGGCAGCTCCGCTCTGCCTGGAGCTGCCAATGCCTCCCACCCACATCCTCTGCTTTTTTTTTTTTTTTGTCAAATTCATCTTCAGTTTGTTCCTGGCACAACAGGTGTGCAAGAAATGCCAAAGTCACTAATCAAGTACCAGTGTCTCTGGCCAGCTTTACCTCGGATAAAGGGCAGATGTGAAAGAAGTGTAATTGGAATGTTCCACATACCTATCTGAAGAAAGCAAATAAAATATGAAATGTATCTGTGTAAACATTTCCAATCCGAGTGCTGTGGGATCCAGAGCATCCCCATCCAAGAGGGCTCTCAAATTTCCTTATTTGGTAAAAAAAAAAGGGGGGAAGAAAGAAAGAAAGAAAGAAAGAAAGAAAGAAAGAAAGAAAGAAAGAAAGAAAGAAAGAAAGAAAGAAAAGAAAAAAGAAAGGAAGGGAGGGAGGGAGGGAGGGAAGGAGGGAGGGAGAGAGAAAGGGAGGAGAGGAAGGAAGGAAGGAAGGAAGGAAGGAAGGAAGGAAGGAAGACACTCTCCATACAAAAAGCAATTAAAAGCCAGTGGCTAGCCCCTCGCTCCTGATGTCCCTAGGGAAAAAAAAAACAAAACATTGTTATTGTCCAGGGCTTATGGCAACAGCCTGAGATTACTACAAGGATGCCCAAAACCAGATGCCAGGGGCAGAGCTATGGGGAGGTGAGGGGATGGGGTGAGTCAGCTCAGACCACCAGCAGTTGTCTGTGGAGAGGATGTCCAGGTCTTTTCTACAGCCAGCACTTGCACAGGCTTCAGTTTTTAATGAGCAAACCATTGGGAGGAAAACAAACACAACTTTAAAGTATCTGAGGAACCAGGTTTGCCTCTTTGTTCACCTTAGTGGTCCATGTCCTCGCCAACAGGATGGAGCAGGTGGGTTCCCACCCAGCTGAAGGTACCCAGGGGAAATAACGATAGACAGAGCCAACCTGGCACCCAATCTGAGGTAGGAAGCAGCTCTTCTTTACTCATCGTAGTTGAGGACAACTTGGCAGATGCTAGCCATCCTAAAGAGAATCACTTATACAACTTAGGAGTCTTCTGGACCCATGAAAAAGTGACCCACTTAGCAACTCTCTAGAACCCCAGAGAGTGAAAAGTATTGCCTAAGTTGCCATTTTGTCTTCTGATGAGGCAACCAAGGATATAGAAGACCCTGCAGGGACAGGGAAAACAGAAACCCTTTTCCTTCCCGTTACACGCTGGGCAGAATTCTGGCAGTTGCAACACATGAGAAGTCTGGTTGGGGAGGGGCCATATTTCATATTTCCCAGGTTACCATTATTATTTTTCAATGTTAATTTTCCCCCAAGAAACCAGATTATACAGTAAGATACCCATGTCAGACATCAATGTTTCCAACCAAAGGATATCTGGTGAGAACCTATAACATACCAGGTGCTGTTTCAGGCCAGAGATCCAGGCCAAGAACCTCTACCACAGTCCCTGCTTGCTGTGGCTTTGTCTGGAAGGAAGGACTTCCAGAAGGACATTTGGTCTAATTAGTATATTACACTTTTATTATTAGAAAAAAATACCTTTCCTTCATTACCTATAAACATTGTTCACACCTTGAATTTTAGTTTCTTCTAACATACTATGCGATAATAAAAATGTGTTGTCAGTTATGGAGATATAGACTGACTTTCCAGGTAGTACATATGGATACATTTTACAAAAGTAGTTCCAAATTTTGAAATTACATGTCAGTGTAGGATATGTGTTGTATGAAGCTATGGAATTAATTGTGCTAAAATTATTATCTAGTATATTATACAACCAGAGCCCTTAGGGAAATGTGAACATTCTTGTGCTTGACTCTATGTGATTAAAACTTATTTGCCCCTTTTTGGTCTTATTTCTGATAACTATACAGCGGAAATCAAAGTTCCGTTTCAGTTGAATTCCCTTCTATTCCTGAAAAAACTCTATACCCCCACCCTTTCCAATGGGGACTATTTTTATTTTTTTTTCCCACTGCCTTAAAATAGTTCCTTCCTACTACACCTACTCCTAGCAATCTGGGATTTCAGTTCCGTTTCTTGATCCTCCCAATCTGGGTCAGTTGCCATTCCCATTGCACCCTCTGGTGGCCATTTTCATATCCACCTCAGCTGATGAAGCCAATTCTGGTAATTCCATACTCTATACTGGTGGCCATTTCAGAAAAAAGCTTGAGATCCAATCCTAGACCATTCAAACAAATTCTGTTGGAAGGCAACTCATAAAAGTTTTCTCATTCACACAATAGAGCTGTAGGAAAATATTATCTTTTATTTTTGAAATGTATTATTACGATTGTTGTTGCTGCTGCCTTCCTTGTTATTTTATTTCATAATTCCTGGAACTTCTGTTGCTATATTTTTAACAGCTTCTGTCCCCATTGTGGTGCTAATTATTCAGCTCCTTTTTGAGGTCCACTTTAGCAGTCATGTAACATTCCTTTGTCTATCCAGCGTCTGACTTGCCTTCAATGTTTGCAGAATATTCTACATTTTGAAGACCCTGAATCTCACTACCAAATCTGCAAATGTTTCTTTCTCCCCAGTCTTCCTTGTTTTAGAAGATATTTTCCCATGGGTTTCTTGCTTTCCTGCACCTGTGGAGTCTCTTGAGCAAAAGCATTTAGAGCCAATTTTTGTGTTCAGAGATAGTTCAGTATATTTAAGTATTATTTTCCCTTTTGTAGAAGAAACTTGTTTATATTTCACAGTAATAAACATAAAGATGGCTGCCCTTCATACCCAGAGATATTTCCTTCCTTTCCAGGGTAAAGATAATAAGTATTCCTGTTTCTCTTTTTCTCTATGGAGGGGAGGATAGACAAGGTATGAGTAGCCCTTGGGAGCAGAGTTTCCCATTTTGAGCTTTTTCTTCTGTGATGCACTCTCTGCATGTGCCGGGGACTTCTGGCTCTGTGTTACCCTGTGGGAACTGATGTAGAGGAAACCAACAGAATATAATGATAAATGGTCTTTGTCTCTGACCAAGGAGTCATGCATTTTATCAGCCTACCAAAGGTGAGTATTCCCAATAGCAGCTACTGTCCCAACACTCAAGAGAGTGGACTCAGCAAGGCAGCATGTTCCCTGATGTTCCTTGGCTCCTGTGTGAGAGTAGAATAAAAGTACTCTCTCTTTACAGTTTTAGACTTGACATTTTATGGCTAAGGTATAGTCACCTGACTGAATCCATCAATTAACTACGCTTGCCCTGCATTTTCAACTGCAAATGTTAACATGAAAAATCAGGTATCATGCTAAATTTCTAGACACAGTGGTTGCATTTTCCAGTATCCAGTGGTAGTCCATAGATTCTACTAAAAATAAAAAAGCACTCACAAATAAAACAGCTCATGTCACTCCTGGCTTTTTACTCCTGCCAGAGGATATATTCTTCTCCATAACACTCACTACAGTCTGATTGTCTTCATTGTTTGTTTGCTATCTCCCCACTCTGGAATGTAATCACCAGGAGAGAAGAGAATGTTTATGTTATTTTCTCTGTCAACACATGACAGAGTCTCAAAAACATTTGTGTTGGGATGAATATCAGGAATTTGGAAGAAACTGTTATTGACTTCCACTGTTTTTCTCTTGAGGAAATCATTCACTGTGTGGAGTGAGTCTTTTTGGTTTGTTTTTATGTTTTATATTGTTATTCCCATGTATGAATGAAACAATTTTTTTCTTAAATATTTGGAGAGCGAGTGGAAATGTTATTATCATAGAGAATCTAATATAACAATATGTACACTTTGTAAAAAAAATAGTATTGTATGGCCAGTATGGTTAACAGTTTTGTTAGTTATCTGGCTGCATAATGAATTATCCATGAACTTGATAACTTAGAACAATGAAATTATCTCATGCAGTTTCTGTGGGTGGGGAATTCTGCAATGGCTCCGCTGAGTGGTTTGGCTCTGAATCTCTGCTGAGGTAGCTGTTAAGATGATGGCTGTGGCTCCAGTCACCTGAAAGCTTGACTATGGCTACAGGATCGATTTTCACGAGGGCCTCAATCCAGAACCGGCAAATCGAGTAGGCTGTTGGCAAGATTCTTCCATTTCTCACCACGTGGACCTATCCTTGAGGGTGGTAGAGATGATTTATTACAGAGAGAGTGATCCAATAGAACACAGATGCCAACGTGCATTCTAAGGCCTAGCTGTGAAGTCACATTCTATAATTTCCACAATAGCCTATGGTTTACACCAGTCAACTTGATTCCGTTTGGAAAGGACTTTACAGGGCCTGAACACCATGAGAGGAGAATCATGGGAGTAATAATGTCTTGCAAGTCCTATTTTCTTGCAAGGAAAATATAGTTTTTTAAGTCACTTATAAGATCTGTAAATAATTTTTATTAACTGACAAATAGAATTACGTGTACGGTTTTGTAATATTCTAAGATTCTAAATTTCTCCCAGTTTCATTTTTCTTTCACACCCACTTGAAAGGGCAGCTGTGGTAGTCAATTTAGATATATTTTGAAAGAACTGATAACTGTAATATAATAGTAGGTTATATTAATTATAGTATTGTTTTCATTATCAGAAACAGCTCTTCTCATCCAAAGATTGCCCAATATTTAATATAACCAATATAAAGGTTGGATCAGTGGTACATTCGTGTTCCATATTATGCCTGTTGGCAGGTTTTACAACAAACTGACAGAAACCCTAGATTTCCTCACACACTATGAGTGCCCATGTCATTATTTACTAATGTTAATCCCTGGCAGTGGTTTTTATTTTATTTTATTTTATTTTTTATTTTTTTATCTTTATTGTTCAGTTTATTAATTACATTGTTCCCTTTTTTCCCCCCTATAGTTCCCCTCCACCTGGTACCCATCCCACCCTCCGCCCTCACCCCCCTCCACTGTCCTCTCCCATAGTTGCATGATTTTTGTCCAGTCTCTTGCTGCACTTCACAAACCCCCTTTCTCCCCAAGAGTTGTCAGTCCATTCCCTCTCTATGCCCGTGATTCTGTTACATTCACCAGTTTATCCTGTTCATCAGATTATTAATTCACTTGATTTTTAGATTCATTTGTTGATAGATGTGTATTTGTTGTTCCTAGTTTGCACTTTTATCTTTTTCTTCTTCCTCTTCTTAAAGAATACCTTTCAGCATTTCATATAATATTGGTTTGGTGGTGATGAACTCCTTTAGCGTTTTCTTATCTGCGAAGCACTTTATCTGGCCTTCAATTCTGAATGATAGCTTTGCTGGATAGAGTAATCTTGGTTGTAGATTCTTGCGGTTCATCACTTTGAATATTTCTTGCCACTCCAGTCTGGCCTGCATCGTTTCTGTTGAGAAATCCGCTGACAATCGTATGGGTGCTCCCTTATAGGTAACCAACTCTTTCTCTCTTGCTGCTTTTAATATTCTCTCTTTGTCTTTTGCTCTTGGCATTTTAATTATGATGTGCCTTGGTGTGGTCCTCTTAGGGTTCCTATATATTGGGGTTCGGTGAGCTTCTTGGACTCCTACGTCAATTTCTTTCACCAGGTGTGGGAAGTTTTTCGTCACTATTTCTTCAAATAGATTTTCATTGTCTTGGTCTCTCTCTTTTTTTGGCACCCCTATAATTCGGATGTTGGTATGCTTGAGGTTGTCCCAGAGGCCCCTTACACTATCTTCAATTTTTTGGATTCTTTTGGTTACTTGCTTTTTCAGCTGAGTGGATTTTGCTTCTTTGTATTTCAAATCTTTAACGTGGTTCTTGGGGTGCTCCAGAGCACTTTTATGTCTTTGTATAATATTTTTTATTTCAGTCAGTATATGCGTAATTTCTGGTTGGTCCTTTTTCATATCCTTGAGAGTCTCCTTTATATCCTTGAGAGTCTCCTTCATTTCCACGTTGGTCTTGATCATTTCCTTGCAGGTCTCATTCATATCCTTGAGGGTCTTGTTCATTTCCTTATAGGACTCATTGATTTCCATGTTGGTCTTGATCATTTCCTTTGTGGTCTCGCTTATTTCCTTATAGGCCTCAACCTTTTGTTGGAGCCTCTTGAAAAACCCTATAACCGTTGTTTTGAATTCCATGTCCAGTCGTTTTTTTTCCTCCATTTCTTTCACATCTGATTTCTTTCCATGTCTCTGCATGGTGGCTGCTTCCCTGAGTTGGTCAATTAGCTTTGTGTGGTAGACTTCCTACTAGGGACAGTGGCTCAGCCTCCCCAGTTACCTGAGGTGGATATGGGTTGCACAGTCTTGTTGAAGTTAAGCTCAGTTAATCATTGTTAGCACTTGGAGGGGTTGACCTCCAGGCCAATTGTCTGTGAAGCTCAGCTGTGCTCAGGTTGGATGGGCGGGGTCTCCGGGCCAAGCAGACAGTGTTAGCTCTGCCCTATGCGGCCCCAGGGACTCTGTGCTGGGGGCAATGGCTGTCAGCACCTCTGAGAGAGAGCCGCTGTGGAGCTTCACCGGCTACCGGGGAATTCAGACTGTCCCCAAATGAATCTACACTCCCAATGTCTCACCCAGGGTTGTAAAACAAAGCAGACTGATGGTTTTCTGAACGAGAAAGCAAGTCACAGAGCGCTCTCTGCGCCGTCACGCAGCCGAGCTGTTCGCGCAAGCTGCCTTCTCCACAAGCCGGGAGACCCTGGCAGCGCCCGAGCTTCGGCGTGCCCTCCCTCTGTCCAGTTTTGACCCCGTATGATAGTGGGTTCCCTGGACTTCGCCCAGAGCTGGAGAATCAGTCCAGTGGGACGTCTTTGTCTCCCCTTTCGAGAAAACTGGCCGGTTTTCAGCCGCCGCCCTCTCTGCGGTGCGTACTCCAAACTTCTCTCCACGGGAATCTTTCAATGCCGTCTGCCGCCGCTCCTCCGAGTCACAGTTTCTTATCTTCACTTTTATTTGTGGAATTTTCACTTGGCGAGCTTTCTGGTGATTCTGGAAGGTGTTTGTTCTTTCGTTAAGTTGTAGTATTAAAATTGTTGAGTATGACGGCAAGATAGCTGTTTTACCTATGCCGCCATCTTGATTCTCCAGCAGTGGTTTTTATTAAAGGAAGAGTAAGCCCTAGTGGAGCCTAACTGTATGACCATTTGTTAGATGGCATCTTTGTTGCAATTACCATCTATTGGTCAATGGACAAAAAATTACATAGACTCTTAAAAAGCATCTGAAATGAGACCTTAAAGCACACTGTATAATCCATGATATATTATGAAAATATTTTTTTCTCAACATATACAGGAAAGCTGAAGAAAGTATGTTAGAAAGAGAAGCATTTGTTTGGGTCAACCTTCTATCTCAATAATACTTAGCTGCTAGGTTTTAGCTCTTTTATATTGTGCTCCTCAGACTAATTTTCTGACTGGGATATAAGGAATCAATTTTTCCTGCTCTACCCTGTGCTAATGGAATCTATTACAAAAGCCTCTTATGCATGTCCTTTGATTCTTTGTTGTCAAACTTCTTAAAACTTTGATTCATTAATATCAATACAGATTTTTAGTGAAACTATTGCTCTACATACTTAATAAAAATTTATACTTGTACCCAAATCAATGCCTATATATATATTGTATATATATATATATATATATATATATATATATATATATATTTCACAAATCTTTTCTCACTTATGTCTTAGTGTTTAAGAGCATATGTTCTGAAATATTGAAAATATGTTAAAGCTAATTGAATGTTTCTAATTTTGCTACTGTTAGAAAATTAAGTTCTATGTTTTTAATGATTAAAAAAACAAAAATGTTTTCAGCTGTGTTGAAATGGACAGATGATCTGAACTTTCTGTGTTATGTTCTCTATTTGAATGATTATGTTCATTTAGGTCAATGTGAATTGTCAGTGTTTTATAGTAGATTTATGACTTATGTATCTCTTAATGCTAAATAATTTCATGCAGTTGAACTTAATATTGTGCATACTTCAATATATATGTGAATATAAAATTCAAAACATTAATGTTTAAGGCTTTATTTTTTTAAACTTTCACATTATGTCTAATGTTTAATTCACTGTCAGTAATTATTAGGTATCTTCTGGTACTAGAATATTCCAGGTTCTCCCTCCCACTGAAAATCTGTTTTCATATTACTTTCCCAAGAGAGCAATTATAATTCATTTTTCAAAGTTTAATCTTGTTGGATTTTTTCTGCACAGATATTTTTAAATAAAATTTACTCATAAAGCTACTTAAGAGCTTATCTTCTATTTTCATTGTTAGCATTTAATGATGTCTATCAATATTATACACCTATAACTTTAATTAAATGTCATAACAATGCTCCCCATATAAAACTATTTAAATTATGCGACTAGAAACAACAAATGCCAAATGTTTCAATTTTTGTGAAGCATACAAGATATGAAGTATATGTATTTTCCTACATATTCATAAAACACTGTCCTGTACAATGAATTAAACATTCCATGCCATGCCCTCCCTTTATGGGTTGAATCCAAATACTTAGATATTAAATTGCCCAAGCATTCAAAAAGCTTGAAAAAAACCCAAAAATGTTATTGAGCCCCAAGTGCCCACACAAACAAAGCAATTCATGAAACTAAACAGTCAAGGAAACAAAATATAAAATTTATTGCTAAATATGGACTTTTTCAATTTTAAATAATAGGTATTTGTTTTGTTTTCAATCTAGGCTGACATAGAACTTTTCAATATCCTGAATATAATTCTGGCTTTAAGGTTATGCATACAAAGAGCCAACATCTATCTTTTATAGAGGTTAAATATGTCTCAATTGATAGCCTTATACGTTATTATATTTATAAAATATTTTGCAATTATGTATTTTCTTTCTCTTCAGTCAAATGTTCAGCTTCATGATGTCTGCCATATGTGTGTATGGGAATGTGTGTGTGCATTTTAGTATCTCTGTATTAAAAATTAAAATCAGTTATTATTTAGGGGCTTAAAATATTTTAAACTTTCTAGAAAGTGATTTCCGAAAAGTTAAAATCACTGAAATACAGTAGACATTTGGGACTGAAAGCGAACTGTGGCATTCAGAGGAATGTCTTAGTTTTACAGAAGACCGGTTTTATCAGACTCTTTTGTGGTTGTACAGCTTAGTAGTAGACAGCAAGATAAAAATGAAGCTCACTCATTCACCAAATGTTCATTAAGTGTTAAACAACATGTCACTGAATGGGTGGCACTTATGGGGTATAACCATAAACTTTACTTTTTCCTCTGTCTTTCTAAACTATCTCAGTGTGGATAGATAGACATCCCCTCAATATTACATAAAATTGTAAAATGACTCCATGATGGTTTTATCACTATTAAATGATAGAAAGTACAATATTTACCTTATAATGACTATTCAGCTCTAATTCAGTGCTTAAAAATATCCCATATGTTAACCAGCACTACAATAATCATTCAATCATTAGATTTCTTTTTTTCCCCAGGTAAAGCCAGCTATTTGGATGACCAATTGCCTTGAAATAAAGCTATGGCCCTTTGACTTTTAGTTATTACTCCCCAATTTCCCTTTCTTTTTCTGTTATGTTGACTTTATCAGAAACAGTAAGATGAAGTATTTTCAAATCACTAAACAAAAATGATGAAATTATGAGGCTATGAGGAAAGACTATAGCAATGTGAATGGGGATATATTTAGTGTTATAATTAGATATCAGTATGTATTTAGAGAAGATATTAGAAGTAGATGATTTGAGGTTCAGAAATATTTGGGGATGGTGGAATCATTCATTAGTATGGGACAAGTTTGAGGAAGATGCAATGTAGTCAATTCAACACATTTATATATCAACTAGCCTGTAAAATCTTCTACTAGGAAGTAGTTCACATTCAGTTGGTTATATGGACAAGTGGTGCCTAAGGGAAATGTGTGTTTCAGATATGTTATCTGTGAGTCTTAAACATAAGTAGTAAATAAGGCCATAGTTTTAAGCAAGGTCTTTATTTCGAAATATATTTTATTGATTCTTTACAGAGAGGAAGGGAGAGGGATAGAGAGTTAGAAACATCGATGAGAGAGAAACCTTGATCAGCTGCCTACTGCACACCCCCAACTGGGGATGTGCCCGCAACCAAGGTATATGCCCTTGACCGGAATTGAGCCTGGGACCCTGCAATCCGCAGGCCCAGGCTTTATCCACTGAGCCAAACCGGTTTCAGCCATATACAAGGTCTTACAAATAAATCTAAACAGAGGAAGCAAACCAGGGGATAGACTTGCCACAAGCCAGCTGTTCATTGTAGTAAAGAGGAGACACCCCAAAAGACTGAGCACATGATAAAAGCTGTGGGAGAACATGTAAGTGTGCACATGGAAAAAAAGTCAGATGAGGACATAGTGAAAAGGCAGCCAAGTGCAAGCCACACTTAAAAATATATCTGCCTCGCCCTAACCGGATTGGCTCAGTGGATAGAGCATTGGCCTGAGGACTGAAAGGTCCCATGTTTGATTTTGGTCAAGGGCATGTACCTTGGTTGCAAGCACATCCCCAGTAGGGAGTGTGCAGGAGGCAGCTGATTAATGTTTCTCTCTCATCGATATTTCTAACTCTCTATCCTTCTCCCTTCCTCTCTGTAAAAAATCAATAAAATATATTTTAAAAAAATAAATCTGCCAAAACCTTGATCTTGGGGCTTCTAACCTCCAGAACTGTGAAATAGCACGCTTCTGTTGTTTAAGGCAGCCCATCTGTGGTACCTTGTTTTCATAGTTCTGCCAAACTAATACGGAGAGACTAGGGGTATACTTTGGCTGCCTCTTTCCTATAGCTCAAAAGTCCCTCACTGCCTCCCGTCGGTGAATGTTGCAGTTGACTGGGAGACTGAGCGTGCAGCCTGCAGGAGGAGAGTTCCCTGTGACAGGAAGCAGAAAACTGAAAGCACAGAACAGCCCACATCATAACAGCCTACATATCATGCTGTCCTCTTCTCCCTATTTTAAAAAGAAGACACTGAGGAGCTCAGCAGGTGAAGTTACTCCCCTTAGATCACAGCCAGTTATGACTCCAAAGTCCCTTAAACAATCTTCACCAACTTTTGAATGAAGGTTGCTGAGCTAATAACAGCCTTCTTTTTTACCCTTTTCACCATTTTCAGTGAAAACTTTGGATATGACTAACAATACGATAATTGCAGACTGCTAATGGTAACAAAGCATCAAGGTTCTGTGTGTGTGTGTGTGTGTGTGTGTGTGTGTGTGTTGATATATAAATCCAAGTTATTCCCAAACTGATCACATGAAATCATATTTCCAAGCATTTGAAATAGCAGGATCACATTTAATGTTATACTTTATTTCTTTATCATATTTCATTTTGAAATACTATGGTAGTGTGCATTTATTTACATTAAAATGATGTGTGTATTTGGGACAATTTAACAGCATCCTATACGAAATTACTGAAATTAGACATTTTGTAGGGTAAAAATTATATTGTCTAAATTGGGCCGAAAGGCATTTTGTCATTTCTTTCGTTGGCTAACCACATTATCTGTTAGTTTGCTTCTGTACACAAATATGATTGAAATAATCAGCCTTCATTTTGCCAAACTAATTAGACAGTAAAGAGAAACTACTAAACTGTAGAAAATTATTTAAAGGAAGCAATACGTTGACTACTCAGCTTTTCTATATCTCATCCAAGAGTTTGAATGGCTTCCAGACAGGGCACCAGTTTTAAGTGTTAAAGTCATAATCTTGCCCATAAAAGACCATCTGAACCTACTATTTTCATAATTAATCGGGGTCTCCTAAGTCATGCTTGAGTGGCAGTTCTATTACTAATAATTCTAATAATTTGACAACCATATTTTACAGCATTAAATGGGACTTCTAAAAATACACTGAATTCTGCCAGATAAGTTAAAATAAATTCTTATTGTGTAATATGTTGTGCATATTAATGAAAATTGCTTCAAAATGCCTACACTAATCAATGATATTACTGCTATAATAAAGCTGTTACTTTATAAATTGCATTTTTGAACAAATGAGTGGCCTACTAAATAAATAATTTTCATTACTTTGTTAAATTATTTTTCTGTATTGTTTCTCTTCCATCAGCATATAATATGCAATATATCCTCACTATCTTACTTCCATTTAAAACTTTCAGACTCTGAGGATTTCTGATAAATCTGTAATAACCTTGAGAGAAAAGCTCAAATGGTCTTTCATGTCTTAGGATCCTAAAGATGTCTCACCTATTTAATAGGATCTCTTGGTAGTTTTACATAATTCATGGTTCACAGAAGACCTTATCAAGGAAAAATGCATAGTTCATATGATGTTTTGCTGCCATTCTGCATATTGATTGTTTATTATATCATGTCTTGATTGTAAAAAGTTTTTGAAATAATTAACTTTTAGGTGGTAGGACTATGATATCAAGAGTGACTCTGAAATCTGTATGCTAGAGGTATTTCACATTGTTCATACTCTAGTCCTTTTTTCATTTTAGATTACCAAATTAAACCATTTCCTGATGCTATCCTATCTAATAAAAGAGTATTATGCAAATTGACCATATCTCTGGTCAAGCCACGCCCACAGCCATGCCCATCAGCCAAGTCAGGAGAAAATTATGCAAATAAACCCCATCCAAGATGGCTGCAGCCTCTGAGAGCAAGAGGGAGGCTTGGGTTTCCCCTGCAATAGAGGAAGTCAAGAATTCTGCCTGCACTTCCTGGCCTAGGCTTCCACTTAATGCTACAGTTTCAATTATAGAAGATGCATAAATCCAACAGAAATTGCAGCAGCCAAGGAGTTAGAGAGAGCAGACACTAGGGTTGCCCAGGAAATAGAGGAAGTCAAGCTTATGCAGCTTTAGCACCTAGGCCTCCACTCTAGGCTACAAAGTTTCAATTATAGAATTTAAATTAAACCAAATAGAAATGGCTGTCCCCACACAGCTAGCAGAAAGTTTGGCTCTGCTCCAGGGTACAAAGTTTCAATTGCAGACCATAAATTAATCCCAGATGCCAGGGCCTCAGCTTGGGTAACGGGGGGGCATGGCCAGCCTGAAAATCACCACAGGCCCCTTGCCCAAGCTGCCTCACGCCCCAAGAGAACCTCCACGCTGATCCAAAACACCCTTCAAGGCAAACCAGCTGGCCCCCACTCATGTACCAGGCCTCTATCTTATCTAATAAAAGAGTAATATACAGATTGACCATCACACAAGAGGGCTGCCCCCATGTGGACACAAGATGACCACCACAAGATGCCCAGCAGGGGAGGACAGTGGGAGGTTCCAGGCCTGCAAGGGAGGGCAGTTGGGGGTAATCAGGGGAGGGCAGTTAGGGGTGACCAGGCCAACGGAGGAGGGAAGTTGGGGGCAAACAGTCTGGCAGGGGAGCAGTTAGAGATCAATCAAGCTGGCATGGTAATGATTATGGGGTGATCAGGCTGGCAGGTAGAAGCAGTTAGGGGCAGTCAGGGAGACAGGCAGGTGAGCAGTTTGGAGCCAGCAGTCCTGGACTGTGAGAAGCATGTCCGATTGCCCGTTTAGGCCCGATCCTTTTAAAAAATATATTTTTTTATTGCTTTCAGAGAGGAAGGGAGAGGGAGAGAGAAATAGCAACATCAATGATGAGAGAGAATCATTGATGGGCTGCCTCCTATATGTGGATCGAGCCAGAAACCTGGGCATGTTCCCTAACTGGGAATTGAATCCTGACCTCTTGGTTCATAGGACACTCACCTACTGAGCCACCCCAGGCCAGCAGTAAATATTTTTTCTTCATCGTTTTCTTAGTTTCTATTAACAATGTGTAGAAATGGTGTTAAATACATAATTGTCTATTATGTGTTAGCCCACATTTTCCAGTGTGAATACATTTATTTGCTTTTTAAGTTTTGTGAAATTCAGTTTACAGATGAATTGATCTGAAATCAAAGAAGATAGAGAGATGTTAAATGCAGGCTAATTATAAGGCAATTTTTAAAAATAGGAAACATATCTTTATAGAAACATAATTAAGTACATTTGCTAGTTCAGCCAATTGATTTGAAGCTACCCAAATGACCAGTTAATTCATCTTTTATCGACTAGTGCTCTTCCAGTTTAACAGTGTTATTGCTTCATCCTTTGAAGAGAAAGACAATTACATACATAAAAGATCCGGAGAATCTGTGCAAATAGTAGAGAACCATCAGTGAGAATAGTAACAATTCATCTTTTATGCAGCTGTTCAACTCTTTCCTTCGTGCGGATGGTTGAATTGTTAAGTAGAGACAGCTGAAGATGACATGAATATATGACTATGTGTGAGAAGTGAACAAATGCCCTTCTTCTATTTTGGCATAGGAATGCACTTTCAGACCTTAGTGCAACGTGTGATATTAGTGCAATGGCAATAGAAGTAACACTCGAGCTTCTCATGCCAAGATACAACTCCAGTCTGCATCATTTTCAAAGGAACTCTTTTAAAATTTAATATAAAAATAAACACACCCATCATATTGGGATGGTTTGTGATGATATCAATAAAACAGGATCTTTATTTCATTTGTCTAATATGCTTTGTCAGGGGTAGCCTTATAGATCATTGCATGAAAATTCACCGAGCTCCTTTGGGAAATATTGAGAGAAATTTAACCTGAAAATCTGATGTACTGGTTTTAGACTTGTCTTAAAGCTGTTGTTCTTTCCCAGGGGTTATTTTTCCCTCCAGGGGACATTTTGTCATGCTTGGGAATATTTTCTGTTTTCACAACTGGGAAGGTGTTCCTGGCACTTAGGGGGCAGCAGCCATGGTGCTAATCAATATCTTATAGTGAGCACGAGAGTCATCCCTTCTTTATTTAGCCTAAGAGACTGAGATGCCCTGTTAAGAGAAATAAAAAATGGAGATGCTGGCTCTGAACCAGTGGGTCTCAGTTGGTTGGAGTGTCAATCCGTATACCAAAAAGTGGTGGGTTCAATTCCTGGTCAGGACACATACCCAGGTTGTGCGTTTCAATCAGAGGCAACCAATTGATCTCTCTCTTCCACTGTCTAAAAATCAACATTTTTATGGAGATGCTATCTACCTATTCAGAAAGAAAAGTCACTGTGTAGAATGTACAAACTCATCTTCCCTTAGAAATCATGTTGTCATTGTTCTCAAATGTCTATACAATTTCTACATCAAAACTGTTTCTCTGTCAAATTTCTGTTTATCTGTGCTAAAAAAACAAGTGATTATACGACTTTTTGCTCTGTTGCCTAATTTTGCTTTAGAAGCAAGGTTGAAAAATTCTGAAATACTGTTTCCAGCTGAAGGCAAAGAAAGTTTACTTAAGAAAAGACCATTGTTTGTTATTACATTATATGTAGAATGGGTATGATGTAAGTAGGAAAAGGGGAAAAGTAGAGAAAACAATACATTTGAGAGGAAACTCCTTAACATTTTGAAATAGATGACAATTCTGGCAAAGCATGCCCATGTACAATGCCCTGTCTAGAAATACAGTGAAGATAAAATAAACTGATGTGCTGTGATTCAACATCTTAAGCCTTAATGCTTTAACGAGTAAAATGAGTAGACTCTACAGGCTAATATAAATATGTAGATGGGGAATTAATATATCAATTAATTCTAACTAACAGTATTCTAACCACACCTCAGTGGAGCACTATTTTAAATGGTGCCAAAGAATGTACTTGGTCTCTTTGAGGTATTCTAACCTCAATGGACTGGATATGACAATGAAGCAAGTGTCCATTTGTATAATAGATATTTTTCAGGCTAAATATTATGTGTTTTCCTCTCCTTAAATGTAGAAGGAAAGCCCACATTAATGCTTTTAGTTTTCAAAATATCACAGCTCTTTTTTTTTCTAAATCAAAAAATAGAATATCACTGGTCAGGTTGACCTAAATTACCAGTATTTGCAAGTTTAAAATTTACAAGTTAGTCCCACAAAATAAAACTACCATAGAATAAAAAATATTTAGGTCTCCCTAGATGGTTTGGCTCAGTGGATAGAGTATCAGCCTGTAGACTAAAAAGTCTCCGGTTCTACACTGATCAAGGACACATGTCTCGGTTGCAGCTCCATCCCTAGTAGGGGGCATGGAAGAGGCAGCCGATCATCTCATCATTGATGTTTCTATCTCTCTCTCCCTCTCCCTTCCTCTCTGAAATCAACAAAAAGTATATTAAAATAATATTTAGGCCTTCAACCCTTTGGTTGGATCTTCAGTAAATGAATTCATTATAAATTAACATTCTATTGCTGATGGGTTCCAATGTATGGGCATGTGACCTGTGCAGGTACATGGATTCTGAACTTGGCTTAATACTCTGCAGATACAAATGGCAAGTCTAAGGGGAAACCTTGAGGAAAAGGAATCAGTGAAGAGCCAGCTTTGTTCTAATGGAGGGACACTAGTATGATAGTCTCCATCAGCAGAAGTCTGCATCCTGGTGGCAGAGATGGAGTGCTGTAGCTTGTGTGACATACATCCCATTAAGACATTTAAGGTTCTTGACTTCAGTATTACTGTTGACTTAGGTTGGAAGATTCCTGGCTAAGTAAGCTTTTCTGAGCATTACAGGATGTTTGGAAACACTCCTGGCTTTTTCAGACTTTACACAATTAATAGAAGCCTTCTCCCTACCTCCCAGTTTCTGACAACAACAAAAAATAACTTTGTACATTTCCTAATGCCCTTTGGGAACCAAAATGACTGCCCATTGTGAAGGTCAATTTTGCAATTTATTATCCAAGTCAGAGGAATTCTTGGTGTGTAGCCCTAAGTTACCCATGATTTCACAGACCATGCCTTTCTTTTAGGATGAATATATTTGCTGGTACATTTTGGGATTTTCTACCTTCAGGCTCCTTGGTAATGCTATGAACCATGTGTTCTTACAATGGAAGATTTTGATTCTGTTCACAGCGGTTCCCACTGTGGGTGAGGCGTATTCCTCGTGGAAAGAATGCTTTTGCTAGCTTCTTTTTTGTCTGAGATATGCCACTGCTAAGGCCCTCTGACCCTTCTTATTCTTCATCGGTGTTTTGGTCACAACTTCTTAACATCTTTCCACAGTTCTCTGCTATTCTGAGATGATGCATCATGACTAAGAAACAATTAAAGGCTAGCTTGCAAATGGACCAAATGGTGGAACAACTGGTCACTATGATGTGCACTGATCACCAGGGGGCAGATGCTCGATGCAGAAGCTGCCCCTGTTCATCAATGTGTTCCCACAGGGGAGCACCACGTAGCCAGAAGGTGGGCTCATGGCTGGTGAACACAGCAGCTTTGGCCAGAAGCAGTAGAGATGGTGGTGGCAGTGGTGGTGGTGGCAGGGATCAGGCCTAAGTTGGCAGCTGGACATCCCCTGAGGGCTCCCAGATTGCGAGAGGGCTCAGGCTTGGCTAAGGGACCTTAGTCCCCCAAGTGCAAGATTTTCATCCACCGGACATCTAGTGTTAATTATAGAGATGTTCCCTGCTTCCTAGTTATGCTGAAAATGCAGCTCAGATTATAAGGCTCTGCTTCTTAAATTTATTCTATCTGGTTTAAAGGAGGAAAAACAGAAAGCATCAGATACAAATTGACTCTATATTCATACCAAAAGTCCCCTCATTTATTTGTGGTTATTGTTGTTTTTTGTCTAAATAGTGAAATTCATTTTTATATCAGTAAATGTAAAGATTGTGTTTGTTATGAACGTGAATATAATCTCTCTTCTCTCTCTCAGTCTATCTTGTTTCCCTACCACCACCTCCCTCTTTCTCTGAAGGATGACATGTACATTTCAAAGAATAAATGAAGAGGGCAGAGTTAATGAGATGATATCTGGATATAGAAACAAAAATTCTAGTAAGTTAAAAATGCAATAGATTTAAATGACTCTAGAATAAGTTATTAAACCAGAAGAATCTAAACATTTATAATTTAGCTATGAGTAAATAATATTTGTAACATTCTCTGTTTAATAAGAATTATAAGATCATTTTTATTGTATGTGCCTTTTAAAATGTTTTAAATTTGGTTTTAACTTAAAATTTTACTAAAAGTAACTTATTTAACATGTATTTTCAAGTCAGTATAAAAAAACTGAGTTAGGTTCACTATATGTTAATAAAATGTGCCAACCATCACCAAGAATTACTAATATGAGGACATATACTGCACATAGGAAATATTATATGGATCATTATCTCACGATATATTTCATTTGCTCCCTATAAATATACTCTAGATAATCTGAATTATTTAGAAAGTTTTTATTGTTAGAATTCATATTAAACTACTGACTCTAAAAAATAATTTTCTATTGTCTATAAAGAGATTCATATTTGCCATGCTAGGCATTATTTTGGTCCAATTTATTGTAGATGTCACCTGCTTTATCTTTTGAAATCAATTGCTTGTGTATGCATTGTTTTGAGAAAGCATGGAACAATGTATGTACTTCATAAATATTATAGATTCTTAGTGTAATACCTCAAATCTTTGGGCCAGATGTGTTTCAGAACTCAGATTTTCCATATTTTAGATATATAGGTACATATATGCTTATCACTTAACACTTCAGTAAGGTCTTGACAGTACACTGTAATATTTCATAAATAAAGATGGATGAAACACACATACATTAATTGAAATTAAAACAGTGACAACAGCATAAATAGAAACTCCTCAGCAGCCTCATGATTATTCCAACATATTTTGAAATCCAAATCAGTTATTAAAAAAAAAACCTTATTGCAAAGCTTTGTATTTTCAAAATAGGAGACAAAAATTGAGGCCTGAGGTAGAAGATATTTCTGCAGTGACCTCTTTAGTTCAAAACACCTTTTCACACAAGATGAGAGAGTTCTTTGAAAACGTTTAGTGACACCCACATGTCATGAAAGAGTTCATAACTATAGGAGATACAATGAGAATTTCTATAATTCTATATATTACTGCAATTCCATAAATGAGATTTGAACTGGTTAGGCACTATATTTGACTTAAGATTAGCTCTTGTTGCCTTCTCAAGTCTCTGAAGCAATCAAAATTATGTACCTTCTAAGTGTAAGGTGGTATTACATTTGTTGGAATTAGGTTTATTTTTCCTTGTCAGGGTGATAGATGGCTAATAGATCATTAAAAAAGCCAGCATGAAACAGCATATATTTGAAGCATCAAATAAGTGATAAAGGTGATGAATTCTAGAAGAACTGAGAAATTAGAAATGAGAGTGACACTAGTTCTTTCAGTGCCCCTCCCAGTCAGCCTTCCCCAACTCAGTCCCAAGAAATGTTAGAGTGAAGGGAGAAAACATTTGGATGTATAACATTTCTCAAAATTCTATAGTCAAAATCATATTAGCTTTTACTGAGGATTGAATAGACTGTGTATGTAGATAAGTGGGTTTGCACAGATCTGAGAGAAAGAAAAGAAAGGAAGGAAGGAAGGAAGGAA